>JAXIUT010000048.1:8347397-8388380 GCA_035586675.1 Eurytoma californica
GTAAAGTAGCACATATTCGCGCAATATAGACGCCGCAAATAGACTCCCAATGGACATTCCGCCATTTCGTGAAATTATAATTATCGCAATTGTTCAACATATCCAAATTGGCAGTATAATAACTAATTACTTTTATCAAATCATGTCTAAATCTGAATTCCGAGAATTGCCCCACGGTGGATCTCGACGGAACTTAGTCGAATTATTCAAACGGCGACCATTGGAGGGATAACATCGGAGGAGGCACGCATGAGTTTGCATCACTGAAAATTCTGCTTATTTCGGGTAAGAACTGACTAAATTGCTAACATGAGTTATAGTATTTAAGGCACATAAATTTTCTGTTGCAAATTTGTGGACTTTTATTTGGTACATCAGCACATGATCGCGCAGAATGATGCATCATAGGCGCCCAATGGTCAGCCTGCCATTTTGTGAAATTATTTATCGCAATTGTTCAACACATCCAAATAAATAGTCAATAATAACTACTTTTATCCTATCACGCCTATAACAATTACTTAAATCCGGTCGTTACAATTGCGGAAAATATAAAATATTAAAATTGATGAATTCCGAAAATTGTACTACGGTGGATTTCGAGGAAGGGGGGGGGGAGGGAAGGAGCTTTAGATCGAGGTATTCAAGTGGCGACCGTTGAAGGGGTTCGCGCGGCGGAGGAGACTCGCAGTTTCGTCTTTCAAAGTTTCTTAATTTAGGTAAAAGAGTTGTTTAAATTGATAGTTTACCGCTTATCGGCATTGATATACATAATAGATAACCGTTAAACTCGTGCAAACCTGCAACCACAGTAGCATAATGTTTCCGTACTTTATCAATTTGATTTAGTGCTAGGTGAACATTAGACAGGATAGTTTTATGATTCAAAACTTTTTATCTTTTATAACTTTATCAGTATAACATTGTCTTAGTTGCTATAATGAATTGCATTATTTACAAAGTTACAACTAAAGTCATTTTATAACTTCAATTAATTGCAAATTAAACTTCGACTGTTTTTTTAAAATACATTATATTAATAAAACTAACAATCGCAATCCTAATTTACTGTTTGATAATTTCCAGATTTTTATATAATTGCAGTGTACAACATATTCTGGCTTGTGCATATTGCGATTGGCTAGTGCTTGTAAGGCCAAACAAACTGCCTGAAATTGCAACAGTCCGTGGAAGAAAACAAATTGCAACTGCAATGAAGCAATAAGAAACATGCAAAAAGAGATTTCCTTACACTTCATTCGACAATCAATGTAAGTGTAGAATTCCCAAAATATTTTGATGAACCACTTTATGATACTAAATAGCAATCATAAATGATGCATTTACATTTACATTTATTAAAAAAATTCTTCATAAAATCTTAAAATTCACTTACAATTAGTTTGGTTAAAGAAAATTTTTTATAGAATATTTAATTTGTATTTCTAAAAGTGACAATATTTTTATTTATTACAGATAATTAATAATGATTAATCTTTTTATTGTTTAATATATAATAAAGTATTCTTGTTTTTGCTTTGTTAAGGGACAGAACCTATAAGGCTAAATCAAGTGCGCTATCGAATGAAGTAATAATACTTTAAGGAAGCAATAAAACTCAGACTGGTGAAGAATTGTTTAACAAATGCACTGTACATTATGGAACTTCAATCAGCTGTAAAGATGGGTTCCACTTTATGTGATCATAAGATACGTAAGTACATATGGAACTCCCAAAATATTTTAATTTAAACAACTTATTTGATAAACTTTTTAACAATACTTTAATGATTAATTTTGTCACAGAAAATTTGTTTAGAATATTTATATACTAGACGTTAGTGATAAACTTTTTATTTGTTGTTATAAATAATTTTCAGATTATAAAACAGATAACAGAGTATTCTACCTTTTGCTTTGGGATTGCAAAACTGTGTTATCAAATGAAGTTATGATATTTCAAGGAAGCAATAAGACTGCGACTGGCGAATTGCATACTTTCTTTTTTGAAGGAGAGAAAAATAAGAACAGTTCAAAGATTGCACTATGCAAATACATTATGCATTGCATTATGCAATTTTAATCAGATGTAAAGGTGGATCTACTCAAACTTCACATATGGACATATAATATATGTAAGTATGGAATTATCCAAGTGTATTTTATTTTTCTTCTACTTAGTGTTGAACTAACAATTCTAAATAGTAGAACATGTATAACAATATTAAATACTTTTATACAAAATTTCATTCTAAAATTTTAAAATACATCTAAGAATAATATTGTTTAAGAACATTTTTTTTAAATATTCATACTGCTAAAAGTGAATACCATTTTTCTTATTATTTAAAACAATTTTCAGATTTTATAACATGATTACAAAAAGGATTCCAGCTTATTTCTATTACATCCAGAAGTCAAGTTACTCATATTCTCGTATAATAAAATTGGGTGATGAGAATCATGATGAAAACAATCTTCAAAAAAATAGTCATAAGGTAACTAAATCTAGATTATGTTTATCTTATCATTGGATAATATTGGCAAAATGTTATAAGAAAGATCTTAGTATGTGTTAGAATCTAAAAATTAAATTTTATATTTTTTTAATACTAAATATACATTATGGTTAATCGAGCCAAGTCCATTAATGAAATAGTAGTTTTGTTGATAAAATAAAGGTAGAAATTTGACGTTAGAAATTTTGTAACCATAATTATAAAATTAACCTTACTTATTAAATTTTAATTTATTATATAAAAATACCTGTTTATTATTGGATCATTTCTGCATTACTAGTGTAAGTGCAAACTATGCAGTTTTTTTCATGTTTCGGTGCACATGAATCTTGAAAATAAATTTTCTGTTAAATTTGTAATACAAAATATGTTTGCAAACAATCAAATGTTCTGAAAATTGATTTAGTTATTAAGTATAAAAATTTCACTATCTCTGTTGTTTATTTAAAAATTATCTTTGATTTTTTGTGATGCATATACCGCAAAGACTTAACATATCAGTGAACTACATAGGTATTTGAAACGTCAATTTTAGATCAGATTACTTATATTTAGATCATAGTTTTATTATTACAATTAACTACATAATTACTATTTTTATTTTGCAGAAAATGGAGTTTCACCTACATTTAACATCTGGAATTTATGAATTCTTCAATTTTTCTGGATGTCGCAGCGAAAATAGAGACACCAATGGGAATTAATAGTATTATTATACAGATTGAAATGATTGTATTAATTATGTAATTATAAAATAGTGAATGTTCTCTGATTCACGTTCAAAGAATAAAGACATCTTATGTGAATTCCCATTGAGGTCTCTATGTACCTTGACCTCGGTCTTCGGTGAAAATTCGAGCTCTAACGTAGTGGGGTTCGAAGGGATCTCCGAGCACTCGAAGGTATGGAAGAAGACGATGGAGGCCAAGCTGCCATCGTCTACAACGAGGGAATTCGCGGCAGTGAGTGATTTTTTTTCTTCTAGTAGTCAACCTTTTTCTCCATTTATCATTCGTGGAGTATAAAGTCATAATTGTTTAGGAAACTATTTTGATATTTGTATGTACTTTAATAGGAATTTGTTTTTAATGCCCAAGTAATTTAATTTTTCGTAGATGTTAAATATTGTTTTATATTGTTTCTTAAAATCCATCCGCAAAATTAGGCAATCGGTAGGTATTATAGAAAGAATCGTTAGTTTTTTAATTTCATAATAAATCAGAATAATTCCATTTATTTTTTTAAAATTGCAGTTGTAATAAGTAAATATAATTTACACGATTTTTATGTTGAGATTATTAATACATTAATAATAATAATTTATTTTAAAATTTTAGTTAGTACAGATCTTGACCCTGTTAGCTTTTCTTAGCAGATAGGTTGTCACTGTCTAGTAAATTAAAAATGCAGTGTGTTAACTGCATTGACACTGCAGACATTGTAAAAATGCAATGTCGTACCTACTGTATCATCAAAGGAAGATGGTGTAGAATCGCGACAGAGGACTATTATGACAGTGACAAATTGATCCCACCCTTTACCCTTGCATAATGGTAGCTCCTTTTATAAGAAACAATATAAAATACAAATTTTTGTGATGTTTACACGAATAGGTTGATTGCTTTTTTTCAATACAATATAATACATTCATACATATTGAATATACACTTATGTAACAAGAAAAAAAGAAGACTTTTTAATGGTAAGCAATATTATATTTAGGCACAATTAGGTTGTTTACATGAAAATTCCATTAATGACAATGACATTGAAAGATTTTACGAAATTACGTGTAAGTTTCAATTGTAATATTTTTATGAAGAAATTTAATAATTCATGTTAACAGCCTAATTTAGTATACTATATATTATTGTTAAATTCGTGAACTCATATGAATATACTTTATTACAGAATACATCATAATCACAAATAAACGGATAATGATAATATTAAACGAAGCTAATAAATAGAATTAGTATATTAAACAAGTGATTGCATTATTAATTTAATACAGTATATTAAGATGTAAGTAAATATTTTTTGGCCATTGTTTTAAGTATTTTTTAAAAATATTTTTCATTCTGCATATATTGACATAATTTAATTCATTATTTTTATTACGATTTATCTTTCTAAAATCATTTTATTACAATTGGAGACTTTGGTTTGCATTTTTAGGCAGTTTTTCAATATTTGTGATTTTTTAAAAGCTTTGAAATAATCAGTGGAAATATTATACTTCTTCAGAATTTAGGACATCCTTAATATGTCTCTCGGCATGTGTGACTTTCCTGAGAATAACAAAAAGAGTAATTTTTCAAAGTGGATTTCCCTGAATTAATCCCTTGAGTGTTAGCGGATTAAATAATCAGTTTTAAGTCAACAGGGTTTAAAGAAAAACCATCAAATAAAGCGCGTTCTTATCAAATAAATCTTCACGATCGGCTTTAACAAGCATATTATTTTGTCATATTTTATTTTTTTCAGTCAATTTTTGCCTAAAGGTACAATTTGGGTGTTATTTGGTTGTCAATCTCTATTAAAAATCTACTTTGTCCCCCTTCTATTACAAATTTATATTGGAAAAATCCACCCTATGGTTTTCGCACTTTTTATGAAAAAGCACACTGACCAGAATTTTAACCTGCTTGGCTGCATTTATGGAAAAGCAAACGCTTTATATTTATCTTAATTCGGTTCTGCATCGCTAACCCACCTAATTAGGTGGGTTAGCGATGTAACTATGCAGTAATTACTGAATGGTGTTTTTTTATTAGCATTCGCTTATATTTACATTGACATATAGGATATTACATTGTCACCCAGTAAACAATGTGAGAGCATTGTGCCTGCACTTTGCGGACACACTGTGCTAGAGCACGGTTCCAATGCATTGAGATAGGACCGTGACGGCACGTTGTCGGTACGATGACGGAACTTTCGTGTTTGGCACGCTTTGCTATCTGGGCATAGAGGGCTTTTGTATACAAGATCAATTTTTTACCACGTAGGGCATTTTAATTAATAGTTAATTTTTCCTTCTCTCTCTTCGCACTCAGGTTGGAAAACCCGAATGCGGATTTCGTGTATGTGTATCTGCGTAAAAACTGCATCGGTCGGAATTCGATTTGGAATCTGTTTATACCCATACAATGCTACCCCGGTAACTAACCTTCGTAACCTTTTTTTAACATTACTGCTGCCATCTGTGGATACGAAAATATATAAACAAAAATTGATTAAATTTTAGTTGATTTAGAAAATTATAGAGACATATAATACGTCACGCATTTGCAAAATTCTAAGTGCATAAATAAAGTGACCTAATGTTGAATCCTACACAATTAAAGTTTTTGTCAGAAAAGTATGAGAAAGAAAATAGACATTTTAAATTACACGAAGAATTTCGAGCCGTACCTGGATTGAAACCTGTATCGGGTAAATTTTATGCCAAACAGGATTTTTTAGCCCTTGAAAATGCGCCTCCGGAATACGTTAAACTCGTAAAAAGACGAGCTTCGTCAACGCCAAAAGACGTCTACGATCGTTTCCCACCTCCTTCTGTCAATATGGAGTAAGCCCTGTTTAGTGTTATAATCTAAAGATCGCGAATTAAAAAATTACATGAGCGATTATAAAAGAAATAAGGCAGAGCGCCGTATCCATCATCATAACCTTGATTTGCAACCACCTAAATATAAGGCATTAAATGCATCATGAGTAGTTACAGATCAAGTTTAGGCCAAAAAGTGTCTTATTATTCTCCGCTGATCCATTGCACTTTTTGTCCTAATGCACCTCGTTATCTCGCAGTAACATTATTTAGTTTGATCGCTAAATAGTATAAATATTCTCTATCTGATAAAAAAAAAATTATTTACAGATACGGATGGTACAGTGATCCGCTAATTTCGCAATCTTCGGACAGTAGACTTTATTTCCCCAAAAAACAGTATGATTTTATTAAGATCGAAGTTTCTATAAAAGAAATGCGAAAAAAATTACCAGAAGAAAAAATTACTGCCGTACCTTTTCGAACCTAATTTCAATATACTTTTTTCTGTATTTTTTTTTTATAAAAAATAAATAAATCACTATACTCTATGTGTTATTAATTAGTAAAGTATTTTCGCTACTTACTTTCTTTATTACTGCCAGAAAAATAGAAATTTCATTTTATTAAGCGAATCATACCGAGTATTGAAATAGATGAATATTCTTGCTAAGTTAACTGCTTATATACTTTTGCTGCAGTTTTGTAAGATATTTCCATAGTTTTGTAACTAATAGCCTTCTACGTGGGAAATATGCTCGCGTTTATAAAAAACTAAAATAAAATGGCAATAGCACCCTATGTCTAGCAGAGCAAGGAAAAGGGGCGCGTTCTTTTGCCACGAGTGACCATTTTGACCATTCTACAATAAAATTTAATAATTGAATATTTTTCTGCGAGGGAAACCACACAGAGCAGACGGATCTCTAGCCATGAGCATTTTTAAAAATGCAAATTGACTGTACTACTTAAATAGTCATATCTTTGTGTATATAGGTAAATATATCTACTAACGGTAGAAAAAATGTTGTTTACATATGTATTGGTTAATATATTTTAAATGTTTATTTAACATTTAGTTATTTAAACGTGGTGTGCCCCCTATCAAGTAACATTTCACTGTCAAAATAGTTTTAATTTTATACTAAAATAAACGTTACTTAAAAATTCAATTATTAACTTAACTACGTTTATCAAACAGTACGTACTATTATTTTAAATTATATTTATTTTTAACTATAACGATTAATATGCTAGAATTAGCAACATGCGATTCTGCATAATTTCCATAGCGAAGTCAACACTCTCACCTAACCTTTTCGAACGTACTTGAATAACATTTAATATTTTAATATTTTTCTGCGCAGGAACCGCAGAAAGTGGAAGGCACCCCAGCTATATTTTTAGATATGCAAATTGCCTTATTGAATAACATTTAATATTTTAATATTTTTCTGCACAGAAAACCGCAGAGAGTGGAAGGCACCCCAGCCATATTTTTAGATATGCAAATTGTACTGAAAAGTAATACCTTCGTGGGCGAATGGCACTTGAATGATATATGACGCTGTATATTTCTGACTTAAGGGTGAAAATGTTAGTACAGTTGAGTTATGAGCCGATGTATTTAGACGAGCCAATTTCACTTTTTGAAATGACCATTTCGAACATTCTACAATAACATTTAATATTGAATATTTTTCTGCGAGGAACCACAGGGAGCAGACGGATCTCTAGCCATGGGCATTTTTAAAAATGCAAATTGACTGTACTACTTGAATAAGTAGTCATATCTTTGTGGGCAATTGACGATTGAATTTTATATAACTCAGGATATTTCTGACTTCGCGATAGGGGTGGAAATGTCTAGTGCGGTCGAGTGATCAGATAAAGTAAATGTAGTTTTCGTAACGAAAAATATGGAAATTTTTTATAGTCGCTATTTTAATATAAAGTCTTTCTAAAATTTGCCGGCCTTTGGTTTGGACAGGATCGGGCAAAAAATTCTTTTTTATACAAACGCTACTTATATTTTATTTAGTGCTATATATTGTTCCCCACGTGAGCATACAGTATAATTTTTAAATTCTTTCACATGAATGGGCAGTTTGAATTTATAAATTATGTTCTTGGCAATCAATTTTGTAGGATAACTGCTCTTTTTGTTTTCTTTAGCTTTCATTCTGTAATAACTAAACGTCGATAAAACGTTGAATTTCGTGTTTTACATTAAAAAATGTAGGCACTACATGAGTAGCTTAAAGGGATATGAAACCCATGGCTGGGAATCTGCGGTACTGTTCGACATATTCTTCATTCTTTCAAAATCGCTGTTTATTACCTTCTGCAAGGGTGCAAAGAATGTCTGGTTTAAATTTCAAGTCGGTCCTTTCAGAACTGTAAGAGAAAATTGGGTTGAAAAAAGTTGCAAAATTTCTAAATATTACGCATAAACAATGTAACCCTATTATGTGTTTTAGTAAGTAAATTGTTGTTTGGTTAATATTATTAGTTAAAAGCGACAATAATATTAGAGTAAATTTTTCATTTTAATTATTTATTTTGGTAAAGCAGGTTTATTTCAATCTTGATAGGAATTGTAATACATCGTTTCTACCTCGTGTAAGCTTTTAATCAGTACTTATTAACGTTTCCTAACATTTCGTTATTAACATGTTAACCAAAAGCTTTTATACTTTTAAGGTATATGAATGAGTGGTATAAAAATACTCAGAATTTACTTAATTTACTTAGATTTATGACTTTGAGATGTGTGAATGAACTTCAATTAAATTCTTCGCAGGTTGCAATAAGGGTAAAGAATGAATAAACTAAAAACGCTTTAAAAATTGTTAAAAAAACACAATAACAATTTATTTATCCATAATCTTTATAATATTTTAAATACAAAGTTCGTGCTCAGTGCACACGGCTTCGATAAAAATAGTCGACGATTACATATATATTTATGGATATCACTCGTGTTTCCATCAGCACGGCGTTTTATCGCCAAATTACATTATACATGTATAATATATACAATCATGCGCATTTCGTTGGTTGTCTCGTCTCTTATCATCGCGCGCGCAAAAAATAAAGATTCTCAACAACGTTGTGAAATCAATCGCGACTGGCCTCGCGTCTTTTCAACTCCACGCGCTTCACTTTTTTACTGCATGCTCCCCCCTCTTCTAAGAAACTACGTACGAATGCTTAATGGAGAAAGGCTTAAATAATATTAATAATGATAATCAAGTAAAAAAAAAGAGAGAAATTAGAAAATAATAATGGTGGTAATTTAGGGATGACGTTGCGTTGATGACGTGCCGATCGTACCGATACATCTCAGACCACTCGAAAATCCTGAAAGAAGCAAGCTGTACGACTCGCCGATATAGAAAAGTAAATCTTTCCGCGCGCTATCGCCTGCACTCGCGCGACGTCGCTGATCTCTTTGTCGCCGGCAGTTTTTTTTTGCCAGCCAGCGTAAATAAAGACTGAAAAAAAAAAATTATCGGAGTGTGTCATTGACTGGCTCGTTCATTGAGCGCCCGGCGTTACGTCGATGGAAAATTTCCGAGGCGTGCGATATCGGCGGGGCTCGTTTCGGGATTTCCGGTCGAAGAACGTGTGGATACGTAGGGATGATGGTTGGCGCTGGTGGATTATTATTCGTAGTCCTCCTCGTCGGGTCGGACCTGAGGGAACCTCCTTAGGGCTTGCGGCGGCGCGATTTGGGGTCGACGATGCTGCAGGGGAATGTTTACCTCCTCGGGGCTGCGGAACACCTGGTTGATGGGCACTCGGTACTGCGGCGACGGTGACGGCCTGCCGCCGCTGGGGAGACTGTTCAACGTTGGCACGGGCTGCTGAGCGATAAACACCTAAAATGTCATTGATGTTAATGTAAAATACTTTTTTCTTAAATTTTATTTATATGTTATTTATATAAATGTGGGTAAGTGGGAAACTGAAATATAGCGGAAAGTACAGTCGGGCATTCATTTTCGTGGGAGTCATGATAATAATGAAACGTGATATAAATTACTATAAAAATTACCATCATTTTTCCAAGAATTGTAGTAATTTTGTTCAAATTTCAAGTACGTCTCCCCACTTCAAACAATTTATTGTAAATTTTCCTACTTATTTTTTTTGAAATTTAAGTAGAAGAATGAAAGCAATTTTTTATGAGCTTAAAAGTAATGTTATGTTCGTGGCATGCTAAGTTACAATGGTAACCATCAGATTGATTCCATTCAAATAAAATTTAAACTAAACATTGTACTACGATTCAAAGGAAAATGAAATTTAGAAAGTATATCCGCTATTTTGTAACAAATTCGAATCCTGATCCAAAAGTGAGATAATTTCTTAGTGAATAATGTAGCCCTAGAATTGAAACGCGAAATTAGTCCACGACTAGATAAATGAAATTAAAAAAAAAATGCCTTGAAATAAACAAGAATCTTACTGGTCGGCGTGCTGGCGCATTGTTGCTCCCGCGGTAATTCGACTCCTGGCTGTCACGCTCGTCGGTGTAAATATCTGAAGGGAAGTATCTCTCGCTGTATCTCAAAGTGACGTTGGGCTTGCTCTCAGCCTCGTCCAAGTTCAGCGGCTTGTAGAGGTACTCGTTAACGAAGTGATACTGCGAACTCTTCTTGCAGTTGATGTCGCCGCTGGGCGGCATGCAAATCAGGTGCACCTGAAATAGTTCGCAGGAAAACATTTATTTGTTCCATCATTTGAGCTTCAACATTTAAATGTTTATTTTTTCAGGTCAATTTTGTCGACGCTAATTACCTGGTGGAAAGTGAAACCCTCGGGACAGATCCAGGAGTGCTTGGCGTTCTCGTGGCAGTAGTGGAACACCTCGCAGTTCAGCTCTTCGTCGGCGTAGTAGCCAGTTTGCTTTCCGACGCAGTCGAATTTGCTCTGGGGCAGCAGGAGACTGAGACGATCGGGCTCTTCCTTCTCTTCCTCAAGCAGTTCCTCCTCCAGCTGCAATTTTACGCGTTTCAGGTAAATCAATTCTTAAACTATGGTAGAGGAATTAATTTATTTACTTAATCATTATCAATTTAAACGACTGAAGAGTTCATTTCAAAATACATACCAAGTATAAATGAAGAAAGTTAAAATTAACTTAAAAGTTAATGATAAGTTTTAAATTAACAGTTCAAATTCACAGTTTATAAGATATCCATTGAGAGAAGGTTCCAGGTTCATTCAATGCGATTCATTGGAAAAGAAACCAAAGTGAGAACATGCATTTTGTTCTTGAATAGGACAATGATCCAATTAATTGCAATTAATGTAGACAGATAATATCTCTTAGAACAATCGGAATAATCAATTGTTTACATTTTTATTTATTTGGTTATTACCGGTCCATTTTTGGAGAACTGCTGAGGTCCACCGCCACGAGGACGCTGCTGGGACACTCTTACAGGAGACTGGTGTTGATACTCGCGAGAACCATCGAGTGCTGGTTTACGGTAAGCCTGTGGACGTTTTTAAATAAATTAATACACTATGCTTTATTGCTCCTTTATTTCAATTAGAGCGACCAACTGTCCAAATTTTCCAATAGATTCGAATTTTCTAATTTTCTAATTTTCTAATTTTCTAATAGATTCGAATCTCAGGTTATCTCAAATATCTGAATATTCTAGAGTGTTCGGATCCTCTAGGTCCAAAACCTAGATTCTTCGCATTTAAGAATCAGTCCTATGTATGATTTAATAAATACGATTCACGTATTTTCTGATAATCAATTAGTTATCTTCCAATTTATAGATTTTTACAGATTTGCATCTATCAAAATAATTAGTTTGGCATACATTTTAATTTTAAATTTGTAGGATTCGACCTTGCATTGGCGAAACGAACTTCAAGGGCAAAAAGCACTCAGGATAGTACTTTTTTGGATGGACGACAGATCAAACCAATAATGAGGGTGATTTTTCAACTATTTTTTGTACATTTGAATAAAAAATCATTCCATATTTTTACTTCTGTATCGGAGTTCAGTGGACAGCCCTATAAAAGTTACAATTAAATTTTTCAGTACTGACCTGTTGAGGTCCTGGATTGCGGTAGGCAGACGAGGGCGTGGGCGTCACGGCGTTATCCTCGTAGCTGTTGTCGCGGTAGCCGCCGCTGGAGCCGCTGAAGCCGCTGTAGAGCGGCCCGAGGTTCGACTTGCTAGGGTAGGCCACCGAGCGTGGCTCCACCGAGCTGTCGGAGTACTGGGCGCCGGTCAGCGCGGCCGCCCAGAGAACCAGGCACAGCCGATACATCGTTCAGAATCTCGTCACCTGCGAAACGACAGACGCTCAGCTTCTTTCTCGAGGAAACCGCGCGAGACTTCGATGGATTTTTCTCTTAACTAGCGAAATTTTAAATGGCCATCTCGCGAGCGCAGTGTAGCGCGATGAGTTTCTAAACCGAAAGTGTCCCGCGCGCTCCTGACCCAGAACTTAGTAAGGACAGGTGCGTCGGCCAGAGAAAGGTTCGCTTTCAACCAACTTTTTCCAATTTTACGTCTGTTCGTGCGTTACTTTGTTTTATGTCTTTAACATCTATATTTTTAATTGGGTATTTTTTTACGAAATTTCAATTTTCCTTTTCAATCTAGTCCGCGAAAAGTTTTTCATTTTACAATAAAATTTATTAGTTAAACTAAGAAAAATAAATGGGAAATTTTACTATAAATTATTTGAGATGGAGAACATACTGGAAACGTGAGAAAAATTACTATAATTATTGGAAAAATCATTATTTTTATAGTAAAATTTGCTATAATGATGCCACAATGATTTTTATGGTTACTTTAATAATAAAAATTGCAATTTTTTTTCATAATTTATGATAATTTTTATCACGTTTCAAGACTGATTTCCATGTTCAAGAATTTATAGTAAATTTTGTTGCATTATTTTTTTCAGTCTAAAAAACAAATTTGGTTTCCTCCAACTATAGCAGTTCCTAAAAATAAGTATAAGAAGAAAGCGCACATTGGAAAGCGGAAGACAGTTACTGTAGTAAAAATTTATGATTTTTATGTATTTAATGAGGTGTATACTCGGCGTATACACCTGCACTCTAATCAACTTCCGACAAGTCGTACATTACCGGTGCCGATCCAAAATAAATTGGCGCCGCGTTATCGGATAAAACGATAGCACATGCAAAAACACGCGACGGCATTATATAAATCGTTGTGGCTCTCCCGATCCCCGCGCGTTTCCGCTCCATATACGCGTTTCACTTTCCGCGCGGTCAATTCCCGCGGAGATTAATTCTCGCACGCGCGCGCGATCGGCTCACTCTCGCTTGATATTCCAATAATGAGATAATGGCCGCGGCGCTTTCTACGTCGCTACCGCCGGTGAAATCCGGCTTATCATTTTTCCCCGCCGAAGTCGCTTTCCTCGCGCGTTTTCGCGCGCAAAAAAAGGGGGAGAAGCGCGTCGCCGTGACTCATCGCTAGCGCGAGACCGCACGTAGTCACGCGACGTACGGTTGACAGGGGGAAAGGCTTAAATCTGAAGCGGAGAAAAAGAGATTGGACGGGATGAGCTGCACGGACCGGCGCGGCTCTTATCCGCGCGACGCGGTTCAATGAGCAAGTTCAACGCGGCGGCCGTTGCGGGGCGCGTAAGAGCCGGCCAATTTTACGCTTCATTTTTCGATCGTCGGCTGTGAAACCACGCCGAATGGCCCGCTCGTTTCTTTTATTGCTTCGACTTTCTTTGATAAACGTTGTATCAAACGAGATGTGGATGGTGGGAATCGAAGCTTTTATATTGAAGCTGTAATTATTTCAGACAGTTATTATGCGGAAAAATAGCAAATGTTACTGTATCGTAGTAGTTCAATCTAGCAGATGAGGTAAAACTGCAGAAGGCAAAAATTGCACCTTTACATCAGTAAAATTAACATTTCTCACAGTACTTAAAATCATCAGTTTCATTTAATATATCAAACCGTAATATCTATCTTACATTACAAAAAAGTAATTTCCTCCTTTTTTTAAGCTACATATACTTACAAAAATAAATTAAACTTGCCATTTTAGTGCACTTAAATCTACTATGTTAAATGTGATAAAGGCAATGTTTGCCGAGAAATTTTAATATGGCATGGAAAGCCCGATTACTTTCTCGAACTGTGCTATAAGATGTTGCACATCGATGACAAAAGCTTTCATTTCTCCTCCAGTGACTTCCATGTGATGTAAAACACTTTAAAGTTTGCTACAAACTGTACTGAAACTCAGCGACTTAACCTACTTTTATTCCTTTTGATTTACATTAGTTCATGAAACTACTAGAATTACTGATACGTGTGATAGAAACATTGACATTTCTTGAACTAAAAAACTGATTCATATATTTT
Source organism: Eurytoma californica (assembly GCA_035586675.1). Classification (NCBI taxonomy): domain Eukaryota; kingdom Metazoa; phylum Arthropoda; class Insecta; order Hymenoptera; family Eurytomidae; genus Eurytoma; species Eurytoma californica. Next base: position 8,361,876 of record JAXIUT010000048.1, read on the forward strand.
TTAAAAGTTTCTATTCTCTTGTAAATCACGATTCACCGTAGCTGGTTTTAAAAAGAATACTAAAAGAAACTTGCAGTTAATCAAATATTTTTTTATTCCGCCGTAATTATTAAAATAAACGTTTACCGCGCAAAAAATCGTAAATAATAGGTATGCATTTCAATAGCACTAGTCATTGTTACCGTAGAAAATAATCGTTCGACTTATTCTTCGAAGCCGCAGCCTCGACTCCAGCTCATTATCCTCGTCAATTCAAAAAAAAAATTGGACTTTCGACCGTCACGCACGTATAAGTAACAGATGGCCGAGCAGCGTTGCATAGCGGGACAGAGGGCTACATGGGCACACGGCACCGCGCGCTCGCGGCCGATCGAGCGCGCCGGAGAAGAAATTTTCAAGCATGCCGTTTCGAAATTCGCGCTCGCGGGAAACGCCGGTCACGGCTTAACGAGCCAAGCCGCCTTCTCCGGCGCGCGCGAGCTCGCACAAATGTTTGAAAGTCGCCTCGTAAAGTACGTGTAATATCGCGCGATCGAGTGGAGAGGAAACTTTAATTGAAAGATTTCACGGACGATGGGTCAGTGCGAATTACTCGAGTATTCCAGCTTTACTTCTTAAGAAAGGCATTTATTTGAGCTGCGTTCGAGTGAAATTTGCCAATCGAAAGTTAACTCTTGTTTTAATTAGTCATTTAATTTCGTTTAATCAAATCATCAAAACGATGAAATTGTTTTATGATCTTGTTTTTATGTTTCTATTTAAATTGAACTTACGTGCAATAAATAAATGCGTGAAAGCACTGACTGTTATACACATCTGTATTATAAGTTAATTTTTCCTTCATAGCATCAAAGTAAATCATTAGTATTTGCTAATGGCTTACTAACGACATCGTTAATACTGATAAAATGAGGTAAAAAGCAAAAACTAGTTGCGAGATGCTGATTACACCCTAAACATCCCTCCTTCTATACACGGAAATTAATTTCTTACCAATTGCGCAATCGGCTCCTCCTCGACAATCCATTAAACACCAATTTTGGTGCTACTCGGTGTATACGGTTTGCCCCCTTGCAAAAAAGGGAGCACTAAAACGTACTTCATTATATGGCCAGTCGGTGCTTAACTCGCAACGTTGGGAGGATTGAAAGATCGGCGCTCGTTAATAAACCGTTGCGTCAGCGGCGAACGCCTCTCGTCTTCCTGATGGTGCCGCTTAAGGACCTAAAGTATCGGGTCACCTGTGCTCGACTCGTTAGCCGGCGGGTACCTTTTAGGGCATCACGTATTTAAATACTTCTTCTTTCGGAACTATTCGTTCAAGTAACGCGGCTCGGCTTGCCTGCTAATTCAGTTATCGCGGATTAACCGGCCGCTCTGTATTGTAAACTATCGCCGCTGCGCCGAGACTTTACCCGGAGCCTCATGCCTCATGTCCTCTTCTTGCGGAGCAAATGTTAATTTTTTAAATTGTTTATTACGTCACGAGATCGGGGTAATAAAAAAAAAAAAAAAAACAGGCGGAGCAAAGCTTTTTTTACGAGCGAGGAAACCAAGTGAGGAAAAATGATTTAATGGTCGTGCACCGTCGTATGGGGGTTTAAAAAGTGGCAGTTATGCGGAGAATTACGTAAATTACGTCGCCTGCCCGACAATGGCGTTCATAATTTTGCTCGTAATGCTTTTGCGAAGGGAGTGGAAAAAAAAGTTTAACGGCGTGATCATTGCGATTGTAATTGTATCATTTCGTTCATATTCTCACTGATTATTACGTCCGACTAACAATCTTGTGGCTCATAATTGGCCATAATTTTATACAGAAGAATGATATACCCGGTATTCCGATCTCTTCCGTGTGAAATGACGTAAAAAAAGTCAAGAAATTCAATTCGTACAATATGCGTTCGAGGCCGTTCATGCTGTTCCTTTCTCATAGAGAAAGTTTTGCACCGCTAACGAATTTTTTTTTCCAATTTTAAAAGTAGTTTTTGAACCTATGTATATGTAGGCATTTTTTAATAACTATTTTGAAATAATAATAATGCTTCATTGCAAGTATCAATGAATTATCACGAAACTGCTTAAAATTTTCAAGAAGTTTTATAGATTATTTTCGATTTTGCTTTTATTTATAAACATTTTCGTTGTATTTTGTTACATCCTTAGCATTTAATGCTTACCTTTCATCTAAAGCGAATTTTCGAGTGATATTGACGATTTAAGAAAGCACAGTGCCGCAGCAGTACGTAAACATTTTTTTCCACTCGATAAATAAATTGGCGATTGTTTTACTTCTCATGTCAGTACGTTCTCATCGTCGATTTCATAAAATTTCATCGAACGTCCTTTTTTGCGAATGCAAGGAAGTACCTACACTTTATGATTTGTCCAATCATCGAAGTGATATCCTTCGAATCGACGTCGGAAGAAATGAAGCAATCGTAAATTTTTTTTCGTCGCTGTGCAAACAAACCGGAAGACCATTATATCCAAGATTTAGTAAAGGGCGCGCAAGAAAATTTCATGCAAATTAATCCGCGCCTCGAGCCACCGCCTTTTTTCCCAGCGCACTTTAATCCGTTAAGTAATTCTTCACGGCGCCTGCCTCTCGGCAATGTTAACACTCTCGTTATTAACGTTAAGCTTAATTGCCGCTGTCGCGTAACCGAACGGCCCGGGCGTTACGCTGACGTATAAGTGGCGGTATTTAAAAGATAAAAAAATGCAGTCACTTCTCTCTCCTCCGCGAACGGTAAAAAGGCATTGTTTTAAAATAAAATCCCGCGGAGTGACTAGTTTTGCTCGAAACGACTGTACAAGAACAATAAAAAGTAAAAGTGAAGCGGACTAACAATAGTAGGATATATTACGATTTTGACAGTAATCGCATTTCGCAAAATACCGAATGAGAGAAAAATCCGAAAAAGTGCGCGCAGCGAAGGGGAAGGACGGAATGCCGGCAGGAATGCGCGCTCGAGGCGGAAAAAGGCGCATGCAAAGCGCTCGGGCGCTACAGCGATATATGCACGGGTGGAAAAGTGCAACGGGCGTTCCGCGGGGATCGGTAAGATCCGAGCGCGCGCGCACGGGATCATTAGGAAGCGGGGCGGAGCGCGAGTGAAAGTGACCGGCGAGCGAGGAAAAATCGAAATTTTGCATGAATGAACGCGTCGGCTCCTTACGTTTACGTCGGCGCGGCGCGCGTCCTTTTTACCCCGGGCAGGCGTACCTCGCTTCCTGGAGCTTTTGCCCGCGCGTAATTGCCTCCTCGAGTGAGGTGACTCGGCTCCCCCTTTTTGCCGGTTGGGCAGAAAAAATAAAAAGGCTCGGACTACCGCTCGAAATTGTTTACGTAAAGGTAAACCAAATGTAGTGTTGCGTCGAGGCGCCTCCATAAACTTCGCGGAAACGCGGGTGTGTTTCTTTTAATAACTAAATTCGAGGGAGTTTTTTAACTGTCTTCGTGGCTCGGCGAAACGTCACTCGAATCGTTAATTGGATATAAAAGAAAATGTATTTACCGCTGCTGCAGCCGAAGTTTTACTTTACTTTTATGATTCGAGTACGGCTGTTTGGAGAAAAGCGTGCCGCTGGTAAAAGTAGATAATGGACGGGTCCGGTAAGACAGTAGGCATTCGAATTTACGATTTTTAGATCGGCCAGCTTCGTGACCAGTTTTCTTTAATAGCCTTCATTGTAAAGCGGTAGCAATGTGGAATTTTATGTGTTGCTTATTAAATTTATAAATTTAAAGAGAAATTACTGCGATATAATATAGTAACTATTTAGGCAATTTAAGCAATAACTATTACTGTACATTAGCACATTTTTCAAAACGAAAGAAGTTATTATTAAATAATTATGCATTATTAAATTGTTACAAAAAACAATTATTTTTTAGTTCAATACTTTCAAATTATCTATTAAATTTATAAAGTATTTTTAAAATTGTTGTGCCTATATTAATTTTGATTTCATCAACGTTTGTTTGGCTTTAATATCGCCTTTTTTTTTATATTTCAAAGCGTTTTATACATTTTTCTTAAGTATTCCTTATACGCGAACCTGGCAAAAACAGAAACAATAAAATATTAAAACGGAAATTTCATCATAATTGTTTAGAGTCTAAAAAGTAATAAAAGATTTATATCGCCGTAAAGGTCCTGCGCCACATTCTACCGATAAAATCGACGGACAGTGATTTCCCCGAGTCAGTGGCAAAATCCAACGATTCTCAGTCGAACTCGTCGCCTAACATTAATCGAATCATGTGCACTTATATAGGCGGAAATCGACACTCAATATACGGTATCGGCGAACAACCGCGAGGCCCAATAAAATCGTGCATCGCGGTTTTCAAAACTACCTGGAGAAATCGGCTGGCTAGAGGAAATTCGACAGTTTCCATCCGTCCTTCCTTTTTTACCCCATCGAATTGCGAAAAGGCCGATCGTTATAATGGCCGATTTATAAGAGCCGTTGCTCGGGTTTTACGAAGAAAATTGCTGTGGTGGCCTTTATCGGCTCGTTCCAGTTTCTTTGTGCGTCGGATTATTATTTTTCCAGGCGGGACCAGTCAGCCAGCTCAGGGCAAGAAAATTATAATGAATATTTTTTTGTAAGATGTATGAAATTTAATTACTACAAACCGAGTTCGTTGATTGTACTAAGATTAATTATGATTGGAATGCTTTAATATTTGAAAGCATTCGATTCACGTAATAGTTTTGAGGAAATGATATGGTATGTGACTATGTAAGATTTAGTTTCTCGATAAGCGACTCGAAAATGAAAAAGGCACAATAAAACAATTACCATCTAAAAATATTTAACGTATGTACACTTTCTAGTAATCCGAGAAAGTAGCCCCGATGCGAGAGAGCAAAGAGATAAAGTAACACTTGATGTAATGGCTATTAAGTTTCAAACTTTTAGACTCGTTAACCTGTATAAAACATGTTTCAACGAAAATTTCCGTCTGCAAATAAACTGGTGTAATAAGGAATTCGCAAACTTTTTCCGACTCGTACTAGCCCGAAATTTATAAAATCTGGTCGCGCCGCATTTCAAAAGTAACTTACATAACGACTTGTCGAAAAAAATCTAGTCGCCAAAACAGTATTCATTTTTTTTCGATATTACTGCATATTTCGCGAAACCAGAACGCGTGACTAGAATTCAGCTTTGAAGTAAAATTCCGCAAAAAAAAAAAGAAAAAACCTCTCGAGTTGATGTTTCTCCAAAAAAATAAATAAATTGAAATAAATAATGGAGTGAAATTGAGAAAAAAATGCGATGGTCGGTTACGCGGGGAATATAAGGAGCGGCGAGCGAATTACGTAAGCGCGCGAAAGGGGAGATAGTTGTCCGGCGGGTATACCCGATAGATCGCCGCCCGTAGCGGTGTGCCTAGGAGAGCTCGAACCCGTTTGCCCGGCGTGGCGCTCCTTTTAAAAAGGGAAATCTGGATCGGCCGCGCGGCGACGATGCTCGTTACAGGGGAGACCTCCGCGGCGCCTTTGGGATTTTACTAAATTACCCGTTTCGCCCGGCTGTACTGGAGGTGCCGAGCGATTAATATTTATTGGACGGCAGCTTTTTTTGCAGCTGGAGGTAGGAAAAAAATTCACGCAGGCAGTGTTAAATGTGGAGTATATAAAGTTTATTGCGGAGATTACATAAGGTTAGATAAAGTAACCGAGCAATTAGGCATGAATTCCAGTCTGTACTGCTGTGCATGTTCTTTTATTATCTGATATTAACTTTGCTTTTGCGCTGCGACCGGTCAATATTCTCAATTTGATTTAATATTTCGATAAAAACTTTATAAAAAATCCATGGTCGTTTCATTGTTCATAGTATTTTTCGAGTTTTGATTGATTTTTTTATTATAATTGTTCATTTAACATTAACTGTGAAACAAAATACCCACGACTGATCTTATAGCTTGTATAAAAGGTACTTACAGATTTTTTTGGTGTTTTTTTTTTATTCGCTTAAATCTACAACTCATATATCTGTGCTTACAAAAAATTTTAAAGTTTTGTTAGGAATGTAGGTTTAACGTTTGAAATATATTTACACAACTTCTCAAATGAAGGTGCTGCAGACAATAAATTTTCTGGTATGCCCGTACATTTCGACATGAATTGAGAATAGTTACTAACTGGCCGATAGTTTAAGTGGTACATTTTTTTAGAAAAAATATTTGTTTCTATAGTGCAATTAATTCTGTCCACAGTAACTCTATTCTGCTGTTACAAACTTTAACGCAGAAACGTTTTTAACTTTGCGCTCTCTCGAGCTTGATATTATTCTGCATCGAAATAATACCTAATGAATTTCGCTTAACGGTAATTGATATTAAGTTCCCATGTTATTATTGATTAAAAATCGGCTTTTATAAGTAAAAGCTTGTGGTGCTATTTATGTTAATAAAATGTACTATTCGATTTTTAAAATCAACTCATTAAGATTATGTAATTATAAGTAGATTTTATAAACAAAAAAAATTGCGTTAAATACATAAACAGAAACAATAGGTTCAGGATTTAAAGTATGAAATGTTGTTTTTTACTGAAATATTTACCGTTACGTATTTACTATTTCAAAATTTCTTGCTGATTATAGAAAATGCAAAATTAATGAAAAGCTGCATAAACATATTTTCAAGTATTTTATCTAAGGGGTAACACCCATTAATATTATTAAAATAAAAATAATATATTCTTTATTTTCACGTAACTTACAGTAATAAAAAGCAAGTCAATCTACTTAATAAATATTGAATAAAACACATTTATAAAGTTTTACCGCAATAATCGATAATTTGATTTAACGACACCAATCATTAAATTAAACAAACCTAATCGTTCTTTTAAACAAATAAAAATCTTTCTAATTATAATTAAATAATCTAAGCAGTATAAATTTAAATCAGTGAAATTTACAAAAAGTTATTAAATTATTAAAATTTCAGCACTTGAGTACTAATTCAACTAAACAAGTACACTATTTCTCAATGACACTTCACTGTTTCAAATTTACAAAAATGAACAATTTTAATGTGTTTACTGTCTAAAGTTGAATTAGTAAAAAAAAGCTTATAAATTTGCAAAATTTCGCTAATTGCAATGGTTTTTTACGAATTCAACTTTAGGTAGAAAGATATCATCGGTAAAAGCCTATCCTACCTGTCGATCAATCCACTCAGATCAGCAACGTCGTCGCGCGTTCGGGGCGCTGGCCGGGCAGAGCTTGAGAGGGCACAAGGACACACTGGCGTAAACGAGCGGACGGACGCGCGCGCGCGGGGTTTATCACGGCGGGCCGCCGCGCGCCGGTCTCTTATATAGCTTGACTCCGCGGATCCGGGGGGGCCTCCCGGGCCCCAAGAGGGAGAGAGAGAGAGAGAAAGAGACGGAGCGGCGCGCGCCCATCCGATCCTTTCTTCGGTGTTCCTTCGATTCTTTCTCCGCACGGACGCCTCGCCTCTCCTCTCCTGTCCCTTACCGTCAAGCTTCGCCGCCCCGCGGCGAAAGTCCGCGCGCTCTCGAGGACCTTCCCTTCGGATGGCATCCGCGCGCGCTGGAAAAAGAGGATCAGAAAAAGAGAAACACAAATTCAATTTCCCGCGGAGAACGGGAAGCGCGCATTCATCATGCGAATATTTACTCAGGTCCCTCGCTTTTATCGCGTGGAGCTTTCTCCGCGAGCGTAAATCACGGATCTCGCGGGCTTATTGTTTCATCTCGGAGATAAAGACGTGAATAACTTTATTTGAGCGGAGAGAATTCCGCGCGGGCAGAGAGAAAAATTTTGTTTCGGCTGCACGTGGGTGTAACTCGTTCCGTCTAATAAATTCTTCCTCGCTTCTTTCGTTTCGCTTGCATCGTTATTTCGTAAGCGTTTCTGAAAAAAAGCTTTCTCTCTTTGACTAACTCGCGCGCTTTTTTTTTTGTGTGTTCGACGCTCGCGGAGTTGCCTTCAATTGGAGCGACCCGAAGCGGGCACCATTAGCGTTTCTCGTCTCTTTTATCGCGGGGCGGCCGCGCACACTGGCGGCGATTTTTCATCCGTCTCGTCGCGCGTCGAACAAAGAGCCGCCGCCGCCGCTGCCGCATTTCCATCTCCGCCTGATAAATATTTCGCCGGGGCGATTTCCGCAAGTACCGCGTTGGATAACGGAATTCCCACGGCAAATGGTCGGGGATCGATCGGCGCGATTCCGCGGGGAGTCGCCGCGCGATTTACGCACGCGCGCGCGGCTGGCTGATCTCTATTTTGGATTTTTCTCAAATGCAACTGCCCACTACTTTCACCCGACGGCGCGGCGGAGCGGACCCGTGCCGCGAGTGCACGCGCTGCTGCTACGAGGAATTAAATTTTAATGAGGAGTACATCGAGCGGACAAGTACTTTCCAATAAAATGTCTATCATTTTAATAAAGTGTTCGCATGATAATAGCGACCATTTGGCGCGGTAAAATATTAGACGTCAGAAAATAAAAAGTTATTATTCGCATGTTAAGTAGATTGAGGATTGAGTAGATGTTAATTTAAAGAATTAAGTAGATGCAGCTTTCATTTATTATAAAATCCGCAGAGGAAGAATTTAAATTGAAGCAAGTGGAAAAGTTTTATCCACCGCTCGAAGTAGGCATATGTCATCCGTTGCTAATTTCATACCTGTTACATTTTTCATCTGCCAATTTTAACCGATAGCGCCTGTTAATATGCAACATACATTAGGATCTGTTAATATGCGGCAGATTTGATCTGTTAACTCTGTATATGTAAAAAGGCAGATGTCCCTCTGGCGTACAGTTGTTTAATGAATTGTCCATTAAAATCAATAATCGAAACCATTGATGCTTTATTTAAAAATATGACACCTGTTATGTCTTCGAACTATGTCTGCATTATGGCTGAACTTAAAACTTTTTTGTATGGATCAGGATCAATTAAACTTAAGATCGTTTAAATACGCGTTTTATATACGTTTAATCATTTTTAAAACATTTAATAATCATTCGGAGAAAAAAGATGTTTTGGAATTTACACGTCTGTAGGCTAATAGGACGTAAGAATTAATGGTGCTCTGTATAATAATTTGAGATTAAAATCACCGTGTTAATGAAATTCTCGGTAATCTTCATCGAGTTGTTACACGCAACCTTCACTTTCGAATGCGCGATTCCCTACATAGTGCAAACTAAACGATTACACTTTCCTCGCCCATTCGCGCTCCACATACCGCCACGGTAAAAAAGTGAAGCTTGAGCACGAATCTAAGTTATCTCGAGCATCGGAAATCCCATTATCGCACGCAGGCGTGTACATAGAAAATATCGACCATATAGAAAAGATCGCAATGTTTCCCTGGCAGCGGCGCGGCAGCGCAACGGTGACTAAATCAAAAGTATATCAATATAAATCTCCCGCAGACAAACAAAAAGACATCGAAAGAAATATATCGTTATCTCTGCGAATCCAGACGAAAAGCGGCGCTCCGAGCAAAATCGTCCGTTGCACAATTGCCGCGCGCTCGAGGCGGGATTTAAAACGGGAAAAAAAGCACGGGCGAAAAAGTCGGTCGCGCGCCCGCGGCCGCGGCGACGCTGCCTTGCGTCATCCGGAGGGATAACGGGGGACCGCGCGCGAGAAAGCCTTTCTTCGCGCAACCCTCGGAACTAATTAGAAGTACCTTCGGTCGAGGGCCTAATGCACTAGGAGGAATCAATTAAAAAATCAATGTAGAATTCCTAGAGATGTTTGGAAATAGAAAATCTTTTTGAACGCAGAGAAATCTTTCAGTCAGCAAAACCTTAGAAAGTCTTTTGGAAGTCTGTAGTTCAAAAATTTAAAACAATCTGTTGGTAATTTCTCGAGTGCGTAGCCCTTCGACCTTTTTGTCATCGTCAGCCGTTAGGCGATCGTTTCAGGACTTTTACTGAAGAGCTTTGTTATGAAGAGTTGTTCGAGAAGACGGGATATTAACAGCTGTTCTTGGGATCTGTTTGTGAACTTGGTTGTGAGCGGAAGTGTTTTTCTTCGTTCTTCCTTTCATTCCTTCCTTGTATAATTTCTTCCGGAGTCGCGGGTCGCTTCCGGGTCCAGTAGGAGCTTGAGGATCTTTGCCGTTTTTTAAATTATAGTGCATTTACGAATTGTTAATTAATTTGCAGAAAAATGTTTCTCTGATAGGCCCAGTATAAAATAACGAATAATAAAATCTGTTTCCTGAAGCATTTCGAAAGATTTTCATTGCGATAAGAATTTATAACTCCATCGACTACTGCAATATGTGCCAGGAATTTAAAGTAACTATACAGCGCGGCAACTGCACCCGGAAAACTTAAAACCAATGATAATTAACGATCTGAGTAGCGTAAAAATAACTTGGAGCTTCGATTTAAAAAATGCAACACTTACTTGTATCCGCTATTAAGCTCAAGCACCAAGATTATATTGTAAAAAACTGAAGCGAATATAAAAAAATTATAGTTTCGGAAACATTTTTTTTCCACCGTAGTCAGTAGCTGTACAATTCCTCTATGAGGAAATAAAAAAGTGGTGTGAGTGTGAGTTTTTTTGCAGCAAATATGTGGTTCGATCGTTTAGTTTTTTTTCTTATGTTTACAGCAAAATAACTTATTATTTTATGCATATTTCTGTATAATATATTATGTAAGCATTTACCGTCTTAATTTAAAAGCAAATCTTATGTGCCAAGATTATTAAAATACTCTAGCTTAATATATAAAACCCTCGACAAGCTATTATTATAATTGAGTTCGTTAAATTTTTTCTACAACTGCATACATCAAGCAGAGAGTTTTCTAGATAGCTATACATGCACCCCATTAAACTTCTTTGTTTTAATCAATTAAGTTTCTATGGAAATACTAATTAACATGCTCGAGAGTCGAGAGGCATTAGCATATTTTTTATTAATATAATTCACTCTATCAATTATAATTTACAACTTTTCTCTTTTTTCAATTAATAATCTATCAATGATATCTCAATACCTCATATGAATTAGTACATGTGTATATCTTCGTCGCAAGTAGCAGTATTTACTACTCTGTTAAAATTAATTCGTTTCCAAATTTCAAACATTTCTCAATATAGTTAAAAAATTTGCGTAAATCCAAGTTTACACAGAAATTGTATACTCCTAAAAACTGAACCAATTAAATTTAGGTAGACTCAGTTTTTTCTACACAAGACGATTTTTTATTTTTTCACTCTTCTGCCTTATGAGAGTGAATGATTTACATAGTACGTCTTATGTATTTCACGCATGCCAAGAAACGAATAAAAAACACAAATTTTGTTTAAAATCTAAAATTATATAAATTTCATTTTCTGGGAAATTAAGTTTGCGTATTTTCTACAGAAATGTACAAGAAATTTAACAGTTTACGTTCTAAACGCAGCAGGCCGTTTAACAGCGATCTTCGGAAGCGAGCGCGAAACGAACGGAGGAAAAGGCCATCGGGCATGTATCGATGGCACCTTCGCCGCGGTGGGACCTTCGCGGCAAGAATCCGACGACACGCTCCGGCCGGGAATCGCTCAATCGCGCGAGAAACGATCGGTAAACGCCCGCGGTCCGCCTCCCCGCACGCGCCACTTTCGCGCCGACACCGAGGGCGCCGAGCGGAAACAAGGAGCTTGCATTCGCACGCACCCGCTGATTGGAAACTCTCTCTTTCTCGCTCTTTTCATCGGCGCGTGTATACGCGCGTATTAACGGCTTCTCGCGCCGCCTATTATAGCGCCAGCTATTTATCCCGCACACGCGCAGAAGCGGAAAATTTATGGGCAACAGAATCGTCAATCGATATGCTTTTTTCTTCCTCGGAGTTAAATTGTATCTATCTAGGAGTATTCCGTTGTTCAAGATTCATTTGTGGTTCAAATGACGATATTTTATTTCTGGCTCACGTGTTTCGTTGGAAATTTAGGACAATGGCTTTTGTTATAAATAAGTTGTGAAAAATGCATAAGGAGGAATCGAGGATAAAACATTAATTTTTACTGATTATTGAATGAAAAAGCAAGAATTTATCTTGAATCTTAATTTTTCTAAAGTTTCAAAATTAAATAATAATTTCAGTGCGAATTTGTATCTGCAAATGAAAAAAATTAAAAGCATCTAATGTTTTTTTTTTAAGAATAATTATAAAACGCGACAAATGAAAATTTTGATAAATTTTCTTCACTTTTTAATCATTTGACTTTACATGCTTACCAAAAAATCGTCGTGAATTACCCAAACCACAAAATAAAATCTTACATGTTACATTTCACATGATACGTAATGAAACCCTCATTTCGGCGTGAGTTGCCAAAAATAAATAACAGCTCTCGATTTTAATCGGAATGAAACCTGTTGATCAAAACAATAATAAGTGGGATTGAGTAACTACTTTCTCAAAAATCGAGTGACACCAATAAAGCGATTCCTTCGACACGTAATTTCGTCACCCAAAGTGCACCATTCGGAGCACGTGATCGAGCTAAGTAAACGCCGACACGTCTTTAAACCAAAAAATAGCACTCTTGTTACTCCTTTCCAGCGGCGTGAAGTGGCATGTCGGTGCAGGTGAAATTTTGTGTGCCTCGAAAGTGTTTGCATTGTCGAGAACTTTTTTTCGAGCGCCTAACGACTTTCCTCGCAGCGGACGTGCCCCATTCGCTCTATTACACACTGTCCATTGTACTGAAGTACTCAGTTCGCTGCGCAGTTTCTATGTGCTACCTGTAAAAAAACGAATGTAATGCAAAGGAATGGACATATTCTCTTATTGATATTCTTCTTTAATCATGCCAGGTTCAAACGTTTCATTGGAGAGTTTCGTCAAAAATAAAAAACAATAAGTAAAAGAATAAGTAAAAAATAATACCAAAGTTTTATTATTCAATAATAATACAAGGTTTATGGTAACATGCAATAGAATGCACTTGATCTTAAGTCCTTTGGTCCAAATTATGTACGTAAGAGACTTTCAGAATTGTTGAATATTTGTGAGCTTTTTTTGATCATGATTTCTTGTTATTGATCCCGACAAGGATGCATAAATAAGCCACCAGACTAATTTCCTGTTGTTTTATCTTTAATATTTTTACGTAATATTCGTCTGAGAGAAAACTTGTGCAGTCACCAAGCAAAATAAATGATTGCATTTCTTATACACACAGAAAGAAGAAATTCTTTATCATAACACCAGAGGATTTGCCATAAAGTTATATGAATCTAAGCAAGTTTACATCTAATTTCATCGTAGACAGAACACGCTGGTAGGTAACTTCTCTTTTAAAATATTTTACAATAATTTGTTTAAATAGTTATTTTAATTTTTAGAGACCCGAAGTGGCCTTCTTCGGGGTTGCTAAATTACTTGGAAAATCTTTCCAAGATATACAATGATTTTTTTTTAATACGTGCATGCAATTTTATCTAAAAATAATTATTTCATTTTTTAGAAAAATTTTGAAAACTGAAAAATAAAATGTTTGCTTATGTATTGTGAAATTATTTAAAGGCATTTGGTATGATATCAGCTTCGTAATAGCCTGAAGCATTATTAATGTAAATACATTAGTATTACAAGTTTTATTAAGTAATTTGATTTACGAAGTATATTTGCTGGTTAATATACAATTTTCAGTTTAGGGATGTGAGAGCGAGGTACAATGGGCCACTAGGTAACCTAAACTTGATTTGTAACTCTCTAAATCTGAGTTATCACATCTGTCGCACAAAAATGTATGAAAAAAATGTCCATATATCAAGAAGAAATAAAAACATTTTCAATTTCCTCAGATTTTATATTATAATAGAATAATTATAAGATTCTCATATTACGCGTTATTTTGCTTTCTTTAAATGGCACCATGCACGATGCCAGAAGCCCATTAAAAATTCAAAAACGTAGAGGTGCGTCAGGCAAGCGGAGAAATTCGAGACGTGTCAATGAACTTTCACGTACACTGCATGCAGCTCCATTAAATCGATCGCGGTAATATTTACCGAATCCGTCGCTCGGCTCACGTGCAACAATTAAATAACCGGTAACTTTCATCCGTTAGCTCGGTGTATAATATAAATCCCGCGAGCGCCGCGGAATAATTGCGCTTAAATTATAAGCGAGCACAACGTCAAATGCAATTTCTGCGTATTCCGCGCTAACCGACTCCGTTCGGATCTACATTTTAAAACGAAACATTAATTTCGTAATAGAAAGCAGTCGGAAAAAATGGCCAATTCGAAAGCGAGCGCTTTTTATCGGCAGCGGGACAATCCCGCACTGATCGGCGCGACTCCGCTCCCTTTCCATTGGCTCCTTTGGGGGGAAAAAAATCGAGTTTCACGTTAGACGGGAGGACCGCCGGCCAAAGAAAATTTTCTCCCGGGGAGGGAAAAAAAAGGGGGCCGCGCGCACCGTGGTCGAAAAACGGGCGCGGGTGCGGTCGACGCACCTGGATCCGGCGCCCGAATAAAAACACTTTCTCCGCGGCGCGCGAGAGAGAAAGTACGCCCCGCCGGCTAAATGGACCGCGAACGCGAGCGCCGATCGATCCCGCGCGCGCGCAAGGCGCACTCAAGGATCTTCAAGGCCGTAGGATGGCTTCAGCTGGCTGCTCGATTGTGTGCGCTAACGCAGGAGTAGTTTGAAGTAACAATGAAATTTTTTATTGGCCTGCTGTTAGTGTCTCTCGAAAGAAGGAATATAATACTGCGGCATGCAAACTTTTATTTTGATGCCAGTAAAAAAATGCCTATTGGACTGTTACTAGGTATGTTGTTCAATAATTTCGCAATGCATGATACGAATTTCTGTGTAGGTGTTGATGATTTTTATGACCTGCGATAATAGCAGTATATATGCAAATCTCGTTTGCTTGTTCTTATTGTCTATAATGCATCCATGCGAAAATGAAATGTTACTGTAAATTTAATTGAAAAAGTGGAAGTTCGAGTATTAAACAATTAAAATGCATGACAAGTGCGCTGAAGCGTGAAAAATGGTCATGCACCCAAACGCGTGTAAGTAGATACGTTCCTTTACCGGTAAGACAACTCTTTACCGGAAAACAGGGCACCGTTCGCTCGCATACCTGTATTATTTAGATCATTTTAGTAACCATTTTAGTTATTAGCTGGTACATATTTATCAACTTTCTCTATATTCACACTCCCCCATAAAGTTGATCATTTGTATGATCTCTGATACAGTAAAAAATCCAATGATTTCATATTTTATACGTAATAAAACATTTTATATTTATTACATTTATTGTATCATGATATTAAATTAGTACGTCATTGCTTGCAAGTGATAAACCATAGAGAAATATAGAATTGCAGTTGGAGAACCAAAGTACGCGCCAATTTTGCCGTGTAAATAAAAGTTCTTATTTCCTCTTTTTTACACTTTTAAAACGCTATATTCTTTTTGTTACAAAATAATGATAAAATAGATTAAAATATGAATAAAAATTAAATCAGAAGAATGCATGTTGGATGCATAATCCAACCATGTACAGTTCTCTCTAAATTTGAATAAGTGCATTTGGACGAATTTCACTTATTCAAATTTAGAGAGAACTGTACATGATTGTATAGCGCGATGACTATTTATAAATATTAAATTTCAACTTTATAAGATGAATTGCATCAAATTTACAATATCATTTCGAGATTTAGAGCATAAAAAAGCTTTATTTTTTAAAACATCCTCTCCCTTTTATGTGAAGGAGGTATTTTAATGCAAGATAAGTAAACTTTATTTTATATTTTTAACAGTACTTAAGTAGATACAGCCTAATTTGATAAAAGAAAGGTAATTTTAATCAATTTTTAAAATTTTCTCTTTTAAGTATTAAAATGTTTTTATAGTAAATACTGAAATTAATTTTTTTAACTTTCCGAAAATAGATTTATTGTACCCTTATTACGACTGTGTCAAATCTCCTAATTCAAATTTTATAGAGTCATGATTCTTTAAAATTGAAGTATAACTCCCGAAACACGTGTCCATTATGTACAATTAAAGAATCATTCAGCAAAATTTTAGATTTTTATTAAGAAAATCAACTACGCACATCATCGATTTTCCCATTCAAAGTAGATTTAAATATAATAAATCCTAAGAATATGCGAGCAGTGCAGATACGGCTGCCAGGGGGGTTATTCTGTAAGTTTAACGAAGCGTTATCAGTTACTTTTTACTCAATTTTGTACACCTTGTGTATCTACATCTTTGGCGTTAACTCCATTTAACGCGTTCGCTATGTTTACAGAATAAGGCCCCGGGAAAAACTCATTAAACGTCTCCCCGTAAAAATTTCTCCGCGTGTTCCTTTCCACGTGTCTCTTAAAATTCATCGCGCGACTCCAATCTTCTCGAGCGTCTCTGCGATTTCATAGAAAATTTCGATCGCGAGTCTGCTCGCCGGCTAGATGAAACGCGCGGGGAGAAACGTAAAGAAAAAAGAAAGAGAAGCCGCCAATTAAACGCGCTTGCGTGCGATTCCATGAAAAAAAAAGCATCTGGGTCGAATGTTAATGGGGCACTCTTACCCGACGGCGCGTTTGGTCAGCGGGCGAGTAAAACGCTTCGAAGACGCGGTATATTGCTTTCGAGGCGGGGGAACTCCGGAGAAGACAATCGCACCTTTTTTTTGCGAACTTTCCGCCTCGTAAAGCGTCGGTGATGTAGCGTGACGCCCATCTAAGTGCCACGCGGAGGTACTCGTTGTAAGTACTCGGCTGAACGTACTTGCACCCGTTGGGAGAGCGGCGTGTGCTTTGTTTCTTGCGAAGAAATGATTTTTGTGGGAAGTGCGTGTGGGCAGAGGCTATGAAAGCGCAGTTCAAAAAAAGTTATGGGGTCTTGGTGCAAGCGTGGAAAATGTACGCTTTCATTTAAATTTAGAGGGAAATTTTTTGAGATCGTGAAAAGTCATTGTTTTATACGTGCTATTCGCTTATCTTGTCCATAAAATGGACATCAAATTCCTTGTGTTCGAGTAGTACTCTACCAGTTTATGACTATTGCACTATATGTTAATACATGCATATGTATATCGTCTTTTCTTGTCTGTACAATTGATTTACTTGGTACACGAGTACTATCTTTATAAATAATTAATTTAAAAAGTGGCAATCGGTAAGAAAGAAAGCGATTTTTGAAGAAATCTACGTTATCTGCAACTACCTATACGATTTTGCCCTACTCAACACGCCTGTTACCACTTGTGCAGTACTTCTACAGGAGGTAAATTTGTGAAAGAAGTTTCTCTATACTCCGCTATACTTTCAAGAGCGCGCTCTGTAATATACTTTCGATTTCTTCTCCTTTCATACATGTACTTATCAAATTAAATTATTATTCTCCGATAATAGTTCCAATAACAAAAAGGGGCAATATAATAATGCAATATCATATTCTGTAATACTATAGATTATTCTGCATTGCAATAACTTTTTATCAAGTACTTATTGTAATACACCTGCAATTACATAAAAATATTGAAAAATAAAAAATTTTAATACTCTTTAAATGGATGTTACAAACAGTTGAGCAATCGATAATATACGATTGTATTCGCTTATGGAGAGCAAAAAAGTGCGGAGATTTTAACGACTAGAAGCCGATGTCCTTCCAGCAGCTCCTGATAAAATTTCAAGTTACTCCACCAGCTCACCAAGAATGTTTAGTGTGTATGAATGTTTAGTACTTGAGAACCATTTAAATTTACGGAAATTCGAAATTTGCACGCTTAAAGATAACTGCGGTCTGCGGTACAGAATGGAAGAATTATTTAATTATCTCAACGTCCATAATATTTCGGTTTGTAAGTTTGCAAACTACTGAAATACCAAAAGACTCCAGTCGGAAAATAAGTGACGCTCGACAAAAATGATGTACGCTAATTTAATTTGCGAGTTTCCGGATCTAAATACCTAATAAAAATGAGCTTTTCATGGTGTATTTGCTAATTTAGATATAATATTCATCTATGTAAGTGTACAGCTACCACATTGGTATATAAGTATTCCCTATCCTTGTATGTATCTACGTAAAAATACGAACCGAAAAGCGGACCTTTTTGTCAGGCTTCTGCGTCGAGCGGAGTCTGAAGGTTGAGAGCGAAAATGCCTAACCGTAAGTGTTATACTTAATCGCCTCAAGTGCTGGTTAACTTTGCTGCTCACTAAAGTGCCGATTCTTAAATGTGCGTAAAATAGAGTACCTATACGGTAAAATTTAACGAAATACCGGTAAATATTTCCTTTTCCTCAATGATGACATTCGCGTCCGCGGATACTTTAATTTTTCGCATTAATCCGTCAAAATCCGAGCGCGCGCCGTCGGAGCGATCCGCTTCACGGTCCGAGGAGGAGGGTCGAACAAAGGAGCTTCCGAATTCCGAGACGTCGCGACTCGCTCGCGTCGGGGCCGTTGTGCAAACGGGCCCGACGGCGAATAAAATACGGCGGGCGCGCACGCGCGTCCAATGCGTAATCGCGCGCCGGTACACTTTCACCGTGGGCGCGTATACGCGCGCGCGAGCTCCTCGTGGCCGCGAAACTGGGTCGCGTTGCCGTAACGGCCCGATCCTCGGCGCGCCGCCCGAAAAATCGCTCTCGTTACGCCGTTATTATATAATAGCTGGGATACACACCCGGCCGCCGGTGGGAACGCGACGGCGGAGGTGTGAAATTAATACGCTTTGACGGAGGCTTCCTTCGTCCCTTTATTGCGCGCTGAAGGTCGGGGGATGATGTTGTAATCTTACGGATGAGAATTAATTCGAATTGATAGTTTTTAAATTAATTATTTCTTTTTGTTTAAGTGTTTTTTCTAATAAAGTGTATCCTTTAGTAATTTTCTTAACTCTTTTCAGTAATTTTTTAAAGTATTAAAGTATTTCTAACATTCTACTTAATTATACTTATAGTTTCTAATACGCTCAATTAAGGTGTAATAGTTAGTGATGTGTTAATTCTGAGGGTGAAGATTTTTTTTAATTTTAAATAGAATTTCAATGATGTCATTAAAATTCGAGCTTGCACTTGCTCAATAGAGTTAGAATCATTTGTAAATTTCATTTGATTTTACAATAGGTTAAAAAGTGGGGAAAAATCCTTGCACCTGCTTGAAATGAAGATATTGGATTTTACGGTAATGCTGCGCATAACACACCGCCGTTTACGAAACAATCAGAGAAATCACGAGAATATATTCTAGCTTTTTGGAGCGATAGGCAAATCCATCTTCCACCTTACGAGAAAGTGCATAATTTAGCATGTATAGCCAGTAAGAACGAAAATTTATAGTGGGAACTTGCTGATAAACCTGATAAACTGATAAATAATGTGAATTATGTTTTGCAAATCATTTTTATCGTGTAATCTGTTTAAAAAATGATTATTTTAATATTCGCAATTGAATATTTACATAATTATTTTTTATCGAATAAATTACATTTTGCATAAAACAATGGGTGGATGCTCATATTACGTTACAGTCGACTATGTATGATTCTTACCAGACAATTTTTAATACAATTTTAGCAATCTTTTCTGTTGATTGCCGCAACCAAGGTCAGTTTTATTCGAGCATTTTCTCCGTGAAGGGCTAAGGTCCGAGGGTTTTTGTTGCGCGAATTGAATTACGGCACGTGAAATTGGGCATAGTAGCTAGTGTAAAAGTAAAAAATATCTTCCACGGTTGCGGCGCAATATAATCCCGATTGCGCAAAGGGGGTATCGTGCGAGAAAGCCCTTCTTATGAAGAACAGCTCCACCCCCTCCCCTCGCCTCTATTTCCCCAGATTTTAATGAAAATTTGGATGATTTGAACGGATACAATTATTTGACTGTAAAGCAAGATGTAAAAATCTCATACTAAAAGTATTCGCATACATTTTTGCGAAGTTTATTGGCAGTTAAGCGTGAGTGTCAGTTTTATCTGGAATGCTTAAAAACTGAAAATTCATACTTTATATGCTCCAGCAACTGAATATGTTATATTGGAGTGCAGGCTGTAATTAATTTTTTTTTCTCCCTCGAAAAGAAAGATAACCGCAGGTTCAATTAATCAATTTGAGGGCTAAAAAAAAAATTGTAAGAGAGACGAGAAGTGAGACCCTGAGTTGTACTTTTTTTATACGAAGAATTCATCATTGAAATGAAAAAAAGTGCTGTACACACCTATACAATTGGACGTAGTTTGTAGGATCATTGACAATCTTTCGATACATAAACGATTCGACCGTGAACTAGAAAATTTCATTATCACCGGCTGCGCGCGAGAGTCAAGTTTAAGGCGCGTAATTACGGTTATTAGGTAAAGTAGGCGCATTAGAGCGTGTACGAGGTGCTCGTGCAACAGCTGGAGCCGAAACGAGCAGCCGTTTGCGGTGATGTATGTATATTCTGACTAAAGTCTAAAAGTGTTTAATCGCTTTCCACTTGTTAGGAGTTTAGTCTGTCTAATGATGACGGATGAGCAAACTTTTTTTCGCGCAACAAGTTGAGCCACTCGATTGTATAAAATGTTTGTTCTAAAAATAGTAGTGGAACTGCTTTTTTTTTTTAATTAACTTGCTGACTTTCATTATACTTTCAAATATCGCTGTTGCGAAAAAAATTGTTTGATGCTATCATGTACTTTCTAACAATGTACAAGCTCATTGCTTTCTATCATTTATTTTTCAATTTCAATCAATTTTGTGAATAATTAATTAAAAAACTTTCTTTATTTTATTCACTAGTATTTGTTCTTCTTTTACTATAATAATTGGTATGGCTTTATACCTACACGAATCCCTTATAATTTTATATTTGTTCTTCCAAATTTTTTAAATGCGTAATATATAATAATTGTCAACACCTTGACCTTTGCATTATATATAGGTAAGTTTCAATCCTTAGCGAGTGGTAAAACAGTTCAGTGTAGTGGTACCCCTTAAAATAAGGCGAGAGACAAACTATTGACAATCAAAGTATCACTTACGATACATTATGAATTCGCATCTAGAATTTAAATTTAAATTTGACGTTTACAAAAAAAGCTCAATGCTAGACGATCTGAAACAAAAAAGTTGGAGCTGTCAAGTCAGCATCGCGTCAAAGTTTCTTCACATATCTCATCTCTCCCTCTCTCTCTGAAAAAAGAAGAGAACAGCGTCGCTTAGCTCGGCCGCGAGCGGGGCGCGCCTGCCTCGTTCTACGGTAAAAGCGGTAATACCTCATTACGTCCGCGATTGGTATCAAGGACGACCAGTTTTCGGGCGTCCTTTTTTCGTCGGGGCCCCGCCTCCATTCTTCTCGCTCTCACTTTCTATGATTCTTTCTTTCTTTGTCCGATCTCAACGTCTCGAGCGATAAAGAAAATAAAAAGCACGACACGCAAACCTGCGAGTCGATTGATTTGTTTCCCTTTTTTGACTCTCTCTCTCTCTCTCTCTCTCTCCCTCTCTCTTTCCTTTAATGGTAGACCCGCCGTTAAAGATTCACGTGTGCGATGGAAGCGCAGTTGCGACAAAGCGAGGTTACGTTTCGGTGTTACCAGGTTTGTGACAATGAAAACATTAACGCAACTAAGTATGATCGAGAACCGAACCCAAGGAGTAATGCGCAATTCTGAGGAAAAATATTTATTACATAAACAGACCGTTCATTCAAGTTAATAAATGTATTTTTAAGCGGTTTTTTAATGTCCGCGACCTTTCGCGAGATGGTTGGGATAATTCTGAGTAAAAGCATGAAGTAACTTGAAATGAAATTGAAATTCTTAACCTCTTTTTGAATTATCTTATTAACCGAATTTACTTTACACTTCATCGACAAATTATTGCAAGTTTAAACTTTTTTTTATTGTAAATTAAAAGTTAAAGAACCTTATTATAGTATACCAATTTGCGTTGAAGATTAAAAGTTAAAGTAAGCAATTGGCAGGGTTATTAGGTTATTGAATAAAACATATGACTTAAAATTTCATAACTGCGATGATTTATTCTAAATATTTACAGTCTTAATCACAGTTGGAACCAGATACACAAAATTGAAGGCCTATTGTATGCTCAACGGAAGCATATCACTCGCGTGCACGTAATAAAGCTAATGTGGAGTCGCAGCAGCCGCAGAAAATAAATTCCTGCGTATTACTTAAAAAGCCGGCTAATAAATGTGAAAAAATTTAGTAGTGAGCTGGGTAGTGCGCCGCGGGAGCGGCGGCATAGTGGGCAACTGGGGCGGCGGCGTAGTGAGCTACGGGGGCAGCTGCGACGTGCTTGACGACGGGGGCGGCGGCGGGCTCCTTGTGGACGACGGCGTTGAATCCGTTGTGGGGGTCGGCGGTGTACTCGACGACGCGGCGCGTGCCGTCGGACTCGACGAGGGAGTAGCTGCCGCGGACGACGTCACCGTCGCGCTCCTCGTGCTGGGTCTTGCTGTCGCCGGTGAGGTGGTCGTTCACGTCGTATCCGTAGCTGTACTGGGGGTTGGGGTCGTACTCCTGGTCGACGGTCTTGGTGATGACGGGGGCAGCGGCGACCGTCTTGACTACCGGGGCGTGGGCGTAGGATACCGGGGCGTGGGCATAGGATACCGGGGCTGCTTGGTAGGCGTGGACGGCTGGGCCGGCGGAGTAGGCCACGGGAGCGCCGTGGACGGCTGGACCGGCGGAGTAGGCCACACCGACCGTGCCGATGGCTCCGGCGTTAGCGCAAGCCACGAAAGCGGCGAGAAGGACGAACTGCAAATTTCGAAATGGTTTAGATTAAATGTGTGTTTAAATAAATAATTAGAGGTAATTTGTTATGCTTAAATTTACGGCTGGATGATTTACCTTAAAGGCCATTGTGCGAGATTTGTTCGAGTCGAGGCGACTTGAGATGCGAAGGCGATCGAATGATGCCAAACTCAGGATCAGCAGAGCTTATATAGTCGAATTTTGACCCAGCTAGACATTGGCGGGGCAATAATGCTGAGCCATTCTTCCCCGAAATAATCCCTCGGGCGAAAGAAACCATTATAGGTCAAGAATTATATAAATACTAGATCACTTTCGAACGTAACATGTACTTTATTCCTGTCGAATCTTCGCACAGCACGGATTGGCAAATTTAAAAAGTTAAGATTCTAATCTGCGGCAAGAAACGACTCATATCTTATTACATTCCAGCTACGCTGGATTAACAATTGAAAAAATTCTTTGCAAGGCATTGATTATTTTTGCAGTAAATTATTTCATTCTCTAATTTCATTAGGATGAATTGTCTTTTTTATAATTACATATTCTACCTAATATAATCACTCAACAAAACTATTCCATATTTATCGGTATAAATTATTCAATAAATGTTCGCACTAAATTTGGGTTGCAGGGTAGGCAATGCAGGTCATGTTCCATTTCAGAGTAAATTTAAGAAATTAATGTCGACGCATACATGCACTTTTATGTTTTATTTTTATTCATTTATTTTGCTTCTTATGACATTTCCGTTTTAAAGTAAAAATTCACAAACTTTGTTTTGCACTTGGATTATCGATATTAAATATAATATTTGCTAATATAATGACATTAGTGAAAGAAGAAAGATATATGTCCAATGATTTCATAAGCATATATAAATGAAATTGAAAATCATTGAGTATAGGTGCAGAATGTATGGAGCACAAATGGTAAACCAACACAGGTTTAACAGATACATTGAGTACTTTTACTTTCAAGATATGTCCAAAAAAGTCACGTACCGACTCTTCCAAACGACCTTACAAAAAATTTCACACAATGTCATCTCAACAAATGAAATGAATAAATTTTTAAAAAGCTGAAAAACCTATCTATTAAAAGCATTTATTTTTGATAAATTTTCCTTCTTTTATTTTGTTTTCTTACTTAAAAAGTTGAGATCTTCTTGTTTTTAATGGCAGTGGGTCATAACTTAAGTCCGAGGCGCCATTGTCCATATTGAGATCGGCAATAAATTTAAGGTATTTATTTATTTATTTATTTATTCGATATTACACAGGCAAAAGCCCTCACATTAAAATACAAATTTAAAAATAATTACAAAGTAACTTAAAACTAATACTTTGCACAAAAAGATCTTATGGAAGACTTAAATACCCCTACGGAATCTAAATTTCGAAAACGCTGAGGAAGAGAATTCCAAATTTGTTTAATACGGTTTATAGTGGAATAAAATCCAACTTTAGATCTGGAATTCTCCTCCTGGATAATTCTAAAATTCCTTAAATTATAGGCCAATTGACGGTATTGAAATAATTCCACAAGATCCCCACTGTCTAGGAGATTGTGCAGAATTTTGAATGCTCACACGCAGTCGTAGTAGTAGTGAACGGATTTAATGGTTTGCAATCCAAGTAACGAGGTAACTTCGGAGTACTTACGTTGAAGTACTTATGTTCGAAGCATTTTATGTTGAACTCCCTCTAACTTATTCGATAAAATCGCAGTGCACGGGGACCAAATTTGCCATATTGACCATATTTGCCCAAGGTATGCCATATTGACACATTCAAAACTTTCATAAGTGTACAATCTATGAGAGTAAATCTATTATAGGGAGATAAGAAAAAATGCATCGTTTAAAATTATACTGATATCGAAACATTTTATTTGTCACATATGCACAATCTTACATCAAAATAACTTAAGGAAAAACTATACATTCGACCTGGACGTAAAGGATCGTTCAAGTCTATAAAAAGCGCCTTCGAAATAATTTACAATAAAGCAGTCTTGGCTAAAGAAATATCAATTAACGGTAGTTTATCACAAAGTTCCGCCGAAGAAACCAGACTATTTAGTAGTAGTGAGCGCCGAGATGAGCGTCCCCGGAGTAGGCAACTGGGGCGGCTGCGTAGTGGGCATCTGGGGCGGCTGCGTAGTGGGCATCTGGGGCAGCGGCGTAGTGGGCGACGGGGGCAGCAGCGTAGGTCTTGGTTACGACGGGGGCGGCGGCGACGGTCTTAACGGCAACGGCGGCGGGCTCCTTGCGGACGACGGCGTTGAAGCCGCTGTGGGCGTCGGCGGTGTACTCGACGATGCGGCGAGTGCCGTCGGCCTCCAGCAGGGAGTAGCTGCCGCGGACCACGTCGCCGTCGCGGGTCTCCTGCTGGCTCTTAGCGTCGCCGGTGATCTGGTCGTGCACGTCGTACGAGTAGCTGTACTGGGGGTTGGGGTCGTACGAGTCGTCGACGGTCTTGGTGATCACCGGGGCGGCGGCGATGGTCTTGGTTACGACGGGGGCGGCGTACGACTTGTAGGCGAGGGCAGGTCCCGCGGAGTAGGCTTCCGCCGGTCCGGCAGAGTAGGCCAGAGAGGCGTCGTCGTAAGCCTCTTGTCCAGAGTAAGACAGCGCTGGACCGGCTGAGTAGGCCAGGCCGGCTGCGCCGATGGCTCCGGCGTTCACGTAGGCCACGAGGGCGGCGAACAGGACGAACTGAAAAGACAAGGAGATTAGTGGGGTTGAAGAATTGTTCACATTATTAATTAGTTAATTACTGATCAGCCAAGTCCAGATTATTTTCAATTATTTATCAGGCAATTGCGTAATCTACGCTGGTAAAAATCCATTTTTTCTATATCGTTAAATGAAAAAGAAAACTAAAAAATAAATTTCTTGTGCTCAACAATTTTTTCCAAGTAATTTTATCAGTTTTTTATAGAACAATTTGCTGATTTGTCAAGCGGACTGCAAAGTGCATGGTCTTACCTTAAAGGCCATTGCGGGATTGTGCGAATTGAGCCAGCTGAGATGCGAAGGCGAACGAGTGGTGGCTAACTGCAAGCGGAGCCCAGCTTATATACTCGGATTTCGGGGCACCAGGGCCATTCCAATTTTACATTTGGCCCTATCGCGCCGTTCACCACTTAATCGTCCCACAGGTAAGAAGAACAACTTTCAGGAGCAAGTAGCGTTATTGTGTCCTTAATAAAATTGTCCATAACTTTCTTTCATGCTTAAAGATTATTAATTGGAAATAGCGCGACCCAGTGAGCACGAGTATTAATTTTATCTGTTACTGCAAATTTGTGTTGTTTGTTTTTATTTTTACACTACATAATATAATGCCGCGTGTATCTCGTTCTAGTTAAAAATATCAGCTCAAAGATAATTTTCTGAGATTTTGTACTAGTCTTTTGCTTAATCGCGTAATCTGCGTAATATATTGATGATCATTGAGTAAGATTCTAACGAGAGAGAAGTTAATATACCGTTAATATACCGTTATTTTAGTTATTTATTAGAAACAATGTATGCTATGAATACAATTTAAAATAACCGGGTGCCTTTAGCGATCAGGCACATTACGTCCCGACTAGAAACCATTTCAGGGCTATTATTAGGCCCCTTTAAGGCACCTGACAATTATTTTGAGGCCCCTATAAGGCACCTGATGAGGCCCCAGTTTTAAATGTAATGGGGCGAATATCAGGGCCATGTA
>JAXIUT010000048.1:8392916-8404654 GCA_035586675.1 Eurytoma californica
AGGCGCGCATTGCGGCCTCGTCGGCTCGTCGTTCGTTGACTCAGACTTGCCTCGAGGCGCTACCGCGCCTCTTGATCCCGTGTTCCATACCGTATTATTTAAAGAGAGCACGAAAGGACCTTTTTCCTACATGAATGGTAGCCAGATATTCGTGCATTTCAAAAACATAACGTAATGACTGTCGAGTATTTGGACCTGTATGGTTTGCTGTTCTTTCACTGCACCGCCTTCGCGTAGGAAAGCATTCTTTGTGCCTGTAAGACTGCAACCTCCTTTACCGCTGTGCCGTAACGGTACCACTGTTTTATAGCGACATTAAAGATCCGGGAAGTGCCTCCATATTTAGGCTTTTTATTTTTTAGTATCGTTTTCATTAGGGTGTATAAAATTATTTTACAGTAGATGGATGTTTCTTGGAAATTGCATCTAAAAATTTGAAGGAATTAAAATTTAACAGATAAGTATAGATACGTCTTAAACCAATTCTTTTTAAAACTTTTTGACGAAATTTTCAATTCAGAAAGGCAAATTTTTGTTTACAAACTCTAAAGATTTGCTAAATATTTGCATGGCGAAAGCAAATGTTATGCAATATTTATTAGATACTGTCGGAAAATCAGTCGTATTATCTTTTGGAGTCAACTATTTCATAATGAAATTTCTTATAATTTCAAATTTCTTATAATAGGGAAGAGTCATATACTGTTGATCACGACGTATTTTTCAGTTTTCCATTACATGAACAGTACAACTGCATTGTGATTGATAAAAATGATAGCTTTTGTCTTTCTCGCGTAGATAATTTTGTACTTTTCTGCACAGTATATTACTTAATAATGCCTAATCAAAATTAACCAAATAACCACACAACGTAAGAAATAACAGTAATTTGTGCCAGGAATCGTCTTATTAATTTTTTTAATACTTCTAAAAGTTTAATTTTTCCGAAATTAATTTACATTCATAGCAGACAACCAAAGAAGCAATTCTTTTTTTAATCATTTTAAAAATTATTATGGGATCGGTAGAAGGTAACTCTCCTCTTTATAAGTAATAGTAAGTTATGAAGTACACTTCTATCAAAATTATTTTATAACACAAAAAATATTTGTAATTTTTTAAGATAAAATTGTTAATCAAATATATTTTAATTAATTTAATGATTTTATCCATATATAAAAGGGAGATGGCGATATATCGAACGTAGAGCCAATTCAGAGTGTTATTAAAAAATTCATTGGTCGACACAATGGAAAGGAAAGAAAAAGAAACGGAATAAAGTTAGAGAAGCAGCCAATTTCAGAGTTCAGCGACGAAATAATCCATGCGCGCGGAACGCCTTATATTAATTGTTGGAAGTATTTTTTATAAAATATAATTTTTGACTGTTCAACGTAATAATTACTTTTATTCCAGTGGTTCATTTGTAGTTACTAATAATAATATTTTCCGAGAATGTGTAATTTTCGTTCGTACTCTTGCTTGTTCAGATAAGTAATCTATTGATAAGGAATTTCATTAATGTACACTTCAGCGACTTCAAGCTAATCGAAAGGTTAATTAATTCGAGGATTCGTGGAGGGCGAATGAAAAAAGAAGATCGTTGTGTAAAGAAAAAAACATATTTTGCACTTTATTAAGCAACAGTTACGATAAAATTCGTATATTGTAATATATTCAGAATAGGAATATGCCGTCTTCCTCTTAAAAACACGCTGATAATGAAGAGAAAAAAAAAGGTAAATGGAAAGCGGACGAAATAATTTAAAGTTAAACCCTATAAACACGAGAAAGCGGGGAGAAAAAACGAAGAACAGCAAACGACGAAATGTATTTTTTCCCCCGCTTCGCTTCTCGAAACAACCAATGATTCAATATGCAAATTTATTCCCGCGCGCCATTCGCAGACGCTTTCAAGCGCGCTCGCGACGTCTCGGCCTTCCGTCGTGGGCCTCGCAATGCTCCTTCTCTCCTCGCACTTCGATTTTTTTTTCCACCGACCAAGTCAGTGTGGCTTTTCGGAAGAGCAAAAAAAAAAAAAAACGAATTTCCGTCTGCCGTTTACGAACAAAATATATTCGAGGCAAAGTCTCGCACGCAAAAATCGGGATGACTTTGAAACATTATTTTGTCGATCGACTGTATTTAAAATTACCAGTTACTTCTAGCTATTAGTGCAAGGCACGTGAAAGTCGTTTCGATCGAACATTTATCTTCGCGTATAATAGCAAAGTTTCTTTCATTTTCGTTTCGCAAAAAAGAATCACCATTCGCAGTTCTCCTTTTATTGTCCTACAAAATTTACCGAGCACGCTGGACGAGGCGGGATTCGACCCTTAAAGAGGAGGCATTTCCAGCCGGTGCGGCTGACACTTCGATTTCGATTACGACACACCGGCCGACGGCTGAAAATGAAAAAAATTGCTCATGCGGAATTCCCGCCGGTAGGAAGTGCCACTTAAAAGTCGGGCCGAAGACGGATGCAACGCTTTTCCAGGCCACTCGTCCGAGAAGGCGAAATTTTTTCCTTTCATTTTTTTCTTCCTTTTTTACAAAATAATAAATAAACGAGCGTCGCGAGCGCGTGACGCGCCGCCGTTCGATAACAGCTAAACGGTTAGTCATAGCAGTCTTACATAATCCATTAGAATTTTTTTTTTACTTTATTCTCGGGCTGATTGATCTTCCTTCTTCTTTTTTTTTTAACGTGTGCATGTATATATGTACCTATAGATATGTGTATCAACGCGGATTTTCCTTGGCTCTCGGCGCGAGCGATCCACTTGCACCAGCGAAATTTAGCCGTCGTCGCGCGCGACGCCTCAAGGTCACGAAGCAATGCAAAGTTTACATTCTTCACTCGACGCTCGCTTCCTCGGCTTCATTTTTTTTCGCGGAATCAATATTTCGAGTTGCGCGATTTGTTTCCTTCCTATTTTTCTTTTCGTTCTCCCTCGCGCAGAGGGACTTGCCGCAATGGCAATGTACTCCGCATGCCTGTGTACACCTGTTTTTCTTTTCGGAAAAGTCGCCGGCTTTTCAAATAAATATTTTAGCG
Source organism: Eurytoma californica (assembly GCA_035586675.1). Classification (NCBI taxonomy): domain Eukaryota; kingdom Metazoa; phylum Arthropoda; class Insecta; order Hymenoptera; family Eurytomidae; genus Eurytoma; species Eurytoma californica. Next base: position 8,395,975 of record JAXIUT010000048.1, read on the forward strand.
CCGCGAAGTATAATTACAAATTGTACGATAAACAGTAACTGCGCTATAAACGTGTCTTATCGGGCTTCTGGTCCCCGAATTTATGTCTGGCGGTGATCGAAAAACAGAGTGAAAAAATATAAATTTTTGATAATTTTGATTGTTTTTGGCGAACGTTACACGACAAAATACAAATAAAGACGATAGTGGCTAAGTTCCACTGGAAAAAAGTTTGCAGATTTTTTTTTTTTGTTTTATTTTTCTCAATTTTTTTTTTCTTTATTTCTGCCGAATTTTGAAAATTTTGCAGAAAAATCTGCAAACTTCTTTCGACGGGTATCGAGCTTAAAAAAGCGGGTTTGCTCATCTGGCAAGGCGAAGGCTGATCCTTGCGACGTATACACGTGAATAAATAAATCGAGCCAGTCAAAAGGAAAGAAAAAGCGTTGCGCACACATAAGTAATTGAAGGAAGAACGAGTCGATAAGTACAGCTGGGACGATCGTTTTTCGCGGATCAAGGAAACTATCAGTGCCGGCGGACTCGTCCTTGTGACTCGAGCGGGAAAGGGGAGGGCGAACCCTCCCGATTCGGCATAAAGTGTCGCGCGCATAAGATTATAAAACGCCGGGGCTCAAGGCCGATTGCGCAGGTGTTCTCCGATAAATTCCATGCAATAATATATTTACATTATCCCGATCTTGATTGATTTAAAACTCCTCTCCCTCCGCTTCGTCTTCTTTTTTTTCTCTTACTCCTCGACTCATTTGCCTGCAGCGGCGGTCTTTTATCGATTCTCGATGATAAATTACCTTATACAGCGAGACAAACAGTGATAATAGTGCGCGGTTTGCAAGTCGTACAGAAATTACAATTTTTTGTTTTTTCTTTTATCTTTTTAAGAATTTATCGCGATGCGTAGCGAGAGAGATTCGAGATAAGCAGTGGTTTTTTTTCTCCATTTCGTGTGGCTTTTTTCGAGGAGTTATGGTAATCGCTTATATACTTAAAACGTATAATGATTTTTTACGAGTCCATAAATCACTTTTGTGATAGTACATATGTATATTTCCTTTGTAAGAAAATAAATGATTTTCTTTTTAATAACCCAATCCTCGTGTTTATTTTATCCACTACATTAATTTATCTAATTAAAAAAATATAGCTCTAGTTCGAATCTCCTTTACAATATCAATATAATTAATAAATTTGTTTATGTATCACACTGAGCGGGAAGATAATAGTCGGAAGCCGATGAGACTTTCACAATATAATCGACGCGGGTGTCGAAATCTACTGATTTAATCACAGAATTAATTTTTTAATTTCAAATAAAGTAAAAATACTACTCGGAAAGAAATTTTATTTGAAAATTTTACAATACTTATGACTTAACGAAAAAGTTATCAAATTTACACTAACAATTATTATAAATATATGTGATTTTCGTTACAAGCCTCTTTTTCAAAATTTTTCTGTAATTCTGTAAATTTGTTTCATAATTTTATGTATTAATTTTAATGTTCACTCTGTAAGTATTGAAATTATTTCTGGCTACATGTAAAATTTTCCTATAAAATTTCTCTCCATACGTAATTTTTACAAAGTTTTATCCTTATATTTTTTTAACTCTTTTTTTGAATTTAAAAATATTTTCTCACTTTGCGATCAGATCGGCACTAATAATTACACCGCAACTGATAAAACTCGATCGCAAGTAAAGAAGGTGCCAAAGAAAAATTAAAACAAAGATTTAAAAAGGTAAGCATTTCGATCCCCTTCAATCGTGCAATTTTCATCGCAAATATTGTCGCTTGACTCATCGCCTCCCGAATGTTTGTTCCTCAAACAACGACTGTATTTTTCGAACAACGTATCCGCGAGTTGCAACAAAGCGTCGGGATCGCCCGCAAATTCCAGCTCCTTATATTTTCTCGCGTGTGCGCTCGGTGTGCCGTCGGCTGTGCGCGAGCGAGTTCGACTGTAAATGGCGTTTTCATAACAGGTGGGATCCGGTTCGCCGTAAAAGGCCATCCTCTCCCCTGCGGATCGACGAAATTTTTTTAAATCGGAGCCGGTCCCCCGCCGAAGTGGCGCGCGATAAAAGTGAAGCGTTGATAAAAGACGAAGAGATACTGAGGATAACATGTTTAGTTTTCGTTGCAAATTACAATAAGGATACAAACATTTATACGTTGCTGGCGGTCGCAGTTATCGTTTCGTTTTAACAATGTTTAGAATTTGCATAGATTATACGAAAAAAAAATTGGAATAATAAAAGAAAAAACGTTATTCCTCTGATGGTGCGATAAACATTAAAGGAGAAAAACAATAAAAATAAAGATAATTGCACACGTTTAATAATCAATATAAGGTTTCTCTCTTAGACAATGAATAATGATTTTTTTAACTTAAAATTTTAACGATACATTGTACAAAATGCATAACGCACGAGCGTAGATTGCGATTTTTTTATTATCGTGAATTTTTAATGGAAAAAGAAGTCAAGAACTAGTAGAGCAATCAAGCAATGCAATGTTCAATTACTGCACAAACCCAATATGAATTCAGCATAAATGTTCATAACATTTCACTTTTATCATAAATATCACTGAAAGAATATCGGCGTAGGACATTTCAATTTATCAATTTTCAATTTAAATACTTTACGGATATATATATATATATATATCGTTTTTATACAAGTATATAATGAATATTTGTGCAATTTTACACCTCTGAGAAAAAAAGTAATAAAATAAAAATCCTTTTTAACAAATTTTCTCTCGTACTATTAATCCGTATATCTTTTTTTTTCTTTACAAGTATAAAAATATGAAAAATTTTATCTCTATATTCACATGTTTTTCATAATTTCGCGTCTCGATGGCATTTAATTGTCTTTTTACAGGTAAAAGACGCGTCAGAATGTTTCTATTCGTTTATGAAGTACATTATTCTGCTCGGGTCTTGGTAACTAAGCACCGAAGCTAGGCATCGATTACTTTTCATTGGAATTCCCAATCGTCATAAAAATAAATTTCCTTATTATGCTGCATAAATTCTGCCTTACTACTCCGTACTGATACCACATTCGATTAGCTCGGTGAAACAAATCTCACGGCTTCCGTTTTCACTCTTAATTTTTTTTTCACGCGAACGAATATCTATATTTCATGGTTGCCTCCACAAAAGATACAATCGCCGCGCAAAACTGATTGTTTAAAAAATTGATTAACATACATACGAAACAAAAATCACCTCGGAACAGTCTTAAAACACCAAACTCGACGACTACAATTCTGGACACTCAATCGGTTTTGCGATTCGTTTCGATCAGCGTGAATTTGAAAAATTACTTTAAGTCATTGCCAATTCCACGTTTGGCTTTCAATTGCGAGTCGAACAAATAAAAAAAAAAAAAAAAAATGCGGTGACGTAAGATACACTCGGATAAAAATTTTAAATTTCAACAAAATCACTCGTCGAGCCAACAATTCATCAATCAATTACACAATCAATTCTGCAGCACATGCTCGTTATACACTACACAGACGCAAGCTCGCGCGCAACAAAAAAAAGACTCTTTTTCGTTCACTCGGACTTAACATCAAATGTATAGTCTAAAATAATTATAAATGTAACCTGTATGGACGCTATGTTTCCGCTTCTAAATGCAACTTTCGTTTCGATGCTGTGTATAGTAATTGTAATAGTAATAATAATATTAATAATAATAATAAAACGAGGACGCGAACGAGCCCCGCGCGCCGAGCGCAATTTAAAGAAAAGAGAGAGAGAAAGAGATGGAGAAAGACAGAGAAAAGTAGACTGCGGAAGAAAGAAGAGAGAGTATACGAAAGTCACGCGATTTGGCGAATAAAAAAAAAACGCACCTAGTACTTGCTCGCCCGCATTCTTTTTTCGGCGCACGCGCGCGGCTCGACTCCTTCCAAGTTCATTGACGCCGCGCGCCGGGGAATATATCGCTTTATATACTCGCGCGAGCTCCGCTTTGCGCCGCTGCTTTTCGGGGCGGAACCGTTAACTTATAAGTCGGCGGGAGCGTCTGTGTGAGAAAGAAAGAGAGAGAAAGAGGGGGGGGGAGGAAAAAGCGGAGAAACCGGAATCCGAGTTCTCGAATCCGCCTCGATGACGATGACGATCATCGGCCGGCCGGCCTCCTTCTGCCCCCCGCGTGGAATGTCGAGATTTAGCGCGTACTTGAAATGCGCGCGGCGCTCGCGGCCGAAGGCGTCCTCCTGCGCTCTGGTCTCCGGTGCAATGGACGAGTGTCGCCGCCCCTCCTTTTCTTTTCTTTTTCTTTTATCGTTTCGCGCACTCTTCCTTTGGACGGCTCTTATCCTTGCGCCTCTCCTCGTCTTCGTTCGCGGGCGTACTTGCGCGCACTACTCGCATAAGTAAACACAAACGTGTATCAGAATCGGCACTGCGGTGCGCCGAGTTCATTCTTCCTCAGCGGGGAAAAAATGTGTCTGTGCAGGAGGGAGCCGATCGAGTGTCCGGAAGAGGTATAGTCCGAGAGCCTGTGACGATTTTCAATGTGTAACCTTATTAAGCGTCTGATATTTTAGTTTCATCAGTGAGTGTCCTTCGATTGTAGAAAAAGCATTTCTTATACCTGTCAAGTGGAACAACCCTAAATGTGCAATTTAGAGTCCAATTAGTCTATGGACAGATAAACTAAAATCTTTACGTTGGGCAATAGGTAGACGGTTTTTTAAAACATACTTATGTAATGATTTTTCAAAAAAAATTTTGTATTTTGATTAAATAAAATCTTTCCTAGTGGAAAATTAACCATAAATTGGCCAGTTACGGTTAATTTCTTTCTAAAGCAATCAGTTCTAGCCAACTTATAATTAATTTTCTATCATCAGGATTGTTATAAAGCTACGTTCATTTAATATATACATTGAGTATCTTAGAAAATTTGCCTATCTACTGGATCTTCTACATGCATGAACTATACGTCCAGTAGATAGACTCAATTTGTAACTATACGTCCAGTACTAAACTCAATGAGAGAATCGCAGCCGTCTATTTATTGGGTAAACGTAACTTTCGTTCCATTTTATACAACTTCTTCCAACACTACTTGTATTTTTCGATAAATTAAAGTTTTTCACACTCGTTAATAGTACAATTGTTTTGAAAAAACTTAGCCATTTGTCTTTTAGGTGGATTACCTGGTATGGTAATCTGAATTGCACAAATGTTTCTTACTCGTATTAAATATTAAAAAGAACACCAATTTCAAGCTTAATAAAGTTAGTCACGGGCCCTCGGACTGGGAGGAACGATTGAGCTTCGAAAGTAAACAATTAAAAACGCGTCGAGCGAGCGAGATGTACATAAAAAAATTGCAAAAAAAAAACAAAGAGGAAACAACGCACGAGGTTTCTATCACAGTTTCGCCCCCTCCAGTACTACCCGCGAACGAAATTCCTCCTCCTCCTTCGTCTCGTGTCCTCGCGCGCTCTAGAAAATCCATCCGGGGACACCGTGCCTCGCATAGGTGAAAGACCACCGGAGATATATCTGAGGAGAGTTGCTCAGGGGGGGGGGGGGGGCTTAGTGGCATCCGGCTGCGACGAGAGTAAGGCGCGACGGTGAAAGGCGATACGCCGCTGGGAGAAAGGGAAAATGTGTAACTCTCCAGCTCGTGTGTCCCCCGGCGATCGGAAAAGCTCCTCTTCTCTTCCCTCTTCTCTCTTCTCTCGATCACACTTTCACACTGCGCAAGGCGCGCTCTTCTTCCTTCCTTCTTTTTTAAGTCTTTGCTTCGTTATACTTTTTTTTGCTTTCGACGCGCGCTTCCTCCTGAGCGCGGCGATTACTTCCCCCTGCGAGGGGAGGAAGAACCAAAAGATAAATTGTCCAGTCGCTTGGCGGCGTTGGTATCTTTTTTTTATATCCTGCGCTCGAGGTCCTCGTGGAGGAGGCTGTTGTTGTTGGTCTCGTGTAGGGAGGCCGGGGACGCCTCCTCCGGCTGCTCGCCGCCGCTCAGCTCCAGCTGGCCGGTGGTGCTGTCGCCGCTGCTCGAGCCGCACTCGCCGTCCACGAATCTATAGGCCGCGATGAGACGGCGAAAAAGAAGAAGAGACGAAAATTAGTATATTGACTGGGACGTATGACGTCGCGAGAGACTACGGCTCTTATTTGGGAAGTACTCGGATATCTCGGCGAGGATGTACGGTTATTTGCTGTCTGCTGATCTACGTCAGCAGTTTTTTTGCGCGGGAGTTGAAGTACCCACTCATTTTTGTTTTATTTTGTAGTGATTACGAATTTAAGAGGTTAGGGTTGTACGAAAATCTAAATAATTATAAAATATTAATATATCACTTTATTATGATTCACACTCAAACATTGAATTTTACTTCACATGTAAAGAGCATTTAAATATTTTTCACTATTATTTAATAACAATTAATCTTTAATCTAATCACTAAATGAGCATTTTTCGTTGTTGCATACTTTCAATTTTATAAAATGTTTATAGAACTAAAGTCCATTGAAATATTAAATAAAGAAATAAATAGTTTCAGTCCAGTAGATAGGTATTTTAATAAAATAAAAAGTTATAAAATTATTTAAAAGTTTTTCATAATAAAAGAAATGATATATTAATATCTTATTATCTAGTTTTTAATGCAATCCTGACTTGTGCCTCCAAATAAACGTTTTTTCGACATTTTTTAAGTAATAGTTACGTATTTTTAGATATAATTATCTTAGAGTTTTCTAAGCATGGATGTACCACGATATAAATACACTAAAAATATTTACTACTACCTTAAAGTGAAATTAATTTTATAGAAATTCCATTAAAATTTATTGCGTGTGTTGAATCTTAGCTTTAAAAACTTCAAAATTATTCATTAAAATTTATTCTTTAGAGAAGATTAGTCTTAGATTTAAAACTTCGAGAAAATGAACATAGCTGAAATTTTTAGTACCTGTAAAGCTTACATAAATTAGTACTTTTTAAGTTTCAAGGAAATTTCAAGGAAATTTATTACTTCTTTATCTTGATAATATGTTGAAAAGTGAATGTCACATTCAGATTTAGATAATAAATAGCAGGTACGTTTTGTTTCGATTTTAAATATCTCGCGTCAATTGTGTGGGATTGGAAAAAAGTACAAACAAAACGTAGAAAATGAAGGAATGAGATTCTATTTTCGTCTCTAAAGTATCGGACTCTAATTATTTTACATCACCGCGCGATGACTATCCGAAGTCGCATTCAATGCATCTAGGTTAGTGACTAAAGAGTCGTAATGCATGGCATTCAAACACCTCTGTAACTTTAAACGTTATTTTTTTCTCTTTTAGAATAGCAGTCATGAATATCAATTAAAAAAAAAGATGTTTTTTATTTCTTTAATGAAGCTACGCAAATTCTCGATGAATTTGAGAAATTTTTTTATATTTTGAATTCCCGAAGTTTTTTAGCGGTATATGCTTAATTAATAATCACGCAATAAATTTTGAGAGATTTTTTTCGCAATCATGTCAGATTAAAGGGCTTATGTTTATTTTGTTCTTAAATGATTTTGCTCTCGGATGATTTCGAAATTCGTAACTTGATAAGCGTTATAAATATGAAATTGTACACGCATCTTAAGATAACGTACAATCTCCTATCAATGTTTTAAATTTTACAAACGTAATTAATGAGCTTTAAAAAAAATTATTTGCCAGTATTTTTCTAATATCGCTGAATATCGTATTGCGCGTGATCAATCACCGAAGAAATCTCGCTAAAGAGAAACACATTTTTTATCGCTTTTGAACTTAAAGAAAAGAATCTCGGCCGAAGAAAACCGCGGAGAAAATCTCGACAGGAGCCGATAAATCCCCGGATATCGGTCGGCTGCGTTTTCGTATCCGTCTAACATCGCGATAAGCGGCGATAGCCATTTGCTCTTCAAACTTCGCGGCGATTGCGATCGGCCCGACGTCCTCCCGTCGACCTCGAGCACTTTAACCGGTTGGAAAAAAGGCAGCCTCGCGAGAAATCGCCTTATCGCTCATCCCCGTCAGAAGCTCAGCCGGCATTTAATAATTCGCGGTATTCGGCGCGATTTTCATTAATCCAAGCGGCCACCGCGTCCGAGATTAGCGGCGCACGGCTGATTTTTTTTTTTTTTTTTTTTTTTTGTGCACCCGAGCGCTTATCTGGCGACCTTCAAAATGAACTTTTACGAGCGGCAATGGAAATTGACTTCGAACGCACAATGCAGGTACCGTTAACTTAATCTTTACGCGTTTGAGTTAGAAGAAATAAATAGGGGATTCCCCGGGAAAAAATATGGAAACTCCACAAATTAGGTGGATGGGAAACTTACGTGTAAGGCTGCTCCTCGCCGCGCATCTCACAGATGACGTTCGTCAGTGCCATTATGTAATTCTTGGCCAGTGTGAGCGTCTCGATTTTGCTGAGCTTCCTCTCCATTTTCACGTGCGGTATCACCTCTCGCAGTTGCTGCTCGAAAACAACATGAAAGCAAAAAAAGGGGACACAGACGTCGGGATTAGCTTTGGCGCATTAACATAAAAAACGCGTTCATGAAAAAAAAAAAACTATTGTGGCGCGCGGCAGATTCCCGCTGGGCGATTTGCTGACGCGATTTTGTTTGGTTTCACGGCGCGAGATTTGAAAATCGAGTTT
>JAXIUT010000048.1:8408726-8428679 GCA_035586675.1 Eurytoma californica
TGAATCTCATCAGTCTGAAAAAGCCTTTCTTCTCTTTTTATGGTGAGCGCTGAAAATATGCCCTTATCTATTCTTATAAAATGAATGGAGAATGAATAATTTCAAGTCGTCTACTGATTTTGATATGCGGATGGGAAAACTTTTTTCTTCGACTGCTCGTAGTAGCTTGGAATTCTCAATTTTTCATTCATTTGATATGCTCAGAAAAGAGCCTTTTTCATTTACTTATATTTTACTATTGTTGCTATACTGTCTTTCCCTGAAAACAGCTCCACTATTTAATGATTAGCGGAGCAATTTGGCCGAAAATTGGCATTAAAGTTGCCATTTTGAGGTTAGAGTGCTATAAAGGTCATTACAAACAAGTATACGAATGCAGAGCTGTGGAGCCGTTAATTACCTCAGCGCCGACATGGTGACGACCTCGTTTGCCGGTAAGCGAGTCAACGGAGGCGTCGTCCAGGTCGATGTACATCTCCTGATCGACGGAGTCCTGATCGCTGCCTGATAGCCTTTCCAAATTTCGCATTATCCTGGAAGAAGAAAGGGGAGGGATCGTTAGTCACTTCGCGGCGTCCAGACTTAATTTAGCTTATTATTATTAGACGGTGCGGTTGACGCGCCCACAGCGCACATCGCGTCTGAGTCACGCGCCAGACTCGAAGGCAATTAGCATTGGTCAACTTTATTGTTGGATACTGGGTTACGAATACCTTTGCATAATGCTCAATCTGCGCGCCGCTATGCACGTCGGATTTCGCATTGTGACTTTGCACAGCAGCACAAATTGGGACTGATCCGCTTGAAACATTCTTTATATTCCATGTACATTCACTTGATAGAATATTGAACATTTTTTTCAATTAATGATCATTAGCAAAAGATGTCGCATTTCGATTGTACACTATATAGATATACTATGTCGTGGTGAGGTCACGGTCGCAGTGATTTTAATTTTATCATATCTTTGTTAATAATGATGAAATTAAAAAAAGAAAAAATGCGTGTCAATTATTTTTCAATATTCTATATAACGGACATAATGGCATTTTTCATGAAAAGTGCCAATTTTATCGCAGCTTTCGGCATCTATGCTCTTCTTTCAAAGTGTGGAAGAGAGAAAAAACACTCGATTAGAGTGAAAACGTTGAATCTGAAAACGAGTGATTTTTTGAATCTTTCATTCTTCTATTATGACTTTTATAAATCGCGCGGAATTTAATTAAGCTACACTTTCGAACATTTCAATTAGCTTTTAATCACTGCGTGCCTTCGACCACTTCCGGCAACGTCTAATTATAGAAAAAAAAAGAACTACGCGTTTAAAAAAAAAAGCAAAATTACCGCGCGTACAACAATAATCCTCGAAAGGCCGCCAGTAAAAATTATTCTCAGCCTCGGCTGCAGCAGCCGCTCTCGAAGAAACAATTAAAGAAGAAAAAAAAAGAAGGAGAAACGAGCCTCGGGTATAAGCATTAAGCTCGTCCGCGGCGAAAGAGGCCAATGTCTCGCCCCCTCTAAATCCATAATAAATTTAAACAGAAATACTTGACGCGCGCTGTGCGTGTATATCTCTTTCGCTGTAATATCCGCTGCTTTGAAATTCTAATGCCGGCGGGCCGGCATGTGAGTTCGTACCACGTGCATCCCCTTCTCTCCTTGGCCGATAAGAATCGACTGCTGTTATCGCGTTGGAAAACGAAGGAAAAAATCGCGCGTGTCGACCGTCAGCTTTATGCTACTGTGACCGATTTGTTTTCTTCTTTTATTTTATTTATTTTTATCTCTTTAATGGTGTTGTTTTGTATTTATTTATAGATTTTTTTTAGTTTTATGTTTACGTAGGAAGTGACAACTATGCTTACAATGACACACGTGTCTGTCGGTATGGTAAATACGCATCTTTAAAATTCAATTAGGGAAAAATTGTACTAAAAGTTGGTGAAATATACTTAACTGATTAGTCATTCATGGAACACATTTTACTGATTACGAATGCATTTGGAAGTTTTTTATTTTAATTGAGGAAGAAGATGATGCATGAAGTGCACATGTTCGAAGTCCTCTTAACTGTGAATTTGGCATTTTTTATATTTAAATGAATGAAATAAATGTTTAAAATCAACCATTTCATGTAAAATGATACACTTATTTGATTATTTACATAATAATCATTCATTTATTTAATAATCATTAAACTTTCTACTTTCACTATGTGGTAGAATGTACAATCGAAATAATCACTCTTATACAGGAGTAAAAAAACACTAAAAAGATTGACGTACTTTACGCTTTTTTGGCCTAGTTTTTACTCAAATCGAGAGGTTTTTCACTCTTTCACATTACAGGAGTAATAAATAAAAATTTCATCGCAATTTAATCATCAGTTTGATTTCTAAGAAGAAAATACAATCAAGTTTTCATAATATCCCACATTAGAAGTATAAAAAAAACTTAATATCTTGCTAATACGACAACTCCTACACTGATTTTAAGTGAATGATTTTTACGTTTATTAAATTATTATACCTAACGGAGCATCACATAACAGTTACACTCAATTGAGAGATTACACATGTAGTACAGAGAGATATAATTCGGAAAGATAATTTCACTAGAAGTACTTTACTAATAATGTCCAAAGTTTCGTATTATAAAGCTATTTACGTTTTTTTTTTTCAAAACTATAAGTTATTCCACGTAACATTACAATTTATTGTTAAGTGTTCTCGAAGTTTCAAACTTAAGGGTGGAAAGGATACGCCGTGAAAATCGAGACTACCTCGGCGACGCCTCGAAATGGGTCAAGGTGCAGCGAACCGATCAAGTTCATTGACACTCCCGCGAGCGCTCCGGCATTCCGAGGCACATTTTTTTTCAGTCCCGCTCTCGGCTCGAGTGCCTCGCGCGCGCATACGCACCCGTATAATACTTCGCGTCCGCGACGATACATTCGTAACAATTATGCATCGAATGGTACTGGACGTATGCAAATTATGTAAACACCGCGAGCGCAAAGCTACTCCGATAATTTATTCCTTCTGGGAACAGCGAACGGGGCGTAAATTATTGCAAGTGGAAAAGTTCCTTTTTATCGGTGCCAATAATTCTCCCGGATAGACAATAAAGCGTCTTCTTCTCCCGGAAAATCGTTAGGAAACAAAGACGCGCTGTGTACATCGAAACGAAAAAGAAACTACAAGAAAAATAAAAACAAAAAAAGTCAAGGTCACCGGTGGTTCGTCAAGAGCGCGTCAAACGAACCAGATAAGATCCGCATGCGCCGAGCAGATCGCACGCGGATATCGGCGCTCGCCGAGATCACGTGAATTCCAGCGGCTCTCCGGGCAAATTTTTCTTCCCTCTTTTTTTTCTCCAAAGCTGGCCGGCGCTCGATAAACGCTTCTATGAAATTTCGCTGGCGTACGCGGGAATTCCCGAGCGCGCGCTAGTCCGGGGGCACTAATCAAGGACGCACATTGTGCCGGGATGAGGAAAAACGCACACCGATGAAAATGGAGCGCCACCGGTAGGTGTGTTACCGGGAATCGCGAGGAACAGGTTTTTTCGCTTTAACGAGCCTCCTCCGATCGAGGCACCGCTTGCTATTTGCCGATTGATCGCTGAATTCGGGTTGGTGTGTGTGAAAAATTTGTTTAAACGCGCCCGCGGGCGAGTGATAAAACTATTTTTATCTCGCGATCTAAGTTTTTTTTATTCTCGTCTATTTGCAGGATTAAAAATACTTTGCCGGGCCTTTTTTGTTATCGATTCATTATTACGTTGCGATCTGCGTCAGCTTTTTTATTACTATCTATACGAGCCGAGTTATTTCGTTTTGTATGTATTAAGGAGGCTGATCTGGTTAAGAATTAACAAATTGATCTTCATGAAATTCAGTATAGTCCAAGATATGTGTATAAAAACGAATCAGTTAAATGTTTGAGTAGGAAGTTTATGTTTTTTCGTTTACTTACTCTGAAATAATTTGAATGAAAATAGTATTTAACAATCATTTATTAATAATAAACATGAAGTGGACAGGTAAATACATGAACAAAAATAAGTAATAATAGTCTAGGTTATGACGCATTTAGACGCGCGAGTGAGACATCAAAACTAGTATCTATGTAATTGTGTATACTCATTGCTGCGCGTGTGTTAGTATATAAAGCAGTCGCTGTTTTGACTTCCTACGTAACCTGAACAAACCGCCTTAAGACGATGTAGTTTTTTTATCAGCGATGTTTTAGGCAATTACCTCAAATTATATATTCAAAAACTTGTTCTGCAATATTCTCTTATACAATCGCGTACGAGTGGACAATAAGTTAGCAGCGGGTGAATATTTAAGCCGCGGTGCGATAAAAACTTTTGGCGCGTCAATCATTGTGAATCTAATCTCGGCATCGCTTAATGGATTAGAATTTTTATTTATTTACTTACAGGCGTACTAATTAAACGTTGTCAACACGACTTTCGCGGCGCGCGAAAATAATTATTGCGTGAACGCGGCGGCAAAGTGGAACGATTTGACTTTTTAAAATTTGCATGCTTGCGCAATCGAATCGCGGCTTACGGAAAGCGATTCGATCGGGCTTGTACACGGCGTTACATCTATTCGACATAAATAAAACATTCACAACCTGAAATTAACGACCTTTCGACTTTTAACTACGAGGTTAGATAAAAGTAATATAATGAAAATTTATAATTAACATTTTTTTTAATTATTTTCTTGCGAAAGTTTGTTATTTTCGATGTGAAGTTTCTATAGAATAATGTGGATATAATATTGTAAAATTTTTAAGAAAATCTTGTGATTTCATAAATTTCATAATTACAATTTTTATGGTATAGATGATAAAAACTGTAAGACCATTGACACTAACGAAACAACTTCAATACCGATAGATTTCCAGCTGGCAAAAAACTATATACAAATTGAAGAAAGAACATTTCTCATCGACATGAGTTGAGCGAATGTGTCAAAATTACCATAGTTTAAAATCCACAATCAATTCATTGACTCGTAGATTCCTCTAATAGTATATTATAGCACGGGTGCGGAATACTCGCTTCGCTCGGGCGAAAACCGTCACGCGAGGGTCGAAAATTGGCATTAAAGTTGCCATTTTGAGGTTAGAGTGCTATAAATTAATTTAATTTATTGTTTCTATACGTATATTAGTGCACATTTAAAATACAAAGTTGTGTCAAATACATGTTTTTTTAAACTTTTTAAAATAATTGATAGTTTTATTAATAGTCGTAGAGTATCGTAGAGAATTAGTAGACATTTCAAAAAAATAATTATAACAAAATAAAACAGTAATTCTCTAATCCATTTCTATACAAACGAATCTAATTCTCACAGTACATTTCGAAAATTACAGATCCCTTTTTCCAATGCATATTTTAAACTAACGATCAAATCGTAGCGACCGTGCACCGCGCGAGCTCCCGCTGGTCAAGTTGAGAACCAGACCGCAGTATCGGCGAGTCACGCATACATCCGATGTTGTTGGCTCCGGCGTTTCGCCGTCAATGGTACTAATGGCGGGGAAGTGCGCGCCCGGCGTTCCATGCGACGACGAGGCGCGCAGAAGAGAAAATGCGACTGTCGTCGTCGTCGTGTGCGCGCCGCCTTCAATCACGAGCTCATTCACTCGACTGCGCGAGCAGCGCGCGCTCCTTCGTAATTCAAAGCGTTTGTGGAAACCGTACGGGAGAGAAGGGGGGCCGAGAGCAATTTTACCATCGCCACGAGCGGATCAAACTGCGGTTGCGCAACGCGCGATACGCTGTCGGCTTCTTCTTCGCCTTTTTTCGGGTTTTTCCAATCGCTTTCGAGAATTTTACGACGCTTTAACGAGATAAATTGTAGCCGGTGTCGGGGGGAAATAAATGCGTATGTTGCTGGAGAGTCGCGGAAGCGCGTGTCGCACACGCGCGAAATTCAAAAACACTGGTAAACATGCGTAAACAAAAACAAGGGGAAAAATGTGCGTTCATGAAATTATCACACGCGCTGGAGGAATTCGAAAACATTGAATGTTTTAGAATTTCGTAAGCGAGATTGTAACTACAACACGCATCCGGCGTAACCAAACAGTAACACTAAATCGGGGCGAATTTCCGGCCCTGAGAGAAATATAGTCTGTGTATTAATTAAATGATTGGATATGTCGCTTTTTGAGTCCTATGTTCCCATATCTCGAACTGAAAAGCGTGTAAATTAGAGTCATTTTAAATTTAAAACACCCTATCTCCAATTTGGCTAAAAGTGAAAAATGGAGCTAAATATTGGTTGACTAATTTTAATGAGCCTATGGGGTACTGAAGAAGGCTTCAACTATTTTGACGACTCCGTTGACGAAGCCAGATCTGTAGGTAGATCGAAGAAGAATCTTGATCGTGCATAGGTCGTGCTTAGCTTTCAGCATTTGCATGATATAAATATAGATTTTATAAACTCTGTAGTTATTTATTATTTAGTATATTTCTTTTTATATTGCGTTGGTATAAAAACCTCAATTTTCAGTAAAAATCAAACACTATTTTAAAACAAGCTTGTTTAAAAAAATGTTTTGTAGATAAAAACGACTTAATTTTGATATTCATTCGTTATCTTATATAGAATCGTTAATGGTTAAAATAAACACTTTTCTTCTACTAACTAAAGATATTTTTTCGTAACAACTCACATAACGGTCGACCAAACTTTTCATTCTATAAAGTTTCATAATCTAGGTATGAGAGTGAATAAATACTAGTATCGAGTGAAAACTGGCAAGAGTAAATTTTTCCAATAATGTTAGTCTGTAAAAACTATCATGTTAGAGTGTGAAAATAAAAATTTTTAGTAGACTTGTTTCTCCGAGTATTATACTGAAAAGCTAATATTTTGAAGTCAGTAGCAAACTATGTTGTCCACTTTTAATGATTCAATTTTTACTGGATGGCGACTGTATCGAATTATCGAACGATCTTCGAGATTTTCTCATCTCAGTACAATTTCTCGGTGCACAAAGTTACTTATACTTCTTTCGAGAATCTAGATCTACAAAGTTCTCGATTCAAGAAAATCTCAAGAGTAGATAAAAGACTTGCCTTGTTTAAGAATTCCTTGCAGAGTTTAGAAAGTCTCAGATTGATTAATATGCGAAAAATCTTGTAAATATCGAAAATCTTGACCAAACCCAAAACTCAAAGATTTAAAAGCTTCCTTAATGACGCTTTTTTCGAAAAATCTCAATCCTTTTTTATCTCGAAAGTTATCGAGTCGAATCGAAGATCCCATGTCATCCCGCCGAAATTTATCGGCTCACCGTGCGGACGTGAACCCGATTTTAGATTTTCGCGCGGCGCGTCGCGCTGAGTGGGCGAAAAGTCCGTGCGCTATTTGCATTCCTGCGAGTTTTTCGCGCGTCGCCGCGCGCATCGTGCCACTTTGGCGGAGTAGAGGGGGCGGGCTGCGCGTACGAGTAGGTGCCGGTCGCGCGACGTCGCCGCTATCCGGCTTTTCCATATCGACGCGCGCGGCCTTTTTTTCGCGGACCTCGGCGATTTCACGGTCCGAATTGTGGCGCCGAGGGAGCACGTGCGCAACACGTGCCGCGCGCTGCCGAGCCCTCGGCTGCTTTCGCCGTTCACCAATTAGCTCCTCGCGTTCGACAATCTTGTTTGCCCGATGCGCGCGCTATGATGTGCTTGCTCGTTAGTGTGAGATTAGATGGCTCCTTATACTTTTCTGTGAGTGAGGAATATCTTAAAAGTGAGCAAGGAAAATTTAAAACATATAGAAAAAAGAAAGGTTATTTTGTTCATATTTCAATGTAATAATTAACTTTTAAGGTTGAAATGTTCAATTGATAAATTATAGAATTGATAAACAAACTAAATATAAAAAGAAATAAGAAAACTTTTACGTGTATTTAAGTTTTTAACAATTCTACCTTCAACATTAAGTGTCATATTATTAAATCACAATATTTTTTCTTAAATTTATCAAAATTAGCCGCACATTTTTAAGGATCTTAAGAAATTACTTTTCTATAAGAAACTTTAAAGGGCGCGCGCAAATTTGAAATCCCGCTCTCTTAAAAAACGATGCTAGGATGTAGTGATAGAGGTAGTGATTTTGGGAAGCATTTAAAGAAGCAATTTGACTGATCAATGGGATACAAACGGCTGGATGGCGCCAACGTTCAAAACCTTTTCATATGAATTTTATATTTCAATATGTGAATCATCAAAGAAATGTGTTTTTGTTTAATTAAATCACTGAAGTAATCATTACCATCACAAATTTTCACATTCTCCAATTACTCTTTATAGTAATATTAGATTATACTTTAAAAAATGTTGTGAATACCTGTAGTTCTCATTTATTATGTAATCTTAAAAATTAGAATGCAACTTAACCTGTCGTTTTCTTTTTAGTCAAATAATATTATATCAAATCAGTTTAAAGATAGTATATACATTAAAAAGAAATGATTACATGAGGTAGAAACTGTATATTGATAATTGAATATTTTTCTAAATTTTATTAAAAATGTAGAAATAAAAACTAATGCCGCTTTGGAATTTGCTAGTTTTTAAATTGAAAACTGCAGTTGATTCAAATCATATTTTTGTGATACTTAATTTTGATGGTCGGATTGTTGAATTGATAAGCAAATAAATGTAATTTTTTTACAAAAAAAAAATTTTCCTTATTCATGTGCAATTTTATTTCAAATTTGGTTACAAACTTTTAAGATTCTTATAAGGATTAATGGTACTTATAATTTACGTTTATAAGTAATTTATATTTATTTTTGTATCATTTCTACTACAAATTATGTCACGCGCACTTTTAAGGTTGTTGCGAAAAATAAAATACCATCTAAACTTCATGTTGCGAAAGTATAATTTTAGATATAGGTTCTTTTTACTTGCGTTGATACAATTCATGAAAAAATGCGATTAAAGGCTTAAAAATTCTTTAATAAAATTTGCATGTCTTATCTGAGCGTTTGTTTCGTTTAATGTTTTTCACATTAATTTTTAAACGTGTGTGACTTTAGCCTAGTTTGTTACATACAAACAGTGCAAGGACAGTGTTTTAGTGTGCTGGTCTTATCAAAGTAAGAAGACTGTTATAAAATAACTTATGTGTACGGTACCCAGACGATGGCCTCTAATTGTTTAATCGATCAATGAACCTCAACAGTTTCGCAACGTTTATTTAATTAGTTTACGCGTTTAGTAGAAAAACTGGGGAAAAACATCGCTACCGTTTGTTTTGCGCACAATTAATTAATTTTAAACACTGAGTACATATTTGGTTTTGTTCCATTTTTAAGATGTATGAAGAAAAAAGTGGAGCCACAAAATTTTCATTTGTGCTTCCTTATCAAGTTTATCTTAATGTGAATTTTTTATTGAACCAACCGAACACCTGAACACATATCCCGATTGTTACACAATTGGTTATAATGGAAAAACACGTCAATTTTGAAAATAGATTGGTATTGCGCGACTACGTTTAATTAACCGTGTTTTTCGTCGATAAAATATTGTTCGGTTCGAGCGCTTATCTGTCAGCGTTTTATTGTAATTTGAATGGTCCAAAAAAAAGAAGAACCCCAATACTGTGCAAACTGCATCAATATATACACCGGTTGTTTGATTAACAACTTTTCTCACTTTCAACACCTGCACGGTGTTAAATATTTGATATTAATACCCCTGAGATGTACAGAGTTGCATTGAAAAAAAGAAATGACAATGACAAAAAGAGAGAGACATCGAGGATACACTGCACGTCAAAAATAAACAATTGCTTAATACGACCCACTTAAAAACGTATTACGTAGATTATAACGAAGCAACTATATTTTTTCCTCGCTTTTAAAAAAGTCCTTCACTTGTCAGATAAGAGAACTAATTGTTTATCCTTCACCGCGGTCGCCGCTGAATATATACACGGTAAGAGCGAGCACAATGTTACCTCCGGCGGCGGCTATCGATCGAGCTTTTCGCGTCTCCTCAACTTCGCGCATACGTAACGCATGTTGACACATCGGATTAGCCGCTCTTTATGCTCGGCGAGCGTCAATAAACTCCAATAAAGAGCCGCGCGGTCGGCATATCGTCGGCGTACACGTAGGTGAATTTTGAGGAGAGGAAGGAGGAAAAATCATGAAACATGAGGCTCACCTTTGGCGGGCCTCGAGTGCCGTTCGCTGTTTCCCGAGACGTGCGCTGCAGCGGCTTATCTCAGGAGGGCGTCCATCCAAAGCTCGAGAGCTGCTGACCCCTGCCACTGGGTCCTTCACTTTCAATCCGATCAACGGACGCGAACACACTTTTTATTATTATTTTTTTTTAACACGATAACAATTTCTTCTTAATCTTCTTTTGTCAGTCGGGATGCACCTCGCCGTCCGGATGCTGGCGGTCTGAAACAGAAAGAAAAGAGTGTAAGATGAGAAAATTTTGCAAGCACGTGGATATGTCGTATATGGGGGGTGGGGATTTAGCGAAGAAGCCTGTTATCTGACGCGTGGAACTGCGATATGTTATCTTCCACGCGACTAGTACACATTGTGTTTAAAAAAGTATAAACACGATAAGCAAGTGTAACTGGCACTTTCGTCACCGCGTGAACGTCTATTTTGACGGGCTTTTTCTTTTCTCGCGAGAATAGACATAAAAAAAGGGAGAGAAAAAATTTGCAGCCCTTTTTTTGGGTATATACATTAAAGAGCTCGCGACAACAAATTGCAAGCGCAGGAAAAAGAAACGCGCGCGTCGCATCGCTACAACAAAGGTGGAAGAAAAAAATGCGAGAAAAGCCTTTCTCGTCCGCGCGAGGTGCTCGTACGAGTTTCTATAAAAAATTACACGTCATGTATCTTCGTAATTCCCCGTAACACCTGGGCAGCTCTCTCTGTCTAGCGCGCGAGCGCCGCGCAAAAAACTTTCACTCTCAATTTTTCATCTCCAGGCCAATGAGCGCGGAAGAGGACCGAGTTTCCCGCTCCGATAGCATCGAATCCCAGGAAGCAAATATCCGAGAGAAGCGAGGAAAAAAATAGAAATAAGCTGCTAAATAAGAAACTCGAAAATCAAACTTTATCTGTAAATATCCTTGAAATTTCCTAACGCGATTTTATTAATTAAATTGAACTTGTCGTCAAAACTTTGTGCAAAATTATGATATTATTAGGACTCGCTCACTTACGCAAACATATACACACATTTATGCTCACACATCTACATCTGCCCATAACTGATACAAACTTCTAGTATTAAAATTAGAATTATATCTATTGTTAGTTTAGTCGAATTTAATTTTTTATTTTTACGTAAGGACATTTTATACATAAGGACTTATAGTCCGTATAATAATAATAGAAAAATAAATAAATAAATAACACTCGAACACAGTAAACACATATTTTTTTAAAAGTACTGTCTGAACTTCATTATACGCTTCTAAATCAAAAGCCGAAAAAATGATGTCTACCGTTGCAAAGCTTTCTCTATATGAGAAAGCAAAAAATGGGATATAACGGCGTGCACCGCGAAAATCGCACGCGCTAAGGAAAAGCGTCGTTGGCATAACGTGTATTTATCATAATTAACGCACGGCGCACACGCGCTTACGCTCGACGTTAATCAATGAATGGAGCGAATCCTCCGAGCGCCTCGTCTCACGTGCGAACATTTGGTCGCTCCATCCACTCAAACAGGCGCACACGCACGTACATTAGATTACACAGACGCTCAGTCCCACAGTTAATATCTGCTCACACGTACACAATATAAATAAACACACACACACACACAGTTACTCTCACAACTACACACCCACGGCACACACTCACACGCACACGCGCACTATCAGACAACCATACAGACACATCACATGCACGCCACCGTGCCATCGTACAGACACATGAATAAATGCACAAATGCAGACGTACACACAGGGCCAGCCGAGCGCACTCATACGTATACACAGCACCGCGATATAGACGAGCGCAGGGGGGAAGGCTTTTCCGCCTTTCGCTCGGCTGGCGGTTTTTACTCGCGGGCGGCCGCGCCAGGCGCTCGCGCGCTCCGCAAGAAATGGAGTACTTTCATTTTCGTGCGAAGAACGTCGGCGGCGTGCTCGGCATTCTTCGCTAATGGAGATTGCGAAAAGTCTTGAATCACTTCTCTTTTCTTTTTCGCGCGCGAGCGCCTCGCTGTGGGCCCCGATCCGCGCGCCGAGCGAGCTGCGATGCGCGCGCGAGCGCGAGGCAAGAACCCGCGACGACCGTCTCGTTGATGGAACTTTTTGTCGGGGTGCGGAGGCTTTTTCGCGCTTTTTCTTTTTTTTTTTTCTTACTTTGCGCCCGGCTGCCGAGAGTCGATCGGCTTTTTTGAGCGACGCTCGCGGCCTTTCAGCGGTTTCGCCGTTCGATGGCTAATGGGCTTTGCAATGAGTACTGTAGCAGGATGACCGGGGCTTTTGTTACGGAGAGAAATTTTTAGCAAAAGTCGTTTTTTAGGGGGTTCATGGATTTTCTGTCACTAAAGAGTGCTTTTAAGAATAAAGTCTTAAACGTTTAATGTGACAAAAGAATATTTTACCGAAAATTGTTAATGAAAATCGATTCGTGCAATCAAATTTGAAAAGTTTCGGGAGAATAAAGCATAGAGAAATTGCAGTTTACTACCGTTTTTGACCAGATGAATTAGTTATTTACGGAATGCTGAAAAAAATGTTCTAGTTTCAAGATATTGTTGGATTCAAGGATACTAAGAAAATCATTTTCTTGGATAGGAGATTAAACTTTGATTTAATAAGAAATTCCGTATAATTAATGTAATTATCCATTAATTGAAATAAATATAAAAGTGTATAGTAAGTATACATATAAATCTGATAGCCAAATATCTCCTCTTAATTACTGGATACAACTCAGAGCAATATTTATCTTATATCCTAAAACAAGTAATATTTTATTCTTTTTATAAAGATTTTTGTAATAAAAATAAAAAAATTCCTTAAATTTCTAGTATATTTTACAAAAAACTTAGAGTCCAAGAAAACATTTTAAAATACTGTGTTCTGCAATTTTTAGCAGAACTTATTTTTCTTAGATTTCAGCTGTAAAATATGCAAGATCCTGATATTCCTGTTTATTTAAATAAATAAAAATAAATTTTATACATATTTCAGCATTACGTGTCGAATAAAATTTCTTACTTCGAATTATATTTCACCATATTTTTTAGTTTCAATCTAGAAGAATTTCGTTCGAGAAATATTGCGTCCGCCGTAATTAACCTGTCATGGAAACAAAGTTTGAGAAAAGAACTCAATCGCTGTGAGAAAACAGCTTTCGTTATTTATAAGAGTTTCAAATTACATGCTTTCAAGTAATCTGTGATTAAACGCGGTCTACGTAAAGTCAATAACCCCCCTTTCGATCGAGAATAATTTCAAAAATTCAAGCCGCGGAATTCGCTGCCCCCCTGCGGGTAGCGCGCGAAGTAAAACTTGGACTTTTCGGCAATTGCGAGTGAAAAATTAATTCTGACTGTCCGCTTGCGGTGAAAAAATGCTTTACATCTAATTAAAAGAAACGAGAAATGGTAATTTCTTAACTCGATACGCTGCGTAATTGACTGGAAATCCGTCTGGGCTTGCAATCCAGAAAGTGTAATAATAACTGTCGCGCTCGAAATTAGATAGGAGAGAACTGGTTTTTGAATACAGTCCAGCTTAATTCTTTTAATAAGCAGAATGCACCCATACCATTACTTAACCGACAAGGGTGTTAAACGGTATGCATCGCGGAGCAAAATCTAACGAGACGAAAAAAATGTCAAATATTAATTTTACTTTACACCCTAGTAAATCTGAATGTAGTAATTGTTATCAGAATTATTTTATCTTGCTATTTTTTTCAATAAACAGTTTATACAGTCGATAGTACAAAAAAACTTGAAAGTTATAGTAATGTTCTAGTAATAAAAAGAAATAAAGTGTATAGTAAATTTTACTATATATAGTTTTTTCTATTTTAATCTATAGCTGCATAGAAAAGTAGACTACTATGCATGTTGAGAAAATGATTCGTCAAAAATTACTACGTTTCTAGTAATCTTAGAATCAAGTGGTTTAGATAGTAAAAATTACTAACCATAGCTGTAAACAACACTCAAAAAATTATAATTTTTAGCATGTTTGTGGAAATTTTTACTAAACAGATCACTTGTTTCGAATATTATTAATACATAGTAATATTTGCAAAACCTTAGAGTAATTTATTTTATAAAATATACTTAATCTAAAGTAAAATTTACTATAAGTAATGTTTACTATAACTTCTACTGTGCATTGTATACTAGAAAATCTTACTTAAAAGTTACTACTTTTTGTATTAGCTTTTTCACAGGGTGACCGAAAAAAAAATCAACGTTGACATAATAATGAAAATGATGCGTCGTGGTTGTGTGTTTGGAAACTCGATTTAAAATGTTTGCTACCTCGCTATTGTCGAGCTCAGGAAATAATGTTAGTTTAAACAGGCGTGCACGAGTTGCGCAACCGATGTTTAATAATTTCGACCTTGTTCGAAATATTCGGATTAAAAGAAAAAAAAGGGGAACTAGTGTCAAAGTGACAAAAAGTAAGAGGAACGCCAATTGAACGCCGCGAGACTCGGCGCAATAAATTTCTTGATTAGCGGACACTTCCAAGTGCATAAATTCCCGGGTGCACTTTTAAAATATTGACGTTAACAAGTAGTTACTTCATTAAAATTTCTCACTCGGCTGCGGCCGTATACGTATGATCACTTTCTAAATACGACGAATTGCTTCCTTAAGATCGCGATCGCCTTTGCGCGCGAGAGCACACGAAAAATTTGGTTTCGCAAACCGGGCAGCCTGTAAATGTTCATCGCTTGATTAAGCGAAACAAGAAAAAAAATTTTTTCCAATTGCACTTCGAGCGGGCGGTTTAATAAGATTTCTTTTTCCTCGTAAAAATTGAAAGGAAAGTTTTTGACATCCTGAAACCTTGGGACTTTCGGCAAAATTACCTTCACTCCGCAGTAAAAATTAATGTGAGTCACGAAAAAGTTTCAGAAAAGCCGCAATTACGTTTATTGTGGTATCAAGACGAGTTTTATCATAAACTCGGCAATTTCTGCGAAACGTATGTCTGAGGCACTGCTGCAGTCGCGCGATCGTTAATTTATTTTCGGTGAAATTGAATATTTCATTACGCGCGTAAATTTATCCTGGATCAATTATTGATTCACGAATTAATCTCGTTAGTAATTGAAAAACAGTGCGATATTAAAAAAAAGATGTTAGCGTCAATTTAAAAGATAAATAATTGATAAGCATTCGAAAACGCTCGCCTCGCGCTCTTGGCCTCATTAACAATCAATTAAATTTAAAAATCATTTTCACAGTGATCTCTAGACTACTTTCAAATTGCAAAACAAGTAAAAGTTTTTCTTGGCAAAAAAAAAAAAGAATTAAAAAAAATTAATATCAGTTACTCGTATAGTTTAAAGAATATCACGTTCTATATATTACTGCAGAGACAAATGATTAACTATACAGAGAAAATTAACTCGTAAAAGTTAACAGAAATCTATTTAAAAATTACTTGTTACTTCGTAATAATTGCGATGCACATTATAAAGGTTTTAGACGACTTTTAGAAATAATTTTTCTACACAGGTGGTAAATTTAACCCAACAATTAAAACAACAATTAACAACATTTTAAACAACTTGATCCAAAAATTACCTATAGTACGAAATAATTTTCGCAAAAAAGTAAGAATAATTTATACGACAAATTGCTTCTACACATTTTATAAATATTAAATTTATGTAGTTTAAAGTACAACTAAACTTGTGTTAAAAAAATTGTGTTAAAAGAATAAAACTTTGAGTTTTCAAAATTCATGTTTAATAAGAATAATCTACAAAATTTATGAATTAATTTTTCAATCTTCTTAACTTGAAATTTTTCATTTTGATCGATAATGATCGATTAATAAACAAATTAAGCTCTGAAAATTTAATATTAGTCAAAATTTTGGTATTAAATACTAATATTTTAAAATATTATCACACAAAACGTTTAATTTAATTTAAGTAAGGTGTTCTAAAGGATCAAGCCTTTTTTAATTAAATGAAATTAATGACTATGAAGTATTTGCTGATTACACCGTGCGTCTTAGTAAATGAATCTCCTTAATTTCGCGACAGTAGACATACACAAACCCAAGACAACCTAGACTAAAATTAGAATCAACAAATTCCGCGCGCATTTCACTTCTACGACGCACCTGTGCCGCAACAACAAAAAAAGAACATCGCAACCTGCCATGCGACGGAACATCCGGCCCAACGACCTTCCGCGCGATAGCGACAAATTAATTTCCGGTGCCTCTTTTTTTCACTCGGTACCAATGTCAGGCCTGGAAAATGACGGAGCAGCGAACAGCTCGGCGGCCCCGCATATTTGCACGTCCGCGCGACTAGAATCCGCGCGACGATGGCTATCGCTCCGCTCGACCCATTAGTGGAGGGGGGGGGGCAGCTCCGCTATCTCTCGAGAAAGAGGCAGCGACTCTCGGAAAAGTCGCGTCCGCGGCCCGACATTCACCGAGTGACTTTGCCAGTTTCCAGCGGCGGCCGACGTAACTCTCCGCGCGCGGCCCGATTTTTCGAGGATCTCAGCCTCACCGGATCCACGCCGGGGACCCACCCACGAATTCAACGGCCGATAAGCGACTGTCGCTTCCGCGTCGTCCCCGCGGAGATAAAGCGCCGATCGATAAACGGAAGGCGTTGACCGAGCGCGGCTCCGTAGTGACGCTAGTCGTTCGCGCTTTGATTTTCTAGAAAGTTAATGCCAAGGTCGGTCGACGTCGTAAGTTTCGATTTTTTTTTTCCTCCTTTTACGAACTCGCTGATATCGCGATCACAGACGCTGTTTATTTGAGCGAATTGCCACGCAGTGACCTGCGACGCGGCGATTGGAGGACGTCGAAAAGTTGAGACGTCGAGCGTGTGATAACGAGCGAAGCCGATAATTAAATCACCCCGAATTATGTAAAAAAAAAAAGAATTTCTTCTCGTACCTCCGATTAATTGCGCGCTCGGTCTCCCCGCTTTTGAAAAAAGCGTCGCCGTTATTTTTAGCCCGAAAAACTCGATACCCCGTAAAATTCCATACGAGCACTCCCGAAAAAAGGTATTCTACACTGTCGTTCTCAAAACGGCGAAGCAACAAAAAGAGAGAGAGGAATAAAATTTAAAGAGAGAGAAAGAGATAGAATGAGAGAGAGAAAGAACATGGATAATATACTATAATAGTATAATGTGAATGAAGAAATTATTCATTATAAAATATATAGAAAACAAACTTAATTATTATCTTTGGTCACGCAATTGCTAATAAGTACGAGAAAAATATAAATATACCTATAAAATGAAATTTTATTTAAAGAGAGAGAGCGAGAAAGGACAGCCTCGCGGAGAAATGTTATCGAAGGCCTGCTGCCGCTTTTGGCTCGTAATTTCGGGAGAAGGAAAGGGGGGAAGGTTGCACAAAACCGGCATTGAGACAGAGCGCCCGAGGAATTCGATAATTTTAGCCGAGCGAGCCGCGTATAAGCCGCATAACGCCTCACCGCGGCTCTTCCTGTTCCGCGGCGATTTTTCTTCCCTCCCCCCTATTATATCCTTTTTATGCCTCTGTCCTTCGAAAGTGACGCCCGGTAGTTTACCGCCGTGTGTCGTCCCTTTTTTTTGCGGCTCGCGCGCACCAATTGAATTTCGAGAAGCGATTATCGCTGATTGTTATGGCCGCTTTTTCGCTGATTTATCGACTGCGCCGCGCGCCGATGTTTTCTCAGGGTAGAGGTACAGTTATCCGTAGGCCTCGTCGAGCCAACGCGTTTTACTCAATGAAACTCGCCTCTGATTCATGCCGGCGTTTCCTTAAGCCTCGTAGAAGTAGCTATCGGCCTTTCCGATTTTCAGCGCAAAGAAAGTGAATAATAAGTTGATCGATTGTTACTGTACTTTAGGGAGACTTATACATGGTTACTAGTAATTACGATATTTTGTTTTATTAATTCAATTTCTTAAATAATATGATTATTGATGTAGAGATATATTTTTTAAAGTATAAAGATTGCTAATCTCTAAATTAATTAAGTGAAATGAAAAACTGCAATGTCGGTATACGACAGCCCCTTAACAGCACCGAGGAGTAGTAAATTGGATGAATTTTTTATTATCGCCTTGTCGTTTGCAGTATACTGCCAATAAAATTCTTACACAAACAATCGAACTCTTAGGAAAATAAAGCTTATCAGTAGCTGTTAAACTAGCGTATCGCATTATTTCCCCCGGGCTTATCAAAATCACGTATACTGAAGTTGAGCCAATAGTTGTTCCGCGTTAAAATTGTATACAAACAGTGTACAATTTTTCGCGCGTATTAATTTTCACCTGCCGATCCCCATTCCCCCAGTGGCGAGCCTATAACGGTACAAAAAACTCCGGTAATAGGAGCTTTTATCCTGCGGTTTGACCACCTCTCGCAAGTCCAAAATGAACCGACGCGGCTTTTCGAAAAAAAGAAAAAATTTCAGCGAATAAGGGAAAAAAGGCAAAAACCACACCTCGAGGAAAGTTAGAGATAAAGAAGAAAAAAACTAAAAACCACACCGCCCCGCAGGTGTAATTGAGCCTAAGCCGCGGTGGCTTTCTTCAAATTCGATTGATAAAAGCGTCGCGGCGGCGGGGATTGCATAAACGCCGCTCGATAAGCGGGCGATATCGGTACGCGCACGCATGCCTCTAATCGCTCCTTCACAATGCCCCGACCCGACCGGTTCGCAACAAAGTATGCGCGTTTAGCGTGGTTTACCGGGAAAAAACGGGACGGCCGAGAGGAATGAAAAAAAAGGAGGCGTCCGACTCGAAAATATTTAGATATGCTGCCAGCGGGAGATAAATTGTGCGATGAGTCAAAGTGTAAGGCTAATAAATAAGATTGCCCGATTTATCGGGCCCTCGTTAGTCCGATCGCATTTAAATTTGGCTTAGACGCGCCTTTTATCAGGTGCCGAGTCAAGTTATTTTCGACGCTCTTGAACACGAGTGCAGTGTGCACTGATTTACTTTTTTTTGAAAATGTTTATGCACAATAATATTGACACACTACACATTTTTTAAAACGACAGTGCTATTTCCTTCATTCGAACGAAGCTAGTGTTTGAGTATCAAATTGTCTCGTGCCGAAAGTGTCGATGGCATTTAAAAGGCATCGAACGGTTCTCATTGTACACGTGGATTCCAGCTATTCAAGCCTCGGAACGCCTACCGTTTACGGCCGTTATTTATGGCTCGTTTTTTTACCCCGACTTCCGCGACTCCCTGCCTCCGCCTTGACTCCTC
Organism: Eurytoma californica; assembly: GCA_035586675.1. Taxonomy (NCBI): domain Eukaryota; kingdom Metazoa; phylum Arthropoda; class Insecta; order Hymenoptera; family Eurytomidae; genus Eurytoma; species Eurytoma californica. The sequence continues at coordinate 8,428,217 of JAXIUT010000048.1, forward strand.
GCTAAAAGGATGTAAAATCGCGCATTCCGAAAAAGAAAAGGAGAGAGAACCAAGTTACGAAAGCACGAAACACCTTTTTTTTTCTCGCCGATCGGCGTGTAGGCGGATTTTTCGCCGGCGGCCGCTCGATATCGATGAAAGTTTTGCAGCGGCGGCGGCGGCCTGTGGATATATAGCGCGCCGCGAGCCCTGACAGTTTTGTAACGCACGAGGTGAAATTTCCACTCCGGCTTCGCGGTGAGCCTGCGCCTTGAGCTCGCGATTTCTACAAAGGCACGATGCACGAAAAAATTCAGTGCATCGGCGAATTAATTCGGAGGCCGGGAAAATCTGTCCTTTCGAGCGAATTTTTAGATATTTTCTACAAAGATCCAATTTACGAAAAAAATTCAGTGCATCGACGATCGATTCGGAACCCGAATAAAATTTGTCCTTTCAAACTAATTCGCATCGTAGTCGAATT
>JAXIUT010000048.1:8447327-8458990 GCA_035586675.1 Eurytoma californica
TCAGAAAATTCTTAAATATCAATAAATTCTTTTTATTTCAGAAGGGCAGTAATTCTTTTTAATTTATATTCAAAACATACATTAAACTAAATGGTAGGGTATGTTGCTGTTTCATTCTTGAGGTTAGAAACTAAATCAGCATTTATTAACGACATTATTTAATATATCAATTTAGAGTACAATAGAAAATTTAAAAAACTTAATATTTAATTCATTACTCTTTATAAATAAACCAAAATTTAAACTAATAAAATATAAAATTCGAATCAAAACATTTTGAATTTTGGCGCCACCGGATGTTTAACCATTATCCAATCAAATCTCTTTTTTCAAGGCTTTACAACATCATGCTATCGTTTTTTTAAGAGAGGATTTCATGGATAATACAGTAAAATTGAAAAAAGTAAATATTAAGTTCGGGTATAATAAATTTAGTTATTTTTATGTGTATAGAGAATAATACCTGGTAGACTGCCTGGATAGATTAGTATAAAATTAGCATACTGTTGTAGCATCTACTCATGCAATAGTATCGCTATGTTAAAGCGATCTTATATATTTTAATAATCGATTCTATCACTCATGTTTATTTTTAATAAGATTAAGGAATCGATGAATAATGAGTCAAGTTTTATTAATTAAAATAGGTTACGCACCTACAACTATATTGCTGTCCTCTACAGGCACTGTAACATTTATTGTCGTGTAAAATTTGCGCGTCATAATTATTTACAATTGTGAAAATGCCAAAAGATCTTACCAGTGTTATTTACCAAGCTGTAAAGCTCAGTCATATCGATGCGCACGTAGTAACAGGTGCATCTTTTTCAATGATTAAACAATTTAATGAAGGCAATATTTTAGTAGCAATCTTTGTCCAGAAATTAACGCCAATAAAATATAATTGTCGTCTTTTACATTTTTCTAGAAGTTGTCACTTTATTGCATAGATAATAAATAACAAACGTGAATAAATTAACACAAATAATAAATAAATTATTATTTAAATCGATGTCGTATATTAATCGAACTCGTAACTGACCACTTATTGCGTGTTTTCCAAGTAGTGCAGAGCCACCTAGTCTTTTCCTTAACATTACTGTAGCAGTGCAGCTACCTAGAACTACAAATTGCTGATTTATAAGCGACAATTGTAGTAATATATTTCCTCTTTACTTTCAAATTTTGATTGCATTAAATTCTAGTATTTGGTGCACACGTTTTGAACTTTTTAATACCGTATATATCTAAATTTACTACAAATTTATTATCTACTTAAACTAAAACACCAAAATACCTCCATAAACTTTCTGTAAATGTGTACGAATTTGTCCTTCGATTAGTAGAGATTAAACTAATTTTTAATGCACAATTTTTCTTCGTATTCGTAGAGCAGCGGGAGTTTACACGGGGCAAGATGAGCCGCGCAATCAAATTATTTACTAAATTTTTTAGGCGCCTCGAACAGAACGGCATCACCGAGATACCCACCAAGGCGTTCTCACCGTACAGGAAACTCAGGAGGATGTGAGTATTGGATTTTTTTTTCATCGCCTGACCAAGACTTCGGGAATAAACAGCCCCGACAAATTGTCTCGTAAAATCTGACTTTTTACGCGCTGCGTGCCTGATGTTTATCGCCTCGCTTAATTAACGGGGGGAACATTTCGAGTGAGGCTTTGACGCTGAAGGATGGGAGACACCAGATAAAATGGGCGATATTTTAATGAAAAAAAATATGACGTCTTGAAATCGATAAGATAATTTCTTAACTAAAATAACTCGTTTATTAGTGTTTGACGAACATGGTAAATGTCGCTTTCCTGGAATGCATTTAAATTAATATAGTCGTTAACTCAATGACTAGGCAAATTAATTAGGCAAATTAATCAAATCCGAGAAAATTACGAAATATCCACTAATAGGACAGGGAAGAAAGTACTACAAAAAACTGAAACTTTAATTCTTGAAAATTTATACTATAAATGTAATTCTTTTTAGATTTCTAATACGTTTTAAAGAAACTTGTAATGTTTCTATAGGTATATCAAAATAGAGTATTTTAATTTTTGTACAACTTTTTTCTACACACATTCAGTAATAATCTACTGATTTATACATTATGCAATAAAGGAGTAAAGATGCAAATTAGTCTCTCGGGTAGGTTCGTTGCTCGAGAGAATAATTGACTTTATTTCTGACTTGGATATACAACTTTAGTTTCGATACTCATTGTCAGTACCTAATTGATATTGGAAACTGGAACGAACAGAAAGAAGCAGAATATTTTTAATTGTCATTTTGTGCTAGTCTCTTCTCTTTTCTTATAATTCATTTTACTTCTTCGTTGATTCACTCAGAGATAAAGAATTTATTTAAAATACGAAAATAAACTAACAAATCACTAATTTGAAGGAATATAAATTTTGAAAAATAAATGAAAGTAGATACTGTTTTTTTTTCTGGAAACGAAGCTACCCACTTGATTTCATAGCAATTTTTGCAGTAATTACTTTTTTCACCGTTTTATTGATAAACGTGAACATTTTAAATTCAATAAAAAATAATTACCTAATTTATATTACCCGATCAGATCTAAAAATGTTCTTCCATTGATATTGTTCAATAATTTCTTATAACTTACAATATAGCTTAATTAAAGTTTTCTTAATCTACATTGTCAACTTGAGCTAACATTTACTTCCAAAGATACTGAAATGACTCGCCCAGTGAGCAATTTTAGAGACCATATTATTTATTACAATCTTTAGTCAAACTTAGACGGAATTCTGAAAAATTTGCTAATAAATTTTACAATTTACTAGATATTCTTTTAAAATTTAGAAACAAAAATGTTTTCTAAACTATCTTATAACATTTAGAGTGATATAATAATAAAAATTGAAAAATATATTAGATTTCTCTAAAAATTCCATCAAATCGTCCTATTGCTTGTAAAAATATTAATTTTTTCTCAGTGTTGTAAAAGAATAATTTCCATTTGAGGTCAATGAAATAACCACTACGGTTGAATAGAGAATAAACAAAATTAACTTCACATTCGTTCCTTTTTTTCCAGTGATTTGAGCAACAACAAGATTCGAAAAGTAGCGGCCGATGCCTTTCACGGACTGAAGTTCCTCGAGTCGCTGTACGTATAACACCTTTTTTCCCAAGCGCAAATAGCACAAACGTCGTAAAAAAACGTTTTGCATCTAATAAATGAAGCAATAGATCACTTTTCACATAAGAGCCCGGCTAATAGATTGACTTTCGATCCTTAGCGTGTTGTACGGCAACAAGATTTCCGAGCTGCCGAGCGGAATTTTCCAAGGCCTAACGAATCTGCAGCTTCTGTAAGTAAACTATCCCCGGCGTCTCTTAATGAAGCTGTTTATTTTCGCTCTCGCAACGCGACCGCCAAGGAAGTTGATTTATCGTCGCTTCCAAACGGAGCGGCATGAAAAAAAAGCGCAACGGTAGCCTATATTTCCCCGACTTCTTCGACGGTCCCGTTTTCTTTTCTTTTTTTTTTCTAATCTCGAGTGTTTGTTTTCCCCCGGATACACGGGATGCCGTTTTCTTCTTTGCAGGCTGCTCAACGCCAACGAAATATCGTGCATACGGACCGACTTGTTTCGCGACCTCTCGAGCCTAACGCTTTTATCTCTCTACGACAACAACATCAAGTCGCTGAGCAACGGGACCTTTGCCAATCTCCGCAACATCAAAACCCTGTAAGTATTGTGTGCCCGGCCGTTTTATCGGGACCCGCCGATCGGAAAAAGCGCGAGAGATACGCTCGCTTCTTTTCCTCCTCCTGTGCACGGATACTCTTCGCTCGCCTCTTTTTCTTTTACTAGCGAAATCCAACTTAAATTTCTCTTATTTACCTACGCTGCATTATAATTTTTGAGATTAGAAATCCTTTCGAATTTTAGACGTCATTCAACCGGATATATTCATGATCCCCCTACCCTGGTAGAGAATAAAGCATCTTTTATTGTTGAGGTGTTAAGAATTAGCTAACTTAATAATTAGCTAAGGATTAGTTTCTAGCTAGTAGATAACTAATATACCGTTAAAAATACATTTATAGTAAATACGAATTATATATAACAACTGCTCCCAAATAAAACAGAACCATAACCTAAGATCGTGCACTCTGCAAATCATCGATCGTAATCGTAATTTCACTTATTTATCTCAGTAAATGATTGGTTAAGATTAGTAATTGTAAATAAACATTTAATTTATTATTGCAAATTTCATCAATTAAGTGCAAGAATAACATTTAATTTAATTTACGATTTTTTATAACCGTTTTAACAGATAAATAAACAGATTCCAGCCATAATATGTTAAAAACCGATATATTTTAGTGGAAATTCTAGCCAGATAATTGGAAGCCTACCTTACTTTAGCCAGGAAGGTAGTGAACTAATCTAATTGCGTTTTTAAGTGCTTCACATCAATCTGTTATCGATTTTTAAGAGAGGATATTATTTGTTTATTATTTTATTATATTATTTTTATTTTTTTTATGGAGAGGCTGCGACTACCGTGTGGGCGCTGTGCAAATCACTTTTGATTGCCGCGCGGCGCATGCGCGATCGTTAAAGCCTTGATTTAAGTTTACGCGACGGGCATTTTTTGCGAGATCGGGAGAAATTCGACATAAATTTCGGCGTAAGTGGCATTATTCCGGAGATTTTTCGCGGATGGTTTTATGCAGATCTCACGATTTTTTTTATGTTACTTGTTACTTACGGCTTCGGTGTTAAAACGCATCGTAAATTATTCAGATACTTTAAGTTTCGTTCAGACAATAAATACGTTTACGATCGTATATTTGGATTTGAAAAAAAAGTCAACATTGTAAGCCTCGGTGATTCCAAGCAAATAAAAGCTCGACCTTCCTTACAACATAATTTCTCATTAAGAGTAAGGAAAAAGTGACTATTTATAAATCTAGAAATAAACACCAGTATTTTATGATCACGCGGGGCAAAAATCTCGAAAAAAAAAGAAGACATGTTAACCCTTTAATCAACACCACTTAAGATTTCGTTAATTGCGGAGTCATAAAATTTTTCTCAATTGTCTTAAATATTTTAGTATTAATTAAGCGTAATCTAATTATAAATTTATTTTGCACTATCATAAATTTTTTTATAAAAAAATGAGATAAATACTTTTATGAAATTTTACTTGGACACTGTTAAAAAATTTTGTGAAAAATAAAAAAAAATAGCATGACTAATAAATTTTAAAATATTTAATATAGTTATATTCAAGTCTTCTACATTTATAGTAACAAAATAAATAGAAAAATTTACCACAAATTATTAGACAAGGAGGACACACTGAAAACATCAGAAAAATTACTATAATCCTTCAAGAAACGTGATAATTTTAACAATAACAATTGTAATTTTTCCTTAATTTATCGAAATTTTTAACTTGTTTCAAGTCTGCCCTCCACCTCCAAGAATTTATAGTAGTAAATTTTTCTACATTATTATTTCCAGAGTACTAATTTTTTATATTTTCTATTTTATTTGTTTGTTCTCACTTGCAATTATTATAGTAATTTTAAATGCAACATTTTTTTATCGCAAAACACAGAAAATGCATATGCGAACCGATTGTTTTTGAACAGTGTACGTAACGGTGTGATAAAAGGTTTAACACTCAAAATGCCTCGCGGCGACCGTCAATTTCCCGAAAGCTCGCGTCCGCGAAGAAAAGAAAAAGTGAAAGAAAAAGAGGTGCGGGAGGAGCGAGCGTCGCTCATTGAAATGGCACGGTGAACTTCGACGAGGCTCGATTCGGCAGGCACTTGGCCCGGAACCCGTTCATCTGCGACTGCAACCTGCGCTGGCTGAGCGAGTACCTGCACAAGAACCCGATCGAGACGTCGGGGGCGCGGTGCGAGTCGCCGAAGCGGGCCCTCAAGCGGCGCATCGACAACATGCGAGACGAAAAATTCAAATGTAAGGGTAAGCACGAATTTCTCTACTACGTGCCCTTTAATTCGGAACTCTTGGACGGATAGCGAGATAAAGCGACGGTTAAGGTTGGTGAAAAAAAAAACAAAAAAAACAAAAAAAATGACATCACGTGTCAACCCACTTACCCCGTAACCCCACCGTATGTATAATACCTGACTGTCGTAGCATCCGTCATTTCGTCACGTCCTTGTTCCGCTTATATACTTTTGTGTGCATCTCGGGGTCTGTCCGCGGTGTGTCGCCCTAAATTTCCCCGCTCGGTCTTGACAAATTTTTCATGTGTTTTATGGACACACTTGGCCGTCGCAAACGTGTTTCTTTTCTTTGTCTCGGGTTATTTTTCCTTTTTTTTAAGGAGACGCTTATTCTCCGAAGAGTTTCAGTGACGCGCGTAAAACTTTTTGAATGACATAAACAGTGTGTTGAGACCGAGTTTTTCTTTCTCGTATACTAACCATTAACGATTTCTCGTAACTCATGAACATATCACGCAACCCCCGCCCCCATAAAAGTAACTTTTTCTGTTATGAAACTAAAATTAATCGCTTACGAAAAATTGTTACTATTTCAGACAATAGGAAACTATCGATAAACAGAAAAACATTAGTTGACATACCTTATAAATAATGTACATTTGAAAGTTATCAAATTACTTTAAAGAAGAATTAAATTTTAATTATTTATTTAATTATTAAACATTTAATTTGATTTGAAATGAAATCTCCATTAAAGTTAATGTCACGTGGTCAGATGGCGCAGTATTCTCTGCATTTTTAAATAAGTCTAAATTAATCATTAATTAATAAATTTTCATTTTGTTAATCGGTGCGTTTCGTAAAATATTATGATGTTAATTAGTCAATTCGAACATGCCAATGTTTGAATAAATCCATAGGGGAGAGCGGGGCATAGTGGGCCGCCCACACAATTTTTTAAAGCAGTATTACGGGTTACATGTTTATCCAAACTTGATCTGAAACCCCTAAACTTAACCTATAATCGGTACGATACGTCAAGTTTAAATTTGGATGAACAGGTGGCCCACTATGCTCCGCTCTCCCCTATAATGAATAGTAATATCTCACTATAGTAGTATAGTGAAAACAAATTATTAGTTTGAAATGAATATTTCTTTGAATCAAGTAAACGTTTGTTTTGAAACCAATGAATTTAAGTGGTTTAATTAAATGAAATAACTAACTTTTTTCAGTGTATATGTTAAAGAATAAGTATGCAATAATATTTGATAAAGAATATGAATAAAAATCAAATTAAGATTACGTCAGAAAATTTTCCAAAAGTCGATTGGAAATGTTATTAAATTACATATATTCTGATATTTGATAAATTCATAAGCTCCATGTGGTAAAATTATGGTGAATTATGCCATTGTGTTCTATTATTTTTCATCAGAAAGTAAGTATTCTATTGTCACAATAGACTGATAACCATCAACATACTTTGTAAAACGTACCGATCAGAGAACGGAGGGACCTACGTCATCTGATCGCGTGACATCAATTCAAACAAATATATATTTTCAGAATTTAAAAGTTAATTAAACAGTAAATATAGACAGTCAATTAAATGTTATTTTATTAAAAACTACGATTTGAAATTAAAATTAAAAATAAGAATAGTATCGTATTATTAAATTAAATATGTATTCCAATTGAATAAAAAGAAATACGTAGCAGTTTTTTGTTTAAATTTCTCTAAGTGGAAGGGATTAAGGTTTACGACGATAACAAAATAAAGTTACTGCAACGGCAATGATTCGATCATCTCAGGAAATGTTTTATACCTTAGCAAATAGTACTGGGTGTCTTCTATCCCCCTCTAACCAGCCGCATCCAAAAGCGTAACGGCTGCTTATCACTCCCGCCGTAAAAAGTGCGCGCAACATATAAAAGCCGAAGCTAAAAAATTTTTTAATAAATATGCTAATCAAACCTTTTCCAGCTTCATCAGTCTCATACATAATCAACGTAATCCCCTCTCTCTCTTTCTCTTATCATCAAGCCCGCGGCCGTCGCTCGAAAAGCGCAACTGCGCGCCGTAAAGAATAAAAGAAAAACTGACTTTCCTTTTAGCCGGAGCAAATAAAAAAAAAAAATAACCAGGCGAAATAAGGTACGCAAAAAATGGCGCGTCTCTCTGCGCGGGGGCCGCGGGATCTCACGCGAGAAATTAGCGCTCGCGTGCGGTTCCGCGATAAACCCGGCCGATTGCGCGTATGCAGCCTCGCCTATTCGAATGCTGTAATCTCCAGGAGGGGACCCCCGCGTTTTTGAACAATGAACTCGTGGACTTGTCCTTTTTTTTACTCTCTCCTTCTCTCCCGTCGCGCCTGCTGTATACGCGTGTGTAAGTGGGAATTGTTTCGTTCCTTTTGTGTGCGGGGGGGTTAAGCGCGGGACGCTGCATTCGCTACGGTGTTTGCGCTCTGCTTAATAAACGGCCTTTGTTCGAAATTTCGAAAGGTGCTCGGAGAGTAATCATTTTTTTCGACCAGAAGAGGTGCGCGTAAATAAGTAAAAAAGAAAAAAAAGAAGAAAGGAAACGGTAAAGATTGAAACAACCATTTGTACATCTCAATTGAGCGCGTTTTTATGTTTTATTCAATGCGGAGGCCGCCGATGGAAATTCAAAGTGCGCCGAGCTCCGAGAAACTAAAAGAAACCGTACAATTTATACGTAATACCAGCGGCAAGTGGAAATTGAGTGCTTGTTAACATCCTCTTTTATCGATTTGCGTCACTTTAATCTGCGCCTCCTTTATTCCATTCTGTTATGAAACAAATTATTTTTATTCAACCAAACGTTAAATTACAAAATAATCTTTAATTAAAAGTAAGAAAAAGTCTTTGACATTCGGGCCAGTTAATAGTTAAGGGTAGAAATGATCTCTTCAAACCATTTGTTTGAATTACGCAGGGTGCCCCATTTTAAAAGATTCACCTACATAACTTTCGATTATAGAAAGGGGATGTATTATTCGAAAAAACTGTAAAGGTAAATATGTATATTTTCAACGTTGACCTTCGATTTGCCCTTGAAGGTCATTTTCAAGATTATTTGAAGGTCAAGTTCCTTTTCTTTAATAGAAACCTTTATTTATCATTGCAGAATTGGAAATAGCCGGATTTTTAACGTTCAAAACATTCTTAAGTATGGGATACAATTTTCATCTGAAGGTCGTAGGAAGGTCGAATAACTTCAATCCATCAAACGCATGGAAAATGAGCTATTTTGAGAACTGCAAAACACTATCAAAGTAGCCTTCAAATAAGCTTCAAAATGACCTTCAGGGTCAAATCCAAGGTCACCGTCCGATTTCTCCCTCGAAAATATACAAAGTTTATTAGGTTTAGTTTTGAACAAAAAATCATTCTGCAAAGTTTTGGGCGCCATCCATGTCTCAAAGACATTGTCCCATTGTAGGTTTTTTCAATTTTCTATGGATAAGTTTCGCTTCTATGTTTTTATGTCAGATTATGCATCACATAAAATATTATAACGGTAATTAATAAATTTTTAACACCTGACGATAGTACCAAAAGACAGTACCGAGGCGTTGAGTATTTCGTACCAATAAACAAATAGCATGAAGAGATCGCTTTTAAAAATTTCTACCCGCAAAAATTATCCTTTACTCGAGAGATTATGCATTTATACGCATCCTGCAATTCAAAAACCAATACACCATGAAACCAGCTTATACCCCCTGGAGAAAGTTCGGATTTAAGAGAAAATAATGTGCTTTTTGCTAATGCCGACAGACAACTCAAAAACACGTATGCCCGATGTTTATGTCTGAGCGAATCCATCGCGCGGGAGAGAAATAAGTAGAAAAAGTACATTAAGAAGCTCGGCGCACTGCTCGTTTCGAATCGAGAAATTCGATGTCTGACGGCTGGGGATATTTACTCGCGCGCCGGGCGATGGCTTGCTTTCGTCACGCGCCGCGGAGCCAGCGATGAGTAAAAAGGAAAGAAAAAAAAAAAAAATAATCGGGGGAATTCGAGAGTGCAAAAAATTCAATCCGGGATTTATGTTTTTACGCTTCAAAGCCCCGCGGCCGCCTCGCGCGTATCCTCGCAGACGAGTTAAAAATAAATTTTCATTAAACAAATTAAGTTCTTTGAGGCGCGCAAAAGTCGGCCAAAAAGGTCGCCTCTCGTCAACTTCGCTTCAATTAATACAATCGAAGAGTCCATTTGACTCGGGCGCCCTTTCTGCGAATTGAATTAATATCTTATTCGCCGTCGATTTTGTAAGTGGTATGAATATTAATATAATCGAATAAATTTGATATAAATTGGTCGGGACGACGGGCGAATGGAGAAACTTCGGCCGGACTTTCGCTCGAGTTAACATTTTCGATGCGATGGAAAAAAAGGAACGAAATGTCATTTTCAAAAGGTCGTTCGAGGGAATGTAAAAGCCGTCCCATAGGGACTTGTAATACCGGCTATATCTTTTTTTTATTACGGTATCGACAGATTTTTTTAACACCTCTTGCAATTTTTGTTCTATGAAAAAAATGGAATATTCCTTACAAAAAAGCGTTTATTTAAATTTTGTGCTGTATATATAATTTTTAAATTTAGAAAATGTGTTGATTTTCTGTGCGTTTAATAATTAAGAATTAAATATTTGTTTTGATTAATAATTCCTTTTTAATTGAAGATTGTGTTGTTCGTAGGTAGTTGTTGAGGTAGAATAAAAACTCCTTTTTTTGACTTCAACGTATTAAATATTATTAAATAAAAGATGGTTCGTTGAAGTCAAGAAAAAGGAGTTTTTATTCTACCTCAATTCCTTTTTAAATTAAAAATTTTGTGAACTTCAAAATTTTTTTATTTTTGTTTTCTCTTTTAATTTTTTAAATTGCGTTTAAAAAATGATTGACGGATACCTTTTTTTAAGAAAATGAGAAATCTTTGAAGCCGTCGTTTATTGCTTTATATTAAGGTGTTAAGATATGACATTTCTGTCGGTACTCTATTTAAAAATCAAAACCATTTTTGAAAATAAAAATACAGAAATTTATATCGACAAGTGGGTTTAGGAAATTTTTTGAATATTTTTTATGGAAGTAATATAGATAATTATTTAAAGTTTTTTAAACAATAATTTTCTGGATCTATTTGTAAATATAATTTTAAGTTGAAATTTTATTTACGCAGTTTTCTTGCATAATTATAGAGAGCAGTTGCTTGAATTTCGAAAAGTGGTTTTTAATTTTAAATAATAAATAAATTACGTTTATACCGTTAATATAGATCTCTATGGGTGATTTTTACATCTCCTTAACGGGATGTCAAATGCATGACTGGGAATCCATTATACCAAAATCGACATTTTTTTATTATTTAAAAAGCAAAAATTTTTGAAATAATCATTCTCCAGTTCTTTTTAGTACCTTCCGTACTGGGAATTCGGATGAAAAATTCCATTATATACGTCGGACAAAACATTGAAAAAAAAATGGTGACGATCGTGACATGACGTATTTTTTCTTTCTTCAGTTTATTAAGGGGGGCTTACACCTATAAATATTTTATTAGAAAATCACGTAAAATAAAAAAATTAAAATAATTAGAAAAATTTGAATTAAATATTCTAAAAATATATTAAATTTCT
>JAXIUT010000048.1:8467009-8477217 GCA_035586675.1 Eurytoma californica
AAATATGAGTTTCTAAGCGAAAAATAGAAATAAAATTTTTTTTGCCGATACAAAGCTTTCTCTATGAGAAAGCAATTGTATAACAAATTTTAATTATGATATGCCGGAAGGCTATTTTTTGGCATTCTTAGCACTCAACCTGTTAAGGGATGCTAACTAGGTAATTTCTTTGAATCCATTTTAAAAATCATCAATTTTAAGGTTATGTAAAACCAGTATTTGGCTGGTTACTGGCCAAAAACTGGCCTCTTTTGATCTTCGAAAAGTAACTGGCCAGTTTACGATTATGGCTAATTGGCGGTTTCTACTTGAGATCAACTAAACATTTTCTGAATTTAATGTATTTAATAGTTTCATAAAAATATTTGGATGATTCAAAGAAAGTATTCAGTTGGCTCTCCTTAAAGAAATATTCAATTTGAAACTACCAATTTATTTTTCAATAGTATACTTCAACAGTAAAAATTCAGAAGATCATTGCATGAATTCTGACACTATAAGAGTACGCTAAGCGCCATACTACTGAAATACCCAAATGCATACTATAATGTCCAGATTTTTCTCTCCGTTCGATTGAAAGAAAAAACTGATGAGGGTATATTGCGCGATCGCCAGTGTGCACCGGTGTGCGCGCGTGCAGCATCGAACTCTTCTCATACCGTGTGATTGCAGGGACTTGAGCAACAATTACATCGGAATGCTATCGAACGACACGTTCAGGAACCTTACGAAACTGGCACACCTGTGAGTATACGCGCACACGTACCAAGCGAGTGCACGGGGCGTCTCTAACGGGTCCCTATGTTCTTGTTTGCAGGATCATCAGCTACAATAAGCTGCAGTGCGTGCAGCGAGGAGCCCTCGCCGGCCTCAAGTCTCTCCGAGTCATGTGAGTAGCAGAGTCCTCTGTTTTTCTGACCCCGCGGGCGCTCGGATTGGCGACGAGCCGCGAGGTTCGTTATTTGCCTCGCGGCTTCGTCGATTAATCAGCGGGTTTTTTCGATCGAGTTTGGGGAAATTGAGAGATACTTTTAAGTAATGTGTTTAACGGATTGTTAATGTACTTACTTTTGCAGGGTGAATTAAATTTAATTAAGTATTGATTTTTAATGTATACTTTACGATAACGAGGATGTGTTTAATCAGAATACTAAATCGACAGCAGTAAATCAATTACATAGTTTCTATTTTTTGAAAAGAATCAAAGGTCTATGGCTAAAGTAATTAAATTATATAAGTTTAAATTTATTTAATTCTAGAAGATTTTATCTTTTCTAAAATTTATTATCTTGTTTAATTCAGAATAACTTATGATTCAAAATTCACAGAAGTTATTAAAAGCAACTGGAATTTATTTTACGATTATCTAATAGATGTTCGTTATCTGTTACTAGATATTATTGATTCTGTTCTCATATAAAGGATGTACTGATTAAAAAAGATTTTAAAAAATTATTCAACCCATTACTCATGTAGGAAAAATGTCTGCAGAAAGATTTGCAGGTTTTTTTACTGCGAATCTCTTTGATTGCTTTTGTTGCGTGTAACTTTTGGACCAGTGAAGTTTTTTTTAATAATAATTAAATTTAATAATAATAAAATTTTTATGTTCTTTTCAGTTTATTAAAAGTTATTCTTGTAAATTTTTGTAAATGCATTTTTTTCCAAACTTTATACTTATCTCTAAATCTCATTGGATACGCTCTCAATATTTCCGATGAAAGAATTGATCCCCATAGGTCTTGGCACTCCTTTTTCAAAGATTTCAATTCGAGAATTTCTTAGCTGCTCTGATTGCACCGAGAGAATTTTCACGTAAAATTTACAATGAAGTTTACCATAAAAGTTACGAGAAAATAAATGTAATCTTGAAACGATAATTTTCTATAATTCTAACCCTAGTAGAAATTTAGACCATAAATTGGCTAATTATGGTTAGTTTCCTTCTAAATTAACCAGTTCTGGCCAGGGTTACTAAAAAATCACTAATTTTGAACTGAATCTTAGACGGTTAGCCCGAACGAAAAATTTTATATGAAAAGCTCGGTATTATTTATAGAATAATCTCTGTAATTTTTTACGAGTTTTTTCATGTAAAATTTTCCACTGTAGCCAGCAGTGTAACTTCAAATTTAAATCAAAATTAACTGTTAAAATTTCTAATGTTATTATCCCTTCTGCGGTTGCGTTTTTTTTCTCAAGATCTTTTTTAATAATTTTACATTCAAAGTAATATTAATTCTCAGTGAATTAGATCATTTTTGTCATACTACACCCCTCTGTACACTGAGAGAATTTGCCCGTAAAAATTACGGTGAAGATCACAGTAAAAATTATGGAAAAAAACGTAATCGTGGGACCGTTTACCAACTTGGAAATTTTTACGGAAAAATCATTGTAAATTTTACGCGGAGCTTGCACGATACGAAAAGCTCCGTAATTGTTTCCGGCAAAGCTCCTTAATTGTTACGAGAAATGCTTCGTAATGTTTACGGGAGCATCACCGTAATTTTTGCGGAGCTTTTAGTACCGTAGTGTCAAGCTCCGCGTAAAATTTACAATGATTTGCCCGTAAAAATTTCCAAGATGGCAAACCGTCCCACGATTATGTTTTTTCCCGTAATTTTTACGGTCAACTTCACCGTAAATTTTACGAAAAAATTCTTTCAGTGTAGTAAAGCAGAATACTTAAGTAAATGCAATTCACGCCTTAAAAGTATCAAACAATAAAAAACGGCACAAAACGATCGATTGAATGAAGCGAAGTAGAGGTGCGATAAACTTTGCCCCACGAGAGCCGGTCAAGCAGCGCCTAATTTCCCGGGGAAGTTGCGCGAGCGGCACCGAGTTTGAGTAGCTCCCCCCCCCCCCCGAACTCCGGGTGATTAACGATGATGACCCGTGACGAAACTCTGTTGCAGCTCGCTGCACGGCAACGACATATCGGTGATACCGGAGGGCGCCTTCGAGGACCTGAAATCCGTCACACACGTGTAAGTATGAGCCGTCGGTCCGACGGATCCATCCCTACCTGTATTCCTCCCGCATCTCCGGCATCAGCAGTTTAACCCGAGCAATGTGCAAACCTGTTTAGTGCCCTCGGCTCGAACCCGCTGTACTGCGACTGCAACATGCGCTGGCTGGCCGAGTGGGTCAAGAAGGACTACGTGGAGCCCGGCATTGCGCGCTGCGCCGAGCCCGCCTCCATGAAGGACAAGCTGCTACTCACGACGCCCGCAAGCTCCTTCCAATGCAAAAGTAAGCATCAAGCCGCCAAGGCGCGCTCACTTTTTCTTTTTTTTTTTTACTATTTGACCATGAGTTCGCGTCTGCTCTTATGTGCACTTAATGTTAGTTTATATATATATTTTATTGTCGTTTCTCGGTGGCGTTTTTTTCTCACCTTTGAGCGTGTTGCGTGTGTGTGGGACACTCACCGGCTGAAATAATACTTTGTAGTACTCTAACCTCAAAATTGCAAATTTAATGCGAATTTTTGGTCCTCGTACCATAATATATATATTATTTTGGACTAGTGCTTAATTGATTATTCAACTCGTGCGGGTAAATCATCCACTTCCGCACCTGATCCAACAAGCTTTTAGCGTGTGTGACATTTTTGTCATTGTACGATTAAAAAATTTATTTCTATTTTTTGATAAGGAATTGCACAAAAATTCTATTACTAGTGTTTTTGTAAAAATTTAGAATAGGGGTAAATGGTACAATTGTTGACCGGGGGTATAGTCATTGACCACCACTATAGTGATTGACCCCCATTTCCTTAGGAAATACGGATCGATCACCTACATAGCCAGGTTATGGTTAGGGTCAATCACTACGTTGCGTCATCTCCTTAAAGGGTCAATCACTGTACCCTTTTCCCCTATATCTAATTTAATAAAAATCGTAAACCTTATGCGTAATTTGTGTTTTCTATCTTCTTACTTATATTTAGTGTATACAAATATTATATCCAGTAAATAATCCACTTACTCACTAGTCTCGGACATTATGTTATACCACAAGCGTTAAAAAAATCATATCAGTTGTGATTTTGAGGTTAAAGTACTATCAATAAATTGGGTATAATTACGTAAAGTAAAATGAAATAGGGAAAACATATCTAATTGAGGTATTGCACAAAATAAAAAGAAATTCCATTACATCCATCATGTAGAATATCGAAAAATAATCAATTCGTTTTTTTCTATTTAATGTTTATTAGCAAATTTAACACACTTCGAAAATTAGTATGATGTCACGATCTACACTATCTAGATATATTCTGCCATGGCGGCTTTTGCTCCTACTGTAGTAACTAGAGCAAATTTTATTTTGCGATATCTTTGTTAATAAACATTAAATTAACAAAGAAAAAGTACATGTCGATTATTTTTGCGAATTGTTCTATCTGGCCGGTCAAATTGAATTTTTCATGCATAGATTCAATTACATACAACTATGTATGTAATCATTTATTTTATATAATTTTATGACTATTTTTCAGTGACTATAAAATTATATAGAATGATATACAGTTATATGCAGTCATAACTATGATGTATTTTTGCAAATAAATTATTTTATTCTTCTTCATTATACACGGACACAGGATTATGTATAATTAGATATATTTTCCATTATACACTTATAGCCGGGTCGGAATTCCTTGCGGTGGAGTTTTAAAGAGAGCGCGGAATTCGCGAATTCGAGGGCTTTCGCGGCTGGATCAATTGCGAGAATCCGAGACTATTACACTTTCGAGTTTCGAGCGGAATAATTCAGTGTCTACTTAACTACTCGTTCAGATTCAATTGGCGCGGTAAAACGACTCGCCTACGACTGCTTTAAAAAAAAAAGTTTTAACCTATTAGAGTTTTAACTGAGAGCGAGTAATTTTTCCGCCGTTAATATTAATTTATTCGCGACTCCACTGCAAGGAATTCAACGAGTGTGGTGTTGTTTTTCTTTACCTTTTTTTTCTGTTTTGCTCTGTTTTTGGTTTTGTTCCTCGTCGGTGCTCGCAAGCTGCTCCGCACTTCCTTTTTTATCTCCACCTAACTCCGGCGCTCTCTCGCCTCTTTCTTTCACATTCGATTTTTTTTTCTCTCACTCGGTGGTTTTTTGCCCTTGTTTTTATTCTCTTCCTGGTAGAGGAGGATCTTTAGATTAGTGCTGCAGTTAGTTTTTACTTTGGTGTTGGAATGCGAGCTTTAGGATCGGAATATACTCTTTAATTGAATTCTCGTTACTTAAAATGTAATATTTTCATTGTTATAGTAACAATTAATTTTTTTATCAATAAATTACACTGAAATTA
The DNA here is from genome assembly GCA_035586675.1 of Eurytoma californica. Lineage (NCBI taxonomy): Eukaryota > Metazoa > Arthropoda > Insecta > Hymenoptera > Eurytomidae > Eurytoma > Eurytoma californica. Next base: position 8,472,333 of record JAXIUT010000048.1, read on the forward strand.
TAGCTAAGTATTTGAAACGGCCGATATAGAAATGCAAGTGATTTTCAAACGAAAAAGAAATCTAGACAACCCGTAGACATTTTTTTTTTTGATAAAAAATAATGAATTATCATTCAAGAATATTTTTATAGCTTAAAAATAAGTGCATTTCAGAATAGGTTTCGAATTTTCAATATGAATAAATAAAAATCATAAATTTCATGTTCGAATAAGTGAATGTTCACTTATTTGTTAAGTGGACGACTTTTACAATGGGTTTCTACTCTAATATCTAATGTTTTATGTTTGGATCTACACCTTTGAAAATTTATATTTATATAATGTATATAATAAAACAAACATTTTCATCACTTGCACAATTTTTTTCAATATTTTAAAATCATTTTACAAGCATACACAGCTTTTTTCAAGCTTGAGTTCAGAAAGTTCCCTGCATATATATGAATTTGATAAAAGTTCAAAGGCACTTTTTCTTGCTTAAGATCTAAAGAACAAAAGATAAGTTAACATAAAACATAAAAAAATCGATTTTTTAGCCAAACTACAGTAGAAATTCACTTTAATATTAAATAAGTGCGTGTGCATGAATTTTTACTTTGTCATATTTGCACAGAGAATCTGTTGGCAATTTCAGTGTCATCAGAGAAAATGATGGATGCTAAGTGTACACCGCACACCGCATTTATTTTTTGTCATCATTTAAATAATATCGGCGAATGTTTTATCGACGAAAAAATAAAAAAGACCATCGCCATAAATAATACCGCAACGTATCTCGGAGTATTTCTCATTTTTTTTACACCCACCGCGGTACCTTTACTTTATACGACAGTTTATTGGCGATAAAAGCACACACGTCGAAATGTATTCATACGGGCCGGATCGGGGCGCGCGTATTCGAATCGTCGTCCGGCGCGCTCGCACAAAGGGCACTGCGGCGTTGCGGTTATTACGACGCGGCCGCAATTACGACAGTAAAATTCTTTCCTCTCGCGGGCCATAATCGGCCGAAACGCCGGGCTGCGGCCCTCGCCGAAACGGGATGCGCGTGCGTCGCATAAAAATATTGATGCTCCTCGCATGGATTGACGAGTTCGCCCTAATTAAGGCGGAAAATCGACTGGAATCCCGTGCGCAAAAGAACCGCGGAAAATATTAGGTATCCATTTTTTTGTACGGGCCCTTATTGCGTTTTAAGGGTAAAATCGAATTAATTACTTTATTAGTGGAAAGCGGGGCATAGCGGGTCGTGGGGCAATGTGAACTTTCGGGGCAAGTGGGACACCACATTAATATGTTGCATTTGATGTGAAAAACATTTATTTTCAAGTTTCATTCAAATTAAAGCATTTTGAAAGATTACCATTATTACATTACAATATTACTGTATATAAAAATTATATATAGTAATACTGCAATGTAATAATGACAATCTTTCAAAATGCTTTAATTTGAATAAAACTTATTAATAAATGTTTTTCACACCAAACGCAACATATTTAATGGGGTGGCTCACTATGCCCCGAAGGTTTACATTGCCCCACGGCCCGCTATGCCCCGCTTTCCCCTATATCATTAACTAACTTCACACCTAAAAATCATTATAAATTAGACAAAATTAAATGTTTCTCTCAGTGTAAATAATAATCAATTTTACAATAATTTTTTGACTATTTATTTAAGTTTATTAAATTTAAACAATAATTGATCGAGATAAGTAATTGAAGTAGCTTACAATTAGAAAGCTTAACAGTACACGTTTTTAGGTTATGTTTTTTGTTTACATATACTTCAGCAGCCTAGAATACTTTAAATATATTTTTAACAATATATTAGCTAGTTTATAGCTAGAACATAGCTAATCGTTAGCTAATTAAAGTTAGCTAATTATTAATACCTTTACTATAAAAGATGCTTTATTTTCCACCAGGGTATAAGGTCAAATAAGGAATCAAATTATAGAATACTACATAAACTTTCAGATGTAGATACAAAATGTGCGCAATAAAAGATTTTAGATATCTACAGTAGTCTATTTTTTTAGGAAAACTTTAATTATAAAATACAATTGTTTTTTAATTTTGAATAACTCAAGCGTCTCACCGTACTGAAAAACTCCACATGGGTCCCAGGTGGGACCCACACGGGATCTTTCATAGTTTCTATATGGTACCCACATGGGTCCCACATAGGACCCATATGGGGTTTTGTTCCAGGAACCACATGGGTCCCACATGGGTCCCACATAGGTCCCACATGAGTCCCACATGGGTCCCAGGTCTGGTGCAAACAAAATATTATTTATTTATTTATTATTTAATTATAAATTTTCTAATTCATTTAGATAGCTGTTTGTTAACTCATTTAAATATTTTCCAAATCAGATGATTAAATTGTTAAATGAAAATAAGTAACTAAGCTAATAAATAGCAACGTAAATAAAAAAGAATATTAACAATTAAATAATAAATAAATAAATAGTAAATAAATACCACCAGACCTGGGACTCATGTGGGACCCATGTGGGACCCATGTGGTTCCTGGGACAAAACCCCACATGGGCCCTATGTGGGACCTATGTGGGACCCATGTGGGTACCATATAGAAACTATGAAAGATCCCGTGTGGGTCCCACCTGGGTCCCATATGGCGTTTTTCAGTAGGGCAGTTAGTGTTCATGAAGTAAAATTTTTAAAAGGAGAATTATTAGACTTATAATTTTTTTCATATATTTTAGGTTTTCTTTTAGGTTTAGGTATACTTTACATTATACTATATGTCGATCGCAATAAAAAAGTATAATTTTTAATATGAAACTATTTATTAAAAATAATATTTTTACCCTTTAGTGTGCCTTTTTAAGCTCTCGCGATATATTTGTGTGCCCCAATTTGGGTGCCTCAAATCCTCAAAGCCTTCCCTATTTGAATGTTCCAATTTATGTGCTCACTTTAATGAAGCTTTCGAATTACATAACCTACAATAACAAAATCAAATACAGTAATAACTTAATCAAATACAGGACTTGCGTTTTTCTGACCTGCATTCATTTTCCTTAGAGAAACTTAATTGAAATCGAGAAAAAAGTGCTGCGAGCACGCGACAGCGTTACATAAGTTAGGTTAAGATTCTCAAGTTGACATATATTTGAGCGTTAACGTAATTCGGTATTAGTTTAATCTTCTATTAACAAATTATAAAAGAATCAAACAATAAATAACATTTATATCAAATTTTAATTAAATTGAAATATTTTCTTACTTATTGTACTGATCGTCTTATCAATTAACCTCTAATATTAATGTCTTTTGTCATACGAGCACAAAATACGAGCTTTTAGTCAATTTCCTTAAAAAGCTTGAAAAAATCGTCCACGTCAGACCAAACGCAAATCAAAAGCGCATTAATGATATTTTAAATATCAAATTTTCTTTTTAAGTTATCTTCATTTCGAAAGATAAGTAAGTAAAGTATCTTTTAAAAAATAAATTTATTCACTGTTTTTTTAGTCTACTACATTTTTAATATTCATTTAAACGCAAAGGCACACTAATCGGGACAGGCACCCTTACCCTATAGTGCGCTGTAATTAAGGCGGAAAATCGACCGGAATCCCGCGCAAAAAAACCGCGCGGGACCATCGCGCTGGCACGAAGTCAGCACCGCGCGCTCGGGTAAAAAAAAAAACTGGTGGAAAACGCTCGTAAAAATAAATTCCCGTTTCCTCGAGCGGCCGACCCGACGTTTACGAGGGCTCGCGCCCTTTACCGCTCCCCCCCGCCCCCCCTCATACCGGCGCGCGTGAATTATGCATCGCGGAATTACGCCGTACTCAATAATGCAGAAATCGCGGTGATGCCCGCTAAGCTCCCGGAAAATCGCGCGGGTGTGCATACATCGATCGGTGCTCGCGGCGCTCTAAATCAGTCGGGAAGTTCGCGGGGCCCGACTTTTCGGCCGGAACAACGGCTAGTCGTGTACGGGGGATAAATCAATCGGGCGGCGAGTGCCCCGGAGGCCCGAGGGAGGGTGGTTGGCGCGCGATGAGAAAAATTATTGCCGCGGCGAGCGCGTGCCGACGTGAATGATGTCGCGCATTGGCTGGCTGGCTGGCTGGCCGCGCGCAGATTGTTTGTTATTTTTCGCACTCGATAGCGGCGTGTCCCCCGATGATTTCTTAGATTGCGTTATTTATGGTGCTGCAGCGCTTTTTCGCGCTTTTCAATTGTACGGCGGCTTTTTTTGTTATCTACGATTACGCAAACGCTTTTTTTTCATTACGCGATTCACGCGATCATTTTTTTCATAGTCCTCGGAGAGAAATTTTGAGTAAAAATTTTCGTTTTGATAGTAGCGTTAGATTGTGTTTACTATAGAGATTACTATATATTAATTAATATGAATTATTAATACTGTTCCGAGAAACTTTATTCTTTTCTGAATCAAATTTACGAAAAAATATGGCATTTGTTAGCTTCTGTTATTTTAGTTATAATTTTCACCAAACCCTGGTAGTAATCGTTAATTTTTAGGTTAGTCAAACCAGTTTTTAGTCAATTACTGGTCAAAATCTGGTCACTTTTGGTCTTCGAACAATAACTGACCAGTTTATGGTTATGGCTAATTGACGGATTCTACTAAAACAGGGCGACTGCAAAATTATCGATATTTCAAAATAGCTGAGGATTAAGAATGAATACCGTGTTAAAAATGGGAAAAATGAGCCATATTTTTGACCATTAAGGGGATGTGAAACCCTCTTGCAGGAATCTGCATTATCGGCATAAGTATTTTATTTATTATTAAAGATGAAAATTATTTTTCAAAATTCGGCCAACGTACTGCCCTCCGCAATTGTGTAAGGAAACTGTAAAAAAAATTTCAG
>JAXIUT010000048.1:8485278-8497704 GCA_035586675.1 Eurytoma californica
TTTTATTTAAACTTTTGTAATATCTCATAGAAGTATAATAATAATTATGAAAAGTTTAGTAATCTTTTTTTTATGGTGAAGTAGGTCGCCCTTTTAATAGAAAAATAGTAATTTTTACTAATCCTTTTTCTCAGTGTACAACCTCGCAAAATTAATAAGCATCCGGTCTACATCTACGCAAGAAAATCCAAGCGCTTAGAACCGAAAGCAGTGAAAATTGGCAGCCGGTAATTCAGTAGCGCGCCTGTGAGAAACACGCGGAATTTCGGTATGCGGCACAATCTCGTAAATAATTCAAGCCGATAAATCGCGGGAATAAATTCGCGGGGCCCCGTAAGCATGGCGAAATCGCGCCGCTCAATCAGCGCTTTTTTCTCCTCCATCGTAAAACCCGCTGAATCTCGCTCCCGCGAGGATCTCACGTGACGCGGGCCACTTTCCCCGCGACTGAGCGCGCGAAGTGTGTACACCTGTAAGTCCTCGAATAATGACGTTAAAAAAGAGCATCGGATCCCGGCCATTAAATCTATTAGAGGGGCCGGCCGCGGGGGATTGAGGTCGCGGTGCATAAAGCAGATTAAGAGCCTCCCTCCCGGCGTGTCTGATATCACCTACTTGGTCTTTTGTCTCCGCCTGAGCGCCGCTTAAAGGGGACAGAAATTTCGCCTTCGATGCTTTTTAACGCGCAGGGGGGATCCCGGGCGACCGGGGAGGACCGCTTTGAGCCGGCGCGTTTCACGGGCTAAGTCAACGGGACCGTCTAATTGCACCTGTGTAAACATACATTGCTTGCTTCGTTCGCTTGGGCTTGATGCCGTATATAAGTAGTGATTTTGTGCGATATTCTTATTAAAAATAATGTACAAAGTTAAATCTTTTATTCTATACATATTTTTTTTCTACATCTTCTATTTATTTATTTATAATTTCACCAGGAATTTCTTCCCTAAAATTCTATAAAAATAAAACAATAGTGTAATCGTAAGGCGTGCTGCCTACATTATCTACATATTATAGTTCGGCATTTAGATTCAGAAGATTTTGGAATAATCTCAAATATATGTCAACAATAAATACCACAGTTGCGTTCAAGAACGAATTTAAGAAGATATTGCGTTATTATTAGATTTTAGGCATAAACTAATGTTTTATATATTTTTTTATTCGTATATCTTTCATTATATATATTAAAGTTATGCTTTAAAAGTATTTCAGAATTACATTTACGGAAGTGATTAAATATTATGAATAATGAAGTTAATTAAACTGTATTTATTTTAATACAATATTTCCATAATAATTAGGTTAAATTTCTTATTATTATTGTTTAAACATTTCAGAATTACACGTCCTTGTTTGAATAATACAATGTTGATTGAATTGTAAAGGTAGAAATTGAATTCATTATTAAAAAATTTGATGGAAAATGTATGATTTCATATTTTTAAGTAAAATATGTTTACGTATTCATAATGTTTATTCAAAATATTGTTTGTTTCGTAACATTTTTATGGTTTTATTATTTTTTATTATTTATTATTTTTCCGGTACGGATTTTTATTTCCAAAATTAAATATAGGGGAGAGCGGGGCATAGTGGGCCACCTCATCAAATATGTTTCATTTGCTGTGAAACATATTTCTTAACAAGTCTCATTGAAAATAAAGCTATTTAAAAGAATATCATTATTGCATTGATGTATTACTATATATATCTGTTGTATATAGTAATAAAGCAATGTAAAAATGATATTCTCGGATGGGGTGGCCCACTATGCCCCGAAGGTTCACATTGCCCCACGGCCCGTTATATGCCCCGCTCTCCCCTAACTTTTGAATGAAAAATTAAATTGTGAATAAAGTAAAATAAAAGGGTTATAAAAACCTGAAAATCAGTAATTTTATTCGAAATAAATAACAAATACGTTTTAAAACAATTTTAAAAATACTTTTGCAGAGCTTTTATATCACTTTTCGTATTCTCAATGCAAAATGGGATAAGAATATTTTATTTATTTATTTAAATATAAAGTAAAATATAAAATATGAAATACAATAAAGTAGAAAACGCTATATTAATGACTAGATTAAAATCTAATTGTAAAAGACCACAAATTAAAAGTTCTTAAATACTCCTATTTTTTTACATCATTTTTGACAATTAATTTTATGTAGATGTAATTCTACTTACTCTTTACTTATAAAAGAGTATAAAATTCACGTTGGAAGAATGAATATTCACTTACTCCATGTTATAAGTCATTCACTTTTTTGATAAGTGGACAACTTTTAACATTAAATAAGTGAGTATTAATTGTTTGATATTTAAAGGATAAATTATATGACAATAAATTTTTGAGAAAATATTAAATAACGACTGTATTTATTATGAATATAAAGTCAACTGTATAATTAATTTATAGTTTTAATTTGCTTACAGAATGGTGCTACCTGCATCGATGGCATAAATAATTACGAATGTAAGTGTGCACCAGATTATACAGGGAGGTACTGCGAAGTTGCACCATCAACTGCCTTACTATACCCTCAAACTAGTCCGTGTGCTCATCATGACTGCCAACATGGTGCTTGTTTCCTACCATCGCCGGGATCTGGAGCGGATTACTTATGCCAGTGCCATCCTGGTTACACTGGTAAGGCCAAGCCTCCATCAAACTTAATATTTACAACTTAAACAAATTTTTTTTTTTAACGAATCATAAGTGTACCATCTACAAAGGAATAAGTGAAATTTCACTTAAATAAGTGAACAGTCATTTATTTAACTGAAGTGAAAATGTCTTCTACTTATTGGACTTTTGACGTAGAATAAAGATACTTAAGTGAAATTTCAGTTATTCAACTTTACGCAGTGAATCATTTGGAGGTGAGAACATTTTTAAAGGTACCTTGTCATTTGAGGAATCTGAAAAAGCTCCATATATTAACGTCACTTACATTCATACATTAATGTCGCAATAAAAGCTTAAAATCGTGGTTGATTGATCGAGCCGAATAAAAAGACCGAAGTCAAATAAAAAAAAGAGCCTCCCAGTCCATTCAGAGCGACCATTTCAATGAAATTTATACGCGTTTACGATCTATGAATTTTTCATGCCCTTTTTTTCCCCGATTAAACCCGGCCCCGCGAGTAGTCCTTTTAATTAAGTTTGAAAGGATGTGAAGTAGTCCTACCCCCTTATTACCATGCAAAACTCGAGTCTCGGGCCAAATCTCCTTACGATAATTATTTACGACTCCGCAGGAAAAAAACTCGCCCGGTTGCAATTATGCAAAAGGCAGTTCGGCGACCAAGCGGAGGTAAAAAAAAAAAAAAAAAATTAAGTGCCTTCCAAAACTTTTCGGTCACATACAGCCGATAACGGCGCGATACCCGGGGAAACTGGAGCGCGGCACTTTTCGCGCGCTGCAAATTTTTTAAACTTCGCCCCGATATCAGAGGGGATCCGCTATTTATTTCCCTGGGCGCGCGAATAAGCGCCGCGGCACACGCGAAACTTTCGGCCGCGCGCGACGCTCGGAAAATTGACTTTAACGATTGACCCGAGCGCTGGGCTAAAAGTTGCTCCCCGGGAAGGACGCGCGAGCGCACCGGGTAACAAGGCCATTCGGGGGAATGGCTCGGGAGGGTGACAAATGCCGCGGCGGCCACGAAATTTTTATCTCGCGCGAGGACCCGACGCTGGACAGTTTTATTTCGGTGATACGGTGGACGGGAGGAGAAAATTATGTGGCTGCAATAAACGATGTTTTTTGGAAAAAACTGATTTGTTTTTTTTTTTTTTTTTTTGTTTTTGTTTTTCAGTAAATCAATTTAGATGCGTGCAATGCATTATTTCTTATCGGAATAGAAATTCCGTTCGACGGATTCGACGGAAAAGTCCTGTTTTGTAAGGACTGTGATAGATAAAAGCCCATGAAATTAGTTACTAAGGAAGTTTAATATAAATTATTTTGGATAACATTTTTCATTGTTTTTAAAACACACTTTTTTTATTTACTATCGAATAAATGTTTTTTTAATCATATTTTAATTTAATTTTGTTTAATCTAGTACTTTTTGTTAATAAAATCTTTGCAAGGATTTTAGTTTTCGAGTAATTAACTGATTTTTAAATGTAATTTCTGGAAAAAATTCGTTTTAGTTAAAGCAATTTAGATGCGTGCGTTGTATTTTTTTATCCGAATAGAAATTCCGTTCGACGGCTGGGGGAAAATCCTATTTTTTAAGCATGACAAAATTCATAGATTGCTACATTTATAATCCTCTTTACGGGATCCCCAAAATAGCACTATCCAGGTACAAAAGACTGGTGAAATAATTGCTTACAGAAAAGTCTATTATTCTATAATATATAATATGATGCGACAAAAATAAATAAAGCAATATGGTAAGTTTTGAATACTTTGAATATCACTAGTAGTAGTAATCTTAAATATTATTTTTTTTTTTTTATTTTAGGAGGTTATTACTGTGTAACTTATTCTCAATAGAATGTAGTTCTATCTACATTAAAAAGTTGCTCAAGCTCAATATGGCTCATTTATCATTTAGTTAGCATTTAGAAGGTCGGTATTTTTAATATAGTTGTATAGTTATAGTATATGGGTGATTCTCCAAGAAAGTGCATATTTTTTTTTGTAAACTCCGTGGTAGTCAAAGCCTCTCCTTCATTGGATAATGATGATAACTTGAAATTTCTTTTATAAATAAAACTTAATGTACTTGAGAATAGTACTCGAATTACAAATTGCATGTTAGCATCATCATCCAACGAAGGAGAGACTTTGATTACCACGGAGTTTACATAAAAAAATTTGCACTTTCTCGGAGAATCACCCATATACTGTACAAGATACATATTTGGACAATTTTTCATCTGTTTAGATGCCTTAAATCCCGGCTCTCTACGCGTTAATATTTTTAAATAATAATGTCTAGAAAATTAGTTTGAAATAAAACGTTTATAATGCTTTGAACATTGAACCATTATAGAATATCAAGTTGGTACGTAGTTGCATCATAACTTTTAAATTTTACAAATTTATAAAAATTTAAATGGATTTTGATTCTACCGGTAATTGCCATTCGAAGTCTAATATAGTCACGGGGCAAAGTACTAAGATAAATATTTCATACAAATTTCATTAAAAAATAATCCATTTTTTTTCTGTTTACGGATTATAATTCGAAAAACTTGGCTGTTTGATAGGGTTTCAAAATGCTAAATTTTCTTTTTCCCCCTGCATGGTCCACTATGCCCCTATCCAATTCATCCCGTCAAAAAATTGACATTATGAAAAAAATTACTATACTTTATAGTAAAATTTATCAAACAGCATTGTAAATTTTCATATAAATACAGTAAAATTTACTGTAAAGTACAATAAATTTCACTGTAAAGTACTATAAATTTTACTATAAAGTATAGTAATTTTTTTCAATATATCAGTCTGTGACCACTTTACAAACAGTATAGTAATTTTTACTAAATTATTTCTGTTAGTGTGCTGCAAATATCATCAATTCCTAATCAATTCTACAAAATATATACGAAAATAAATAATATGCATCGCTTTAAAAAACTATAATTATATAACTAAGCACTTATGTTTGTTACTAACTCCGTCGAACGATAGCTACATGCAAAACGCAATAGCACCTTGTTAAAACAGCAGCTTTATCTAAAAACGAGAAAAAAAAATGTTGGCCCACAAAGTTTTGTAAGAACCTGTTTCACCTCCACATCCCCGACAAAGCACATATTTTTAAGCCTCGAGCTTCACTCAAGCCTACCGGCCGGCTAATCTGTTCGCAGGCAAGAGGTGTGAGTACATGACGAGTCTGAGCTTTATCGATAACAACTCGCTGGTCGAGTTAGAGCCACTTCGCACACGGCCCGAGGCAAACGTGACGATTATTTTTACAACGAGCCAGGAGAACGGAGTACTGCTTTATGATGGGCAGAGCGGCGAGCACTTGGCCGTCGAGCTGTTCAACGGGCGCGTGCGCGTCTCCTACGACGTCGGCAATTATCCCACCTCTACCATGTACAGCTACGAGCAGGTGTCGGACGGCAAGCCCCACATGGCCGAGCTCCTGGCGATCAAGAAGAACTTCACGATGAGGATCGACCGGGGCGCCGCGCGGAGCATCATCAACGAGGGGCCCAAGGACTATCTCAAGCTCACCAAGCCCATGTACGTCGGGGGCGTTGCCACGGAGACTGCCAATGTCGCCTTCACCGAATTCCATTTGCGGAACATTACGAGCTTTCGGGGTGAGTCCCTCTCTCTCTCTCTCTTGCTTTACCGCCGTATCCCTACCCCTCGCCCGGTGAGCGATGGTATTGACTTTCGCCGCGCGCTCGTTATTATATGTGCCGAAGGTCGGCGCGGGCGTTACACCGCAAGCCGCTTTATTGAATTTATTATCAATGCGCGCGGGACTCGTATCTTCCTCGCGACGAGAGGCGGGGCGGATTAGCGGACGACTCCTGCGGGGGTATTATTTCGCGCGATTAGAGGACGCGTGCGGGGATTAAATGATGCCCGCCGATTTCGTCCCCGAGAAGCTACGATTATTGGATCGCCAGCGCCGGATGATCGACGAGGCGGGGTATTTATGAGACGGACACTCGTTCGGGCGGTACCGGAAACCGTGCGTTCGAGTAGCGACATTTTTTTCGGCTGTTTTAATCAGTTCTGGGGCTTCCGGGTGGAACGAATTGAGCTGTAGAAGTTAATTTTCAAATAATAATTCCTCTAAAGTTCAATAAGTGAAATTTCATTTAAATAAGTGACTATTTACTTAAATAAGTGACTATTCACTTAAATAGGTGACAATTCACTTAAATAAGTGACCATTCACTCAAATAAGTGACTATTCACTTATTTAAGTGACTATTCACTTGTTTAAGTGACTATTCACTTGTTTAAGTGACTATTCACTTATTTAAGTGAAATTTCACTTATTCAACTTTAGAGCGATTGATACTTTGTTTTTAATGCACACTGATAATGGAAATGAGTAAGAAAATCTTTAAGGTGGAGGACAGATTTGAGGATAAAATTACTGTACCGTTTTTATCTTATCATTTATAATCATTCTAGTATAATTTTTACAATACCAATTGTAATTTTTCCGAAAATTTAACGCAATTTGTTGCAACAAAAATTTCCGTATACACATCTGATTACAGAATATTGAAAAATAATCTACACGTATTTTTTATTGTTGTTTATTTAATGTTTATTAACAAGGATGTCATGTCTAGAAATTGCGCGTGATGACACAATATTATACCATATTTAAAAATGCTATTAAATTATTTAGCTCCGCTTTTTAAGGCAATACTTTTGTAAAACTTTACTTCTGCGCCTACGTATTGTAACATATTGTTAATTTCATTGTAAAAGGGCATTTTGCCCGTTAAAAAATAAATAAATAAATAAATATAGATATACTACGCCGTGGTGATGTCACAAACATAGTAAATTTTACATAGCTATATCTTTGTAAAAAAACATTTAATTGAAAAAAGAAAAAATACTGATTATTTTTCAATATTCTATTAGACGGATATAATGGAAATTTTTACTTTTCTTCAAACAATTTTCTTAAAAATAACTTATAATAATTCCACACCACAAATCTTTTCATCAAGTACATTAGAAATGGTATATTTAATCTGAAGTACGTAGACGAAATATTTCATCGCCAGTAGTATTTTTTAAATAAGTCATTTTTACAGTTCAAAGTGGAATCTCGCTTCTAAAGGCTCTTGAAATCTCTATTTAGAATAATTTTTTTAGTTTTTCTACTACTTTTTTGATAAAATATTTTTCATGAGGTCTACTATGAAAATAAAGAAAAAAAATATCGAGTAATCCCCATCCTTAAATTTTTAGATTTTCCTATAAAGTTTGTAATCACAATAGAAAATAACTTTTTCTTGTTAATTATTCAGTTTAGATCAAAAGTAACTTATATTGTTTATTTCAATGTTTTACATCGATTCATACTAAATAAAAATTTTGAAAAACTTCTACTGAAATCAAATAGCAATTTTTAAGTAGATATTAACTTTTGAAACTGACTATGTAGATTTTAAAGTATGCATATGCATTTAAGCATAAGGTCGACTCACAAAGGGTATAATTTGTCACCGCAGTAATTTATTAACTCACAAGAATTATAACGAGCTAATTAAACTTTTTAAATGGCTTTTCTATCCTCTATAAAGTGATAAAATTGTTCAATCAAGTCGTTATCCCAGGAAATTTTGAGTTAAGTCATGCGAATGTTTTTATAATTTCTTTTTTTTTTATTTCATTAAATACCATTAATATTAAAAATATGTGGTACGTTCTTTAGTACTTATGCAAAGCGGAAGGGCCACAATCTGCGGGTCCTGCATTTCGCTCAAACTTTAGCAATGTTTTGTTGATTGAGGTGAAATTGCGTCATTTTAAAAGATGTAAAATTCGACATTACGCCCGGAAGCCACATATTTAATGTATTATTTTAATTTATAATTACTAAATTACTTCGCATCCTCGTATTTTAATAATACAATATCCTGAATATAATAATTAAAGAGGATTAATTTAGACTCAATACAATATGCTGCTAATAATCCTTCATTGATTTATTAATGTAATAATTCTGTACATTAAGCACTCGGTGCTCAATGCAGCATTATAAGTAGCGCCGATGCTAATATATTTAAATTCCGCTTAAATTATCCCTCGAAAACTCAATTACACAAAATTACGACGTTCCGACTCGTAAGCCCCAAATGATAATTATCCGAAATTCTTCCTTCCGCGCGGCAAATGTATAACGTTGCATTTCGAAAATTTAAACCTATTATTCCGGGCATTAGACAAACAATCGGCCAATAACAATTCCTCATTAAATCGAACAAAAGAAAACGAATATCGGCCGCGCGGCGGCAAACAACAGAGGTTTGACGGGGAAAATACGCTGGTCTGTCCGGCAGGTTGCATTTCGGAAATGTGGATAAACCACAAGCTGGTCGACTTCAGTAACGCGGCGAAAATGAACGGCGTGACGCCGGGCTGCGGCGCCGAGGACGAGGAGGCTGACGAGGCCAACAAGAACGCCGATGTCGCTGACAACATGCAAGTCGACAATGCTGACCAGGTGGTGCCGCAGCAGCACGTCCTCCACGAACATTCCGGTGAGCGCGCCAATTTCAATTTTCAATTATTATTCCGGGAATTCCTCGACCCTCTCCCGTGCGCTTCCTGCTCACATCGATCTTCGCCGCTCCAATTGTCGCGCGATCCTCCGCTTTTTGAGTTCGATGATTTTTGGGATGACACTAGAGATGTTTTGTACAAAATTCATGTATAATATTTTATGGAAGTAACAAAATTTATATGAACTATATATAATATATATATATATAGTACTTTATGTATAATTTATACACATTTTGTAAATAGATTATGTATAAAATATGTACAAATTATAAATAAATTATGCTATTCCATTTCTATACATACTGTACCGTGCATATATTAGGGAAGAGTAAAGCATAGTGGGCCGTGGGGCAATGTGAACCTTCGGGGCATAATGGGCCACCCCATTCAATATGTTGCATTTGGTGTGAAAAACATTTATTAATAAGTTTCATTCAAATTAAAGCATTTTGAAAGATTATCATTATTACATTACAATATTACTGTATACAAAGTTATATATATTAATACTGCAATGTAATAATGACAATCTTTCGAAATGCTTTAATTTTAATGAAACTTGTTAATAAATGTTTTTCATACCAAATGCAACATATGGCCCACTATGCCCCGCTTTCCCCTATATAGTTCATATCAATTTTTTTACTTGCGGAAAAAGCACCTAAGTGTCTTTTTCAATTTTCAAAAAAACGCAGTTTTAACGTTTGCATCTATCAATAAGATAATGATTTGATAGACACCTAATGGTAATAATGTGAATATACGATGAAAATAAATATCACTATTTGCATAACTATCATGGCACTTAATATCTAAATGTGTAATTCCTAACACAGAGTATTGAACGGAAGAGTTAGAAAAAAAAGTTATACGCAGAGCATAACTTATTGCAAACCTTCGGTACAAAAACAAAGAACTAAATTTTTAGATCAATGGAAACAATTTATGTTGACAAATTATCAATTTAGGTGGGTTTTTCACTATATTCAGAAAATGGATTTTTTTCAGTCTCTCATTCTTGGCCCCAAAAAGGAAACTCAAAAGGTTAAGAGGAGAGTCTTGTAAATTTAAAAAAAAACTGGGTCAAAAATCCGATGTTTAGTTTTTTTTTCATAACATTATAGTATGGAATTCAAAAATAATATTAACTTTTATTCTATTTACAATTAGTATATGGAATAAAATGTACTTGGTCTGAAAGTTGGTCAAAACTATAAGTAAAAGGAATATTTTAGAAAACTATTTCACAATATTATTTAACTAATATTGTGTTTTCCAATGATTTAACTTTCAGTTTTTCAAGATGCTTTTTGCGCAATGTTGACCAATAGACTTTATACTTTTAGCAAAAAAGTTTTAATCAAGTGACTTTTACTAACTAGGGGAGTCTCAAGCCACCGAAGAACCATTTTCACCAATTGGAAAAAATAACAAACAAATGAACCCCTGCCTCTTTTTTTATTCATGCAAGTGTTTGTTTCCTTTATTTGTCACTAAATACTGTACTGTATTTACTGGGAAATAATGTGGTTTAATAAGCAGTGCAAAATGAACCACCAAGCGAATTACTTGATTTCTCATATTTAGGGGGTTGTAGATCAAGTATCTGTTTTCTAATATAGCTACCTGATGACAGGATCTACAACCCCCTAAACACAAGGTATCATATATTATGGTACATCGAGTTTAGGGTTTATAGATTAAGTTAGATCAACCTGGTGGCCCACACTGCATTACTTATTTAACTCCGCTAACCCTTACAGAAACAATAGTTAAGAATAAAAGGATCAAAGGCCTATTTGAATGAGAAAAAGATTAATTTTGTTGTTATTGTAAAAGCAAGTATCATCAAATTGGTGTAAATTGGTTCTCCGGTGGGTGGAGACTTCCCTCGTAAGTGCGGTCTATTCCACTTACTACGTATAAGAATAAAATTTTGCCTTGTTTTTTATACAACACTGTACGTAAAGCACTACTTCACGCACACTTACGCATTCTTGGGTGTGCTAAATCAGCACTTTACGCCGTCGTTGCATAAAATATTGTTCGATACTCGTGTCAGAAGTGTGTGAATTATCACCCACGCTTCGCTCGGGCGCTAAACACGCACTCGTCCAAAAATCACCTCTGACACATTAGTATCGAAAACTACTATGGTTTCATCTAAATAACAAAAAATCGATTTTTTGACCCAACCTCGATGACAATTTACGAGACTCTTTCCTGAAAGCGCAAGTCGCGCGGAAAGCCTCGCAAAAAATGGCGCACGAACCCCGGGCTTAATCAATTTCGAGCTATCAAGCGACCGCGCGATTAAATGCAAATTGCGCCTTTTTAGATTTTGCAGTATTATCCAGTTCGAGCAATATCGATCCATGCATGAGGCACGAGTGCAAGAAGGGCTCGACATGCGAGCCCGCACCTTTCGGCACCGGCTACACATGCAAATGTCAAATCGGCTGGCAAGGACGATACTGCGAGAAAGGTAAGGCCGCGTGCTTTTTCTTTTTCTTTTCTTTCGATTTTCGAATTTTCCGACCGAAATTGCGCGGCGCCGCGTGATTTATCGTCGTGCGGCTGATATTCACTTGGGAAATTTTTGTCGAGCAGCGCCGAACTGCAGGAAGGAGCACATTCGCGAGTACTACACCGCGAATGGCTGCCGGAGCCGAAGACCCGTGAAGCTCGCCAAGTGCTGGGGCAGCTGCGGCAACTCCTGCTGTTTGCCCCGCAAGACCAAGAGGCGCAAGGTGAGCGAACCCTTCATTTGTTATCTTGCCATTTTTTTTTATTCGCACTTACCTGGCGTAGAAATTTCGAAGATGTTCAATCAAATTATCTCGAATTTGATGTTACCTTTGAGATTAAGGGAGGTTTACTGTCGAATTCTTTCAAAATGAGATTTTTTAAGGAAAATCCTACTTATATAGAACTTGTTGGACTTTATTTTTTCACGTTTCATTGTCAATCATACAATAGTAATTCTCGATATAAAGGCGTAAAGTGGTATTTTACCTACGAATATTTTACATTGTTTTTTTTTTGCAAAAGTCTGTATAAAGTACAACTTTGTAAATCATCTTAACCGTGCGTGAATTAGTTTTATAGCACGCCGTGCGGAAAACGCCCGTTTACCGCACGCTAACCTCAATTTGCATGTGATAAACTGGCGTTT
>JAXIUT010000048.1:8497804-8509848 GCA_035586675.1 Eurytoma californica
CTCGCTTTGCTCGGGCGCTAAACTCACACGAGTCCAAAAATCACTTTTATCGCACTTGTATCGTAATATACTATTACTTTACGCACCTTCGTTATATTTTACGCGCGGGTTATGATGCGTAAAATTGTACTTTACGCACACTGATGTCTTTATTTTCGAAATCCATAGAAAGTAATGTTAATTTTTTTTAATTTAGTAATTTTTTCTTATTTAATAGTGTTACTTTATAAAAAAATGAAAAATATTCTTCAGAAAAACATGTTAACAAAGGTAAAATTAAAAAAATATTCCTGTTTGTCAATATCAGTTGATGTACTGCATTTTTTTATCGTATCCAACTATGCCATTATTTCTTCGAAATTTTTATGCTGGTGTTTTTATAAGTATTTTTAATGCCGCTATTTCGCGTTTATATGGTCACTAGATGCCGCGGCGCATTATCTACAATTACCGCTACTTTCAATTTAATACGCGCGCAACACTTGATATTTATGACGAAACGCGATATATACGAAATTTGTCGCATTAAACAGATTTTTAACATTAAATAAGGTGGTTCTTTAACAATGATTATTGTATGAAGTAAGTGAGCATCAATAAATATTATAAAATAATCTTGAATTTAAAAATTATATTAAGAAAATAAAGTGAAATTCCAATTTCAAAATAAATAAATTGTAAATATAGTCTTAAAAAATAAACTGTGATTTGATTGACATTGTTTTCAATCATGTATAACAGTTTTATTTTGAACACAATCAAAAGAGGTTTTTGTCGTTATAAGAAAAAAGAATATTTTAAAGGTCTTTGGCTAATTATTTTTTTTTACAATTCTCTTGTAAAGAATCATCCTTAATAAAAAATATGTATCAATGTTTAGCTAAATTCTTTTTCTTCAACAGTTATTCGATAACGTAGGTAGCAAAAAATTTATAAAAATCTTTGACTTTTAAAGAACATGATGTAATTGTTTGATACATCATTTTCGTCTTGGTAACTATTGAAGAGCCACCTTAAATAATAACGCCACTATTGAAGAGCCACCTTAAATAATAACGCCATACCCACTGAAGCAATTTTCAAGAAAAAACTCTTACAAAAAAGATCTGTATACATTATGCATACATTTTTACAGATACACTTATTACAAAAATTTCTATAGATCATTTTCCTGCAGATTTCTAAAAAATGTTCTTTCTCCAAAAATGTTTGACAATTTTAGCGTTTGTTAGAATTTCTATATAATTGATATAAATTTACGCACAATTTATACAGAACTTTTTCGTAAAGAAATGAACAAGTGGGCACCGCGAAGTTCCGGGCAATCCCCGCGGAAATCGAGAAATTCAATCGTGAGTAACATCCGAAACGAACTAATCTCCCGGGCGATGTTGCAGATTCGCCTCGTGTGCAACGACGGCACCCGCTACACCAAGGACGTGGACCTCGTGCGCAAGTGCACGTGCACGCGCAAGTGCTACTAAAGCGCGCGAGCTGCTCCTCACCGGCCATGGCCCGTATAGGCGAGCGGCGGCTTCTTGGTCCTCCGGAATTTTGGGATGCTGCCCCCCGAAAGGCGAAGGCGACGAGAAAGAGACAGAGAGAGAGAGAGAGAAGGTCCTCCCCCGCGCGCCCCACCGACGCACGCTCGAATTAACGAAGTTTCGCTTGCCGGCGACGTACAGACACGCGAGATACGCGACGAGAGTCCCTTCACGCCCCCCTCCCCCTCCCACGGCGCATCAGTTCGAGCTCCCCTTTTCCTCCTCCTTCTCAGAAGCGTGCCGCGTGCTCGCAATCCACGCGAACTGCGAGGGTGCGATGTCTTTTTTTTCGGGGTTTCTTTTATTTTTCGAGGCGTAACCTTGCGAAAATAAACTGCTGAAATAACTGCGTAAACTACTGTTCGGTTACTGATGAAGTACCTAATTCAAATAGTAAATTGGCAACTGATGACTAGCGACTATAGGTAAACTACTTAGGAATACTTGCAAATGTAGTCAGCAGATGTCAATTAACATTTTGCAAAATAAATTGCATTAGATCCTTCAGATAGAATATATTTTTGCTTTTTTCAATTTAACACATATTACCGAAGATACAGACAATTCAAATTTACAAAAATCTAACTACGTCTCAACGACGTAGCATAATCTACATAGTGTACAATCATGAAGTCATGCGGATCTTTGTTAATAATCATTAAATTAAAAAAGAAAAATTAGCGATATTCTCAATACGAATTTTTCGATATATTCACGTATTTTACTGTTGGAATCATGTACTTCATCCGTAGTTTTTAATTGCAGTAGCTTTTGCGGTAATTCTTATCCAGTACTTTTTCTTCGTAATGGTAATTATACGGATGTAAGCGTTTTCCGGGGATGTTATGGTTCCAAGTCATTTTACGTAGGTGCTTAAGGGAGTTTCACACTTCGATGGAGTGTATTCATGGTCTAACCTCGCGCGTAATTTTGCCAGATGTACTGTGTGTTCGATGGTAATTACTTCAAGGCGTTCCAGTGTTCCAGTGTTCCAGCGGTCTACATAGGTTTAATCGCGACTGCATCTTTGACGTTAGCTCCGAGTCACTTGTCGTTAAAAAAAAACTTTGTAAACAAAACACAACGAAAAAATTAACTGAAAAAATAGAAATGTTCGTAGCGCAGCGAAAATAGTACCATTACGCAACTAGGGTGCAAAGTAGGTGATTTTCGCCTGACAATGCACTCGTGTTGCACATATTTTTTTTTAACGAAACAGAGGGCAAACATTGACTATTAGTGCCTAAATAATTGGCCAAAAGTGCCCGTTTCTCAATTTAGGGCGTAAAGTGTGTATTTTCTACCCGAGGGTGAAAATAAGCCACTTTTCACCCGCTAAATAAACACGAACATATAGAAAATAAAGATTTATGCTCTAGAGCGAGAAATTATAACTTTACGCCCGATAAAAAAGCACGGAAGTAACAAAACAATGACTTTAAGCCCTAGGGCGAGAAACCGAAACTTTACGCCTTAGGACGAGAAACAGAAAATTTGCGCCCGCTAAATAGGTACAAAAAGTCAACCTTTGTGCTCTGTGGTTAAAAAAAAGTGAAATAATTAACGGGGAAAAAGGCGCGCGGTGTAGGTAAGATACGCAGACGCTGTTAAATGGTGTGATCGCGCAAGGAGGGCGCAAGAAGCGAAACTTTGCCTAAAGATGGACCGAAGCCAACGCGTCGCGCGCAGCAGCCTAACCAACGTATAATTAATTAATAATACAACGTAGCGGACTCCCATAGTTTTTTATACGGAATGGAAAAAAAATAAACTTTTAACCGCGTGTACTTGCCGTTTTACATGTAACGTTTTAAAGCTAAACAATTTACTCAACTGTATTTCTCCGATAAGGTACTCTAGAGGGCATCGGTCGCGAAGCAGGTAAAACAGAGAAGAGACGAGATAAAACGCTATTTCAGTTACATCGACGCGCACCGCATGAGAAACGAGGGAATGACAGATGGATTGTCGACGCCTCCCCCCGCCTCCTTATCTTCCTCATCCGACTCGTAACCCATCACCTTCTATACTCGACTTTCGCACGCCGACGCAAAATCTTTTATAGTAGAGTGAATTTGCTACATCGATCCCTCGATATTTTCTTAAGACTATCGAAGCATTTTTTTTCTTTTCGAAACTGCCAACTTTACTCACTGCATCGAGTTCTGCCGGGGATAATAAAAAGGAAACAGTATTTTTTCATTATTGTTTTTGACGAGTACGTCAAGAATTAATCTAAGGAAGTGGAATTAAACAATATAATTCTCTCTAAAATTGAATTAGTGAAAAACCACTAAAGTTAGTGAATAACCACTAAAGTTAGTGAAAAACCACTAAAATTAGTGAATAACCACTAAAACTAGTGAGTAACTTCTAAAGTTAGTGAAAACCCACTAAAATTAGTTAATAACCACTATAGTTAGTGAATAACCACTGAAAGTAGTGTAAAACGTCTAAATTTTAGTGTATTTTACTAATTTTTAGTAGTTTAACTAAATCAACTTTAGAGGGTTGATGACTTCACTGCCGCTATAGGGATTTTCGGGTCGTAGCGAGAAACGAGCCTCCCAACCAAAATCCCGACTGCCCCGTATGTAAGACGCCGTAAAATATATACGTCAAATATATAGATTATAAATAAATAAATATAAATATATAAATATAAATATATTATATTAAAGTGCGAGAATTCGTCTGGCAACCCCTGTACATATATATAATCGACGACGCTTTTTTTGCGCGCATATAACGCGATACCCATCATGAAAAGGTACTCGAGGAGAGGAAGGACGAAGCGAAGCGAGCGAACTTTTTTTCACACGGAGCGTCGAGTTAGTATTACACACCTTCGACGTAAACTAAAGTTTTAACGCAATAACCGTATTACCCGCGGCGGCGAGGGCGCGTCCGCCGACGACGACGACACCCCGTCGGGTGGTCGTTTCGTTCATTTCGCGGGCGCGCGCCCCGCCTCCCACCCCCCAAGCTCGTGCTAAATATTTAACGAAACAATGGGAAAAAAGTAAATATCGCATAGACGCGTAAGAGGCGAGAGGAGGGCGAACGGTCGAACCCACACGCATGTATTTATTCTAAGCAGATAAGATTTTCATTTTGATTTGTAATTATATTACCGAAACGAGTATAATTATTTTTTATTAATGTTTATTATTAATTAATAGTATTACTATTGCTATTTTTTAATTATTATACTGAGTATCTATTAAGTGGTCGACGATATCGATTTGTCTTTTATTATTTTGTAACGACACTTAAGATTTACGTTGAACGCGAGTGCACCGAAAAAACTTGCGACCATTTATATTTCTATCGGCGTAAAATAATTTCGTCGTGACCTTCTTTTTTATTGCTTTACGTATATTTATTTATGACAGTCGCTTCGACTCCTATTCTTTTTGTTGTACAATATGCAAGTTTGTGTTGATAACCACTATACTTTCTCTGTATACTCCGCTCATAGTAATATTGTCGCCGGGAAAGCGCGACGAAATTACTTTACGTACTTTAACTCTAGACAGTTCAGTATTTATGAGATTACGCGACTTCTTAGTTTAGTCGAAAAACAAAATAAAAAAAAATCGTTTGTTTCCCAGCGACCGTTCAATGCAACACTACCAGAAATATAAGATAAACACAGTATGTCATAATCTAAAGATAAAAAAAGAAGAAGCAGCGGCTCTTTCGATTCGTATATGATTGTACGCGCCTCGTCGTTGAGGCGGATATAAAAAATCTGTTCACAGACTCGAATCAATCTAGTTGAAGCATCCGAGCTCACCGTAGATTTGTAAACGTTTAGAAAAGAAAAAAAAATTTTACCGAAGTGAAATAAAACTAAATGTCACCTTGCTTTTGGTGTGGGGTGTGCTTGTAAATTCGTCGACGGATTATAAAAAAAAATCGTTAATGAAAAAATAATTGTAGGTCTTCCTTCGTGGGTGCTTCGGTTATCCATTAAAAAAACATTGTCACGTGTGCTTCATGCCTCATGGTATAGATAAATTTTTTATTCGATTAATAAACCCCTATAAACGGCTATAAATGTATTCACTCTGCTCAACTACCTAAACACCTGGCCAGGATTTTTTGTAAAAAAATATATATGAAGAAAAAATTGATGAAAAAAAAAATAAAGATATTATACAAGAAAAATAAACGCAAGTAACAATAAAGATTTTCTGCGATGGAATTGATTGCCAGTTAGCCGTCAATTTCCGAAATGGAAATAGGAAGATTTTTTGAAAATAAATGCAGACGAAGAAAAAATAAGGAACAATTTAACTGTAATGTCCGAAAGCGCCTATCAAAGAAAAGTATGGCAAATCAGGGTTAGAGAAAGCATCAGATAAATGTTAATTAGATTATATTTAATGTATTACTTGTCATTTTTTATTCTATTAATAAATTAATAAATTAATATCTAATAATAAATGACGAGAATTCAAGGCATTGCTTGCTGCACTTTTTAATATCACAGGAATAATTTCTTAAAAAATCACTTTCTTTTTGATCTTGACGCGTTCTTCGCCCTAAAAAAAGTCCTAAAACTGCGTAAAAAAACATGCAGAAAGGTATAGTTATTATATGCAATATTTGTGCGTTTTTTAAAAAAAAATTACAAATATCTTTAACAAACATCAACGTATCCACAATTTTGCATGCTTCCTTTTTTATAAAAACAAAACGAAGACATTTTTCAGCGTACACCTAACTGGAATTAACCTTTGATTGGACCTTCGACACAAAGCTCGATGCAAAATTGTCGCCTTTTCTTCTGGACAATACATTCAGCACTTCGGAACCTAAAAAAATCAATAATTATCTTAAGTTTTAGAAATAATTAAAATATATATAAATATAAAGTGGATACGTGTTTTTTTTACAATCAAGTACTGAAAATAATAATAATAGTAGTGACTTACTTTGAGGCGTAGGTCGTGAAAGTTTTAAATGAATCTGTTCAAGATCTCTGAAGCCAGCGTGTGTGTCAGTTTCTTGAATATCGCTGAACTGCAAGAAACATTCAGCCAAGAATTTAGTTCTTAAGAAGTCTTTATCCTTCATCTCAAACATCACAATTGCATTTTCTAGCTTCTTCTGTTCCGGAGTCAATGGTCTAAAAAAAACAAATATATCATAAGTAATAGTACAGCATTCAACCACGCCTCACTCAAAGTCCTCCCATCTCCAAAAATCGTTAAATCACTGCGTACTGCAATGTGCACTATTAATCAGCCACTTTGGACTCCCTGACAAAATAACTAAAAGAAAAAGTTTGGCTGTTCGTCTAATACGTGAAATACAGAAACGGGCGAGGTATATTAATTTTATATTTTTTTTAATTTGAAATATTAAAAAATTTATCGTTTTTTTAGTACAACGCCATTTTTTAGCCAAACGACTTCGATAGAATTTATTGAACTAGGTTGAAAGCTTCAGTTTTATTTTTTAAAAAAGCTTCCCTATGATGTTTTAAATGCATGAACTCTTTAAAGTTTTCTTATCGCAACTTTTTAAATTCGCCAAAAATTTAGAAAAAATACACGAGCTTATTTTTTAGATTTGTGTAAAAACAATCGCGGTGAAACTAATATAAGGAAATTGATGCTTTTATGTAAAGATTTCAAACTATTTCTATCAATTTAATCTATATTGAGAAAAAGAATACAGGAAAATTTGTTGTTTTTGAAGGTGTAGGAGATCCTTAAAGCAACATAAAAATTATCATAAATGTTGGTAAAATTATGGTGTAAAAATTGATTTTTACAAATATCAAAATTTTTATTTCATTAAAAAGACGTTTGAATATTCTGAAAGCTTTTGCGTCAAACTTTTGCATCCTAATCTATTTCCGTTTTTCAAGCAGTAATAATTGAGAAGCGGCGAAACTTTCTCTGTCATACTACCCTCTAAATATGAAAGAGTGAATATTCACTCTTTTAACGTTAAAAGTCGTCCACTTATCGAAAAGTGAACGCTTTATAACGTAGAGTAAGCGAATATTCACTCTTTCGACGTGAATTTCACTCTTTTTCCTTACAAAAAAGTCTCACTTCCGGTACCACTAAAAGACTACACGCGGTATTACATAATTACTCCATTATACTACATAAAATCTAGTAGGATGTATGTAATTGTACTACAGGACTTGTGTAATAATTTCGCGGTTAAAAAAGTACGACACAAAATTTCTGTAGTTTTTTATGTAGTACTTTAGAACTACTTTAGTACTACATAAAAACCTACAGAAATTGAATGTAGTACCTTTTTGACTGCGAAATTATTACATGAGCCCTGTAGTACAACTACATATATCCTACTAGATTTTGTGTAGTATAATGTAGTAATTCTGTAGTACCGCATGTAGTCTTTAGTGGTACCGGATGTAAGACCTTTTTGCAAGGGTTATATTTAGATGGTACTTATTTAGTCAGGTGGTCAACGCTGCCTGACCAGTAGTGCACATCGCACTATTCCCTGCACATTCGCAACCGTCGTGCAGTCCGAAGCATTGGCGTCCCAAAAAGGTAGGTAGCATAAACAACCACACCCACTGATCTGGCCATCGCGAGTAATCCTCCCATCGAGACCAGTCCAACCCTATAAAACACTAATGGCCCGGGCGCAAGCGACAAAGTAGCGTCCGGCGAGCCGAGGGAAAAGAAAACGGACGAACAAAGGAGGTCGATAATGAGCGAGGACTGGAGAAGATTACGGTGGGGAGCGGGAATTTCGGGGTCCCCGGCACCGGGGAGTATACGCGCGCCCGGCGTCCAGGGGGATCACGCGACCGCCGGCCAATCCGCGGCGAATTCCGCCAGCCGGTTTCGGCGGAGTCTCGACGTCCCGGTTAACGCGGATCAGCCCCAGTCTCGCTCACGTCTCCACCTGCGCCCGCGACGTCCGCAACGGCTTTTTTTCGGCACTTCGTTACACTGTGTTTACTCTACTCCGCGACGAACTTTTACTCTCAAGGTAAGTTCCTTTCCGTGTACTGCTATTTTATGAGGGTGCGTGACAAGGTGCTGACTTGATTTCGGTTGAAGAAAATCCTTTTTATCTGATAATTTTGTTAAAATGTTCTGCATAACATAAGTATATTTTGCACAAAAATTTCATAGGTCCCTCATATAGAATATTGAAAAATAATACGCATATTTTCTTTTTTCAATTGAACACTGATTCATAAGATAGAACAAGTTAAAATTTACGACAAACGTGACGTCGAAACGGCGTAATATATCTAGTGTGCAATCGTGACGTCACGTGGTTTTTCGAAGCGTGATATCTTTGTTAATAATCGTGAGATTAAAAAAATAAAAAATGCGTATCGAATATTTTTCCAAATTCTATCAGACATAGTTAACAAAATTTGATTTAATGTTTCATGCAACATCCCAAATATATTATTATTATAGTTTGTTGTGTAATAGAGATAACTACAGTTAATGTATATGTAATTGTAAGCATCACATTAGACAATCAAAAACTAAACTGTTAATATATTTTTTAAATAATTTTTGCCCATTTTATGCCAAAAATAGTCATTTTATAAAATAACTTGTTTTAGCCATAAAATGTGCAGAAATAACTTGTTTTAGCCATAAAATGTGCAGAAAAGTGTTTTAAGACTGCTTAAAAAATGGTCATTGTTTTAAAATGGAATATATCCGACTTCCTGATAACAGAGTATAACTCCACTTTTTATGTTTACCAAATCATTATTGAGATTTTAGGAAACCAAGGAATTCCAGGAACAAATTAAAAAGTATATTTTTTGAGTCAAAAATTGATCTTTTAAAAGAATCCTTTGCTTATGCTAAGTGAAAAGGATCCTATAGATTCAGGGTGTGCGCGTTAGTTTTCAGCAAAAGTGGAGTTATACCCTTTTTGCGGGAAGCCAGAGATATTGAAGTGAAAAATTATGGATGCAATATTCGCACATAAATTTTCGACAAATAATTTAGAAAAACTAGCATTTTTCGACTCAGCTAGACGCCTTCGTCTTCGGCAAAAATCAAGAAAGCATCTTCCTTTAGCGAAAATCGACACTCCCGATCAGAATAATTGTTAATTGATTATAAACTCTACAAAATATGTAGATGTGAAGGAAATTTTATTCGCTTTTTGTCTTATTCGCATTTGCACATAAAAACATTCGAAGAAAATTCTCCCCTGCACTAAAAAATATTGTATCTACTTATACATGTTTCTTTAACGATTTGCGGGGGATAGGAGAATAAATTCAGTTTCTCTTTATGCTCGAGTGTAAAAAAGTTACGGCGTACACTTACATGCTAAAACTTTCGTCATAAAGTGGAAACAGCGTCTCCTTCTGCACATTCGTCTTGAAAGTTTTGGTGCCGACGAACACATCCTCCGGGAACAGTCTGATTTTTACGTACGAGTCGCATTTGCCTGGAAAGCCAATTTCACGCGTGAGTCCCTCGCTAAAGAAAATAAATAAGGGCACTCACCGTCGGCCGACTTTATATTCCTAGCGTTGAGTATTTGTACGTTCAGCAGATCGTTGAAGAAGTACGCCTTGACTGTGAGCAGGCCGTAGGGCTCGCCCTCCAGCGTCGACTGCTCCCGCAGCCTGTCCGTGTAGTATCGGTGAACGAGCTCGCCGGTTTCCAGTCCGTAGAGCTTCAGGAGTTTCTCAATTTTCTCGAGAACCTCCACGTTCGCCAGCTCGTCCGCGCCGAGATTGAAAAATTGTATGAGCGTGTGCAGCGTTTTGTGCAGGTTCGAGTAGAACGTCGGCGGTCGCCTTCTCTGAGATGGAAAGGCGATAACAGGGTGTAAGATACTTTTTTTTTATATGGACAAGTGCCCCTGGTAGAAATGTCGACTTTTTTAATGTCCAACAAGCTAGATTATGACTAGTAAATAATGTCCATTAAAAATAGCCGTTAAGGTAGTTCTTTACCAAAACCACTTGACATTTAAATTCCTTGAAATTAAAACTGTGGGTTAATTTCGTTATTCTTTATAGCTGGTTAAAATCTGGTGAGCCTGATCTGTACCGTTTTAAAAATATTAATTCTCAAAGATTGCAGTTTTTGTACGTGAAGCATAGGTTAGGGTGTCGCAAGAGTGATATTTTTAATGATTGTGACAAACATAATATTCGAAATATTGACAGAAATATAATATCATAAAATAGGAGTCCTCATTGGTACCATTTTTTAATTATTTAATATAAAGAAACGTTGTTTTGGTCTCGCGCTGTGAATGCGAGAGAGGTATATACATAAACGAGAGAGACATATCTATAGAGTCTACCTATAGATAGCGCTTCTGGTAAAGAACTGCCTTAACTGGAACGTTTGTACGAAGGAATTAAATTAAATATTTGAATTTTTTAGAACAGCTAATGGATATTATTATTGTTGATTTAAGTAAGCAACTATTTTTCTTGGACATTAAAAATGTTCAATAAAGGTTCGAAAATCGTTACATTTAGGACCGAAATGTGGCCAGTAAAACTAGCCATTATTTGTCGTGTGACTATTAACACTGGTCAGTTTGTGCTCATAAACTATTTAAAATTTCTAGAGTAAATAGTAGATTACTCACCTAGGGAGGAAAAGTAAAGAAGGTCCCAGATGGCACGTAATTGTCCAAACATGCGATCTGAGGCATTCTTTATTTACTCCCGTGGTGAGTATACAATTTTTCTACACGAGGGGCGTAAAATGCGTATCTGGGTTTTCGCCCGGAGGGCGCACAGAACGCACTTTACGCGCAGTGTGTAGAAAATAAATATATAATACATGGCTGAGGATCCCGTTTATTAAGAGAGTGTCTCACCTTTGAATCAAGGATTTTTTCGAAGCTTTGGTTAAATTTTTCTTATGAGAAAATTTGAGGGAAGATAAAGTTTTAAGGTCCAATGATCAAAATTTTCAAAGGCATAGGTATTATTTTTTCAAAGTTACAAAAGACTTATTTTTGAGCTCGTTTTCATAAAAAAAGAAAAATCAAAATCAAAATGTTTCGTCTTACAGTCTCAAAGCAAGAACATTGTTAAAATAAATTTTAAAGATTTTGAGGTTATGTTGCTTTTATTTTTAAGTGATCAAAATAACGTCATTTTTTTGTTACTATCTGCTTGTTTCTAGTTTTTTGCGATTAATTCTCATAACAGACAATGGGCGAAAAGTGTTTCATTCATGGTTGTAAACAAGACGATTGTCATAACTAGCAACAAGACTTGCTGTCCATTTTTAATGTATCATTTTTTACTAGAGTTTGAATTTTATTGGATATAAAATAAACAATCGAATTAATAATTAACTTCAACGATTTAGCATGTTTTTTGATATTCATCTTTGTTTGCTCTAAACACTTTATGGTAAAACGATTTGTTAACGCAAATACTCTTAAATTAAATGATTTTTGCTCATTTTTCATTTTCTCGGTTTACAGACGGCACATTTTGTAAAAATGACAAAAAATAAATAAAAATTTTAG
>JAXIUT010000048.1:8509948-8524821 GCA_035586675.1 Eurytoma californica
ATATTTATTAAAAAACGAAAAGAATTCGATGTGAAACGTTTGAAAAGACCAATTATTCACAGAGATATAGACATTCAAAAATTTTCAATATACAACCTTTTTTATTTTACGAAAGTGCTTGTTTTGTTATTTATAAGCTTTCAAATCAATTATTCTGCAATATCGGGATGTTTATCCTGAAAGCTCAGGCTAATTTACTTAGTACTGATTACCCTCTTGATAAAACGTTTTTTTATAAAATCTTTTATAAAAAATAAAATAATAAAATCTCGAGTAATTTCCATCTTTAATTGAAATTAAATCCTTTAGTTCCGTAAAAAGAATAATAACTAATTCCTCTGGCACTTTATAATTACTATCACAATCACTGTGAGCTTTATTGTAACACGATGAATTAATGATATGTATTAGTTTAATTTTCCTAAACTTTATACTTCCGAATTTCTTTTGACCCAAATAGGAGTATTGATAACATCTGCACGTAATAACAATTAACGTATTGTTCAATAAATGTATCCAGAATAATCAAAAATATGATCGATAAACGTTATTTCTACGCAGTACTTTAGCGCGAATGGAACTCTTCACATTTATACTTGATTTAAAAAAAGCGATAGAGAAAAACAACTCACATCGACGATTTTCGCAATAAATGCGTAAGCCCCCTCCACGTCTGGCCATGCAAGCTGCGTCCAGAAGACCTTGATCTGATAAAAGATAGTCAAAGTATCGACGGCGCTGGAGCTATACTGCACGCTCGAGTCGACGGGCTGTAAATTGTCGAAGTCTACGGCCCTGTCGATGCGTTTGAGTGCCTTGTAAACTGCTATCTCGAGCCAGTGAGCTACGCCGGCCCTAAACCAGTCGTAATAACTTTGGACCTTCATGCCCTCGAGGTCGTCGGGGCACATGTTTTGACCTACTCTGTGGATGTAAGCAAAAATAAGGTGATATCGCGATGGATAGAGGAAAAATAGTGATTAAGGTAAAGGACTATCGCCAAAAAATAAAATTCCATTGCAAAAATTGTTTAACCTTCTGTTAATATACTAAAAAAAAGTAATTCCAGCAGTTATTCATCTAAAATTACCGGAGATAATTGAATTTGTTTCAAAATAAATGAAAATAACATTTCATCAAAGTCTCCTGCGCATTCAGTCTTGTTGGAGACCATTCAGCCAAAGTTTATTCATTTCTTTTAGGGCTTTCCACAAGACCAAGATTAATCAGGAATTTAGCTCAACATGAGACATTTTTTAAATTTTCTATCCAAAATCTTGTCTTGCACCCCAATTACAAGACGGTACCAGGATTAATCCTGAGTCTTGGTTACAAACAAGTTGTATTTAAAAAATTAAATTAAATGAATAATTTTTTTCATTTTATAATTTTTTTATTTTACACGAACCTCAAGAACTAGTATAAATAAAAAAAACTCTTCAAAATCAAGTTTTGCACTAAGTAGATATAGGTACTTTAAAGTGAAGATATGCTCACGATCATTGTGAAAATATCGAATTAGATTAATTAAATTGCTGAAAACAGCTGATTCTAAAGTTTATTGATTTTTTTTTTCATTCAAGACCAAGACGATACTTTTTTCCTCAAGACTTGTACAAAACCGGACGATACTTTATTTTTTGATATATCCCAATACCAATTTCGTAATAGAACATTTTGGGAAGCCCTAACTTCTTTGTATTATAACGAACTGAAGGTGCCTATTAAGTATCACCAGAATTAAATAGATATATTTTGATCGATTTTGGCGATAGTCCTGCCTTAATTGGGCGACCGCATGGCGATGAACTTTCAACTTACGCCGCGAATCTTTGGATGGCGAGGTAAAGTTCAAAAAGCGTAGTGCCTAGGCTCAGTTCCGGGTCCTCCGAAGTTTCAATCTCGATCCTCTTTAATCTTCCGCAAATGTCCTCCACTATCACCATGCATAAATCACTGACTCTCTTCTCGTACGTTATGTACAAAGTTTTTGTGTAGGGGAACTTGATGGTCCTGCAATAGGGGACACGCTTCATGACTCTCTTGCATTAGCCGATCGATTGAATTAACTGCTTAATCAAGCGGTTGATTTAATCAAGATCACTTTCCGCGATACAGTGCGTGCAAGGAGATTTCTGACAATTTTCATTCTGTTTTATATGCTAAAGTCGCCTATTGTGAAACATTGCGAAAGTGGACGCTTATAATATTTCATTTTATGAAAAATTTTGATTGAAATGGTGCATAAAGAAAAATATACACTTTGACTTAAAGATCTCTGTTTTATGATACAGTTACAAGAAACTGCGAAAAATATTTAAATATAACAAAAATTTTAAGCAACACTGGAAGCTCGTGTTTCACAGTAAGGGACCTCATTTCAGTTCCAGTCGCCATTCGAGAAATATTATAAATAAGTCGGCAGAGCACATTTTGGAGTCGAGATCTCGAACCCTTTTATTTATTTAAAATTTAACTTTTCACTTACATAGTGTGAAATATAATTACAAATTTTCAATATTCATTTAAAATATTGATAAATTATTCGTAAATGAAAATATTCTAGTGTATTTCACAGTAGGGTCAGAGATACCTCTACTATATTGTTTATAATTTATTAAGTGCAAAATTAATTCCAAATATAAACAACAATATAGATTCTATATGAAACAGCACTTTAAATGATTTGAAGCGATTTATTTATTTATATTTTCAGTAGAAATAAAATCATTTTCAATAGAAAAAGTGTCTCATAACAGGCGACTTTTGAAGCTTTCTAACAACGAGAATACCAAACCACCCACATCATTGCTATCAGGGCATCTATGGCAAGTTTGTAGATATGCACTTACCTTCAAGTAGATAGGAAAATTTTACTAAGAAGCGCAAATAAAGTTTATTAAGATTACCAGAGTAAAATTTGTTAATAAATTCTACAATTACTGGTAGTTTAAAATGTAACTGGGCAATTTTCCCTACCAGGTCAACGTAATTAACATTGATACCTTTCAACAACCTACTTAAAGGTTCGTCAATTGACATTCCAAATTTTTTTTTGCATGGAAGTTTGAATTCATTCATTTCAATTCATTACAAAAATATCTTTTTAGGATAGTATTTAAAATATTTTTTCTTTAAAACTAGTGCACACTCCACAATTGAATAATTAATTTTGGCAAAGCTTTAAATTTATTTCAAAGTACGAAAAAATGATTTTTCAAAATATTAATTTGATAATACTTTGATCTTTTAATAATAAATTTGATAGATTTTACCAAGATTACTGGAGTATCCTCCAAGAAATATTAACGCGTATTTTCTAACTGACTTGCAAGAAATTCGTCTACGCATATACGCACACAAGAACACGTGGATGTACATACTTGAAAAATAATTTCTCGTATATTTCCATGGCCCGCTGCAGGTCTATTCTGATGAGTTGGATTATTTTGATATGGTACTTGAGGGCCTCCTCGTCGGTGTCGCCCTCCAAATTGTTGTTCGCGACAATGTAGTCGAACCTTGAATCGGTAAACGAGATATGGAATTCCAATTTAAAGTTGGACTTGGCAGCGCGCGCACGCGAGCCAGAAAGTAATTGTATGCAAACAAAATTACCAGTCCGCACCGCCTCGAATCACCGCAAATTCCAAAGCCTCGGGGATACTAACTCGGTCGTCATCCAAAATCTCCGGCGGGAACCATGAATACATTTTCGAGGGAAATAAATTTACATTTTCCGGGACCTCGAGCTCCGACAGAATGGAAACCATTCTGAAAAAAGAGACAATTACATTTATAATGTTTTAGCGCGACGAAGATCCTCGAAGGAATCAACGAGGCATCTTCGGCGCTTGATTTTCAAGTGTTGTATGCAATTATTATTCCCACTTCGAAGACCTGTAAGAGGTCACTAATATGCTCCTCATTCTTATGAAAACAAAAATACTGAACAAGAATTGTTACAAGAACTAAAAACTATTGATGAACTACTTGATGTCAATAGTAAGTAATAGACAACTATTGGCTAAATGTGAAAAAAAATTTCTAAGTATTTTACCGGTAGTTGCTATAGTAGATCAGTATATATTAAGTATATATTTGTTAATTTACTACTGGAAATATGTAGGGAGAGCGGGGCATATCGGGCCGTGGGCCAATGTGAACCTTCGGGGCATAGTGAGCCACCCCATTAAGTATGTTTCATTTGCTCTGAAATATATTTATTAACAAGTCTCATTGAAAATAAAGCATTTTGAAAGATGATCATTTTTACATTGCTGTATTACTATATACAATAACAGATATATAAAGTGATACAGCAATGTAAAAATGATATTCTTTAGCATTTTGCCCCACGGCCCGCTATGCCCCGCTCTCCCCTATAGTTCGTCAATAGTACATCAGTAATTCATCTATCTGAGTTTATCCAGTATTTATACACGGAGACAATGGTTGAATAAAAATTACCGTAAAAAATTGGTAGTAAAAATTACAAATAGAATTGTATAGCGTAAAACTATCAGATCATCTGCGGTGACTTTTTATAGGACCTCAGGACAAATTTTACTAACATCCTTGGAAAAATTAAAAGGTGTCCCAAGATTACTTAAAAAGATTGGTAATGTTCAACGACTTTTTCCACGTAGAAATAATTTTTTGATTAGTTTCGTAAGGTTATAAGGTTATAGTAATGAAATGTGATTCTTTAAAAGGTACATTTAAAAATTATAATTGATTAGCACATCTATAAACATCGGACATAAGCAGTTCTTTTATCCAATCTCTATATCCTTTATCTAAATGCTATATCCAAAAACTAGTCAGACTACTTATTGTTTTTTTTTTAACTATTACAAATTTAGTATCAGTTCCTAGTAAATCCTCGACTTTAGTATATTCTTGTGGAACGTTTTGAAAAAATAAATTGAACGACACTCGAAGTGAAAAAAGCAGCGCTAGTTTCGCATCTTTAACCTTCAGTTTAAAATAATTAAAATATCCTTAAAATTAAAAAATTAAAGTATCCTTGATATTTTTTTTAAATATTCACAACAAAAAATTTATTAAACGTATGTTTGCAGTGGATATTTGTGGAACGTTTAGACGCAGTAGCAACATCATTAGTGTTTATAGATCCTAAAGTTTTGCATCTTTGTCTTCAAACAAAAACGTCTAGAACGTCGATACTTTCACGAAGCTCACCGTAAAAATTACGGGAAAAACGTAATCGTAGGACGGTTTGCTATCTTGGAAGTTTTTACGGGAAAATCATTGTAAATTTTATTCGCTGCTTACACGATTCGAAAAGCTCTGAAGTTTTGACGCGCAAAACTCCGATATTGTTGTAAATAAAGCTCCGTAATTTTTACGAGAAAAGCTTTGTTTTTTTTACGGGACCATCACTTTTCATATCTTGTAGGCTCCGGATAAAATTTACAAGGATTTCATTTTTTCCCGCAATTTTTTCGGTGAGCTTCACCGTAAATTTTACGACAAAATTCTCTCAGTGTACAAATTTAGTTATATTTTTGGCTACCGAAGGTCGATTCTTTTGCTGGGAAGTACGAACGCGTACGTAAATACCTCGGCTCTCGACGTTGAAGCACCTAATACAATCCGAAAAAGTCCAAAGCGAAAAAAATGCGTACGTTGCGTAAGCCCCGCGAAGAAAAGAGCCATCGAAAGCTCGCGCGCGGCGAGAGGTCGCCGACCGAGGCACTTGGCCTCTCGCCTCACCGCACTCACCTAAGAATAGCGATCAGTTGTTTGATCGTGTTCTCCTTGTCGATCGGCAGCCTCCTGATCTTCCTCAGCATGTTCAGCCCCGCGTGCAGGATCTTCTTGGTGGCCTCCCAGAACAGCCTGGCCTCCTCGTCGGTGTACTCGCCGGCCTTGGCCGGCCCCACAAGCTCGACGGCCAGCTGCTGGAAGAGCACGAAGCTCAGCTGGTGCTCCTGGTGGACTACGGTGAACTCGATCCAGCGGGCCAGGGCCACCCGGTCCTTGGGCATGCCGCGCTGCACGGCGTGCTGGAGGACCACCACCTCGCCGGGGCCGGACCAGCTGCCCGACCAGGTGTAACGCTCGACCCGACGCGCCTCCAGCTCATGCAGCAGCAGGATGCGCAGGAGGTGGCGGTGCTCCTGGAACGCCACCTGCTCGTTGTGCTCCGTGCTGAAGGCCAGCCGCAGCTTTATCAGACCGCGGCGCTTGCCCTTGTTCTTCTTGTCCAGCGCGTACCACATCACGCTGCCCGTCACTGGAATGTCCTGCAAAGGCACGAGCGCGATGTGTATCGATTGCCGGGGAGCTTGCGACTGGCAGAGCTGGAGCAGCTTGGATTGATTGGTTTGAACGTTTGAGGATTGAAATTAAGGGGGTTTAGTGGATACACTGATAGTCGTACGCTTAAGGTAGCTCCTCAAAGACAATGAAGTCAACTGAGTGTCCTCAAACTAAAATCCTTTTAAATTCGCGTAAATGATTTTCAAGTACATATAAAATGAAACTATGAATTTAAAGATCAATTAGAACCAGTATCCATGAACTATAATGCTTATTTTTATTTTTACGTTTCGCAGATTGTGCATTTTAGGTTAGAAAATGAGTCAAATCATAAAATTTTATGCTTTTAGCATAAAATATCTTTTTATTTTGCCTGATTACCGTCATATTTTTTAAAAGAATCGTGAAAATAAAAATTTTTTCTTTCTATATCTCGTTTTTTATATCGATTTGCCACTTTAAAGTATATCAATTTAATATTTTTCAACATCTGCGACATGACTCCCATATAAACTCATGTTAAAACATACATTTTCAATCGTTATTATTTCAATTATTTGCCTGACAACTTGCATTTTAAACCATACCAATTTGTTTATCAAGACCTCAAGAATAACAGTGTTTAATTTTATAGTGATCTGCCATTTTTGCTATTTTTGAGGAGCTACCTTAACAGTAATAATTTGAATCGGGTCTCTTTTTTTTAATATGCATATCATCCTTTTA
Source organism: Eurytoma californica (assembly GCA_035586675.1). Classification (NCBI taxonomy): domain Eukaryota; kingdom Metazoa; phylum Arthropoda; class Insecta; order Hymenoptera; family Eurytomidae; genus Eurytoma; species Eurytoma californica. Next base: position 8,516,963 of record JAXIUT010000048.1, read on the forward strand.
ATCGAATGAAACGAACTGTTTACATAGACAAAAATAAAAGAGAAGATTCCGGATTTTTTCTCTGAAGATTAATTATGATTCATATAATATCAATGTTTTTCAATCCATACACGCAAAATCGGTTGGAGTTAAATTTCACTATTATTCTAAATTTAATTAATTCAGAGAGTCAAAATTCACTCCCGTAGAGTTAAATTTGACTCTAATAGAGTGAACAAATCACTTCACAAGAGTAGAGTGAATTTATTTTACTCCAGGGTAGAGTAAAATTTTATAGGTTTTGTCTTAACATTAGACTCTACTTTGGAATCAAATTTCACTCTAACCGATTTAGCGTGTAGTTCGATGTATTGTAATATTCATCCTTTAATTAAATGAAACGGACAGTTTACACAGACAAAAAATAGAGAAGATTCGAATTTTTTTTCTCTGAAAATTAATTATAATTAATGTAATACCAATACTTTTTAATCCACAGATAATTGATACAGTGAAATAGTGCAATTAATTTTATGATGATATCCCAAATTATTATTTTTATTTTCACATTTTCTGAATTTCACTATTTCAAATATTTCAACAAGTTGGGATGTTGCCATATCATCCGAACAGTCACAGTTTTATCTCTCTGTGTGTGCGTGTAACTTATTTTCTAAGGCATTTGTAACAAGAGAAGTCATGAATGATTATTTTAAAAGTACGAACACAATCTTTAAATTAATTCTCAACTCATTCTTATCGTGTACTGTTTTGTTAATTAATATGAATCAGTTAAGAAAATCAAAACTTATTTCTCCACAAGACTCCGTATAAACTGCAACAAATTATAAAAATTAATACCTCGCTTCTAAAGTCATGTGGGAACTTGAAATTTGTACGGAAGCCTGCTTCTGTAAGCCTTTCTGTATTATTTATCTTGAAGTAAAATTTAATAAAAATCTTTACGTTAAATCGTACTTCCAGTAAACTCCCTAAGTGCTTTTTTATGTATTACTTTAGGATTGGAAAAATTTAATAAGGTAGAGGCAATTATTATATCTGGTACTATCTGGCATAAGAATGAACTTCATTTTTCATGTTAAGTAGTTAAATTTTAATGTTTGCATTAAAACGTGAGATAACATGTACTGTAGTTTTCAAGGTATCTATAATTGCCATTGTATAATGACTTTATTTAACTTCTAAAATATTCGAAATTTTTTGGAAAATGATAAATCCTGTTTAGTTTTAGTAAACAAGTGGAATTATTAAAGGGGGTGGGATACTTCATAAAAGGGCGAGGAAAGTGAGGGTGCAAGGCTCTCTCTCTCCTATATTAAAATAAAATCCAATGGTATCTCAGTTAAAAAAAAAGAAGTTAAGTCGTTATGCTAGGAAGCGCAAATATGAATTTTATAATTGGAAGGCATTCTCAAAAATTATGAAAATTTAAATGATTTTGGTAAATTAGTTAATTTTTTAATAAAATTTGGCGCATTAGATTAGATGCAGTGCAATAATATTATTTGTAATACACTGTAATTACAGTAATTTTTATTACAAAAACAGTATATATTTAAAAAGATTATATTTTTGCTTTCTTTTCTTTCTTTCATATTTCAAGTATATCACCTTCATACAAGAATTTATCGTAAATTTTCCTTTAATATTTTCTCAATGTTATGAAATTTAAACTAAAAATACGAATAGAAACTTGAAAAATTCTGCAGAAAAATCTTGGAAATATATTTTTACTTGTACACGTGTCGTTCGATTTAACTGATTTTAATTTAAATTAAAATTTTAACTCATAATAGAAATATTTTATTTTCTTTTACTTCGTTAAATGTACATACCTTGAGTGGTATACGGCTGGTGCCAATAAATTCGTTATCATGATTCCCATTAGTAGCAGTGATGGCGATCTCTTTGGCGAGCTTGACCAGGCCTCTCATACCTTTGACGCTCTTGACTTTGCTCATTTTTTCGGGCACCGTCTCCGCGGCATCGAAGTCCCTGTCGCAATTCCGTCAAGTGAAATAAAAAACAACAAAAGTGAAAGATGCGAGGCGAAAGAAAACTTTCCATCAGAGCGTAAACTTACCACACCTCGACGTACAGAACGTCATTTTCCGGATTTTCAAGAGGCCTAAAAATAAACGACACATTAAAAATAAAGGTCTAGCCAGGTCTCGCCGCGCGAAGCAACGAGTTCAAGGTGCGCCTCGGACCCGAACTTAAACCCGACGGAATTTCGCGAAATTTCGGGTCAGTTTGACAAAGGTGCGCGATTTAAGCCCGGGATCCAAAGGGCGTCGCATACGCACATCTCGAAATGCTCTTGCCAGACCGGCGACAAGGTCTCGGTCTTTACCGCCGTGTTGTATCTTCGGGTGGGCGCCGACTCCAGATATAGCACGCAAAATGGGTCGCTTTTCCCATTAGCATCCTTGGAAACCAGCTCTTTGGCCTCCATCACTTCTATATTTAAGTGCATCTCCGGCGCCTAGTACACAGAACAATATAAGTGTCGCAATTGCGCTTGCCAATTATACACTCAATTGACAATCTAGCGTTACGAATTTGTCTTTTGTTCATCATTTCAAAACTATTACTGAATCGGTTATAGTAGTTCATGTAAAAAAATTTATTATTTTTTTATTGTCAATACACAACTTTATGCACAATGTACACTCTAATTCTAAAAAGCATTTTACACTTTCATGAGAAGATTAAAAGAAAAAATTTAACCTTTTATAAAGAGTAAAGTATTGTGTTTCTACTTTAAAGCAGAAGAAAATAAAGTAGGAAGTGACAACTTTACTCTTTTCATAAAGAGTAATATTTTCACGGTGCTTATCTTCAAAGAGTAAAATAGATAAATTTTATTTTTTAAAAGAAAAAATGTTGAAAGTCACACGCTACAAAAGATTACTTTTCTAAAATTAACCCATAAAAAGGATAAAAATAAAATATTGCATTTTTAAATAGTAAATCTAAATTGTAAAGAGTAAATAGTTAAATTTCTCTTTTCTATCGTCAGATTTTACTCTTTAGGTTTAGAGCGTATGTACAGTTTTGATACAGAAATGGGCAAAAACTTTTTATTTTATTTATTTATGGGCCCTTTTGCATATTAACAAATAATCTAAAAGATTCAATAGTGTTTTTTAATTCGCCAATAAACTATATATTACTAATTTAATTTGCAAGACAGTTCCAGGCAGAAAGTTACGTAATAATTTAAACAAACATAAAGACACTATAATCATAATAATGGGATCTAATTGTTTGAAGACCAAGAAACGATTCTATATTATATTTCTAGCTCTACTTTTCTTAAGGTATTTGCTAAATATTTAAAAAATTATTCTGTTAATGGTTATTTATTAAAGCATATTTGACTGATTTTGTGATGGACTTGGTCAGTTTTGAAGATGCACAAATGGTTCCTTCAAAAAATTAATCAAGGAACAATTAAAGTTAATTGCTGTTGTAGTACATTGGTAGAAATTTCAAATAGTTTATGAGCACAAATGACCAGTGCTAATAGTTACTGGACCTTTTATGGCTTTTATTTTTCGAACTTTATTCCACGTTTTTAATGTCTACGAAAAATGAGCACTCACTGACGATAAAATTATGAGAAATTCAAAGTGTTTCTGAATTGCAATTTTGAGTTTAGAAAATTTACTTACGTGGGTATTTTCTAGCTATTCTAAAGAATTTACTACTAAATGATACATGGTACTTATATAGTAATAATGGTACATTATAATTTAGGTTGTTGACCTTTAAAAACTTCGGCATTTTCAGGGAAATTAACTTAATTTGTTTCATCATTATTTTGATTTCAATTATAAACTTTGGATACAATTTCCGTATTTTTTATAATTTATCAATCACAATGGAATTATGCATAAATTATACCAACTGTGCTGTACTATAAAGAGTCGTAACTTAAATTATACCTGTTTTTTTACAGTACAAAAATTAGATATCCATTTTTATACCAAACTATATTCATCAAATTAGGTCAAAGCGTTACACATGAACTGAGCCTAAAAATTAAACCGCCTTTTGTGCATTGAATAATAAAATTTTATTACTTCTATTTAGACGATAAGAAAGGATTGTTTTAAGTACCTCCATCTGTCGCGTCTCCTCCATAACTCTCTCGTGAGTCTCATCATCAATATTAAATGCCTTCTGCAAGTACTCGACAACTGCATCCTGCTCGACTTCGTCCGCTACGTCGAATCCAATTTGGTGCTGAGTTATGTACAAAAGGGCAGTGTAGAGCTCCTCGATCTAAAATATTCAAAGACAATATTGGCTTTTTTTTCTCCTCTCAAGTTGCCTTCAGCGCGTATGCAGTTTATTTGCACCAGCCGCTGGCAGTCGATGGTGAACAGAACAAAAGTGCGCGTACGCCTCGAATCGTTTATTATCAAAATTTTCGAGCGAAAGGGAACGAGGCTAATACAACACGTACGGCCCATATTTCTGCTAAATTTACGAAAAGCCAGCGCTAAATGTATATTCAAAGGTGATTCAGCGCCGATTTAATTTTAGCGATCGCTCGTGAGAAAAAGTGAAACTTTTACAATCGGACGTATTCATTTTGCTATGGCCAATTGCACCGGAACTATCTTAAACGCATCTGACGTACGCGTTAAATTAAAATTTAACGCTCGATTGACGGCGGGCATCAATAGCTCATTCATTCAGCAACTTTCGCAACAGATGTGTCGGTGCACGCGCCGCTCCGCCGATAATCGAACTCTTAGATACAGCCCAAGGAAAAATATTGATATAGCTTTAAAGATAATTTATACATTGTACATTACGTACAGAAGTGGATACACGTATATAACTTATGAAACAAAATTTTCCTTACATTTTTACATTAATATTTATATATACAAATTGAATAAAGAATATATAAACATTATATAGTTGCAATATTAAGCTTTTTTCAATGATTTAGTGTTATTTTACTAGGATAGATTGGACTCCATTTTTAATCGTCAAAAATTTCTTAGTTTCAACCTTGATCATACAGAAAGAGGGAAAAGTAAACATATGGCGGAATGATTGAACATTGTCAATCTTTAGATCTTTATTACTGAATCTCAATTTTCTTTATTAATTTAAACTTTAAAAAGTTTGTAAATACACTTTTAATAAAAAATTTGATGTCCCCTAACAGCAAAAGGAATTCTTTAAGAATTCTGTTATGTGAATTTTGTCACAGATGTCACACGAAAGAGCTCTTCACGAACTCTTTTTGCTGTTAGGGTCTATAGATTCAAAGATGGAAGGAAGTTATTGAAAAGAATTTAAAAATTCTTTAGGTTAGGTTACATGTTTTCATATCAAGTCAAAAGATTAAATCAGGTCGTAAGGGGCAAAAAAATGTTTCATTTAGGTTCGAAAATGAACCAATTGTCCTATAGCTAATGCTGCTCATTTAAATGGTGTATTTTTTACCAGGGTACATACAAGTTCAAAAGCACCATTGTAATCGGATGTAATATGTAAGTCGGTTAGCTTTAAAATCTGACAAACTCAGAAACCAAAAAATAGATCCCTAATTGTTACGTTTATCTAAATTTTACTTCTAAAATTACCAGGTTCCATGATCAACCCGAACTTCAAAAGCTTGACTGCCATGATGTACCAGCTGGTATATAGACAGGAAGATAGGAATGAGAATGTCAAAAAGTTACATTGTTTGTATATTTATATGTATACATGGAATCTTTTTCTTCATTTCATTCCTATTCCTGCCTTCATATTGGAGGCCGTATTACGTTTTACATATTTCTTAAGAACAAAATTACTAATTTCTTATATACTTACAAGCATTCAATTTATGTATAATATATACATTATTTTGAAAAAAGTAAGCTTAAATTTTTGTTTACATAAATTACGTAAAAGTTACGTCACTCCATTTCGATACACAATGCAGTCGAGTACAGTACACAACAGATCTCGCCTAAGCTACATTTTTCCACTATTGGCATTTCACGCGGAAGAAACTGCCGCTCAAGGGTAAGCGAGTAGTTTAATCGCCGTCGTCCGCGTAATCGTAATCTCATCGCGCGACGGATCGACCTCCTCTCGCAAATGAAAGAAAAAACGGTGCCGACAGCCAGCGGGTCGTATTTCGCCAATTCGCGATCAATTAACGTCTTCAATGGGCGTCCGGTGTCGATGTACTTGCCTCGTAGTACTTCCCACGCCAGGCCGGCATGGCGAGCCTCGGCCGTCCCCGCTGGTATCCTCGTGGCGGGCCCGCCGCGTCACATGGCCGTCGCCGGGGTCCGCGCGGCGCGCGCGCTAATTTTCCAGCTGGAATCGTCGTCGGCGCGCACTTTTCCGCCGAGCGAAATCCGATAGCCGGCTGGTCTCTTTATTCTCGAATTTTTCGCGAGTCCCAAAGTTTTTTCTTTCTTCACTTGGAAATTTACGAAAATCACTTTGCGACTGTAGTTAAATTTAGTTTTCGGCTTTTTTATTCGAGTCAACAAATGTGTCTTGCTCTTTTGAAGAGAAAACAAGTGCCTACTTTATTACTGCGAATAAACATATTTTACTTGTTTGAGAATAAAATAAGTATTTTTTAATATTATTGTGAATAATTAGTTAATAATAATAATTGTAATAAATTTAAAGGTATGAAAAGCTGTGGAGCAAAATTTTCTCTTTATTGCTGTACGCTTTTATTAAGGTTAATTACTCTTTTGAAGAGAAAATATGTGTCTTCTTCATTAATACGAATCAACACATTTTACTTTTTTTTAAATAAAATAAGTATATTTTTTTATTTCTACTGTAAATAAATATAATTCATAACAATTACAATAAATTTGAAAATATGAAAAGCTCAAATCAAGTAAAATTTTCCTAGTATTACTCTTTATTACTGGAAGTTTCAATGACGCTTAACTGTTAGTTAATCGAAATGTTTGTTTCCCGATGCAAAGTAGTTCACTGTATCAAGCGCAATTGAATCATCAACAACGCGCCGCGTAATCCAAGTCAAAACTGATTATTTTCCATTCTCACTCGAGACAATAGCCCCATATCCCACTAGTTCACCCCACAATATTTCCAAAAAATGTCACCAACTTTTTTCCGTTCGTTACCAGCGCCAATGTCGCAGTAACCGCGCACTTCCTAAAAATAATCAGCCAAAAAAATATCCCCTCGAAAAAAAAAGCAGAAGAAATTAACGTAACACGCACTAATAATACCGCGCGGGTAAATCACACTGGCCGCTCGTCAACGCGTCACTGGTGGGTCCGATCGCGGCCGGCGCGAATTTCTCCCCGCGAAGAAAAAATAAAAAGAGCGAAGAGCAGCAGTCGGAGAGGAGGAGAAGGCGATAAGGCGAAACGGCCTGCCCGACGGAATCCGACTCTGCAACTGAGGGACACCAGGAATAGCCAAGTGGTGCGCGTCTCGGACTATTCAGACTCGCCGCCGCGCTCTGCCTTCGGTTTCCCTCTATCTATCGCGCGTCGACGTAAGAACCGAGCGCAAGGCACGTCAGCGCCTCGCCGTTTATTCTCGCGAGTGCACCGCGCGGGGGATGCAGATGTGCGCGTATCGATTCGATTTGCGATTGTGAAAGCCGCTGCGGCGGTAGGCGTAAATTTGGGGAACGCGCGAGTGGGTTTTTAGTTTGAAGATGAAAAAAGAATCGGACGGTTTATTTTTAGCTACTCGCGGAAAAATCTCGAAGGCGTCAAACGGATGTTTCTGAAGAGTCCCTTTTGAGATTGATTAAGGCCCCGCGTAAAAAAAATTTGGTTTGGCTAAACTTTAGCGAAAGTTTAGTTTGGCTAAACTTTTTAAAGACTTGGCCA
>JAXIUT010000048.1:8532118-8579258 GCA_035586675.1 Eurytoma californica
CCTAACAGCACAAGGTTGTTGTTAAAGTTGTAATGACGTTCTAACAACGTTGTAATAACGTTGAAAATGTCCGCGGAACCTTGTGCTGTTAGGGTATGCACATTATTTAAAACTTGAAAATTCTAATTTTACGAAACTTTATTTTAATTTTATGGATTTTATTGTTTATAATTCTACTTGTCTTAGAGAGATGCGAATAAACTTTTCGTGTAACTATCTTATATCCTTTTTCGCCTCTTTTTTGAATTCGTCCGTATAGTTATCTGGAAGAAATTAAATCGTCAAATCCGACTGTTTTTCACAGAAATGATATGGCTGAAAGTGGCGTTCGCGATGATCGCTAAAATGGTGATCACCTCGTCCTACGGAACAATCTACGTATTCACTGCCGAGCAGTTTCCCACGGTCATCAGGAACGTCGGTCTTGGGGCCAGCTCCACCTTCGCTCGAATAGGTGGAGTCATCGCACCCTACATCAATTTCTTGGTATGGTTCATTAGGAGCACGCGAATTTAAGCATTACCTGGACGCATGGACTGACTTACTTTTATCTTCACTTTTACAGTCTTTTTATTGGGAGCCGCTGCCGTTTGTAATATTTGGTCTGTGCTCGCTCCTTGGAGGGATGCTATCGCTGCTACTGCCGGAGACCCTCAACAAGAAACTGCCCGAAACTATCCAGGACGGCGAGGCCTTCGGAATGTTAGTATTTAAATTTTATTTTTCCTCTTTTTCACATGATTAAAGTTTAATTTGATTAAACAATTTTTTTTCAGGAAATTAAAAGTAAAGAGTAAACAAAATGGCATGGACGTGGAAGATTTAAACGAACTAAACATGACTAGTAATGACAAACCGCTCAAAACGTAACAATAATGCCTTTTGTGCTAATTAGTTTACTATTTTATTCTTTTATAATTTTTGAACAGTAATTGCTAATTATGCATAAAAAACGATAAGTCAGGATGTATTCCATACGTACAAACATTTCTTTAAATGTTAACAAATTCAAAATTATATACTTCAAATTTTAAAAATGGAAGGTGTACATATATATGAAACCAATCTCGATAGATATATCGATTAAGTATAGGGTAAAATAAGAAGACCCGAGGTGAATACAAAGAAAGTATTTCTTATATTACAATTTTAATTAGATAAAGAACATTTTTCTACTTTTTAAAGTCAAAATAAATGTCTAATTATACTGTCAATGTAACGAAGGTTGTGTTTACAAAAATAAGTTCATCAAACTTATTTAGATAGACACCTGCAGATATATTTTTAGATAATAAATGATCATACTACTAATATGATTATGGAATAAACAGGCCCACTAATTTTTCTAATGGTCGCCGTCTTACATTTCTATTTGAAAAATTTCTCCGCGAAAATTGGTGAATTCATTTTATATTTAATCTCTTGATTCACTGTAAGACTTGTTACTTCAAGTTTTAATTTCAAAAAATCTACACAAGCTTTAAACTTGTCATAAAAATATAGTTTTTTTTTTATCTACACGCACAATTGATAATTATAGTATACATTTGTCTTTTGTACAATTATTATATTTAGATGAGAAAAGTATGGGACTATTTCCCAACGGTTGTGCCACAGAGTAATGCAATTACTCAGTTTTAATTTATAAGGATAAGTAACTAGTGTACCAAATGCAAAATGTTTTTGTTATTTCAAATTTTTCACTTTTATTGAAGACTGATGGAAACATGTCATTTATTTAAAAGAAATTTCAGGATGATTAAAAGGAATCTGATTTTTTCTTCGTGCTGGAATAAATCACATAATATACATACAAAACTGTATTATGTAAACATCTCTTTTTAATAAAAAACGAATTATTTTCAATGCAATATTTAGAATGTTATTATTTAAAAATAAAAAATTTACAGTTCAATAAAATAATATAAAAGGGCCAATTTAAAAAAATAATATTAATAAATTAATCATGATTAATATCATTAGTATTTTTAAATCTTTGTATAACTTTGTTCATAAAAATTTGTTTGTATATTTAATAATCACATTTTTAACAATATATTTTATCTAATGTTTAATTCTTTCTTTTCAATAACGTCTGATGGAGCATTAGCATCTCTAACAATAGTATATACAACTGACAACTTTTTTGAAATACATTCTGTAGCTTTGCAAGTCATTATGTCCAGCATAATGTGCATTTGTTTCTGTTCTGTGCCCTGAGGTATTTTTATCAATATTGGTGTTGATAAATCACCAACTGCTTCAGAAGTTTGCCAATCACTGGATGGTAAAGTGAGAGACCACTTTTGTGGTGCTTCTGCATTAAGTTTTAGATCGCTCTTGAAAAAAGGAGAAAATGATACGGATATGCTTGCAGCCTTTGTACTAACAGCAGATGTAAAATTATAAGTGTGCTCCCCTCGGTTCCACACTGCAGCTGGAAGATCTATTGAAATCTGTTTAAAATAAATTTATTTTAGGGTAGAGCAATAATAACAATTAAGACAAAGATGAAATTATAGATTATTTTAAATATGTGCAACTTACTAGCTATTAAACTGTGTTATTTTATATTTATTAACGAATAACAAAATTAATTATAAAAACCAATGATGAAATGTTTTTTTTTAATTCTATATAGTAAGAAAAATAGAAAAATAAGTCCTTACCTCATCGATTTTTTTAAGATCGTTTAAATCGAGAGCTTTTATGCAATGGTTATTTGTATCAGCAATGTACAGGATGTCTCCTTTATAACTTACTGCTAATCCACTTGGTTCGTTAAACTGAAAGAGAATATTCTCCACTGAAGATTTATTCGTAATCTTAAAAGATTTCAGCAAACTTGTCATGCTAAAGGAGCTTACGAAATCATTTTTAGACATTTTTCCGCTGCCGCATACAGTAACGCAGTTCCCTTCGCTATCAGTTTTCTTTATTTTGTGATTGTATGTATCAGCAATATAAACCATTCTATCAAATTTATTCCAAGCGACTCCTAAAGGATGTTGTAGTTTTGCTGAATACTTTTTACCATCAATGTCACCAAAGCAATGTAAATTCTAAAATTGAGTAATTTTTTTTTAATTCATTATTATTTAAATTATAAATTAACATTTCTTATAAAAGTTTACCTACCGAAGGATTATTGTCGGCTCCACAAACTGGAAAAACTTTCCCATCATCAAGACAAACCCTCCTTACTGTACTACTTTCGCTATCAGCAAAAAATACAGATTTTAATTCCTGAGATACTGCTAGTCCTGAGGGTTGAGCAAGACTTGCTGCATGGGGATAGGAGTTATTTTTGTTAGCTTCTCTTCCATTTCCAACTATATTAGCACATACTCCTTCTTTATATTCTCTAAAATAATTAATCTTTAAGTTTCTTTTGCAAAATAATGTAATTCTGTAAATCTTGTTGAATATTGATATGATATTCCTTACTTCTTTTTCCACCATATAGTATCTTTTAAAAATAGAGCCCATATTTGATGTGTCCCTGCTATAGCTATTAAAAGCACTGGAACTGTTACTTTATTTTGATCATGTTCATAAATAGCAACATCCCACGGAGATGATAATTCTTGTTCTTTTCCAATTTTTCCTCCTGTATAATCACGTCCTTGTATCCCATTTCCAGCAACCGTTATTACAGTTTTATCTTTTAAGTTTATCTAAAATTATATTAAATTAAGTTTTGTTTAAAAAAAATTAGGTGATATAGTTAAAATATTATTTACTTTTCTAATTGCATGATTTTCATTATCAGCAACAAAAATGTCGTTGTTGTGCACACAAATACCTTGAGGTGCATTAAAACGGGCAGTTTCAAAGTTTCCATCTTTGAAACCAGGTGAATATCCTCCAATAACATATTCAACTTTACCACTGTTTGTCATAACTAAAATACGATTGTTTCCAGTATCTGATACTACTAATTTTTCTCCTGACTCGGCATTATAACTATGAATTTTTCCAGGAAACAGCAAATTGCCTTTATTCATAGGTAGTATATGCTGTGCTAGTTTTAATGGAATAAGTTCATTTGAAATTTGTTTTTGTGACTTGAAATACTTTAGAGCAACTTTTGTGTAAAAAAATAATTCATCTTTATGGCCTTCTCCTACCAAGACAAAAAGTGGTTGCCCTTTAGGACCTAAAAATTAAAAATTTTAATTTTACTTCAATTAAATAATACAAAATTTCTGTCAAAGTTTAGACAGTGCATTAAAACTTACCCAACATAACTAAACTTGGCCAACAAACAATACCTATGTCTTTCCACATAGAAAGTTTAGCATCATTTACTACTGGATGTTTTATGTTATATCTTTGAACCGCTGAAAGAATTTTACTAGAATCTTTCTCATTTGCAAATTTTGCACTGTGTACTCCAACCTAAAGTTCATCATTAATTAAAGTAATTGTAAAAATATAACCAGAAATTAAAATATTTATATACTAACAACAACAAGACCATCTTGAACAGTAAATCTTTTTTCTAAGGCATCCAAATCTGGCAATATGTGCATGCAATTTATGCAACAATAAGTAAAAAAATCAAGAATTACAATTTTACCAGAAAGATGCTTATGCAACGATAGACTTTCAGAGACATTAAACCATTCCAATCCTATAGGTAAAAAAATTGTTGTTAACAATTAATTAAATAAAGAAATGCAAATAAAAAAAGAAAAAATTAGAGTGTTATTTATTAAAAACTATTAAATATAAAAATATAAAAACTGTCAATAAGATAGACATAAATAATTTAAAACACATTTTTTATTTTAAAGAAAAATAGAAGTTATTCATCCTTCAGAGGTAAATCAAACTCTTCATGTAAGCTAGTTACTGTGACTCCACGCATTGTAGCGAGTGAACCTAAGACTACTTGTGCTGCATCCTTAACATCATTGTATTCGTGAAGCAATTCCATTATTTCTTTCACAGAATCCTGCAGTTTAGAATTGTTTTTTAACGTTGACAATTCTGTTTCCAAATTTTTCTTAGTTTCTACAAACTGTTTAAACTCTGCTTTCTCTTCTTCCGAAAGAGGTCCATCACCTCTTTTTTTGGGAGTTTCTTTCCTCATTGTTGTATTGTTTTTTGAAATTTCTTCATGATTACGTTTTGTGCCTCTGGAGGTTGACATAATTGAATTAACTAGTAGCTACTGTACCTGTTCGTACATAAAAGAAAAAGTAATATAAAGTATTTGTCGTTATAAAAAATAACCTAAAAATGATCACAACTATCACGTTCCTTAAAAAAAAATTCCGAACTATTTAAGATTTCGGAGGAAACGTAAAAGACTGAAATACAGTGCCCACTTACCTTTTGCAAAATCGTTGACCTGAATTCCAATCTCGGAGTAGGCCTTGATGTGTTTCAAAACTAGCTGCTCTCGCTCTTTCTCGTTCTGTACTGAATTCACCACCCTGCGTAGCTCGATGCAGATTTGCGTGAGATCGTCGATGATAGTTTGTACGCTCATTTTTTTTGATCCACCCGCAAAATGATCACTGTAACCGCGACCACCGCCGCGATAGTTAAGCGCCGATGATTTGTGAAAATCGCGCCGCGGCAACGTTGTCACGTTTATCGGGTGACCCACCGTCAACAGTTCCTGGGATGGCTTGATGACAGTGACAGCGGGTCGCGCGAGGCTCCAGCTGACGAAAATACCTCGCTGAGCACCGCGTGCCCACGGCATTTCAGCCCTGCGATCTCGCGTTACAACGATTCCAATTTGCCGAGCCCATATGCAAAGTCAAGTAAAGTATTTCTAGCTTCCATTTAATATTTGCCGTATTTACCAATTTTGCACAGATGCAAAATTCGAGGGTTCTACATTATCGGTTTTTGTCGGTGCATGATGCACATATATCAAAACAGCTTAAATAAAGGTAAGTTTAAATTAAATTACTATTACAGCGAGTAAAAAAAGTACAATTATAATATTTTTAGAATTCAATTTTATTTTTTCTCTTACTCATCAAGGATTTAAAAGAAAATTGAGAAGCCGAAATACTTCAAAATTGTATACAATATTACATACAAGTTATACAGGTATTTATTAAGGATGACTATTGTGTACTACATTAATTCAGTTATTGCAGCATTTTTTCTATTGTTTATTTCTATTCACAATTAATAAATTATAAATTAACAATTTATTATAAAAAAGAAATATGTTCGGTGCTTATGTATAACTGGCAGTAGTCTTTAATTCTCACAATAAATTTTCAAATACAAAAATCAGCTTAGAAAAAATTTTTACTTTATGTACAAAATTCCTTGATTATACTCCATTTTTACTCTAATAGACTAGACAATTAACAGAACATCGTAAGCCACTTAATCGATATTTTTTAAATTGCTTCTAATTTTCTAAATTACATCACTTTTTCTTCAATTTTGGTAATTATTAAATTGTTATCATTTAATTGATATTATAATTATTTTCAAACAATTTACATTATGATGTGAATTTGTCAAATATACTTTTATGCACTATTATTTCTAATAAATAACTATTTTTTTCCTATAATTACACATCTCATTGTAAACTTATGACTAATTAACATTTCTCTTTCATTTAATGGTTTTAGTTTTCAATTGATGGATCGGATACAGTTTGATGACTTACCACTATCTATGTTGTAAAAATGTCGAATAGAAAAATTCTAGTATAGCAAATATAAAATGTTAAATATTATTTATTATGATTGTTTCAATTACTTTTGTCATTAAGGTTGCATTCGCTTTTGTTCAATTTCTTACCACGCTGAAAGTCAATATTTTATTATTAAATTTGTCTAAATATTTAGTAATGTAAAAATTTTTCTATATACTTTTGACATTCTACTCTTTTTTAAGCATCGACACAACTTTACTTTTTGATATAATCTAAATGCCAATCTCTTTGTACAAATCCATTTGCTTTCACTAATAACGACATAATACAATTTTATAATCTATATTAAATGACACTATTGTAACATTGTATATTATATATGACGGTTAATGCCTTTAAATTTGACAACAATGTGGTTAAGTTTAAATTAAGATAATTTCCGACAGAAAAAAACATCATTTGTAAAATATTACTGTTATTGGCACAAAATATAACGTCTGTGCTCAAATACTAATAATCAATAAGATTATAGTGTGGAAGACAACGAAATTCATACAAATTCGTTAAAACTAAAAAATTAAAAAAGTTAATGCCAATATAGAATAATTATGATTTCTTTGATTTAAATGGTCACTTTACGTAAAAAGCATTGTTAATCTTGAGTTTTACACTATACAGAGATGTACAAACGATCTTGATTTTTAGAATCATACTTGTAAATATGCTACATATCTTAGAATTAAAAAATTTGGCAAAAGTAGCTTTAATACAAGGTTTTTTAGACAATAAACCAATGATATTTTAGCTAAGATTAATATTTACATGCGCTATATTCTACGATGTATCGAAAGTTTATCAGACTTTCAAATAGATATCTAGACCGGCAATTGTGGCATATTCGAGTTTCGCACCCGAGGGCAGAGATTGTCTTTTCATTTTTTTCTCTAATTTCACTTAGCACAAAACGTGATTTCAGTACTCTCAGTTACTCGAGACCACTGACATTGAAACATCGAACATTTTATTGGAAAGATAAGAAATACTGTTGCGATATATTATAATTTTCGATATTTTTTTTATTCAATGTTTCAACTTGACGTTTTGTGTTAACAATTATATCACAAGAACAGCTAGTAGCTAGCGATTGTTCAGGACGGCGAGATAAGTACTTGAAGAGATCTAAATAGAATACTACGGATTAGTTGATGTACTAACGCCAGATATATTGACATAGCCAGGAAGACGTAGCGGTACATTAGGCTGAAATTCTGCTGATTGATTATCAGTTGGTTCTGTGTCCAGATTGTTCTCAGTTCGTTCTAGCTGCGTTTTACCTAAACCTAATCGAGATACACTAAAACCGAGCCCAACTATTTCATCAGCTTCTGAGCTAGAGTTATTCAACTCCTCACCTTCGCTACCTGCTGGAAAAAATCAACTATTATTTATTTCTGCACAAACAACTTTAAATCGCTACTGCTTATTGAGAACTTGGTGAATTTTTTCAAATTTATTGAGAAAACTAAATTTTCAACCATTTTCCATCAAAGTTAAGACACATTTTCTAATTTCTGATAATAAAATCTCATTCTCAAAAGAGATGATAAAGAAGTTTCATTGTATTTAGTATATAAAAAAACATAATATTTGTAGTTTTTGAATACTGTAAATTTTGTTTCGTTATACCAGGTAGTCATTTATAACGAAACCTTTCGAAAATTCATAATTGAAAAATGTTTTTTTTCGCGACAAGTATTCAGACAAACATTTCTCTCGTCGGAATTTTAACATATGCCTTTTCTTTAACGCTGCTTTTAGAGAATGAGCACCGTCATTAAGAACAGTTTACAATTTCCCCTTATTCGACATTATACTATTTATTCATTTAAACGTAACATTTTTAATAACTCACATTGCAGGTCATGTAGTAACTGTACGGCTGTCAGTATCTTCGCTCTATGTTCTGGATTCTGAATTCGCAGGTAATCAAGATCGGCCGGCTCCAATTCTCGAAATAGTTCCAAATCTTCATATCCGTTTAATAAAAAAACTGAAATATACTCCTACAAACAAAAAATTACTTAATATTTGCCTTTCTCAAATTTTGCTGAAGTTTATGCCAGCTCATAATAACCGACCTGTAAATTCATTCGTTGTAGGAGTTCGGGTACCGAACCTGGTTTCTGTTTATATTTCTGTCCCCATTTTTTTCGACGAATGATGCGCTCGTTCATTATCTCGACATTAATAAATTTAAAATAGCCTATACGATTATGCGTCATACCTTTCCAAAGCCCACTCGCATTCATTTGTATTACATCAATTATATCGCCTTTCTATATTCAAAAAAATAAATTAATGAATTGAATACAATATTATTAGTTAAATAAGATTTGACCGTACCTTAAAAGCTAAAGCATCTTTATCATAAGGACTAGGCAAGCAATCGACGATAGCTCGAGCACGGCAAATAATCGTGACATGCCCATGACTACTCGAAGCTGCATTTCCAGTGACAACACCAGACTGGTGTTCCATCCGTTGGGGACTGTTGGGTTCCCTTTCTTCGCACGAGATAGAACTGTGATTACTACCAGCCCGAACGAGAGCTTGAGTACTGCTGGATCCACTGCCGCTGGGTAAGCTTTCGACACTACTGGCACTGCAAGGAAAAGCTGCTTCGTTTATTGAGCCGCGTTGCTGACGAAGTCGTGAAATTTTACGCTGCACGTCTTCTCTTAGTGTCCTCGCACGACCGGCGATTCCGCTCACAGTCAAGTTCATATCTTTTTCGCCGTTTCCTATTTCATTTCTGCTTCCCCCTGTATGACTTTTCTGTAAAAAGGATACAAAGTTTGTAGTTTAAAATTCATTAATGATCCAAAGAAAAGAAGTGCTAAAGTTACATTTAGAACGGAAGTTGCTGAGGTATTATAATATTGCTTCATGTGCCACTTATTAGTTTCAATTTCAGAAGGCTCTGGATCCTCGTAGTCAGTGCTTTGACTGCGTGGAGATTCTTCGTTGTCTTCTTCACCACTACTGCGACTCTAAAATTCAAAGATAAAAGCTCAAGAAAAGAAATTATTATTGATGAGTACCGTTATTTATTCCTTCAAGACAGTTTTGAAATTGTTTCTGCTTTAAAAATGTAAACTATAATACCACTCAAATAAATTTTACATAATCCTCGTGAAGTTCAGAAATGGTACCAGAATTGCTATAAAAACCAATAAAAGAATTTGTTCACCATACCTGTACATCGCTACTTGCGTATTCGCCGCTTTCTCTTGAAGTTTTCGAATGAGTTAATGGTATTATCGTTGGAGGATTGTTGTGTCCTTGAGGTACAATTAACCCTCTCATAGTAGAACTCGCCCTGCGGGATTTATCCTTTGGCAAACTTATATCACCTGCTGTACGAAGTGATATGACGCTTTCGCTATTTTTCTTTGCATTCATGTGCATAGTATAACTGATCCTGTGAAATAACACAAATGAGCAATTATAGCCTTTAACAATGTCCAATGTAATTTAATAAGTTAAGTTTTTCAGTTTATACCTGCTATTTTCAATTGCACTTTTAGTATCGACTTCACCACTGCAACCCATCAAGAAATCTTCAGGATCCGATTCATACGGAGGCTCGTCATACCAATGTTGCATACCTGCACCAACAACTTCTAATGTTTGTAAATCTTCACATCTCGCTTCTTCATCATACATGTAAGTATCATCTACTGAAGGTATATTAAAATTCGCATTAAATTAAAATAAAATTATACAAATAGATTTTGCAATAAAATATATTACAAAACTATAATTTGATATACTCACCACTTGGATAGTGACTGCGGCCATCTCTTCCTAACTGCATCAAACCTTGTCGGATATCTCTTAAAATCTGAAAATTTGAAATGTAACACTTTATCATTAATTATTCCTTTCTAAAAGATTTAAAACGATTTAAAAAAATTTATAAAAAAATATGTCATAAAGAATTCCCATATTTTTTATAGTAAATATGAAAAAATTTAATTTAATTTTAAGAAATAAAAATCAATAAGTCATATGCTATACAAATTCATGAAATTTTTCACATTATTTGCTACAAACATTTTAAGATTAAAATTCTAAATTTGTTAATTTGTTGCCGCAATGACGTCACTTAAACTTTATTTTGAGAAAAATAAATTACCTGAAAGTACTAACAATTTATGAAACTGTAAAATAAATAATCTTTTCTTATAAGCTTGATTGATAGAATACTACTAATAAATGCAGTTCTATATAACAAATTTTTTGAGTTTAAAAATGTATGAGCTACAATGTTTTAATGTTAAATATTTACTATCACGATTTTACAAAAATGAAATTTGAACATCCCCCTCACCAGTATAAGTGTTTTAACTATTAAAATTATAGTTCAAAGTTAAAAATTAAAACAAATTACAAACTTGTAACTACATAAAAATTAAAATTTCATTTAGGAACATGCGCCTATGATTACTATAAGAATATGGGAATTACAGTTACTTTAATTATTTTACATATTACAAAACATTTTCAAATGATTCAGATACTTTACAAATAATTTAAAATAGGATTTTTTAAAAAACGTCAAAGGCTGAGCACCACTTTTTATTGTTTCCTTTCAATGGTGAAATAAAACTCACCTCTTGATGCTCTTTGTTGAACCTTTCTTTCTTCTTTAACGCCTCTTGAACTTTTAACTGAAAATTAAACCTATTGTAAGTATAATTAAAACAAAATTTAGAAAATAAGTTTAATTTTCATGAAAGTTAATTTTTTTAATTTTATATTTTCAAAACTTATGATCATGATAAATGTTTGATATTTTCATTTATAACTAAATTATATTATTTTAAGTTAGATAATTATAGAAATAATTTTTAGCAATACATGTAAGTTAAAATATTTCGCAAAAATTCGTTAATTAGGATACAACACAAATCTATGTTTAAACTGATTTCTAAACGAATATACAGACATTTTTTGCAGTTTTATTTAATAATGGAACTAGTTTATCCTTTCCCTTGTCTTCCTTTCTTAAAAAATGATTTTAATTTTTTTTTGTGAAGAAATCAGTTTGAAGTGAAAGGTTACTCTCTGTTATAGTTCAAGCGACTACCGATCGTTTTTGCGATTATCCAGTTTTTAGATACAAAATAAGTCTGTTCTGTTTTATAAATTCAACTATCCAAAATAGTTACAAAATTTCATATCCTATTTATGTTTCATAAATTTTTAGTTATCTGTTAGAATACATTATATAAAAGTATTAGTTTCACATAATTTTACAGATTGATTATTAATATATACAATATAAATTATAAATAGCAGTGGATCAAGGCAATATTGAACAACAAGATCTTTATTTTTTGTAAAAAAAAGCTGTGGTCATCAGATGAAGCTGACAAATCAAGTTAGCAAAATAAAATTTCAGTACAATCTATTATTAAAAAAACAAACAAAATAAACAAAACTCAGTAAACATGACAATCTATACAATTACAGCAAGAAGTGCCAATATATGTCTTTCTATTAAAATTTTATGCCTAATAGATTGCTATAAATTTGCCCAAATCCTCCGCTCTTTTATAAATATCACAAATAATAATTGTTTCTTATGAATACAAGCTTTAATATATTAGACTGTACCCTATGTATTGTTTCCTCGAAGCTGTTGCATTGACTTCCATTCATTTGCAGATACTTCAACCTATCATAATCTCGAGGGTCAACCATAGAACGAAGTACTGTTTGCCCAGTATCTGGAGCTAGACCAAGGCCACTTTGTAAAACACTATCTGGGGTATCAACCTGTCGAATACAGCTAAACTAAAGACGACTTTCTTGTGATTTCCAACTACTTAGTTGTTTCAAATTTTAATACATGATGATACAGTGTTTTTAATAATTATTTGTAGTATCTTCATAAACTTAACTTGTACAATAAAGAGGAACAGGTTATTTGATTGCTAAGATTTTTTACCATTGAACAATGCCAGAAATTTCTTTTCAAAATAAATTGTTTTACAGTTTCGTAATTTTTTCTTTAATTTCTTAGCTTATAAGATCCATTATGTAATGATCAAATTATGACGTCATTGTAGCAACTAACACTTGATGATACTTGATCCATTCAAGATTTTTTTGAAAATTAAAGTGACTATCTTAATATGTTAATAGCATTTTAATATTAAAAAGCTTATTAAGCGAATAATTTATTATTTCAAAATTGCGTGAAAATAAAAATTATATATATTGCTTCTAAATCCACTAAAAAATACTTTAAAGTGTAAACAAGCGTGCTTTTTAATTCATTGTAACGGCAAATGTAGATATTTAAATTGAAAACGTATTGAAAATAACTACAAAAACTATTTAAAAATATTACTGTTTGATATTAATCTTAAGATTTTAGATTCCTAATTTTTCTAAAATATGAATAAAAAATGAATAATAAAACTTAATAATTTAAGCAACATAACTGTAAATTATCTAGAACACAAAAGGATTTAAAGAAATATTAAATCTTACTCGTTGTGGTACACCCATTCTAGATGAATTATGTCTTGGTGAATTATGCGTTTGTCCATGTTTCTCTTTTCTGTGTGTCTTTAAACCCCTCAAAATCCTTGAGAACGTAGTTTTTTTCTTACTTGTGTTCTGTCCCTGATCTGAAATTTAATTTTTAATACATTAAACTAAATAAAAAATAAAAAGAGTATAGTTAAATTTATCATAAATTTTAATTAATTTTTACAAAAGCAGAAATATAATTTCAAATTATTGTCTTTCGTTAACTTTATACTAAATTTTTATAAATGGTTATAATAAAATGACGATAGAAATCTTACCATTTGGGGGGAATTCATAGAAAAAAGCCGACCTCGGACTCAGGCAACTATAAAAATGAAGAATCTAGTTATATATTGTTATGACGAACAAACTTAAATATTTTTATAATCGAAAATAATATTGAAGATATTATCTACATGAGACATTAACTACACTGAATAAAATTTTTTGACATTTACATTATTAAATCATATAAAAACAATTCAAAGTAACATAAAAAAGACATACATTTCAATAAAACTCAAAAATTACGTAAATAAATAACAAATATTTAACAATGTTTAAATAAAAATTATTTTACCTTTGGTAAATAGATTGCTGTTGTTGAATAGGATTATTGCCTAACGATAAATTTTGCGGCGCAAAGGCTAGTTTTTGTTGTCTTTGTTGGAGCATTTGACGACCAAAAACTCCATATCCAAAACCATATATTTCATCTTCTTCTTTATCACTTAGGCAGCTTGATGGCTAAAAAACAGAATAACGTTATTAACAAAATTATTTACGAAAAAGAAAATGTGAAAATGCAGTTTTAATGTGTTACAATAACAGGTGGCTCTATAATTAAGATTTGTGTGTAATTAAGGCATAAAAAAAGTACTTTCATACAAGCGACCGTCGATATTATCAGTTTTTTAATACGTTATTTCTATAAATTTTGTAAGCAGGTAATCGGAAATTCTTTTGAAAAAAAATAAAATTTCAACAGGCTGATGAAAAAATATTTTTTTTAATATCGTAATTATTTTCAACGGATGTTTAGTACAAATCGTAAAAATAAATTGCCCTCGGGAAAAAAGTTTATAGAATATTCTGCAGGTTTTTCTGTGGAGTTTTCGCCTGCAGATAATTTTGCAGATTTTTTTCCTATAGATGCTGGTCTTTTGACAGTTTAGTATGGCTCTGAAAAATGCTAAATAGGTGGGGCTTAGAACTTTAAATCAGTAACAAAAACAAAATTTCGAAAACTAAAACATCTGTATTGATTGAAAAATTGGGTGCAATTAAAATTTTTCATAACGCCTTATATTTTCATCTTTTAAACCAACAACTATAACTTTCAAGTTACAGTTTCTATGTGAACTACCCTTTTTTGTGTTTTATAATACAGTACTTATGCACTTATGTTTTTTTATATTTTATATTTTATAGTACTACTTTTATTTTATGAGTTATTGAAAATTGCGTAAACGAATAATTACGCAATTATTGAAAATTTCGTAATCGAATAATTACGCTCTAAGAGATTTTAGTCCGATTTCCCGATATATTTCGTCCGAAATACAAGGATTAGTTATTATCTAATTCATGCAAATGGAGAGTTAATAGAATAAGTATAGATAAGTATAGATATAATACTACTTTGAACAATGTGACTAATTAGTATAATCACGTTTTGAGCCATGAAAATAATTAATATTATTATTATTAATGATAGTATCTATAATAATATCTGTAAAAAGCAGTAATAGTATTTATAAAATAGGTATTAATCAAGTGATTTAACTATTTGGGGTAATCTAATTTTAAACTTCAACGGAATTATGAACCTTAAAAAAATCGTATAGAATATATGCTCGCGATATAAATCACGCGGAATTAATTTTTATAATATACATACAGAATATTTTCCAGGTACATAAATTGGTTGTGAATGGCTTGTTGGCATTTGCGGATTAAGTATTCTTGGGGATGCATTAGTTTCATGACGACGTAATTCTTCAAGCGGCTCAAGAACATCGCCATAATGCGTTCTTAAAAGATCGGCATATCGCGATGCTAATCCTTCCAAATATCCTCGTTCTCCATCCTATAAAAAATATTTTAATCAGTTTACATTTTTTAAATATAAAATTTATTCTTGAAAATGAAATATTCAGTGGCGATGTATAATATCCCCATTAATCTGCAACGTAGATATAAAACATAAAAAAAAAAATTCGTTATTACGAAATTCGCGAATAAGCCGAATCCATTGTTTAAAGTAGTTTTTTTCTGGAGGCAATTAGTTGCAAGCAAATTTTCCGCCATCTCACATTTCAGTATCAAATGAAAATGAGAGAAGAAAAAGTGTAAAAAAAACGGAAGAGAGGGTGTACTCGGACGGAAACAGCAGTGGCGGGCCGTATCGATTTAGCTTTGAATGTAAAATGTAGTAGTAGCAGTAGTAGCAACGCTGAACAGCACTATACTGCAGCGCGACAAGTATTGGGGTCCACACTCACCGGTGTCGTATATGGCTGGCAAGCGAGGTGAATTCCGTCGGTGCGGAGTTTCTCCTGCAGCAGCAGGCGCAGCTGCATCCTGGGTATGCGCACGAGCTCGGCCTTCCCCTCCTCGTACTCGTCCAAAAACTTGGCGGTCTGCAGGCCGAGGTGGGTGGCCGGGCCGAGGTCGTGCTGCAGGCTCGCGGGGGCCGCCTCCTTGTCGCTGCCCGGGGACAGGTCCTCGCAGAGGCAGGCGCTGCTCTCCTCGAGGGTGAAGTAGACGCTGGCGGCGCCCTCCTCGCGCAGCCTCTTCACCGACTGGAGCAGCCGCAGCCTGTGGCTCTGCTTGAACACGCCGATGGCGTCGAGGTCCGGCTCGCTGATCTGTTTGCAAATCTCGAGGTCGTCGTAGCCGTTGTCGATGAAGGATTCGGCGTACTCGCCGAGGTGGAGCGAGTGCAGCCACTCGACGACGATGTTGCTCGCGATGGTCATCCTTTTCAGGAGCGCGCGGCCCACTGGCGCATCGTCACACGGGCTGACCTTGGCCCCCGCCGCCGCCGCCGCCGCCACCGCCGCCGCCGCCACTTTCCCGTCGATCCCGTTAACTCGTTCTCGGGAGCAGCCTCTCGCCCGTGGCCCGCGCCGCCGCGGCACGCGCGCATAAACACGCGAACGCCCCGGAACAATCACACACCCGTCGAGATTTCACCGCACACCAGCGACGCGCTTTCCCCGAATGCAGTCGCCGCATCTCTCCTTTTGAGCCTCGCTTTCCTCTCGGCGGCACTCGAGAAAGTGGCCTCCGGCATAGCGCCGAGCGAGAATAGTCGGACTCGTGCACACTCGTTTTGCACTGCAAACGCTCGCTGCCTAATACGCGCGCCGTGCGTGTATATGCGGCACCGAACGCGGGCGCCCCGCTCCACTCCTCGACGCCGATGAAACCTCAGTTGGCCGTCTCGTGCACCTGCACGCCGATTGACACTTGCGTCCGGCTCTACCGGCCTCGGCTACGACGATGTCTCGCTTATTGCACTGCTCCGCCGCGTTAATGAACTCACCGTCTAAGCAGTCTCGCGGAATTAGGCGGCTATAGCCGCGGCGACGAGCGCACGGCTTACTGTAGCGGCCAAAGCGTAAGTATCTGTTTTGCGTCGACTAGTCTGCTCTGGTAGTTGGGTTACGCGATACACGCTTTAAGGATTTTACACATGGGGCGATGCCACTTGCAATTGCATACTGTACCACCACACTTGCCTTGGTGCACTCGCGCGGACAGATGGACACTGAGCGGGGAACAAAGGCGGAGTAGTTTACCATCTAACTGAGGTGAGCGAACGCAGGTTCACCCGGGATCAGTCGCGTTACTAGAGCGTAAAGTTGCCACGGAGAGTCCAATAGCCGTCGTCCATGTACATATGCCAAGCGCACCCACGCACGGCCTTGTTCATCCTCTATCTTCTTTGATTTTGTTGGCCGTGAGCCGTTTGTATATGCTTTTTCTATTGTAATTATAATATTAACGCGTTTCTTTCTTTCTTTTCGATTTAATGGCCTTGGAGTTATTCGTGATGCCACCGTGCATATGTACATGTTAGTTATTAACGCGTTTCGGCTCAATTGCACATCATGCAGCTGCCTGCATTCCTGCAGCGGGCAGCCTGAGCCTGTAGCGATGCTGGGATGCAGACATTGCGCTTTGAGAGTCACTCAAATTTGTATAGATGGCACAAGTTGTCTAATGTCTTTTGAAATTTCGCGGCCTTTCGAGTTGATAAGATAATTTTATTCCTCTTTAATTATTATTATTAACCATTATCCACAACCGTATAAGTATTCTAAAGAAATCTGTATAGATATCGAGGTCGTAAGGTGAGAGAACACCTCTGAATTACCAAAATCGATAAATTTGCTACCTTAATTAGTACTGAGTTATTTTTTAATTTTTGGGAATATAAATAAATGATACACTACTATAGGTAAATATAAAATTGTGAAAGAAAAAATATTTATTATGTTTTTCCTTTTAACGAATCATTAATAATTAGCGTCGTCGCTGTCGCCGTCGTTAATCACGCTTACCTAATGTGAAATTAATTGTGATGGATCACCAAAATCAATTATATATAACAATTGGACCAATTATACTTTACTTTAATTTTTTAGAGGATATTATCATCATTAATAATTCTTGAGACATTAATATTAAACTTATTACACGATATAATAAACATCTTATACCATTTTCTCGTATATTTAAAATACAACTTCATTAAAATTTCTTACGAAACTTTCCTGTCTAATTATTTCGTAACATCATTGCGGATAATAATGGAACAATTGCTATGTGTCCTAATATACTTATTATTCATTAATAAAATTCTTCATTTTCTTCGGACATTACTTTGCCCAATAACGAAATCTCAATATTGAACCATTAGAAAGTCCATTGTATATTTAATAAGCCTTTTTAGTTAACCATTTTAATATTTTTCATCCAATAAAAAAAAGTGCACAATTTCCCATTGAGCCCAGCCTCTGCTATACTCGGCGTTTAAAGGCACATTGTTTTAGACTTGGGCTTGCCTGAAAGCACAATTACGTTAGGAACTGCCTCCATTAAAAAAAAAGTCATTCAGCTTGTGAAGGCAGTTCAAGGAAATTCATAGTAACTCTCGAGCGCTCCCTACCAACCATTGGCTGCGGCTGGCTAGCGCCTTAAACGGAAAGCAACGGAATATACACAGAAAGAAAAGCAAGAGGTACCGATGCGTAAGCGCACGCTACATGAGACGACTGTAAGTTATTGCCCGCCGCCGCACACATGTCAGAATCTTACTGACTCTCCGCACTCGCGCTCATTCTTTCACACATCACTTCGACAACTGAATTATCAATCCTTTCCAAGGTACGTACATGCGGCATTTTAGCCGATCGTTTACTCGAATATTGTTGCACTGCTAATAGCGGAAATCGTACATTTATATACCGTTTTATTTATTGCAAAACACTAGGAGTTTATGAATAAATCGTCCCGTTCGTACGTTTATTCAGGAATTCTGGCGTTACTGTAATGAGTAATTGTATTGAAATCTCGTAAATTGCATGGAATTATATTAATTTTTTCTAATGCGAGTTTGAAAAAACTGATGCAGTTGTAAGAGTTACTTTTTTTAACTATTGATTTTGCAAATGTCAGTCGTCAATGAGTATTTGTACGTAAATATAATCAATTGATATAGAGAGAATAAATTGATAAAATGGGGGAAACAAGTATAGTGTACTCTTTCGACTAAAAGCATAGCAACAATAATCTTGCTCAAGATACAATAATCGAGGCGTGTGTGACACAAGAATATTCCGAGGGACGCCTACGATTTTTATGTATCTTGTTGCAACATAATCGGCATTACATTATAGAGTATTCAGTGAAACTTCATGTAACACATTTTCTTTTACAGATTTTCGTAATAATCGGTGCACGTACATTTTTGGTAATGTAGTCTACTCACGCATATAATTACATATTACAGCACAACTGTCATTAAAAAAGTATGTGTAAAAAGCATCGGATCGAGAAGTGCGCATTCGCATAGTAAAAGGCTAATTATTTCGGAAATTAAATTGAGACAAAATACAAGAAACCATGTAATCATGAATCGTTAATAAAAGAAAATGCAACGATTTACCTCACCCGTTTCAATAGACAACTGCAGATCTCTCGACGGTGAGCTTGAAAAATGCAGAAATCACGACCAAAGTCCCAGTTTACTATGCTCGCCGATTTGAGGGCTCTCGAGGACATGCGAGTCAAATCGGAGCCGAACATAAACGCCAAGGAGCCGTCGAACTTTGACGGTGTTAGCAAATCGATAAAAAGAATTGATAACGATGGGGCGCGTGAAAAGAAGGAGGAAGATAAGCCACTTGCGCCGCTAAGGAAGAAAAAGTTGAGCAGGCACAAAATAACGGAGGAGTCTTATCGGGGCAAAAAGAAGAGCGAATCTTTACTGGACCCTTCGAATTTACCCGACATACTAGATAAATTGGTAAAGGAATCTGAAAATCAGCTGCGCGATTTAAAGACTGACGAGTACATGAGGAACGAAGAGAAGAATGATTATTACATACAAGTGCACTCCGACGACGAGTGTAAGAAAAGCGGTAAGATGCCTTAATTAAATTTATATATATGCACAAAAAAAGTATAAAAAGATTAATTAGGACTTTGCATGAAAAATTCCATTGCATCCGCCTAATAGAACATTGACAAATAATCGACACGTATTTTTTCTTTTTACAATTTCATGATTTTTAACAAAGATGTAGCAGATTAAAAATCACTTATAGTGCATGAACGTGACGTCACATGAATTTTTAAAGCTCGAGATTTCTGCTAATAATCATTCAATTGAAAAAAGAAAAAATACGTGTCGATTATTTTTCAATTTTCTATCAGACATATATAATGGAATTAAACAAAATTTGTTATGCAAAGACTCATTTATTATGATAAGCAGCGTTTAAATTTTTCGTTCGCGTAATTGAATAATTTTTTTAAATACAAACGCCGTATTTTACTAAAAATTAGTGTACATAACAGGTCAACGACATCTCGTACAGCATAAATTGTAGCGGCTAAGCTGCAGCGTATAACTTAAAGAAATGGCGCTGTTGTCGTATTAATATTCCATGAGAGCTGATGACTTTTACAATAGAAAAATTCTTTGCACGTATACGTATCTATAGACTCTGAAGTGCCGTATGATCAAGTAAAGTCGTTTTGATTGCTAACCTTTTAAGTCGACAGTTTCCTATACAAGTTATAATTGTAATATATATAAATCTTATTACTAAAAAACAAAAACATTTCAAGAATGTTGGCATTATACTTAGGATTTATTTTGATTTGCTTTGAACTTACGCTGTTGGAATTTCAAATATTTGTCAATCCTCAGAACGTAAAATTATCAAAATTTTGCATTTGCACTTAAAGCTCGCCAATCGAATTACGTTCCAAGAATAAAGCAGTATCATACAGTAAAGTGTCAGTAAAACGACAGAATCTATATCTTAAAAAAAAACTCATTCCAGACTTGAACTCGTGGAATGCAAGCATAAGCCAAAGATGGAGAAAAATGAAGCGAACTAACATAATAAAGCAGTGTTCGAATAGTATCCGCTCTGTCAGTTCAACTCCGACTAGTCGAGACATTTCCCCAACGCCAAATCAGTCGTCAATCGCATGTCGCGCCAGAAAAATTCTACAGACTACTTCCCTAAGACTTCCCAGTAAGTAAAAGTATTCTTTATTGAAAAAATATCTGCGTGTATTCCCGGCAAGAGGACCTCACTTTGGACCGCAAATCTTTGAAGGGTCTTTTTCACTTATGGCAGATTCAAAATTGGCCAAAAAGTTTCAAAAGGAATTTCAACTAGTACTCAATTAATAATTCAGATTACTAGAAAACAAAAAAATTTAGTTATGTCCTTCCGTCGGGAAGCCACAGATATAAGCAATATAATTGTAAAAAAAAATACATAGTAACTGTAATATACCGTCACCTTTCAGATTCCGGTAAAGCCATTGCAGACATTCACAGTGTGCTACGGACGAAATTTAGCAAAATAAACGATGAAGTGCGCAAACGAAAGTCCATGAGCATTACTGATAGCGGCTCCAACTTTTACGTACCCAGTCCGATCGAGTCATCCAGCGAAAACTTGACTTATCGCATTCCGCGAATCAGTATCGCAAAGGTCCGCCAAGCGAAAAAGTCGAACGCTTGCGAAAGTAGTCCGGGCTGTGTAAATATTAATCGAGCAAACACACCTACGGGGCCCAATAGAGCAGGGCTCGCAGGCTCTCGAGACGTCGTAAATAGGCTGAGCCACTCCATGGATAAGTCGAGGCAGTGGAAGTCACTCCAGGAAGCGGACGAGGGCCTGAATTTGGATTCCGAATTCGACGAGGCCGAGGAATTGAAGGTCAGCACACTTCCGAGGCCCAGCAATAGCGTTGGCTCGTATTCTATTTTGACGGCTAAATTTCGCAAGGGACCAGGTTGTAAAGGGCTAGGATTCAGCATCGTCGGAGGCACGGATAGCCCTCGCGGTAACATGGGCATTTACGTCAAGACCATTTATTCGAACGGCCAAGCGGCGGAAATGGGAATCATTAAAGAAGGTGGTAAAAGTATTGATATAATATTTATTTTAATACTCTCGGAGAAATTGTATAAGACGATTTGTATGCCTTTGGCGACATTTATTTTTTTAAATCAAAATTAAACCTTCACAAGATATTTTTATTTTATTAAAATAATATATTGTACTGTTACATTGTCCTAAAACTTTATATTAATAATTTTGTTCATAATTTTTATATCAAATAAAAGATTAGGATTTGATAAGATGTTTTTATCACGATTACTAATACTATTTTATTTTATTTTTCTTTTATTTTAATTACTCATTTTATAACTTATTGCAGGAGACGAAATTATATCAATCAATTCAAAAAGTATACATGGAATGACTCATGCTGAAGCTATAGCAGAATTTAAAGCGATAAAAACAGGAAACATAGTCCTTTATATCGGGAGACGCAGCAACGCTTTTAGACGAAAACGAAAATCTTTTGCATCGACACAAACCCTTGAAATATCACCAATCAATACTTCATTTCATAAGCTCGATAATAAATATACCTATGAAAACTTATGAAAACGCAGCGCGTAAATTAAACAATTCCAATAAATTTTTAAGGTATAACACTTACCTAACAGTTGTCCATTCCAAATTCGTTGATTAATGCAGGCTGAGACAATCTTGTATAAATTAAAACTTTTGCATACGTTATCATATTAATATAACAAAACATTAATAATATTGTAGAACTAAAAATTTGTGTTAAAACAATGTACAAAGTTTTAACGGTTTTAAAAAAAGTGTCCTCTTCCAACGTACAACAAAAACTGTTTGTTAAAATGACTAAATCGACGTCGAAATGAAATTTTATGAAATATACTTATATATTGTTACCAACATTTGCTTTATGTACAACATAGTTAAATTAATTTAAAATTATAAAGTGAAATTAATATTTGCCAGTATATTTACATACAGTTAGTGTCTAGTCATTCAGATGCATATTGAAGAAACAAAAATTATATTAGAAACACTAAAACGATATTATAAACAAAATGTATAAATATAAAAATGCATGTATTAAATACATAACATATTGAGATATTTTACAATGTTTTCACAATCACTTGAATTATTTTTAGAAAGAATTAATGGTGCTAAAGTTAAATAAGAAAATAAATAGGTCAAGAACAAAATAAATATTTAAGTAAATAAGAGGGACATTACACTTCATTAACGTGCTGGTGAATGTTGTAGGCACGTCCTCCTCTTCTTGATTCGGAAGGTACTACAGCGAGATTCTCGGGGGAAATAGTCGCTAGTGTCTGTGAATTAGTAGTGCGTAATTCCTCGGTATCTGGCTGAGAATAAAAAAATGCCGTTTTCAAGCCTCTCGACAGATCTCCAATAGTTGCAGACTCTTTAACTATATTATCTTGAGCACTGAGAAGTTGTTTAAACCTCTCGTCACTTTTATCCTGTGTACAGTTAATATTTTAAATTTACACACTTAAAATTGTTATTAATTAATTCTGATTATTATATGCTAAAATATGAATTTGTCTTTCCTTCTATTTCATTGTTATTTTTTATGAAAATATATCGTTTATAAACTTATAAAAAGTTGTAAAGTACTACTTTATTATTTTTCTTTAGTTGGAGTAATTGGCTAATAATTGCGAAATCTCATAAAATTTTGACTAATTTCTTGCCTGCACTAAAACCGCAGATAATTTGTTTAATAAGTGTAACTTTAATTGAGTCTATATTTATCTCGCGCGCACGTACCTCATTATCGAAGAGAAGAGAAATGGTACGCCCGTGCCGGTTAGCACTGAGCCCCGAGTGGCTTTCAGGCTGCTCATGAGGTTTTGTCTCGTGGCTATTGTCACCGGTGGTAGTATTAAACCGCGGCGCCAAATTAATTCCGAGCCACTGCGAAAAAAGGGCAATACCCTGCTCAGCGCTCGCTGAAACTGCTGCAATTATTTCCTCGGCATTCAATCCTTGATCCTCATCTTCCTCCTCCTGCTCCGGTTTTTCTTCCGTAACTTCGCTACGAAGTACCATAATTTATATCATTAATAAGTCCTCATCAAATTCAGGCACAAGCATCAATCGACATTAACTATGAACGTGAATTAACATAAAAAACGAGAGAAGATTCAACCGACCTGATCGTCATTTCGTGCTGCTTCACTTGGCCCCGGTCGAAACTGAAACATCCCACCGGATAGGTAGCTTCGGATGCACCTAACAAGGCAGGCTCAATCACGAGGCATCCTTTGTGGCCCGGCTCATCTTGCGTCGGCGCTTTCATGGAGACGAACTCCGCGCAAATCTGTGCCAGGTCAGAGAGAAGGTTCATGCATGTAGGTTTGTGAGCCGCCTTATCTAAAAGAAGAAAAAAAATACGTAAAATTTAGGCGGATCTTTTGAACCGCGCCAGAGAGGGAAGACGTCGCTTACCGAGAGCAATGGTCGCATTGTGCACGGGATTGTCACCGTAGCTCAGGTTGAGCGAGACGTTCTGCTCGCGCTGGCGCACGTTGACGCAGGCCGGGCCGCCGAGGTCGATCGAGGCGGTCAGATTGAGCTCGACGCAGCAGAGGCATCCCGAGGCCTGGCACAGGCACTTGCTGTCGGCTCCGGTGGCTCCGGTGGTGGCGGCGGCGGCGGCGGCGGCGGCGGCGACGACGACGAGCATCGCCAGGAGCAGCATCAGCGTGCGGCCCATCACTCGGCAACGCGCCATCACAGGCCCTAACTCGCGAGTCGACTCTTCGGAGTCTGCCTGCGGAGTGCGGGTCGCGCGCGCGCGCACCGCGCGAGGCCCGCGAGAGAGCGGCCCTACTGACCCGCTGCCCTCGATCTCAATGATCGCGAGCGGCGCTTTCCAAGACGCTTGTCCCGTTAATCCGCCCGGCGGGCCGGTCCGCTACTCCGCGCGCGAGCGCTACTTTCTCCGCGGGACCATCGTCGGGCCCGACGGCCCAAGCGGCGGCTCGTCACGCCTCGGGAGAGAGTCGAGGGGCCCGATCGCCGGATAGACTAATGGTCGAAAGGAGAGCAGTCAGCAGTCGGACGACCAACTCCTCAGTCAGTCGTTACCCGTCTCTGAAAGAGGACTCGAGTTTTCAGCCGCAAGAGCTGCAAGTTCAGTCGCATTTGGGTCAACCGGTTTGTAAGCTCCCTGCCGTTGTTCTTCAACGCTGAAACGCGCGATAAGATGCGCTTATCGGTGATACTTGAGCTTCTCCTTATATTCCTGCTGATTGCCTTCGCTGCCTACGGAAGGGTCATCGGTGAGTGCGATCGGATTCGTTCAACTTTTCTTTTATCACTTTTAGAGACTGAGGTCCTTCAACACTGATCTTATTTTTTTATCCGTTAACCGTTCTCCCAGAGCGCACCTCGGATGGACGAGCTATAGCGGGTAAGAAAGCGGTCGTCACCAAGGGATCGGCGGATGCGTCTTTGAAACAGGCGACCGACAATGTGAACAAGTACTGCGTGTGCAACGAGAACATTTGCAATTGCTGTCGGGATTTCCACATTCCACTGGTGCAGCTTTCTGGACCTGGTAAAAAATTTCAGATAAAATATTAGATCGATTATTAATGCATTATAAGTTCAATTTTATGCGAGACTATGGTTTTTTTTATAGGATGCGCGTCACTGCAGTACCTTCAAGATGACAAATTGGCGATGCAATTGAGCATTGGGGATAATATACTTTCTAGCAATGTTGTCAATGGTAATATCAATTACAAATTAATTATTTCTCCTTTTTTGCCACTAATGGAGCTAATTGGCGAAAATAAAAATTTTATTTGACATTCAGTTACCGTAATGTATTCTAGGTAAAAATCCAAAACCGGTTTGCGTGGCTCTACCGGGAGGCTTCTCGAAATTCTGCGGAAAAATTTATTCGATAAAAAGAGATGCCGATAAAAATTTCAAAGCCTGTCTTGGTCTTGAATTGAGGTCCTCATCCGAATTAGAAGCGAGTCTACGAGTGAGCTGCTTCCGGTAACACTTTCGTTCCATCATCGATGCGTTATGCATCGCTAAATACGACTGATTATACATTCACGAGGCGCACTAATTATAATTTCACCACTTTTCAGTTTCGGTCCTGACGGTCTCAAACTTCGACCTGCTGAACCAATACCAGCCAGTCTTTCAGGATCCAGCACTTCTTCGGACGACGATTACGACTTCTTCGGATTGGACGATGACGACGATGACGACGATGATGACGACGAGGAAGAGGATGACGACGATCAAAAAGTATCTCCCGAAAGTAACATAGTGGCTGGTTCTGCGGATAGTGCACAGCAAGAGCAAGTGCAAGATCCAGAGGATCAAGAGGAAGAGGACGATGATGATATTCTTGGATTAGGCGCTCTCTTTGACATCTTCGCCGGTGATGACGATGAAACGACAAAGAAGAAAAGAGTATCGACGTCTACTCCACTTCCGCCGTCATTTGCCATACCAATCTTGTCGTTGACCTCAACCGCGGCGCCAGCTACTATAAGCAGCCAAGAATCGTTGCTGAATAAAAATCCAACCGCAACTTCCACTTCCGCTGAAGCTAATTCCTCCATCTCACCAGATACTCTGTCAGTTTTAAACTCTGAGGAAACTCTAAATCAAGTAGCCAATATTGATGAATTAAACAAGATTGCCCTGCAAGCAACTGAAAAGGAATCCAGCGTGGCGACGGAAAAAGTTATTTCTGCAGATACAACGACTATTGCGAATATTGTATTGAATGAAAAAACCAGAGTTACTGGACAACCGAATAAAGTAACAGGGACCAAAGTGACAAATATTAAAACTGCAGATAAAACAAAATTAAAGAAGGTAACAATTCCAATTAAGAAAAAGGTAACCGTCACTCCTCAAAGTGTTAATTCCATTGCCGCTAACACCCTGAAACCTCAAGAAGAAGAACAAGCTACTGCTGCTGCTAATGATGACGGCGATGATGATTATGAATACAATGACAGTCAATCTGATGAAATTGAAGATAGCGATGAAGAAAAGCTGGAAAGTGATAAAAGTGAAGATGATGAAGATAATCAGCAAGTAAGCAGTGATAAAGACGATGAAGATGAAGATGAGGATGATGAGGAAGCTGATGACGATGAAGAGGATGACGAAACTGCAGAAGTTGTCGTTGACGACGATGACGATGAGGAAGAAGAAGCCGTTTTGAGTGCTTTAATGGACGACGAAAACAAAAATAGTAATCAGGAAAGCAATAAGAACAAAAAGAAAAATGATAAAACAAATGCAAATAAAACTGCGGATGATGGGGACTACGGTGATTTAGCTGAACTTTTAGCAAGAAAACATCCTACCAGTAGAATAATCGAACAGAACAAAAATCTGAGAATAAGATCGAGACAAAGCAAAGTAATGAGAATATAAAGAATTTATTTATTAGATCTTCAGTCTGCCGGTTTATTGACGATAGATTTTTTTACGTTTCCAAAAATAGATTATTCGTTTACCAAAAATGCAACGATCGTAATACATCATTTTTGGGACCTCAAAAGTGACAATTCACACAGTAGATATAATCGCAGATAAAATCTGATACAGCCATAAATCTACAAAGTTATTACTTAATGATAGGTAGAGATCGAAACCCAAGAAAAGTCTGCAGTAATCTTACAGTCATGCGTTAATTTTTATTTTTAATATTGTAATATAATAGTGTAATTTATTAACTTATTTATTAACTTTCTATTTATTTATTTATCGATCCATTAATGTTAATAAAATGTATTAAAAACCTAAAATTAATTTTATTTCCAATATAATCCGATTATTTATACTAATTTAAATCAGAGTAGTTGAAATATTAATTGAAAAGAATTTACATACCTGTTGGTAAATTAAAAAGATTAAATAAAATAAAATATAATCTATTTTCATTTAAAAATTAACGTTTTTTGAAAGCCTATATTTGAACAAAGAAACTTAATGTAAGTGTATATTAGACGAGTGCCTATAAGTAAAAATACATTTTTCTGCGATGTATTCTTTTATGTGAGAAAATAAAATTTAAAAAACGCGCTAAAAATCTTATAATATAGTCAACTTCAGACGTAAGACGTATCTTAATTATATAGTTATAGATATTTATAGATTCTGCTTCTGAAATCTTTTTTTCTCGTTTTGTCTCGCTCTTATTTGTTTTTTCTTTATTCTTTTACCTTTTACCATTTTTCTTGTAATAAGATGAGCTCTACTTTGGTTGTGCACTAAAGTTTAAGAACTTTCTTTATAGAATAACAGTTATGTATGAAGCGAACTTGCGGAGCCACGAATTAGGTAGTCTACTTATTTTTCGTACTCTTTGGTGGAACGGAGCGGAGGTGAAAACTGCGGCTGAACTGAGCCGAACCTTCGACTTTAACATTTTTTCGTCCAATTAGTTCCTTGATTAAGGAAAAATATCTAAAAAACATGGCCTCTGCGGCAATGCGTTATCCTCTGTTAAAGAATTCGGTAAGTATTTGCATATGCTTTATTTGGAGACACGTTCAAATTTATTATCTAAAGTGGCTATGTAGCTTTACATTGGGTGTTATGTAAAACCTTGTCACCCAGTGTCACATTGGTTTTGCCAATTATTTAGATAATAAAACTCTATTTTAGGTTCGGCAATATGCAGTTGCTGCCGCAGCCCAATGTTCTCCATCGGCCAATGTTGATGTTAAAGTTCTAGGCAATAAAGTCAGCATTGCTGCACTTGATAATCAAAGTCCCGTCACTCAAGTTTCAATTATTTTCAAGTAATAAATTTTTATTTATGTGTTGATATAAATGAAGTAATATTAGAGTAAATTATACTCTTATTTTAGAGCTGGTTCTCGAAATGAAACTTATGACACTCAAGGTACATCACATATGCTTAGAATTTGCACTGGATTAACAACTAGTCGTTCATCGGCATTTGGAATTACAAGAAATATTCAACAGCTTGGAGGAGAACTTACAGCTAATGCTGATCGTGAATATATTTCATATACACTCAAGATTACTCGTGATAATCTGTAAGTTATGATTAACTGAATTAAAAAAATTACAAAATAATTTAATAATTATTAACTGATATTTTTATCATCAATATTGTCATTAATCACGTTAAATTAATGAGTATTATTTTACGTTATTGTAGGGGTCCAGCTCTCAAATTTTTAGAAGATGTTGCTACAAATCAACAATTTAAGCCATGGGAAATTTCTGAAGAAATTCCTAGACTCAGATACGAGGTTTCAGCAGTACCTGATAATGTTCGTCTTATAGAATTATTATACAAAGCTGCTTTCCGTGAAGGTCTTGGATATTCTCTGTACTGCCCAAAGAGGCAAATTGGTAAACTTAGTCCAGAAACTGTTAGTAATCTTAAAAGTTTACTTAAAAATAAACTATTAAATTAAGCTTTTTTTAATTAAATATTTGTATTTTAATAGCTGAGTCACTTTGTTCAAAATAACTTCAGTGGTTCTCGATGTGCTGTAATTGCCACTGGCCTTCCTCTATCGGAAGTAGAATTACTTGCCTCTTCATTAAATGTTTCATCCCAAGAATCGAATACACCTACTTCAAAATATAATGGTGGTGAAATTCGCAAAGAACGCAATTCTGAACTGGCCAGTGTGGCTGTAGCAGTTGAAGGTGCTGGGCTTAAAAACCGCAAGGACGCTGTTGCTTTTGCAGTATTGCAAAAGGTTGCAGGTGATGGCCCTAGAGTGAAATGGGGAGGTTGCAATGCACCCCTTCACAAAGCAGTTGCTTCTGCTGGACAAGAACCTTTTGCTATATCAGCCCTTAATGCCAGTCACAGTGACAGTGGACTTTTTGGTTTTATTCTTTCTGCTCCAGGTCAAATTGCAGGCAATGTAAATATATTGCAATTATATGTATACATGTATACTTACCTGCTCAATTGTTTGCTCAATTTATTTAAATCTTTTTTTCTTTTTATAGCTTGTCAAGGCTGGTGCAAAGTGGCTGCAATCACCTAAATTTTCAGACAGTGATGTAGCGCGAGGGAAAGCTACTTTGAAAGCTGCAGTTTTATCTGCAGGAGATAATGCCTCTTTATTACACGAAAGTATTGGACAACAAGTACTTTTATCAGGCAATGTTTCAACACCAGATGCTATTGCAGCTGAAATCGATAGTATATCTGCTGCTGATATTAAAAACGTAAGAGAAACAAAATAAATATAATATTATTAGATTGTAATTTATGAATTGGTAATATTTCTTTTTCTTTAATAGGTTGCTAGTCAAGTTGCTAAGGGAAAACTGACAATAGTCTCTGTTGGTAATTTATCAACAGTTCCCTATGTTGATCAGTTATAAAATGTTATAGAAAATGTAATT
Source organism: Eurytoma californica (assembly GCA_035586675.1). Lineage (NCBI taxonomy): Eukaryota > Metazoa > Arthropoda > Insecta > Hymenoptera > Eurytomidae > Eurytoma > Eurytoma californica. The sequence continues at coordinate 8,562,422 of JAXIUT010000048.1, forward strand.
AGGATATTTAACATGAAGTTTCCATCTTACCAAACAAGAAAATCGATGTTATGACATTGTTACGTTTAATATACAATACGAATGTAACATTAAAATACCAAGTGTCATGTACATATGCAATATGAGAGGATATAAGTTAAATAAAGAAATCATTCGATTTAAATTAAAAAAATTATATTATTTATTTTTATTTAGTATAATTTTACTTCTTCTATTGAATAAAACTTATTGACATCATTGGGGATAGAACGTAAAAGTTTTCCACGCAACAGCCTATTAATCATTGGCCTTAGATTTTCCAAGTCGTTTAACAAGAGAAACTAAAATAAATAATATATTTATTAATTAAAAAATTTTAAATAAATTGAAAATTTTAATTTAAAATAAGTAACAACTTACATGAGTTTGTATGGTTTCAAACAATTTTTCTAAAAGTTGAGATACTTGTTCATCTTGTGATAGTAAATAATGTTGATAATGTGAATCTATTAAGAGTTTGATCCATTCACATAATTGATTATATTGACATTCAAATATCTCCTCTGAAGAATTTTCATCATTGAGTTTATTAATTAAATACGCTAATAATTTTAGTATCTCATCAAAATTTAGTCCAGTTCTAAGATAAGAAAGAAGTGAAACATCTGCATAACACATACTAAGAATTTTATTTAAAAATTTATTTTCTGATTTACTATTTTTATCCTCGTCTGAATGTTTGAGACCATTTTCGAGAATATTACTCTGTGTTCTTAAACAAAAGGCTAAAATTTCAACTAATAATTCCTCTGGCAAATCTTTCAAATAATCTAAACACCATAAAATAGATGATACATCTTTTGACTCTATCAATTGGGGGATTATGCTGCGGTAAATCAGAGCATCACTCATCCCTTCATGTAAGAGTGTTGTGATTTGAGTTGCAACTTTATTGTTTAGCTTTTCCAAAGGTAATTTATGATCAGAATTTTTTAAGAAACGTATTCCCCAATCAGCTTTTGTAGATTCTTGAATAACAACAATATCACTATCTTCTTTAGATGAGTCATTCTTAAAATGAAGTGTCGAACCAAGCATTGCTTCTATTCTTTGTGGTGCTAAACTGTAAGGGGCTATTGCTAAATGTCTATTAGCTGCTAATAAAAGTTTATCTTCAATTTTCCATAGTTTAGCATCGCTAGTGTACAGTTTTAATTTTTGAACAGCTTGAACTAACTTAAATTGTATATTGTAAATTACCAACACAGCTCCTTCCTCATTAGCATCTGCACCATAGCAAGCTATAGTAGTATTATTTAGTGCTACCATTACTACAGGATGTTTAGTATTTACAATGGTCATTACACTAATTAGAGAACCTGGTGCAGTTTCTGAAGTAGAAGTAATCAGAGGATAGTTGTATAATCTTCCATGAGACCCTGAAAGTATTATAATATTATTATTCCATCCATAAATTTAAAATAACTTAACTTTTAAATATCTGAAATATTTATCAATAAGAACTTACATAAAGTTAATAAATAAGCATTATTTTCATCTTGTACTACAACATGACCAACTAATGTTTCAGAAGACCTCTTAAGCTCTATTCTCATTAAGTGATGTGCTTCTTCAATGAGATGTTCATTTTTTAGAGGAAGTACAATAAAATTATGAGATTGATCTATCTTTGTAAGAGCACATAAATATATACAATCTTTGACACACACCAACTGACAACTTAATATCTTTTCATCTGGAAGTAAAATACCCGGACTATTCCAAACCTTTCTGTTGTCAAGACCCCATCTTAGCGAACATGTTGCACCATTTTGCATTACCAAAATTGGCGATTTATTTTTCAAAGTGAGTATGGTATGTACAAGAGATAAAAATTTATACTTTTTAACGCTATCTAAATTTTGTTCTTCTTTCTGCCAAATTCTAACATTTCTTCCATTAAAAACTGCAACGTAACTTTTTGATAATTCATCAAAAATAACTTGTGTAGTTAAACGTTCTTTTGTAGACCAACTGCTAACTTGTTTTAAATTTTGAAGCTAGAAGTATAAATAAACAAAAGTTATAAAATGTTATTTTACATTATCAATACATACACTTTAAATTAAAAAATATTTTATACCTTATATCTTATAACAATATTTCTTCCAAGTGTAACAATAGCACAACCAGATTTTGAATCCGCTTCAACACCAAGCAAATTTTGTTGATCTATCAGAGGGCACAATGTATAATACGAACTTAAGCGTGCCATTGTTAGTCAATTTAATTTTCAATCAACAGTTGATTACTAAGGCATGGTCCGTGTAGTACACTATTATACTAAATCCATGTGCACAAGTGTGAGCTCCAAAAACTGTTTTATTTAAATACTAATTAATAATTATAACGAAGTAGATAAATTTGTTTAATTATAAGAATAAATTTCTTACAAAATAGTTATGACGTCATAATTATTAAAAAATAAATACAATAATACTATTTTGTATTTTCTACAAACTTAACCTAGTGTAAGAATTAAACAAATATTCTGCTGTACAAAGACCGCATTATCGCAAAAGCATTAATATAGTATTGTTAACAAGTTAAAATGCTTATCGCTACTTTGTAACTTTGCATACCTGTAAACTTTTCTTACAATAAATTGCTGGGTATAGCCTGCACTAACTAGCCAGCTGCAGACAGTGCAGAGCGGCTTAATATTGTAAGGTCAGGTTGGTATAAAAAATGGTCAGGGTCCAGGGACGACATTATCAGGCTCTGATCAGGCACGGGTGAAATCGTAAGGCACCACAGGGTGAGCGCAAAGTGCAGGGGTGAGAATGTGAGATTATAACGTAAAAGCTAAGATTTATGTATAGGATCAGGTAGAGAATTAACTCACCTAAAAGTGGAGTTCGTTTATTTTCCCATACTCAGTTCTTTCAGGTTTAGAGTTCATTGATATTCGAGTACAATGTGTTTTAAAATAATAACAATTTTTTAAGTACTGTATGTACAGTAGCGAGCGGTGTTTGCTGACATAATAGGATATGTCGGTATGCCGAAAAAAACTGTGAGACATGCACATGTACAGGAATCGTCTTCGACACCAGTGGCCGCGGAAAAGGCAAAGCGGCATCGCAGTGTACACATTGGCCCAAAAAACGGTAGACGCTGGCTTTCGCTTAAAAAACGACTTGGCCTCCACACCGACGATGAACTCGTCGTTTATCTTCTCGATCTTGCCGACTCGATTAACGCTCAGTAAAGTTTTACAAATATATCCAAGTTTATTTCTTTATCTTTTCTGTTGACTGACTGTTTTAATTACCCTTTCAGGAAGGATGGCGATTATCAAGGAAGCTCTGAACCTTGGAAAACGCAATGTGTACAGGAGAAAGAAGTATCGGATACCAAAGAAGCACCCACCTCTACACACGATGTCTTTCACATAGAACTACCAAGACGTAGTCTCAGGAATCTGGCTAATGCAGAGGAAACATCAATTAAACAAAAATCAGAAAAAGGTGAGCGATTGGATGCTGTACCAAATGAGAGTGAAAAACTACCTCAGCAAGATGTTAACTTCTATGTAAAATCTAACTCTAAAACAAGTAAATCCAAACGACATAAAAGCAAAGTTAAGCATCATAAAGAAAAGCGAAAAAAACGCAAGCATCAAAAAAACAAAGATTTGAAAGATATAATTGGTCTTGACAGTAGTACAGTAGACAATAGTTCTTGGGAGCTTGATCCTGAAATTGATGGAGAAAAATGTTCCGCAAATTTATCGCATTCTATATCTCCAATATTACTTGATCAATCTTTTGATAACTCCATTTCTTCAAGTTCAAAAAAGATAATATATCCTGAAAAATCTGAACATAGTGAAGATCTTAACAAAAGTACTAATAGTTTCAAGGCTGATATTTCTTATGACCAAATAACCACAAGTTGTACGGAAGAGCAAGTGGAAGAAAATGAAGAACAAAATAATATACAAGATTTAGAAGTTCAGAGTTCTTTGGATAAAGCTAACAAGTTTGTATTAGAATTGGATCAATCATTTATTACACAATCTAAAAAAATGTCAATAAACGTAAAAAATATCAATGATTCACAAGATAGTGATTATGAAAGTGGAAGTAAAAGGTCGAGACATTTTAAAGGTGAAATTAATGATTCCTGTACTATTCAATCTGAATTGGACAAAGATTATCTTGAAGAAACATTATCCTCAATTCACAAGCGAGAAAAGAAAAAGCACAAAGGAGAGCATCAAAGTAAAAAGCATCGTGATGTTCGTAAAGCCCCTCAAGATGGAATAGTTTCTACAAATGAAGAAGAAAATGTTGTCTCTTGTTCTAATCTTTTAGTGACATCAACAGATGTAGATACTAGTGTACCTGATAATACATTGTCATCTGATGTAATAAATGAGAATGTGGATGTAGATCTCCCAAGATTAGCTATAAAGATTAAATTGTGCCAAGACTGCAGTAGCCGTCATTTACAAGATGCTTGTCCTCTAACTGATCCTGAATACACTGTCAAAGATGTTATTTCATTAGAAGAATGGTTACAGCAAAACAATGAGAATTCAGAAGCTATGAAAGCTTTTAATTCTGATGATCCTATGTCTAAAGGTTACAGTAAAACTGTGGATGATGGATTTGAATCAGATGAAGAAACTTCAGAACAATATAAATCAAAATTAAAAGTAGAATGTGAAGAGAAGCTTCTAACTTTCGATGCCAATAGACCTCTTTATGCTAGAGATTCATTACCTGAATGTTTGGAACTTAAATTATCTAACATGGATCATGGTCTTGGTGTTTTTGTAAAAACTGTCTTACCCATATATGCAAAACTAGGACCTCTAATTGGTAAACCTGTTCAAGAAATGGATATTCCTGATGATTTTTCTATGAGACATATTTGGGAGGTATAACAATTTGAAATATTTATGACGAAATTATTATTAATATTTTGTTAATGTATTTGTTTCAGGTTAATAATAATAATAGAACATTATACATCAGCACTACTAATCCTTTAAACAGCAATTGGATTCGTTACGTTCGACCAGCTGATTCTAAAGAAGAAAGAAATGTAGCCGTTACATACAAGAATGGAGAAGTCTATTTGGTTACCAGTAAAGCTTTAGCTACAGGAACGGAGTTGACTTATTGGTCAGATTCACAATCAACAGCTTGGGCAAAGAAAAATAAAATTGATAAAACAAGTGAGAAAAAATATATATAAAATTAATTATTTTTACAGTACTTATTTTCTGTAATTTTTTGAAAATAACTTATGTTACTCATTTCAGATTGCGGAGGATGTAATTTAAATTTTTCTCATCCAATTTACTACCGTCTTCACTGCTGCATTTTCCACGATACAAATTACAGCCTTACAATAAGAAAATATCATTGCAAGGTATTTAAAAAATATCTTCAGAAAAAATTGTATGATTCTCGAGTTTGATATTTAATTCTGTTCATAATTATAGGTGTGTGGTGTGGCTGTTTTGGGAAAAGACAATATTATGAAACACGCTGCTCAACTCCATGCGGGCCGTGGTGCATATCAATGTCAGTATTGTAAAAAATTCTTTTTAAGGCTAAATTATCTTGAAATGCATAGAACATATGGATGTTCTCAAAATCCTCAAAGATCAAGACCTTTATGCGACTTTTGCGGTCGAAAATTTTGTCAGCCACAAAAACTAAAGGTTCACATAAAACGAATGCACAGCGGTAAGTTTTTTTTATTATTTTTTCCTAAACTATTTTTTTCTAAAATTTATGTGAATTATGAATTTCAGACATGTCAGAAGTACTTCGAGAATTTCAATGTAAATTGTGCTTAAAACTTCTCGGATCTCGAGCTGCTCTCCAAAGGCACATGAAAGAGGTTCATCATAAAGATGTAGTTGGAGCAGCTACTTGCGATCGTTGCGGCAAAATGTTTCAGAATAAAAGTAATTTAAAAATACACATGTTGACCCATAGTGGAGTCAAGCCTTTCAAGTAAGACATAACTATTAAAAATTATATTTAAAAAGTTACATTTCATATTAATCAAAATCAAATTTGCTTTCATTTAATTCGCAGATGTAAGGAAGATGGTTGTAAAGCTGCCTTCACAACAAAACAGTGCCTACAATTTCATTATAAAAAAGTTCATGGTCTTAGTGAAGAAATGATGCCAAAAATTGAACGATCAGTAGCATATACTTTTGATGCTTATAGTGGTGGTTTAGCAGAAGATGTTGGTAGAGGAAAAACACCCAAGTTTGCAGCAAGTACTTCTCAGGTAGATCAAACAAATCTTAACAATTTTTTAACTAATTAATTAAAGTAAACTAATTTACTAATGTATATTTTTACAGGAAAACAATGACAGTTTAGCATCATTTGATGACTGTAGCAGCGAAAACAATAATTCGTCAACCACTACCGAATTTCAGCAAAGTAGTATGAGCAAATCTGTGGAAGAAGTAGAAGCTCCAGGTCAAGAAATATCTACAACTGTTCCAGTTGCGGATTCAGCAGTAGAAAGCGCCGATTCGGATGCAGATATCTACGCAACTCCGAGATTGTCAACTAGTAATGCTGACAAAAAGTGGATGAATGAATTCAATCCAGTTTTAAATACGCCTTCTGCTCAAACGGTGGCTGAAAGCTACAATTTCGAAGAAAGCAGAAAGGACGAAGAAAAAATTCATTCGTCGAATCAAAACTTAATAGATGATGCAAAACTTGGAGTTAGTGTATATAGAAGAACGGAAAGTGCGAGTGCTAGTCTTCTTGTGGAAGCAGCTCTTGATGCTGCCGAAAGAGAGATCGGAGCCGTGTCCAGTCCAATTCTAGAGGATAGTGACCGTGAAACGAATTTATATTCAATCCCAAATGAGTTGGATTTCAAAGTTGCGTGCTCACAAAGTCAAGTAGTGCACAAGTCTCCCGACACCAATCTCGATTCTTACATACACGAAGAATTAGCATCTTCTCCGACAACTACTTCTCATATAAGACACAGCCCAATTAGTCAGGTACATCTAGACTATCACATCCACAGACCTGTCGATTACGTCAATTCAAACAATAGAACACACAACATCGAGCAGTACCTTGACCAACAAGATATTCAGCGCGTTATTCATGTCTCTCAAGAAATCCCAACGTCTCCCACGCGGTACCAGGAAATGTCTCATTCTCATGTTCATCCGCATTCGCAAACACACGTCCATCCACATCCACATCATCAACATCATCCAGGAAGCAGCGAGGCACTTTCCAGCGATGAAGGAGACGCAGTCGCTCAGAATTTAAGCTTGTCTGTTAAAGAGAAGAGCCTACAGCAACTAGACTTATCCAAGTACGACGGACTCGAGACTGAATTTTCTCTAGTGAACAGAGATAGGGTAAGATTCGAGCCTCTCATTGTTCAGTCCACAGTGGATCAAGGTTTAGACATGTCAGCTAGAAGCTTTCATCAAGTTTTCGAATCTCAAGTACAAAGCAGCAGTCATCACCACCACCATCATTTATACGAAATGACCGATCGCGAGCGACAGGGTGTTGATTTAAGTCGAACGGCTGCCTGCATATCTCCATTACCTTATCCTCCGCCACCTCCTCCGTATCCTCCTCCGTATTCCCATGTCGATGTGTCAAGAGTTGTGAGTCTCGAGCCAAGTGCAAGATCCTCACATCACTTGCACACTTCTGTTTCGCGATTAATAACAAGTCCTCAGCCTGGAGGCTCTCTGACCTCGCATCTTATGTCAGACAGCCTAGAGGCACGTATTATGTCACCACCTCCACCTTCAATGCATAGTTATAACACATCTTATTCTGTAGGTACCACTCCTTATCACGCGTCCAGATCAGGATATCATTATTCTGGATATTATTAGTACACATTTTCATATGCCTTCCTTCATAATAGGCCTATATCGAACTTTGTGTGCTTTTAAAAATGAATTTTCATTTTTATCACGTTTTCGAGCTTCTACGTATGTAACAGAAGTTTCTTGAATATTCAATCTCTCATTTTTCTGAGTAAAACAGGAAGATATACTATGAGTATGCCTAAAATTTGTATGTTTCACACAGTGATACTTGTTCTAGTCTTAATTCATACAATCTGTGTAAAAGTTTTTGTTATGAATTTAGTTATTATTTGCATATACAAGTGTATGTTATAAGTAGATATAAAAAAAAATCTGCTGGACACTTTGGTACTCAATTTTCATAGTAATTGCATAAAATCGATTATTTAGAGCTAAAAATCTAGCAGGAAAATCTTCTGAACTTCGTTTCTAATTGATTTTTTAGGATAATACTTAATAGTAATTTAATTTACTAAATCATAATTTTTAATGATTTATTGTTCTATAATCAGTGCCCTTTAATTACGGAGTAGATTTATTGTATAGAACTTTTTCTATATTATATAATAATAACAATGCTTCCCATCGCTAACTATTGAGTTAGTTGTTTAAATAATTTTTTTAAGAGATCAACAAAAGTTTTGTACACATATAGGGAGTTAAAGCAAAGATGGTCCTAGATCGCATGGAAGTTGACTCCTACAACGCAAAGTTGTAGAAGTCAACTTCCTACAACGCGTTCTTTATGAATCTTTACGAATCGATCCGATACAGTCTTTACTTTCTCCCGCAGTGTGTATACTGTTTTTCTATACATCCACACCGAAATTACTACATTTTAATTCCGACGCTGGGAGAATAATTGGGACTTTCGACGAGGGTGTGTAAGAAAAAATATTTAAAAATACTCGTCGAAAGAACTATTATGGTAGAATGAAGGAAGGTTAAAAAATAACTTAGAACTTATTTTTCAATATTTTTTATTTTTAAATTTTTATTTAGGTATAAAAGCATCTAATACAGAATCTCGGAGTAAATCTATTTTTAATTAAGAAATTTAAGAGCAGTCACAAATTCATAACACGATCTTCTCGCAAAAATTGTCTTAAATCTATCTTTAGAACACTCGACAAATTCAAAGTTGGAGGATTGCGAAGAAAAATTAAGTGATCATTGCTTTTTTGACAGCGTAAGACATTATGCTTTTCTTTAAAGATAAAGAGTTGCATGGAATATTGAAAATATCATTGAATTTAAATAGCAACAAAAGTCTGTCATTGAAATTATACGTATGTACTCGTCCATTATTTTCAAGATTCATAATCAACCGATATTTTATTTTTTCAATGATTGCACTTGAATCAGTATTTTCTACGTTTTTTTACTGAAAATCGTTTTACAATTAATTGTTTTCACAACCAAAGATTTTTGTTTGATAAGGATTTCTGTGCCAAAATTTTTAAATATTTATTATGTATTATAAACTGATTAGTTAACGTTGATTCTGCATAAGCAGTTAGTACTACTAATTTTACTCATTAATGAAGTATCTAAAAATCGAATTTAGTAATAAATATATTAATTTAAAAAAATTATAACAATCTAAGGCATTATGTAATCAGAGAATATTTGAGAACTATTCCATAAAGTATTTATTAAGATAGACCTATCTATAAAAGTATTATAGTACAAATTTCTTATGCAGAATGCAAATAAATTTATATTTTTATATAGTTGACTGAAAATTAAAAAGTAATTGTCTTGTCAAATGTATAATTTTATTTATAAGTATCACTAAAGAAGTGAATCTAATTTATCCTCTTTGTAGTATCTTTACATTATGAAGTATGTTTTATTATTTTATACAAATTAGTGATAAGGCTTTTATTTGTATAATATCTCATGTTGTATCGTTAATTTACTCATTTTTAAAATTAAAAAAAAATTAACTTAATATACATATATATAATAATATACATTCCATTTTTTTCAAAGGAGACTGATGCTATATGACTGCATAATCATTTATCGTTTCAATTATAAATAAAACAATTTATAATATCCGAAGTAATAGCCGATTTAATGGTTTTATTTTAATATAATCAACCCAACAATTATTTTAATATTCGTTGAAGAATTTTGACCATATTTTATTTATCAAATATTAATACAGAATTTTTTTTGTTAGATTATAAATTTCACATTAAATTGTTAAAAAAAAAATGTTGACTAATTGTGTGCCAAAAGTAACTTATGTCTTGATTTCTCTTGCTAGCTTAATTACAATTATTTATTTGTTTTAATTCTTAACAATACATTTGCTTCTGATTATCTAACTAGGTGACGATTGCAATTCACTAAACTTTATTACAATTAAATTTAAGATAAAAAAGGAGTTTATTATACAACTGTTACAACTGCAGCAGTTTTAATTACACATTTTATCATGGTTGACTAAGAAAAATTATTTGATCAGTAGTCTCTAAATAATTGGCTCTGTCCTCCTGGATGAAGTGAAATTGCCATAGCAATCAGTATACGGTTCTGCAAAGAGAAAAAGCTTGAAATTACGATTACGCCTAATTCAAAACTTTTTTTTCAATACTTCGTGGGTAAAATATGATTTTGCGCACACCTTTTTAAAAAGCGCTACTTTAAATCATACTTTGCATACGTCGTATCGAAAAATACGTTCCAATACACGAGCGAGGAGATAATTTTTAGACTCGAGTGATCTTTTCGCACTCGCTTCGCTTGCAAACATCACATGAGGCTACAAATAATTTTCTCGCTCTTGCATCGAAATGTACTAGTTCCATACTCGTGCGCGAAGTGATTTCAGGTCTAGTGTGAGTATCACTCTCGTTTCGTTCGGATGCAAAACACACAGTCATCCGAGAATTTCCTCTCTCGCACTAGTATCGAAAGCTACTGCAAGAGAATGTTACAGGGCAAAGGTAAACCAGAAATAAAAAAGGAGTTACATAGGAATTTAATAAATGTGAGCCATGGTTTGGGTCAGTCTCGCACATAAGGGAAGATCTACTCTAGCTAGTAACAAAAAAAAGTATGGTGATACAACCTTTGCTGCTGCAAGAAGATGAAATTCAGGCCTGGTAACGGTGCGACGACTTCTTACCATCTCGATCGCGCCGATAAGGTCGGTGACGATAGTGATGATTCCTGGAGCTTCGGGTGCTGGACCTGGATCTTCGGGAGCGTTCGGCGGAGGGCGAGCGCGTGCCCCGCCTCCTAGCCCCGGTGCTTTTCTGGCTGTAGGACGACCTTGAGCGCTTGCGGGAGCGCGAGCGCGTGCGCGATTTCGAGCGGGACCGGGAGTGCGATCGCTTCGAGCGAGATCGGGAGCGCCGGCGGTGTCTGCGGGAGCTCGAGCGGGAACGCGTGCGCGAGTGCTTGTGCTTGTACCTGGACCTCGAGTGGGACCTCGAGCTGGACCTCGAGCGATATCGCGAGGACGAGCGCGACCTCGACCTGGCGTGGCGCTTCTCGCTGCTCTTGCGCGCGCGAGCCCTGTCCTTGGCGGCCGGAGGTGCGGATTTGCCGCCCTCCAGCTGCTGGGCTGCCGCGGTGTCCACTTTCGCGACCGACCGGGAAGACTCTCGCGAGTTTGATCGCGAGGAACCGTTTCTACTTCTAGACCTGCTGCGACTCGATGAGCCCTTGGTGTGCGACCTTGAGCTCTTGCCGCCGCTCTTTTTTCGCTTTGACGAGTTCAAGCGAGCCGCGTCCTCCGAGCCGGACGAATTATCTTCTTGGTCTTCCTTGTGGCTGCGGATACTAGATACCGCATTGGGTTTCGATGCCGTCGCAGTTCTGCTCGTTGCTCTTCTCTCACTACCATAAACCGTATCTTTTTCATTGTCAACTATGAAGAGTGCCAATTACAGAATTCAAGAGTTAATCCTCAATGTTTATTATGTATAGCATGTATAACGGCAGTGCCGCACTCATTTTTCAAGTATTTTTTATTTCATAATTTGATGGTTAAATAAGAAAATGTGTGTACCTGTTCGGAAACTGCTTGTATTACCCACGAAAGTCTCTTTCTTATCGCTCCCCTCGACTCTACTCCTTTTTCTCTCCCTTGAACTTACGTCACCGTCTTTTTTACTCTCCTCGTTCTCCTCATCGACATCCTCCTTTTCTTGCTCCTCCTCCTCCTCCTGGGCGATCCGAGCCTCGATCTCGGCCTCGGTCCTTCGAAAGGCTTGCTGCCGGCGTCGTAAAGTTTCCTTAAAATACATTTGTCCTCGTTTAAAATGCAATATCACCCGCGCCAGCTTTCCTCTCTGAGATACGCCGATGCGGCATCCTTTACGACATTACGCATCGAGATAATGGACTTTTATCACTATTCCGTTAATGTCGAGGGATGAATCAAATGCAAACTCTGCGTGCAGCATTGCCCTCGCAAGGGCAGGGAAGCATCGTTTGCTCGCCGGATAAAAAGGGCATACCTTCAATTCTTCGTCGCTATCATTCTCACCGGGACTCTGTTGAGGCTGCTCGTTCTGCGACGACTGCTCCTCTTCGGACTCGCTGTTGCTGTCGCCGTAAATGCCCAGCCCTGCAAAACAAAAGGTTCTTCCTTCAATTCTTTTCACTTGACGGCGATTCGAGTGTGACTACTCGCGCGCGCGAGCGCATGCACCCCAAATTAGCGTGCAACGGCGTGCGACCGTGCACGCAGTCGAGTTCGCTTTATACACCCTCTGCACATCTCGGCTATTGAATTCGAGCAATCGAGTTTAAGAAATTCTCTGTTATTCCCCCGCGCGCATCCTTGTAACGACTAACAAGCCGGTGGATGCAGTTTATGCCTTTTTTTTAACATTGAGTACTCGTACGGAAAAGCACGCACGCAAAACAGGGACGAGTGGGCGTGATAAGCAACGCTTTGGATTTTGGTACACGGTAACTGTCTCGTTAATACATCCTTATTTTTATCATTTGTTTGAACTTACCGAGTTTGCGCGTAATCTGAGCAACTGGAGCTGCATTTTGGGGAGCATGAATTAAACTTTTTCCTGTAGAAGCTTATAATTTACATTTATTTTGCAGTTTAAGTCATTAATCAGCATTCAAATTTCATATATTTGTATGCCTATACTGTTATAAGTTTTGTAAAACCTGTTCATTACTTTTATTACTACTAAATTTTTTAATTTTCTACCAACATTTCTTCAATAAAATTCTTTGAAAAATTTAAAACATTAAAAAAATATGTGTATATTACAACAACAGTACAACAATAGTAGTAGTAAGCAAAGTAAGTGTAATGATGACATAAACTGAAATTTAACTAAATATATTTTTCTTTTATCTACAGTATAGGTCATGTGGTATTAAAATCATTTGATTGTCGGGAATACCTTTACTATTAGTTCGCTTCCAAACCTCTTTACAAACAGAACTAATTTCATCATTCGTAACTTCTAGTAAAATTTCTGTAAGAGATCTTCGCACTTTAAGCATCTAAAAATAAAAAGAATTTCAAATGAAAATTTGCAATGTATTATCATATTCACAAACAGGTGCACAAAGTTAAACTTACTAAATTTTGTAAAATTTCTTCTTTGCTTTGCTTCGTTGATGGTGCAGTTGATGGAACAGATTCTTCAGTACTTTTTTCTTTAGTTAAAGGTGCACGCGGATGTGTAGTAACTGACGAACTTGCATCGTGAAAGCGACTTTTTCTTGGTTTTATCAAATCTGGACTTCCTATTTCAGCGCTTTCTTTCTGTGGTTTAGTTTCAGTGATATTATTTTCTTTTTTATCGTCATCTACATCCTGATCAGTTGTTTCCTTTTCTGAGTCAGAGTCCTGGAACACATCATAAAAAAATAAAATAAACAATTTCATTTATTAAATTTATTTTATTAAATGAATACGTACAAATTTACTTTTACTAGGATTGAGAACAGCACGTGCTTGATCTTCAATCATTTTTCGAGCTTCCAATTCTTGTTTTCGAAGAATTTCTTGACGCTCACGCTCTACTGCCTTCTGCTTTTCTCTTTCCATTTTTTCCAATCCTTCTCGAATCCATGCTGGTAATTGCCGCCTTTTAACGGTGTCTAAAAAATAGTATTGGGTAAACATAAATTACCATTCAAATGACTCCTTTCATATACAAGTCTAATGCTACCTAACGTAATAGAAATATCCTCCTCGGGAGTTCTTTCTCTGAAATCTCGATTTCTCGAAGTTGGTATATCAGTGCATGGTACGACATTAGGTGGAGTCGGTAAAATTGGTGCTCTATGACTATTATGTCGCACATTTTTTATAAATGGTGGTTGAACAGGAATATTTGCTCCTGGTACAGCAGGATGTTCATTGTTCCAGAAATTACTAGGAGGACCCTGAAATCAACTCAAAGTTATAAGATAAACATTTTTATTTAAAAAAAAAAAAAAAAAATCTTAGCTGACTTGATTGTTAAATTGTGAATTAACATGTGGCATAGTGTTATATCCATATGAAGAGGGTATTGGTGGTGGCACTGTTGGAACAGCAATGGTTCGATTACAATGACTGTTAAATGATGATCCAGTTGATGATATTATAGGTGCCGGAGGTGGAACCAGAATATTGTCAGAAATATTAGACATTGCAATAGTCTTTGAGTCTGCTACTCCAGGCATATTCCATTCCCAATTTCCAGGCCCTGATGATTCTGCTGTAGATGAATTCCAATGGCTTTCCCATTGATTCCATTGATTCCAGCTGTCTGTAATTGAAAGAATCTCATATTGTTATTTTACATTATTGATCCAATATATAACACATACCTGTTCCACTGATATTGGGAGCTGGAGGTGCAGGAGGAATATCATCATCTTTGGTATCCATATCCATAGGTGCTTCTCCTCCTCCATCGCATGACGATGTAACCTGTACATTATCTGCAATTGAAGGTGGTGGTGGTGCAGGTGGTATAGATGTCTCCTTCATTTTGATCCATTGTTGGGCTAAAGCAGCCCAGTCCACTGTTAAAACATAATTTGTGCAGTAAAAGTCATTAAAGCTAAATAATTTTTACAAACAAAAAATCGTAGATTTTTTCCTTTTCCTAAATATACTTTCTACCCTGTTTCTACCGAAAGACAGATATGCATTGCATAAAAACGTTTATTTTTCTTTTTCTCCTTTTTGTTATTCAATTACCTTGATCATTGTTCATATTTTGGTAAGACGAGGGAGTTAAGGCCCACTCTGTTGGATAGTCCTTACCCTCAAACATGTCACCGCTCATCTTCATTGATGCACATTTGTTTATATGTAGCATACAGCATTTAATCCCTTTTTCTTAAGTTCCTTCAGTACATTAAATCAAGGCTCCTTTACAGTCACAGCATCAATACTAAACAATATTTCAGCTTAAAATTTGGTACCTTTAAATAAACGTATATAATGTAGTAAAATATAGAAATTGTAATTTTGTTAAGAATTTTGTTCTAACTACAGAAATATAACACCTACACATTTATAGGTATATACATTATAAATTAATTGCAAAGCTTCCACTTGAAAAGTAATGAATACTGAACTATTTTTTATAAAATACTACTTTCATGGCTTTAAAAAATACTTATATAAAACTTTAAACTACACTTATTTATTAAAATACAATAAATGCAGTACTTCAATAAATAGTGTGTATGTACGTAGTACATGCATACATATATGTTACAAGCATCCTTATAGCTACTCAAAAAGTGTAGTATATTATACTGTGACCGTCACAATAATCAAAAGCAAAGAATTATTTGGAATTTTATTTTAAGAGAATATAAAACCCACGCATAACTTGCAAAAAATGAAATTAATTAACTACAAACAACAAAATACATATTAATACAAGCGTAAATTACAAGCCTTAAAACCGACTAACACATGTATGTATAAGCATTTGAACAATGAGCATAAAAATACTGCAGAGACTAAACTATATCCTGAAAAGTCGAAACTTAGATATGTTTTGACTATATCGACTATCGACTATCGAATATTCGAATTACCGAGAGAAATGGTCATAATGGTAAATAGTAATCACATTAGATGGCGCAGTTATCTGTTATAGTCGCTCCAAAGTTCGTTATAATATCAACTTAGCAAAATTAGTTATACTAATTTAAGTCTCACTGCTCACTAGCCTCTACTCGTAGGTGAATAATATATATGTAATTATACACATATAGCGATATAGTAGACAGTATTGTATAGTAATGATACTCTCTTACTAAATAAAACACTTACTATTGAGTTATTGATTGATTAGTTGATTATTAATCACTATCGTACGTATGTACACTCGACTACCTTTGATTCTGTAAGAATGTTTTTAAATAATTGCAACGTCGCTTGAAAATTTCTGTGTTATAGATAAGGATGCAAATATATGCATCCTTGTCTAGCACCTAGAAATTTTCAAGCGATATTGCAATTATTTAAAAACGGTCGATATAAATTTAATATATCGGTAGAATCTAACTTCTACCACTCGTATCACCGGGATACGATCTGCGCATGCGTACGTGAGATGTTTTTAGAAAAGTTGATACTATACAATTTACGGTTTTGAGTGATGAGGATACGAGGGATAGGAATATAATAGTGATACAAGTGATAGGAATACGAGGGATTAGGCCAATCAATAGAGATTTTTCCCGTGTCAAAAATCCCACTAAAATCCCACTCATGTGAGACCTATACCATCATATCAATAAGAACAATGAGTAGATTAATTAAGATATAAATCCAATATGTAAGTATTAATTAGTTTGTTATTAACGAATTATTGCCAAAAAAAGGCACTTTTTTAGTTTTTTCCTTTCTGACTACAAACTACCCAGATAGCAAAGAAACGTTGAAGAAACGTCGTTCTGGAAACCAGAAAACGTTGCTTGTTTAGTTTCGATAACGTT
>JAXIUT010000048.1:8585151-8602400 GCA_035586675.1 Eurytoma californica
CTTCTTTTCAAAACGTTCAAACGTTCAAGAAAAAACGTTTTTAAAACGTTTTTTAAACGTTTGGTGCTATTCGGGTACTTGGAACAAAGTTGCGAAAAATGTTATTAAAGTATTTGTAAAGCTATTAATTTTATTATGATTTGAATTAAAAAAAAAATATTCCATCCTTAATAGAAATATGTTCGTAAAATCTTTCAGACGTCAAATTGACTTGATTTACAAGTTCCAACTGCAAATATAATGCTGAATGTGACATAAGCGTAAAAAATATTTCAATATCGAGTGTGACAAAATCTCAGTTAAAAAACGAAAGGTGTTTCAATGATATACGTTTATAAGATATATAAGGAACGATAAGCCCCGCGATCTTATCGCGCAATCCCGACACTGCACGGAGCGTCAAAACAGATTCCAATCTCACGTCCGCAACGGTAAGCCGGCGCAAGAGCTACTGAATGCGTCCGCAACCACCTGCGAATTAGCTCCATCGGAGGCCTGCACGCACGTGGGCGCAAGCCACTCTTGACCTTTTATATGTGTCTAGACTGGCAGGTGACCCGCGCGGCTCGGGCGCATCTTCGCCATGATGCGTCAAACTTGTTTTCACGGCGAAATGAGGAGCCGTGGCATTAGACGGGGCCGCCCGGCTTGTCTGCAGATTAGCCGAGCTTACTTATGGGGTATACCACCCGGGGCCGGACGGCAATAAAGCGCAAAGTGGCGCAGACGGTAAACAAAGTGGAGGAAGACGGCCGGCCGGCCGAGTCGTATACGCATAACGGCTATAATTTGGCCGGGTGCACGGCTGCGGGATTTCACCGCGCTGCCGGACTCCGCCCATTGTCGTAGGTGTCTCCGTCGACGGATTTTACAACTTGTTTACGTTTTCGCCCGCGACGGCTTTCCATCGCGCGGCGGCCGGACACTTGAGGTAGCTGCCTGCCGCCCCGGGGCAGACATTCACCTCGTCTACAGTTTTGTTTTGCCGCTTTCACAATTGTTTGCGTCCTTCCGCCTTTTTTGTTTTTATCGTTCACGCGGAAATTTATTGCACGACTGTAAATCAATCGGCGGGGCGGATTTGATAGTTCTCGTTATAATTAACTGCCGCCAACGACCTTTTGCTTTAAAGACTTATACATTAACTTGCAGAGCGCCTTAAATGAATTTATACTTAAATGCGATTCAATTGAGTACTGTTCAAAAATGTCGTTATGCAAAGTGGATATAATAAGAGCTCCACGACCTATTACTAATTGCCTCATAAGTTATTATAATTATGTACATTTTAGCTAAATAATTATGGGAATAGCCCACAGTCGGAAAAAAGTCCAGTAGCTGAGAAAAATTCTAAGTTCCATCGCGCCAGTTGCGGCCGACCTGGCTCCATTAAAATTTTGCATTATCAATTATAACAAACACTTAATTGGTCCGGAAAGACCCGCAATGCTATACTGTAGTTAAACTCGCAGTGAAACAGGCACTTCGAAAAATTCGTCCGTCCGGGATTCGAACCTCGACCCCCCAGGCGGAAGGCGAGTCCACAGAGCCACCGTGGTTTTGACTTACAATTGATTGAAAAGCGTAAAAAAACTGGTCCTTCACCAATATTTTTTCATATAACTTTTTTTAAAATTCTTTTGAAAATTTTACTAAAATCCCGTATCTAAAATAATTCTAATAATATAATATATAAAATAATATTAATATGTTCTTTATAATTATCTATGGCTTAATCTATATTATTTATAGGTTTTAATAAAGATTAATAAAGAAATATGCTTATTTAACACGTTTAGGAATAAAGCGAAAATATTACTATATGGTGCAGGAGTATTACATAATTACTATTTTAATAGTATGTATATGCATGTATATAATTAATATGTCAATTGCATTAGATGGATTTATTACATTGCTATTTATAAAAAAAACATTTAATATAATAAAATGAAATAATAAATTAATTTGTTTATTTATTTATTTATCTAGAGTAAATTTTTTATCGTACATTACATTGCATAAAAGTAATTTATTAATTTAATTTATTTCAATTTAAACCATTTAAATAATAAAACAAATTTTTATTAACATTATGTAATTATTAAAAAATTTATTTTATCTCCAAAATTCGCAAATAATTCGCGCCAAAATGAAACAATATAAATACGAATAAAAAAATTACAATAATCAGTAATAAAAACTTTTTTTATCTTAACGATTGAACATTTTTGTGTTTTATAATCTTTTTTTTTAATTTGTAAGATGATTTTTTCATTTTATAACCATTTCTGAATAGTGGAAAAAATCAATTATCGAAAAATCCGATGGTCAATTTTATTAATTATAATAATTTACTTAACACTTTCGATATCTTTTTCACCGACAATTTATACTTCTCGCGATTAATCATGAGCTTTTCATAATTGGACATTAATTTTCCAAATGTACGATTAATTTTCTAAATTAGACCAGCCGATCTCCCGCGGGTGGAGCAACGAGAGAGTTGGTGCTCGCGCCGGGCCGTGAAAGCCGCGTGCGTGAAAAAGAGAAAAAAGAGCGTGACTGCGGCTACGACGTCCCGAATGAGAGCTGAACGCGCTTTGCGGCGGGCATTTAGGTACAGGTGTAATAAGACCGACGGATGAGACCCGCGTGCCGTGCAGCTTCGCGTATGGTTGGGCGGCGGCGCGTCGCGCTCGGTCGATCCGCTACACCATCTCCGCGAAAGCGCTTTCCCGCTCGCAGCTACTTTTAGTCGGCAACAACGTCCACCTGGAGCCTACGAAGTTCTAATAACACCTTACAAACAGGTGAATTTATATGCACTCTTTTTTCGAAAGTTTTACAACGTTTTGTGTGTAATCTTTCGTATAAATTCTATTACCGACAGAATGGGATACACAAAAATATTACTTGTTTCCCAAAAAATATCGATCACTTTATGAACAAACGGTTACACGAAAGATATGGAGGGAAATATAATATTTTACTTACTTTTATACGTTCATTCTATAATTCTATTTTGAATTTACCGCTATAATCCTTTATATATATAAAAAGAAATGATGGGACTTGGTTTTCAAGTTGAATATATGTTATACACAAGTGAGACTAATTTAGAAGGTGAAAATA
The DNA here is from genome assembly GCA_035586675.1 of Eurytoma californica. Classification (NCBI taxonomy): domain Eukaryota; kingdom Metazoa; phylum Arthropoda; class Insecta; order Hymenoptera; family Eurytomidae; genus Eurytoma; species Eurytoma californica. Next base: position 8,588,287 of record JAXIUT010000048.1, read on the forward strand.
CAACAATGGTTTCTATGGTATATGATGAAAGTATCATTGTATTGCTCATAAAAGGGTAACATCGACCACTGCGACAATGCGAACCAACCCCCCGATAACTTTGCAGGGTGATAAATCCTATCAAAAAAAGTTAAATAGAAAAGTTGTTTGTCATAATTGTTTTTTCTTCTAAAATTAAAATATTTAATAGCCTTATACAAATATTAAAATTAGTACATCTATTTGAAAAAAAAGGACCGTCATAAACAGCAGGTACGTCTTTACTATGGGTCGGGGGCATAGACCACGGCTCTTCGTTCGAACTCCGTCTAAGACAAAATAAGGAAATTCACGATTCTTTCCTGTTTTTCAAAGGTCTCCAGCCCGTTGAAAGCAGAGGGGAAGTGTACTTTTCGCGTAATTTACTTAACTCTAATATTTGAATTTCGCGCTCTTTAAGTTACGTTCATATGACGAAAACTAGGGTCATTACAGATGGTGGCAGCGGTTAAAAAAAATTATAAAGTGCAAATCGTTCAATAATTAATAATTATAATTTTAAAAGTGTGTGTAAATCTATTTCCGACAGTCTCGTATGAAAATAATTAAAAATATCGTGCCGGTAAATTTATGAATAAAAAGTCCAAAAGATGTTCTGGTAAAAGTAAATAAAAAGACAATGCTAATAAATTATTTCCTATACTTTTAATGGCAATGAAATTACTAGACCGACTAGACAAGTAACCAGAAACCACTAAACCAATAGAATTTCGCCATTTCGGCCGACGGGCATGTATTTTTATAGGTTAGAATTTCGATATTAGTGCACTAAGCATTGTTTTTCTAATACTCTTAATAAAAAAAAAGTTTGTGTGATTGACACATGTGTTCCTACTCTTTAATTGTACGACAGTTTTTTATAGTATAACTACATCTGTCGTACACATAGAATTACCGAAAAAAAACGAAAAAAAAGTATTACAATGGTTTTGCTCAACAGTAAGTAAAATCTTTCAATTGTTTATAACATTTTCGCGTGCAATGCTAGAATTGATTGATATCTCAATAAAAAAAAATTATTTTTAGGACTTAGTGCAAATTTAATAAAGTCAGCTGTCATTAAAAACTCAAGTACTGTTGCTCAAGCTGTACATATTCAAGAAGAAGCACTACAATCTTTTCGTACCAGAGAAAGCAATCCTGCTAAACATAATAGTCATTATCTGACTAAGTTTTATACCATTCCTCCGAATGATATAAAAGTAATATATACCCACGGCTTGACAATGGAATATCGAAAACAAATTAAAACTTTTAATGAAATGTGCCTTTTAATCAGGAAACCAGCACTTGATTTATTGTCTTGTCTTAGACAAACAGATTTTACAAAACCTGTAAACAAATATGTTATTTGTATCCTTTCTTAAATTTATTGTTTGTAAATCATAAAAAGTATACTTATTTTGTATTTAATAATGACTGCATTTATTGTGGTCAATTAATTTTGTCAAAAAATTTTCCTTAACTAAAATTTTAGATGGTGAAGCTGGTTGTGGCAAAACATCAACTCTTTTACACATATTACACTATGGATATGTTACAAAAAAAATTATTGTAAATGTCCAATGGGGTAAGTTTTATAATTACCAAGCAAGGTGTTATGATTGTATTTTTTATTCCAAGATTATTTACAAATCAATAATACGTTCTGCAGGATGTATAAAATACTTGTTTTTTTGTAGCTCAAATGTGGTACCGATATCCTAAAGAAATTACCAATTCATCTACTCACGAAGGTATGTTGGATCTACCTATTGATGCTGCAGCATGGCTAGTTAACTTCAAAAATTTAAATTATCAAATTCTTAATGAAGCAGATGTAAGTAAAAATAAATTTGTATAAAAATAGTTTGTTTCAATAGTATATTACGCACCTAGGAAGTAAAAGTAAAGAATGTCTTAAATCGCATGTAAAGTGTGATCTGAGGCGAAGCCGAGGGTAAAAAACATGCGATTTGAGGCATTTTTTATTTACTCCCGAGGTGTGTATACTAAAGCAAGCTTTTGGCCCGCTAGGCAAAAAAACATTTATTATTTTGAATTTAAACAATTAGTTGATTAATTTGAATAACTGAATTTGAACTAATTAAAATATTAAAACAGATAAGATTGTCAAAGTCTTATGAATGGAGTACAAATGAAATTTCTTCAAAAGATTCACCTATAGTAGAACTTATAGATTTTGGTATAAATAGAGTGAAATATGCTTGTGATATTGTGGCAGTACTTTTGAATGAATTAAAACAAGCAAGTATTGTGGGAAAGTGTAAAATTCTTGTTGTTATTGATGGTTACAATGCATTTTATGCAAATCATACGCAAATAAAAAATGATGAAAGGAAGTTTGTAACTGCTTCTAAAGTTTCTTTGACTCAAGCTTTTTTGGATATTACAAAATCAGATTGGTGTAATGGAGAAATAGTTATTTCAGTAGATCAATTTGCTACAAAGGTAATTCAATTATTTTATTTATCGCTGATATAATGTAACTATAACTCATGAAATGCATCATTCTTTTATATAGCATAGGCGAGACTCGCATCTGCCCCGCTATTTACTTACTAAGGAAGGTTTTGATCATCTGGATCCATTTTATCCAATATCGGTTGAAAACTACACTGAAGATGAGTTTGAAACAGTGGTTGAATATTATAAAAATAGAAAATGGATAAGGAATATTACTCCTGATGGTCAAAAAGAATTAAAATTACTTTCTGGCTGTAATCCTTATAAACTCATGGACTATTGCAAGCATTTATAGAAATTGATAACATTTTTACAAATCATTTAATGTAATTTAATGTACATATATATAATTAAATAATAATTAGCTGTTAAATTTTATGAATATGCATTTTATTGGTTTTATTAATTATTGGATTACAAAATTTTACGAGAGTCAACATGTTTAGTGAACAAGTAAAACATCTAATGCTTTTGCAATATCTCCGTCCTTTGAAACTAGAAGTGCAGTAAGCCATCCACCTTCATTTGAAAATCCCATTTGCATCATTACCTCAACTGCACGTTGTATTTTTGGATTTGAATGCCAAATATTATCACTGACATTTGGCATTGATGGATACAGTGATTTTTTATTAGGATTGTTATTTCCATTATCATTTGTTGTGTTTTGCTAAAAAATTAAATAGCTATTTAATACTGTTTTATAAATATCAGAATACAAATTTAAATTAAATTATTAAAATAAATTTACCTGTTGTTCTTGTAAAGCAGGTTTAGAAGGGGTCTCAGCTTGCGCAGGACAGCTGGTATTAGTGGGAATTCCATCAGTGTCTAAAAGAGTCCAGTCATCAACTTTTAAAGTACCAGATCCGATGGAATCTTCTGGTTTTGAATCATTTTGTAAATTTGTTGAATTATCCAATAAAGGAGTAGATTCTTTTTGTGTTGGTTGATTAATTGAATTAGATTGTTTATCATCTGTTGGTATTTGTTGAACTGGTGTTGAAGAATTATTAGAATTATCTACCTGTTGCTTTGAATTTTCTGGACATGTATTAGTTTTTACTTCAGGCGTATCATTTTTCACCTGAACATTAACATCAATACCAAGTGGATCTAAAAATTGTGCAATACTTTCACCAATATTTTTTAAAATTTCAACATGTTTGTCTCCAGGTGCTTTCTCATTTTTCTGAGTCGAAGGGTTTATATTAGTCTTATTCTGATCTTGTTTAGAAGTAGTTGGTTTTTCAGAATCAATATCCTTTGCAGAACATTCACCAGGTAAATTTGCCCAGTCATTTAAGTATGTAGAAAAAATGTCAATCCATGATTGTGTTTGATTGCAGCTACTGTGCACATTACTGAAACTTTTATTTTTAAAAGGGCACTCTTTAGCTTCAGTTTCTGGAGAAGTTGTTTCTGAAGAATGAGGTGCAGCTTTTTTCATAAATTTATTAATATGGTGAGATAAGCGTCTTCCATAGTGTGATCGCCATTGAAGGGGAACATTTAAACGAATCATGCAATGCTCTGGATGCATTCCTTTTGCTTCACAATCGAAACACAAATCATAATCAGGACATTGCAGACATTTGTATCGAAAACCATATACTCCTTTGTCACAGCCATCGCAAACTACACCCACATGCTTGATTTTTGATGCAGATGGCATGTCAAGATTATTAGATTGGTTTCCCAGCTTTTCATTTTCATAATTGGAATGTAAAGTTACATATAATTTGCGAACTTTAAAGCTTTGAGTTTCTATTAAAGCTAACTGCAACTCTTCATTGCTGTCAATAGTAATTTCATCATTTTCAAAATCTGAAAGATAAAAAAAAAATTTATGATGATAAATAAAAAAGAAATTAACAATTCAAAGCTACTTAAATAATTTTTTATACACTCGTTTCTTCTTTTGCTATTATTTTAATGCATGTAAAAAGTATGTCACCTCAAATAATTATTAAATAATTATTGACACTATATGTAAAAAGGGCAAAAAAAAAAGTTTGTCTTTCAAAACTTTTTTATCCCAAAAATAATTTATTCGCATTTGTTATTAGAAAATTAGTAGATAATAAATTTAATATTTACCTCTCCAAGAAACGGTAAAACGTTTTCCTTTAAGACTTGGGTAAATCGACTGAAGCTTTTCGCATAAATACAAGAAATTAGTAGCAACGTCAAAATCTATGCCAAATCTCCGAATTTCCGGCTTGCTGTCACTGCTGCTACCTTCTTTCTTCATAAACACTTTGAAATTAATTGCATCAGCCATATTGATTAAGTTATTCGAGCAATCTTCTTCCCAAAATCAATTTATTTCACTGTTATAACAAATTAACAAAACAAATTTTCACGTAACTGGTAACCGGAAAATTTTGTTGCGCAGTATGATGAGTTATCGATTCGCATATACGCAAGTATTACGTATGTACAAGAGACTCCGGCTGACAGTGACAACGCTAGACTGCACTGTACACAAAAACAATTATAGGTATAGGAAGTTGACTCACGCCGTACAAAGCGCACTTCACATCTGACGAACGGCGTTTCGAAAGCGGCCTTTTATATAGGTTTTCCCAATCCCCAAGCCACGTACAGCAGCGCGTCCATAACATAACTCCCCCACTCCACCTATACTTCACCTATACTTGAGAAATGTGAGTCAGTAATGGGGGTGAGCGTGAGCCGTGAGAATGTGGAAGTGCAAGTTTACAATGCGATTTAACTACATCATCATGGAGTAACTAATAAATAGCCGAGTTGCCCATAGTTAAAACAAAAAAAATTATGTTCATTTTAATATACCATACTTACTGTAATATTTCCACTCAACACTGAAAACGCATTTTAATTAGATAAAAAAATTACAAATGTATATATATATGTTTACTCAACGGCATAATGTTTGCCGGCGCTCTTTCGTCTATTTATACATAGTTAATTTCTAAAAAATTGAAATTATTAATCCTGTAATAAACTCTAGCATACAATAATTATTAGTGTATAATAATTTTTTTAGTGTATTTGTGAACTATAGATACGTGCTTAAAAAGTAATACATAACAGCAAAGTAAAAGATTATGCTATTTCTAAAGATATAATTAATACCATTCTCTTACGGTGTCCCATAACATTGCATACAATTATGCAATGGGCACATGTTATCCACATGTTGCTGTCATGTGCACAACTTCTATGAATATACGCGATGATTCAATATTCCATGATAGAGATAGTCAGATCTGTTAGCTCGAGCTAAAATTTCATATTTTATAATGAATAAAATTCAATTGAAATTAAACATTTATTTTTATAAATTATTGTCATAATTTAATTTTAATAAATTAAAATAAAAATTTTCCATTCTTATTGTTAAATAACTTATTAAATGTTAAAAAGTATTTTTTTCTTTCTGTACTTTTTTCCGTTTTTTATAATTCAAAAGGTAAAAAAAACCGTAATTAGTTGAATTGTTAAACAAATAAACGGTGAATATTTTAGATAATTTATTAAATATAACTCTGGAACATTCTGGAGAAGTCTAGAAAGACGTGCAATTTTAGTAAAGGATTAAGCTAACTTAACAAAAGATAAACTCGACGTTTGATTATTAAATAGATTTGTTAAACTTGAAAGCCAATTATTGAATTATATAGTACATTTGTTCGCAAAAACTCAGAAAATATTATCAAGAAATGTAATAATTTTGTGTGAATTGTGAAAGGTAAATGACTTGCGAAAACATAGCAACCACAGTAAAGCGCAAATTCATCAGCGTTGCGATTTAAATATTGTTGCTAAAGTAGATACTTATTTTATCAACTTCGCTGTCGGTATATGTCCGCACCATTGCCGCCTTTGAGTCTGTCTACAATGTCTACATAAGCCAGCACAAGAAGTGATGTTGACACTATTGACTGTGTTGCGTGGTAGGAAGGATCCATGTGGCTTCCTTTAAATATCTATTCTTAAAATATTAATCCAATATAAACAGCTTTTGCTGCTAACCTAGAAGGAAATGTGACATATTTGTTGTTTAAAAGGAATTGGCAGTTTTTTATATCAAGAGAATTAGATAAAATAAAAAAATGTCGTTAAACGTAAAAAAGGATATGTCAAAAAGTGGATTTGGCAAACAAGATAGTCTGCAAGCGATCGTTTTTACAGATGACTTTATCCACAATTTGAAACCTGTACAGCTGGTATATCCTAGCATGCTATTTCCACTTGCAACATTTCCACTTCTAAATCATTTACTGGAAACATTAGTTCACTCCAGAGTGCAACAAGTTTTCTTATACTGCAGCAGTCACGTTGAAAAATTTAAAGCTTTCATAGATTCTTTAAAATACTGTGAAAAAGACATTGTTATAACTCCTATTGTGTCTGATGGATGCAGATCTCTTGGAGATGCGCTTAGGGATATAGATACCAAAGGCTTTATACGAGGAGATTTTATTTTGATTCGTGGTACCGCATTTGGAAATGTCAATTTAAGAACTCTCATGGATTTACACAAAGCCAGAAAAGAGAAAGATAAAAATACTGCCTTAACAATGATTTTTAGAAATCTTGGAAATGTCAAAGATTCAACATTAAAAAATGAATCAAGTATAGTTGTATCAAACGCTAATACAAGAAAACTGTTATTTTATAAAAGGTTGGATACTGCTGAAAAAAGGATTGAATTAGATCTTCAGTGGTTTTTAGAACATGATAGAGTTCAAATTGAAACTGCTCTATTTGATACTCGTATATATTTATGTTCTCAATCACTACTTCCATTATTTGCTGATAATTTTGATTTTCAGGTAAGAAACTACCTATTAATAATTAAATTAACATAATAATTCATTTAACAATATATAAATGTTATAATAAAATCTTTTATTAAATTTACAGACAATGGAGGATTTCATACGCGGTGTTTTGCTTAATGAAGAATTTTTAGATTCAAGAATATATTGGGACAATTTAATTTATCCTGACTATGCATTACCAATCACATCATGGAAAACCTATCAAGTTTTAACTAAAGATATATTACAGCGCCATTGTTATCCTTTAGTTCCTGATTCTTTACAAGATTTTATTTATATGTCAAAAAGTACATACAAACACCGAAATGCAGCAATATCAAAGGGTTGTACACTTCACAGTGATTTAATTATAGGAGAAGGCAGTACTTTAGGAGAAAATTCTTCCATAAGAAAATCTGTTATTGGACCTAAATGTGTCATAGGTGCTAATGTAAAAATTAATAATTCTCACATAATTTCAGATTGTATACTTGAAATTGGTTGTGTCATAAATGATAGTATTATTTTTTCTAATTCCACTTTGGAAAAGGACACTAAGTTGACTAAATGTATATTATTGCCTAATGTAAAGTGTGCTGGGGAACACCAAAATGCATTTATTGAAACTGATAATGATGGTAATTTAATAGAAAAACAAATTGAACATAAATCAGATGATCTTGACCATAACTTTTCAAATATTCTTACTGACGATGATCTTGATCCTGATGATGATGATGATGGAAATGCATCAACTTCAACATCAGTTTCATCAGCTTGGTCATCCCCATCTTTAAGAGACTCACCAGTTCCTCAGGAACTTGAAGATGATGCTGATATATTTTTATCAGAAGTAATAGACAGTTTATTACGCGGTTATCAGGATAAGCTTAAATGTGAAAATTTAATATTAGAAATTAATTCTTCAAGATATGCTTACAATGTTGGTATTCGTCAAGTATCTTATAATGTTATCAAAGCTATACTTACTTTACCACTAGTTAATGCATCTAAAAGTGAATCTTGTGCAGATTCTACTTTACAACCAACTGAATATCATAGAGCCTTGAAAATTATGTTAAGTTACTTTAAACCTATAATTGCTAACTATATAAAAACTGAGAATGCTCAAGAAGATTGTTTACGTGCTATTCAAGATGTAGCTTATACAAATCAGGAACTTATAATACCTTGTGCTCAAAATTTATTACATTTCTTTTATGATAATGATATTTTGCTTGAAGAAAAAATCCTTCAATGGTATGAACAAGATTGTAGTAGTAATTTAGAGGTGGATTCTTTGTACGGTAATGGTAACAACGATGATCATTTAAAGAAACAAAATACTGCTAAGGTTATTAGAACAGCTGTATTACCATTTGTTAACTGGTTACAAGAAGCTGAGGAAGATTCGTCTGATTCATCATAAAATTTTAAATATAAATTTAATTTTATTACCAGGCAATATTGTACATATAAAAATGAATAAAAGCTAAGTACTTATTTTCAGCTGAATTTGTGTTTTTATTTCAGTATAATAAAAATTAGTTTTAATTGCAATGATGAGATTAATACTTAAACTTTATAAAAACATTATACGCTTTAATATATATAATTAATATGCTGTTAATTAATTATGATTCATCATCGCTATTTGCTTTATCTGCTCGAGGTTTTGGTCCACCAGCTCGTTTGGCCATAATAATCTGATCAATTTTAAGAATTGTACAAGCAGCATTCACAGAATATTTAAGACCCCACATTTTGGTTATGTAGAGATCAAGAATTTTATTTTTTTCTGCATCTTCAATATTTGCTATTCCAGTACTCTATAAATTAAAATTAAAAGATGAGTACAATTTTTTTTATAATTAATTTATTACAGTTAATTTTAAGAAACTAAAGCAAGTGAACTAAATTACCTCAATGTCAAAACCATGATTTATTTTTCCTTCTTTATGTGCAGCATAGAGTTTTGATAAAAGTTCTGATGCATGAGTTCCGCTATTTTCTGCTAAAGTCTTTGGGAAAACTTCTAAAGCTGAGGAAAATTTGCGTACTGCATATTGCTCCAAACCTGGAATAGTATCAGCATAGGAAGCAACTCTTGTAGCCAATTCTATTTCAGTTGCACCAGCACCAGGAACAAATCGACCATCTCTAGTAATAGCTTTGAAAGTGTTTACTCCATCATCAATTGCTCTTTCAATGTCGTCCATGTAATTATCAGTTGAACCTCTCACAATAACAGTACTTATACGACTTTCTTGTCCCTTTAGTTGAAATACTACAACATTTGTATCACCAAGCTCATCAACATGAACTGTATCTGCAAATCCTAACTCTTCTTTACTTGGTGGAACCTAAATAATACAGTACAAAATCTAAATTAGGAAGAATTCTAAATATTTTAATTACTAATAAATAAAAGTTTTACCAATTTAGGTAAGGCTGTTGCTCCAACTGCTTTACAGAGACGCCTCAGGTCAAATTTGCTTGGAATACGCACTGCCATAAGATTGTATTTGTTTACATAGTAAAGAGCCATATCTCCAATTTTGCCTCCAGATACAATTACAGTTGCTCCAGTTTCTGCAATTGCTTTAATCTGTGACTCTAAAAGTGACTCTTCACCTCGAGAAAAATTCATTAATTCTTCAGCTGATTTAATTAATACAGTTCCTTTCGTTTCTGTCTGTGTGATATCAACAGCACAGGTGTAGACAGCAACTTTAGCATTTAGTGCTTTTGTCATCTCTCCCTCTACTTGTCTTTTAAATACCATTCCTTGAACGACCTAGAATGAAAGTAATATACTTGTAAAACTGTTACAATTAAGATAATTTTATAATCATGAATTTTCTTACCTGAGAAGAATGTAGTCCTGATCCTAAAATTTTACAAACTCTTACATTGTCAACATTGAAGGATGCCTTACTATTTGGTGATGATGGTAAAATAGAAATGCACGCTTTGCACACAAGATCTGTGATAAAATCTTCTTTGCCATACTGTTTACTCATGACTGATGTTTTTATTCCAGCTTTTACTTGTTCCAAGTCTTTGTAGTCTTTTGCTTCAGAGATCACTAACTTTGGAAGTTCCTCTAAAGTTTTTTCAAGAGCTAGTTCATACCCTTCAACAATTTCTGATGTTGTTATACCCTAAAATTAGAAATTTCATTTTAATTTATAAACTATTTCAAAGAAAATAATTATAATTTTGTAGCTAAAAAAATATACCAATCTCAAAAGTTCTTCAGCAGCTTCTAATAGTGCTCCAGCAAATATAATAACAAAATTAGTGCCATCTCCAATTTCAGCTTCTTGCATTTCTGAAGCAAGAACCATCAATTTAGCAGCTGGATGTTCAACATCCAATTCTTTTATTATTGTAGCTGCATCACTTGTGACAAATAATTTTTCCAAATGGTTAATCACCATTTTGTTCATTCCGTTAGGTCCATATGCAGTTCGCACTGATTGCGCAAATTGTTTACAAGCTGAGATATTTCGATATACTGCTTCTTCCAATCCAGAAAAGTACTGTACAAAAAATTTGAATTAATTTTATATACAGAATAAATAAATGAATAAAAATTAATAAGTATATGAAAAAAAATTAATAGGTGTACACTATTTATCTACTCCGGGAATATTAGGGAGGTGTCACATGACTAAGATGTCATTCACTTTAGTAAATTTAGTAAATTTTATGAGCAATAACCCACGTGAAAAGATATTTTCTCTTACACAGTGTTGGCTATAAAGTCAGACTATAAAAAATAATGGTTATGTGATTAATATTCATAATAAATATACTAATTAATTAATTAGCCTATAATAACGACTTATGACTCATTTCGTTTTTTAATAAATGAAGGTTTTTCATTTTTTCTAAAAAAGTGGTTTTAGATACTTTGAGATGTACTGAATATGTCTGTTTAGGTTTTATTGTTAAAAAATTTTTTAGTTGTTTTTTTTAGATGTGAAAAAATGGCACCCAAGTTAGTTTTTTAGTTTAAGTTTTTCGAAAATTCAATATTGCTAGTTTCCCCTGAACCCTTCAAATGTTTTTAAATGACTCTTATTAAGTTGTTAATTTTGTGGGAACGCAAATTTATTTCATTTTTAAAAAGTACGTAATTTAAAGGAATAAACGTATCGAGTCTGATCAGAGCCATAAAAGGTAATGATATAGCTTCGTCAGGCGGAAAGCACATGTTTAGTCCTGCTAATAGGTACATTTTTATTTTGTGAATAACAGTATAAAATACATTGTTATACTTACGCGAACACCATCTTTAAGCATTTGGGAGACACCGGGAGCTTTTGGTACGTGCAAAGCCATTGTAATATTGTTTTATTATTCTGGTTTTCAACAGTAAAATATCTGTAAGTCAGGCTCCAAACGGACTTGCTGAACGCCGCTTTGTGGCCACAGTTGAGCTGAACGTAGGTATAGAAGAGGAACCTAACCACCAAAATAAAAATCAATCTCTCAATAAGGGTTCCTTTACAATTACTTTTTACTGTCGAATCGTCGATCCTTTATTTTCTTAAATTCAATTGGGCGAGAAATTCCAGATGCAACCGCATTCGATCGGCCAATCTTCGTTCATGAATTGGAAATTTTCGTTTGAATGAAATTTATTGAATGCTTATAGTACAGCACGCTACTGTACAGAAAGCTTTAAAATGATGTGTATATTTACCTAAGCACAGTGCAGGCATTTACCAGAAATGTTACTATAACCGCATTGTTAACCTAAGCATTTACATATAATTGTTCTTCCATAATGTACATAATTTTTCGAGTTTTATTAAATATTTTACATGTTTTATATTATTTGTATAGTTGTATACAACAATCATGCAGTCAAATAGTGTCAATTCTAACACAATTGAAATATTCGAATATGCTGAGTTTAGATTATTCATTAAGAAGTTTAGATAATTGTAAAATACCAAAACATTTAGCTGTTTTAATAGGCCAAGAAGAAATATCTACTGTGGACATTGCTAAAATTACCAATTGGTGCATTCATGCTAAAATACCTTATGTTAGCTTTTATGATCACAAAGGTACTTCAGAATTATTTTTTAAAATATAAGTATATAACATATGTACATATACATCATTTTGTATTTTAGGAATCTTCCAATATGATCAAATATTTTTTGAAAAGAAAATTGTTGAATTTGACCCAATTATTACACAAAATATTGAATGGTTAAGTTTTTCAAACGAAATACTTGACTGCAGAACCAAACCATTTACAAAATTACTCAATGATAAGGAAATATGTTCTTCTCAATCAGTTAACTATTGCAATATCACAGAAATAAATAATAAACATAAAACCAAAGTACAAATGTTGTCATATAAAAATGGAAAAGATAATATTATTGCATTAACTAAGAATCTAGCTAATATTATTAACTTAAATATTATTAATGAAAATGATATTACACCAGAGTTTCTCAATAAAAAGTTGAGTGCAAATGAAATTATACCAGATCCTGATCTTGCCTTAGTATTTGGAACTACTTTGTGTACTTATGGTTTTTTACCTTGGCACTCTAGAATAACTGAATTTATGTAAGTAAATAAAATTCATTTGTTAACTCTTTATTGGCCATATATTTATTATTTTTACAGAAATCAAACAGAAATATATTATTCTTTTTACAGAAATATTCCAACACATCACAATTTATCATCTGATCATTTCACAAACATTTTGCGGAAATTTAGCAAATGCCAGCAACGTTTTGGGAAATAGCAAAACGAGAGAATTTAATTTATTTAAAATGAAAAATCAAAAATGAAGAGTATTAAGTTATTATTAACTATTCTTTTTAGAGTATACTATAGACACAGTCATTGAAAAGCTTATCTTCAATAATTTTTTCCAAAATTCTTTAAATAAAAGAAAAATTGAAGTTTTCAGTAATATTGAATATATTACTGAATAAGAAGTATATTCAATAATTACTAAACGGATCTATGGTAAATTGAAAAGCTGTATTGTTTAGTACAGAAAAATACTGTTTATGAAAAAGAAATTCAATTTTTACATTTTCATGCATATACTGTTTATTGTGTTTGTATTATAATAATGTTTATGATATGCTGTAAAAATTAACTGTAAATAAATGAAATACTATGTATGTATTCAAGGAAAGTGTACTTTTATTGTATTTGCATGTTAATTAATCATTTACCCTTTGTACACTTCTTAATTGTAGAAAATGGGTAGTTCAAAATATTTTGTAACTGAAAAAAACTAAACTACCTTGAAAAAATAACTGATTAGATAACTATTCAGGTGAATAAGAATGCATAAACAAGTATATTAGATAACAAAATAATTTGTGTTTAAACAAAGTCGTTGCCTTAGAAAATAAATAGGACTTTTTACACGCTTCAACTAAATAATTTCGTTGAATCAGCTAAATATTTTTTTGAAACTACTACCTAAATACTTTAGTTTAAAAAGAAATGTTTGATACAAATAAATATTTTGTTGGTTCAAAAGAATTATTTAGTTATGAATTAGTGAAAGAAACATTTAGTTAAGTTAAGTACTAAAGTACTAAAACTTAACTACTTTAGTTAAGTACTAAATTGTTTGTGCATAATCAATAGATAAAATAGTTATTAATTATAAAATATCCTTTCAATGCTATTGTAGAAAGGCTCTACCTAGTACCTTACCCCTTAGACCATATAGTACTGGACCGCGCACGGCCTATTCCTCTGTGTTGCCGAGTTGTAAGACAAGGATAGATTCCG
>JAXIUT010000048.1:8602500-8617590 GCA_035586675.1 Eurytoma californica
GGGATGGGGTAGGGAGGGGATGCTGACGGGATGGTGACGGGATGGGGAGGGGTTACCATGTAGACACGGCCTAAGATTGCGAGTTCCATCTGATCGCACTGAAGGAATATAGATGTCTATTCGAGAGTTGAAACTATTTGAGATTTGCGAGATTTGTAATTGTAGAAAAGGAGGTTATAAACACCAACATTTTTGAAACAGCCTTATATAGATGGATAAACAATTGTTGGTACTATTGAAACAATAATGAAACAATAAAATCGAATATTTTCCAATGAGTAATTTTTATTCTACTTATTTCACTGGATTGGAACTGTATTTCTAAATTCATGAGCATATTTTTTATTCTTTAAAAGAAACTAACAAAACAACAAAACTATCAAGGATCAGAAACTGAAAACAAAATACTATTTTATTTGTAAAGAGAAAAAAAAAACTTTAAATAAATTATTAAATTACTAGAGATAATGAATTTGGAATTGTTGGGTAAGTTTAAATAGTTAAATAATTATTAACAGTATAAACTAAAATACTAATATACTATTATCAATACAGAATCTTTTGGACAAAATTATCCTGAGGTAAACTTTTATAATATTACTAAATATCAATCAAAATAAAACAAATTTTTTTGTAAAAATAACTTTTATAGGAATTTGATGGCACATTAGACTGTATATCTCTTGCTGTTACTTGTGCATTCAATAAGAGAGGAACTCTGCTTGCTGTTGGATGCAATGATGGAAGAATAGTAGTTTGGGATTTTTTGACACGAGGTATTGCAAAGATCATTAGCGCTCATGTACATCCAGTATGTTCTTTAAGGTAATAAAGCTTCAATGGCATTGAATGATTTTTAATAAAACCAATTTATAAAACTTGTCTTAATAGTTGGTCTAGAAATGGTCATAAGCTCCTCAGTGCCTCAACTGACAATAATGTGTGCATATGGGATATTTTGTCTGGAGAATGTGAACAAAAGTATAGATTTCCATCTCCGATTTTAAAAGTGCAATTTCATCCAAGAAATTGGACCAAATTTTTAGTCTGCCCAATGAGACATGCAGCTGTTATAGTAGACATTCAAGGAACTCATCAAGTTGTTCCACTTGATCAAGATGTATGCTTTAGTATTATTTTTACTTAGTAGTAAAAAGTACTGAGTACTGAGTGAACTTAGTAGTGAGTTACAATTCTAATTACAAATTTTACCTTTCAGAGTGATTTAAACATTGTAGCTTCTTTCAATAGAAGAGGAGACTATATTTTTACAGGAAATGGACGAGGTCGAATTTTAGTCCTTGATGTAAATTCTTGTTCAATTAAAGCATCATTTAAGATTTCGCAGGGGACAGCTAGTAATACCGCTGTGAAAAGTATTGAATTTGCACGTAGGGGTTCATGCTTTTTAATAAATACAGCTGATCGAGTGATACGGGTTTACGATAGTACAGAAGTGCTAACATGTGGGCAAGATGGACAACCTGAACCAATTCAAAAATTGCAAGATCTTGTAAATAAAACAACATGGAAAAAGTGTTGCTTTTCAGGAGACGGAGAATATGTTTGTGCTGGTTCTGCAAGACAGCATGCTTTGTATATATGGGAAAAAAGTATAGGAAATTTACAAAAAATCTTACATGGTACCAAGGGAGAACTTTTACTTGATGTTGTGGTAATTCAATAATTTCAGTCTTTGAATTTAATAGTTATTTTGTTTCATTGTTATAATAATTATATTATATTTTAAAAATATTACTTTAATAAATCAGCTTATTTTATGTTAATAATTACTGATATATAATATTCAAATTTATTTTTAGTGGCATCCAGTAAGACCGATTATAGCATCAATTTCTTCTGGAGTGGTTTCAATATGGGCACAGAATCAAGTTGAAAATTGGTCTGCTTTTGCTCCTGATTTTAAAGAACTCGATGAAAATGTAGAATATGAAGAACGCGAAAGTGAATTTGACATAAGTGATGAAGATAAGTCAGTTGTTCAAGGAGAAGAGGCTCAAGACGAAGAAGTCGAGGTAGACGTTGCATCTATTGATAGGGTGGCTGCTTTTTGTAGTTCAGATGAAGAAACAGAAGATCAAGAATCTTTGCAATTTATACCAATATCTCCAGAAGTAGAAGAAAATGAAGAAATGCAACCTGTAAATAATGAAGTTCCATCAAAAAAATACAAATATCATGAAATTGATTTAAAAACAGCACCTACTGATGGTATTTATTTTTTATATTATTACTATTATAATTAATTATAATTTAAAAAACTTGATTATGGAATTTGTAACTTATATTTTATGCGAGTAAAAAATAATTTTGTTTGGTATATAACCAAATACTGATGCTGATTAGATTTTTGGAATATAATTTTTATACGAGTTTATTTTAAACTTATTGCAAAAACATAGTAGTACTTTATAGAAAAATTTTTATTTCAGTTATTCATCCTTTATTCAACAAAGGAAAAGATAAACCAGCAGCTAAAAAAGGTAGACCAAGATTGGAACATCGGAAAGGAAAATAAAGTTAAAATAATATTTAATTTTTATTTAAATAGTAATGTATTTTAATAATGATATTTTTTATTTATATTCTCAAGAGAAAATTTATAAAACAAAAATAAGATTCTAAATAACAGTGAATTAAATATTTCAATTGATGTTGACTATATTCACTGTTCTGTAAATAAATTTATATTTAAAAATTATCGTCTTCAGTTTTTTAAAGCAATCATCATCTACACTAACTTACTTACAAATAAAGTAGAATAGAAATAGATATAAAATGAATTTAAACAATGATAAATAAATAAAAAATATTATTAAATATTAATTTTATAATGACTACAGTAAAAATTATTTACATAGTACAAACATTTAAAATTTTAATACAATCGCAATAGCATTTTGCATAAAATTAAAATGATTACAAAATAATAAATAAACATGTAACTAATCAATATCACACTGGTATAAACAAACTCAGATCTCAAAAAATGTAAATCTCTTTGGTGTATTTTTTTACATCAGCATCATGAATAAATAACTATAATTTTAAATAATACCATAATATGAGAATGTAACTGCTGGATCTCTGCAATAATATCAAAATTATTTCTTTGTTGTAATCAATAGAATCTCCAATATTTTATTAATAGGTTTTATTTTTCAATACTCACTTAAAATTGATATATACTTAATTTAACCGAGTAATATCCAATCATCATTATCTTGGATGGTAGATTTGACAAATTCTTTAGAGAGTGCTGAAAAATACATTAAACACGTGTTTTGATTTAATTTCTCTTTCATGAAAATATTATTTTTGATATCAATTTAATCAAATTTAATAACTTAAAATTATTACATTTGAAGAACAAACTTAATTAATAAAATTGATTATTCTAAAAGTAATCATACATACCATTAAACTGTCTTTCGGATATTTTTTTATCATCCATTAAATTACATGTATCATTCCATGGTACATTATCTGTATTGTTATCACAGTCTTTTACACTACTTCCCGCGACGTTATTAAATTTATGCATTTCAACTGCACTATTTTTTTCTGATTTTTGCGTAATCACATCTGTTAATTGCACATTTTGCATTTTACTTGTTACCAGAGGAAGTATCTCATTTGTATTAATTTCTTCTGAATCGGTAATATTGCAGGTGTTTGTTGTACCATCCAGTTCACTTTTATCCATATATACTGATAAATCCAAATTTAAATAACCAGATAAAAGTTTCTCTTTATCTAGAATAGCCTTTTCTATAGTTTTTAAATTTTTTTCAGATTTTACAACGTAAACATTTTCAATATCTTGTAACTGCTGAGTTTGATTTTTTGAACCAATCGAAACATTTTTCATTTCATTTTCATTTGGTAGAATATCATTGCCATTTGTTATTAAATTCGTTGGCTCTGCTGAAAAAGTACTTGTATTATTTTTAATTGGTTTTTTATTTTTCTTTCTTTTTTGTGGTGAAAATACAACTTCTTCAAATTCTTGTTGACTAATTTTTTTAAATATATCTTTTCTGTCAACAAATTTTTTGTGATTTTCTGGACATTTTTCAGTTGAATTTCTTAATGCATCAATTCCTGTAACTAATTGAGTATCTAATTTTAAACAAGTGATAGGAGGTATTTCTGATGCCTCTTCTGCATCTATAATTAAAGATGCATCTATTCCAATAAACACTGGTGATTCGGTGCTGTAATCATGTAAAGTAAATGATAATAAATGAACTGTTACAATTATTATCACTTTTAATAAACTTTTGTTGAAGATAATTTTTTAAGATCATGGTTGAGACTAACCTTGTTGATTGGATAAGGTTTGTGGGGGTAATTTTGGAAAATGGAATGTTTGGCATAATTTGACTGGATTTCAATTTTGATGTCAATTCTGTCAAACCCCAACCAATGGGTTTACTTAATTCTACAACTGGAGTTGTGCTAAGAGATTCATCTTGTGCTTAAAAAGAAAGATTGAATTTATTTATTTATTAATAATACTTAAAAAGCTACTTATTAATAATGATAATTATAATACATACCAATTTCAATATTAATTGTATCTGGATAAGCAGCTATTCGTAGAATATTTCTTTCACCTTCAAGAATAAATATTTCATCCTCAGAACAGGAAATGTCAGTTACTCTTCTGAGGTCTGTTATCATAGATATTATCGTAATAGTATTTGGATTTATAATATAAATTACATCTTCATTATAAGTTACTATTAAGTCATCAATAAAAGACAAAATAATACCAAACGTTGGATCTCTCTGATATTTTCTTTTTAATGTATTTAATGCTGGATTCAATAATTCAACTCGAGATTGGCTAAGCTTAACAGCATCCTAGTGAGTAAGAAAATGATCAGATTAAATTAAATAAGATCAACGTAAAAATTTTAATACATTGATTTTAAATTTTCATAGTTAGACCACCTTTAATATTAATGTTTTGGAAACGATTCCATTTTTATTTGCTTGCCAAATTCTTAAACCAGGTCTACTTGCATAAATTACTTGTTCTCTGGTATGACATTTATTTTTTGAAAAAACAGCTCCAAATTTACCAAGCCTGAATATAATAATAATTTTTATAACTTAACAACTCACAAAGTAATTTGCTATTTACTTACACTTTTCTTTCTTTCTGTCCTAGCTGAATAATTTTATTATTTTCATTCCTATCAACTATAATGGTTCTGAATAATGTAGATATTAAAAGAAAGCCACTTTGATAACTTAATTGTACTACGGAATATTTTTCATTCAACAGTTCAATTGACTTTGATAAATGCTAAATAATTGAAAGAAAGTATTAATAAACTAAATACAAGTAAATAATTAATAATTTATATAATTTTAATTTACTAACAAGATAAAAGTCCATTTCTGTTAAGACAATTAAACCCTTTTGGTCTCCACTGAACAACTTCATTCCATTTTTGGACCATTCCACTGCTGTTACTGGTCCTTCATGAAGACCATTAATGTTAAACCTTTCTACCTGTAAAATTAAAATTAAGTATGTTAGAACATGCATTTATTATATATATATATAAAGAATTAAAATATAGATAAATGAGCAATTTGGTATATATTATCAGAGCTGTAAACACGCGGGCATATCTTACTTGCTTTTTTCTTTTAGGTTTTAGGGTTTCTGGTAAAGAATCAGGAAATTGTTTTGGTATTTGAAAAATAGTAACTTCTCCATGATCGCTTCCAGCAGCTACCATATAATCAACAGTTGAAACTATTTTAACGCATGTTATGCTGCTATTGGAATTCTAGAAAAAAAATATGTACATTTAATATTACTTTACTTTCTTTTTAACAATAATTAGGAATACTTTTCTAACTACTAAAACTGTACATTCAGTGCAGAAAATTATTTACCTCGCATGTAAGCGTTTCAAGTTCTTCCGTTTTTCTATTAAACCAATAAATGAGACCACGATTTGTGCCTACAGCAATAAACTCGGTGACAGCGTCAATGCAAGTGAAATTGATATCCTGCGTAAAAATACCCGTTTGGATTTTGGCCGGTATTTTTTGTAATAAACTATTTAGCGGAGCCCATTCCCTAAATGGACCAGCATCTTGACTCGTTGGACTTAACATTCTTGATAGTAATTAATAAATTACTAATACTTTCAGAATTGAAATTTATAATTTACTTTTCTGATGCACGTGCATTTCTTGAAAAATGCCATATTTTCTCATTTAAATCGATCGAAAAAATTCCACCGGATCTGCTCTGGTTGTGATAACGTGGTAACATAATGTGCGTTCGTCGCAAAGTGTCAAACTGTCAAAATAGTATGTTAACTTAGCTACACCCACAAAATAGTCAATTGACTATATGTCGCGCGTGATGTCGGTTGAAATAATAGATTAAGTGTTTGTGAAATTTAATTTAGTATTGTCCCTAATTTGTATGTTTAGTTAGCTCCTTCGAATTTTAACCAATTAGTTTGTTGCGTTGTGTTTTGCGTATACTGTCTTCGTTAAATAAATTCATCAAAGTTGCGAATCGAATCTCTGCCTGGGCTGTATTATAGCACATTCACATATACGATAAACTAGTATTCACTCTGTCACTAGCTGACAGCTGTGACTGTATGGTACGTGCAACCTCTGGCGCAACATATACTAGCAGAAATTTGTCTGATACTATAGTAATTATAGTAAGAACTATAGCGACTAATCAAAACTCCATTTCATTTTGATAGGTTAGGTAGGCCACCAAGTACCTACTTGCCATTGAAGTGACTGCCATAATTGTAGAATGTGAGTGTCAGTATCTGACACTGCAGGTTATGTGTACATTATGAAAAAATACAGTTTAAAAATACTTTTTGTTTCTCTATTCAGGATCTTTTAATAGCAAATCCTCAAATTCTTGTAGATACAAGCAGAAATATATAAAATGTTAAGAATTATCCTGGACACAATTATTGAGAAGCCAAAGATTCCTTTATATTATGAAGTTATTATAGATTATAAATTGTTATACAGCAATTGCCTTGTTGATTGTTGACATTTGTAATAGTATTTTCAAAAAGTTTAAGGATTTCTTGAGCATCGAATTATTTATAAAAAGTTAAGGATTTTTTTAGCAAATATTTTTTACTAACTCAAAAATGGCAGCAACACGGCATACTCTGCAAAGGGAAATTTTTAGTATGAGCGATGAAAAAATTCTGAGTATTTGCAGAGTGAGCAAAACTTACAAAAAAAAGAAAACTAGCTTTCTTTGCCTTGTATCTACTATAGATACGCCTGAAACCCTTATTATATATCAAGTAAAAGGAAACAGCGACAAAAGTGCTTTTAAGAAGAAGCAATCTTGGCTATTATCTGATATACATATTGTAGATGGTGTCAGGGCAGATTCAGTAGATCTTGAATTGCATATTGATAAAATTTATAAATGGTCTACTACCAATCTGCAAGAAAAACGTAACTTTATTATTAATTTGTACACATTTTCTTTTGGTTTGCCTCAAAGACCTGAGTTTAAAAATATACCAAAAGAATGGATGGCAACAGAATCATTCCCTATTGTTCCAAATGATAGTGGCAATCCAGAATATAGCAATGGTATTTATAATTTTATCCACAAAATATTTTTCAATAATTTTATTTTATATCTCAAAATTATTTTCATAGAACTTTTGCAATCTTCATTGAACATGACTGAGTATCAACCGATAACAGAAAAAGAAACAGTAGATTTAGCATCTTTGATGGAAAATTGTTATTATGCAGTATCCAATGCAGAACTGTTTATGGAAACTTTATCAAAAGATTTGTCTATACTTGATGGGGTAATTATTTAACTTATGTTAAGCAATGTAAATTCCTCTTTTCAACTTTTTTTTAACTTCAGGAAAATATACAATCGGTACTAGCATCTGAACCACAAGTTTTACAATTAATGAGTGGTATTGAAGCAGCAATAGCTGAAGCATCATCAGTTGAAGCTCAATTAACAGTTTATGATGAAGCATTAGGAAGAATTAGAGAAGCCATGGAACGAGTTGGTCAAAAAAATCAGGCTATTCATGTTGCTAATCATAATGCTAGACTTTTACTAGATCAGTTGGAAGTAGTAATTGTATGTACTTGTATAAAGTATTTTTTATACACTTAAAATACACATTATGTAACAATATTTTAATTTTAGACACAGCTCACTATTTCTCCAGAAAATCAACAGATATTAAATGAAGCTGAACTTCCAGGAAGTAGAGATAAGCTTGTAGTAGCAGGAACTGCCTTATTAAAAGCTAATTCCTACCCACTTCCATTAGGATTAGATAAATTAAGTGCTGTAGCAGAACAAAAAAAGAAATTGGATAAGCTGAGGATGAAGTTCTCCTCATTGGTTGCTCGACATCTAAATAATTTATTCATCCATTTGGTAAAATAATGATTGTACTTATACAGATTAAAAATTTTAATATGATTCTGGATGTTTATAGATTTTTTGTTACAAGGGTAATGATTCGGGTGAAGCAGTACATGTATCAAATGTTGGAACACAGCAATCAAATATTGTAACAACAATGAATGCACCAAATGATTTCAAATTATTGACTCATCAAAATATTCAGAAAGAATTGGAACCATACACTGAACTTATGAAACTTTTGAGAGTATTGGATCAGAAAGCTTTTGCACAACTAATAAAAGTGTATACTAAAACCATGGGAACGTTATATCAAAGAAATTTTAAATACTTTTTTGAAGAAGCAAAAGATCGTCTTCTTGCAAAACGACTACAACATCAACACCATTGTATGTACAAATTTATTTTATAAGCAAATATTAAGTATTTGATTTTTTGTATTTAAAAAATTGTAAACTTATACATTTTTAAAGCTCACTCAACCAGCAAATCAGGAACTAGCGCAGTACCAAAAGGGGATGTTGAAACTATTGTTTCATCAGTGCAACCTCTTATTTGCCTTCTTAATAGTGAACAATGGATGCCTCAAGGAGAAGGTGCTGTTTTAGACTCCATTTTAGACAATGTACTTTCACAACTGCAACCAGTTTGTCTTGCTGAACAAGCTTTTTGTATATCGTTTCTTCACTTGGATTCATTTCTCTCTCCAACAGCAAAGGTTAAAAATAATTTTTAAATCAACTCACGGCTTGTGTAAAAATCTTTCATTAGTACAATTTAGTAAAAGATTTTACTTTCTTCATTTTTCTTTTTAGATGAATCAACAGATAGTTAAAGACGAATCTGGAAGCTGTAGCAGTGGTAATAGCGGAGGTGATGACACTCAAAATAATGCATTGCCTATTAGCCCTAGTGTTACTAATCCAAATGATTTAACAAAACTAGAACGTCAAGTAAATGAACAAGTTAGAGCTACAATGGCTGCTATATTTCCATCTTTAGAAATTGAACTGAATAGCTTTATATCATTTCTTGAAAAAATAGATAGTTTGTAAGTTTTTGTAGTTCTTATATTAATTGTAATAAATTAATTTTCTAATTTTTTTATTCAAATTATTTTAGTTGGTGTATGTATGTGTTAGTTCGTTTATCACAACATGTCATGTCAGCTCAAGACACTGGATCATTTCTTTCAATGACATTTGCTTCAGCTCTTGTACAAGCTAAGCGAAGTTTTGATAAATTTATGCAGATGCAACAGCAATCTATTCTTGATACTAAAGTCAATAGAAGAAATAAATGTGGAATATTGCCTTATGTAGAAAACTTTGGGCCTTTTGCAAGAACTGCAGAAAACATATTCAAAAATTCAGATAGAAAAATAGATTTAGAAAAATGGTACACAAAATTAATAAGTACCATGTTTGAAGCAATCATAGTTCATAGTACAGAGCATCATAAGACACCACCTGAAGTAATAAAAATGGGTAAATATAACAAGTAAAAGATAAAAATGTCAGTTTCATGAGAAATCTAACATATTCTGGAGAATAAAAAAAAGATTTTTTTTTATTTTATTTTCTACTAATACTTTTGAACCGAAAGAATATTTAGCAATACATTTTGTGTGGAAATCGGTTTAGTAGAAACGGCGTAAAATAAGTCAAAAATGTTTTGTTCATCTAAGTTAAAATAAGATTTGAATACGTAATATTTCTTTTACGTAATTATTCATATTTTTTAACAGAGAACTTCCATCACTTATACGATCTTTTATCTCAATTAAAAATCTCAGTTTTGGACCATGAGCGAAAAGAAGCCAAACAAAAATATCAAGAAGCTTTAAAAGCTTATGTTACTCGGTATTTTGGAAGACCACTGGAAAAATTAAACGTAAGCAGAACTTTGTTGAAAATTTTCAAAGGAAATTCGATATATTCTTTAACCGAAACATTTAATCATATTTATAGTTTTTCTTTGATGGTGTACAAGCTAAAGTTGGAGCTGGTGTTAAAGAATCGGAAATTAGCTATCAAATGGCTTTCAGTAGACAAGAACTTAAAAGGGTTGTTAAAGAATATCCGGCGCGAGAAGTGAAAAAAGGCCTTGAACATTTGTATAGAAAAGTAGAAAAACATTTATGTGAAGAAGAAAATTTGTTACAAGTAATTCATACACTTTTTCAATCTAAATCAAATGAATTGTATTTGCTATAAAACAGTGAATTATCTACTATATGTTTTAGGTCGTTTGGCGTGAAATGCAAGGCGAATTTATAGCTCAGTATATTAATATTGAAGAATTAATACAACGCTGTTATCCAGATAGTAATGTAACTTTAGAATTTTCTATTCAAAATATTTTGGAATTCTTTTCAGAGATTGCACAGTCTCACTAACTAACGTCATTCATTTATACTTTACTAATTTGTATTTATTACATTTATTTAATATAGTAAATATTTTATTTATTGCTATCTGTAAATTTTAATTTACTTCATTAAAAGATACATTATTTTAATTAAATTGTTATAGATCTTTTCATTACCACTATAAACTTGTAAAGATAAGGTACTCTAAAATGCAAATATAGTCCTCATTAACGCCGCTGTCTTCTCTTTCTAATTCCATTGTTGACAATAGGATTGGAGAGAGAGGACCGCGGCACTATTGAGAAGGAACACTAAAATTAAAATTAAATAGTTAAATAATTTTAACATATTTTATTACACTTACAACTTTACAATCGTAAAAAGCTTATAAATAACAAAGTAGAAATACTTACAATGTGAATAAGAATAGAAAAATAAAGTAGTTAATACAGTAATAAACTTTTCTCTTGCGTGTTCTTAGAGATCACAATATCTAGCCATTGTCGTGCATATTTTTTATTACACTTTATTTACTTAATTCGAATAAATTTTAATAGTATTTTTGCTTACAACATAAATTAT
This sequence comes from Eurytoma californica, assembly GCA_035586675.1. Classification (NCBI taxonomy): domain Eukaryota; kingdom Metazoa; phylum Arthropoda; class Insecta; order Hymenoptera; family Eurytomidae; genus Eurytoma; species Eurytoma californica. The sequence goes on from JAXIUT010000048.1 coordinate 8,613,912, forward strand.
ACTATCATCTTGCAGATTTTTTAGGGCATCTTCAAACATACTTCGAGTAATTTGCTAAAAGTAAAAATTAAAACTGTTAGCTACTAAAATAAAGCACAACTTAAATTAAAAGGATGAATGTGTACAAACTTACAATTTCTGAAGATTCTTTGAATTCATCAAATAATTTCTGATAACTTACAGTAGGAATTTTGCCTTTTGATTTAATTAATGTCTTCAATGCTTCTGCCACCTCAAGCTGTCGCTGTCTAGCAGATCCAGACAAACCAGTTGTCAATATAGATACATCGATTTTTCCAGTTAGAGGATCAATAGCAGATTGCTTCAAAGCTTCACGATGCAATCTTCAAAAAAAGGTGATTTATTTAAATATACATTTATTTAAAATTTTCAATGAAACATATTAAAAATATGCAAGCAAACCTCCAAGCTTCTTCTACATCGATTAATTCCACAATAGTACTGAAACGAACTTTTGCATGAGCTTCAGACAGACGAATGAGTGACTCAAGTTGTCGTGGATAGGCTGTTATTTGACCGCGACCGCGTCCTGAGCGTCTCATATCAATGTAAGCTTGAACAAGTCTTTGTTGTGCTTCTTCGCCGAGAGTTGGGTGAATGTGTTCTTTGGCGTATGCAATGTAATCCCGCAAAACGCTCATATCTATTAAATCATCCTCTTCTTCAAGCTCGTCTTTGTAATACAGGGAAACCAAATGCCGCGCTAATTTTTGGTCAAACCAACTGTCTTGTGGATCCAGCATTAAAAAAATTAAGTCAAATCGAGATATTAGAGTGGGAGGTAACTGAACGTTTTCTATGACCTAAAATTTAATTTGTAGATTGTAAAATTTACGTTCTATGTAAAAAGTATATTCGAGAAAAGAATTCTTACCGTTTTGTTCTTATTCCATTGAGACTCACAAGGATTGGCTGCTGCCAGTATACTTGTTCTAGCATTTAATTGACAAATAATACCAGCTTTAGCTATACTTAAGGTTTGTTGCTCCATTACTTCATGAAGGACAGATCTTGTGCTTTCATTCATTTTATCAAATTCATCAATACAACAAATTCCATTATCAGCGAGTACAATAGCTCCAGTTTGTAAGACCAATTGTTTAGTCTCTGGATCTTTAGTTACATATGCCGTCAAACCCACAGCACTAGAACCTATATTTAAATTAAATAAATAAATTAGCATATAGCACAGACTGTATTAAATTTGTGGAAATAATTTAAATTTAAATTGTATTTATAGGAATTTATTTATTTATTTATTTCGGTAATTTGGTAATTTACTTTTTATAATTCAATAACGTAATGTTTTAGTTCAATTTTAAAATTATATTAAAAATAATTTATTATACATCAAGAGAAGGGATCAATATAAAAATATAAATACCTTTTCCACTGCTGTATTGTGAACGAGGTAGTAAATTGTAAGCAAAATGCAATAACTGGGATTTACTAGTGCCAGGGTCTCCACAGAGTAAAATGTTAATTTCAGATCTGAAGTGAGTTCTGCCCATTGTGTTATGAGTTTTTTTGGTACCACCAAATAATTGCAAAAGAATACCTTTCTTAATATCCTCATTTCCAAAAATACTAGGTGCTATATTTCTTGCAAGACGATCATATATATCTTTTTTACGAGATAACAGTTTCAATAAATCAACTCTTTCCTCTGGGAAAGCATGTTCTTTTCCATCTTCCATATCAAACAACCTTTATTTGAATTAAAAAAGTGATGAAAATATATTTTAAGACATCAATAATCAATAAAACTATAAATTTGGTTTACCTTTTAGAATCTTGTTTTCTATAATGAATAACGTCAATGTAAGTTTTGTAAACTGCACAAACATTTGATGCCCTTGGATTAACTTGAATAGCCTGTGCACGATAAATTCCAGTAACAGCAACTCTATCACCAGCAGCAATAGCATCTACCAAGTCATTGTGTGCAAATAAAGCAATAGTTTGTGGAGTTTGTGCTGCAGGCATATCATCTGGTGACTCTTGCAATTTAATGATTTGTTTATCTGAGTAGTGACTGCGATTGTGAACCAGTGAAAAACAGTAATTATTGTTACAATTAGTACATACTGTAGGTTCACTAATTCGACCTCTGTCAATTTCAATCATTGTTGTAAAGGAACAGACAATGCACTTAAAAAAAGCTTCTCTCATATCCGGAATAATACCAGAAGTTCGAATAACCATTCCAGAAATAGTTATTAATTGATCAATATCTTCAGGATTAAGTAAACGCATACTTGCTGTTTTGCATACATTGAAAGGTCTTACTTGTATTTGATGATCAAGTACGGCTGCTGGATATTTATCAAAAAACATTTCATTTATTGCCATATCAAATGTTGGGATCACTTCTTGAGGATAACAAACCAATTGTTTATATAGCTGTTCATCAAAAGCTTTCAAATGAGCACAGTTGATATTCATGTAAGGTTCTTCTAAGGTATTTATTTCATCAAGCTTTTGCATATATAGTGGTTCCGACACATTCATACTTTCAGGCAATTCATCATTTTCTGCTTCAGGATCAATGTAACGTTGAATAAACCTTTTAAACTGTTCTTTGCAGCGGTTGACTACAACATTGGTTCCCCAAATAACTAACTGAGGTCCAGCTAAATTTTCACTTTCAGATGAAGGTACTGCAGCTTGGGCTGCTTCTTCTGGAATCTATCATTAACATAAAAATATATTTTTTTTTTAAATATTTACAATTAATAAAAAAATCTCTTTTAAGAACATCCTAGAATGCATGTGCGCTATTTGCATACATTCCAGCATACTACTCAGATAAACTATGAATAAAAACCAAGTTGCATACCGCTGATTCAGTGCCAAGATTAACTTGTCTCATTCTTTTATCCATTCTAACATCAGGTCTTTGTCGAATTGGTGTACCTCGAATTCCACTTCTAGGAGTTCTAATAGAACCCAAAGAACTTGGAGTCCCGTAGTTTAGTGGAGATGACAAATCAATTTCTGTCATCCCGTGAGGAAGTGGACTTGTCATAAGCATTCGATTCGGAGAGGAAGCTGGAGCAGCAGATGACGGACCTTCTGACGAAGCTGCAATTGTCTCTTGAGTTCGACGATTAGCTCCCCATCGAAGAGGAGTGTCGGAAGATCCATTAGCAATTCCTAAAGTGTAAAATTAATTAACATAACAATAATAATAAGCATTTTGTTCAGTTAAATATCTATTACCGCGTTACCCATACCTCGCCTACTGCGTGGAGTCCCATTTTGCTTAGGTGTTGTCGCTGCTCCATTACGATTTTCATTAACAGTAGGTGAACTCGTATTTGGGGACGATCGAGTTGATCTCCTGGGTGTTCTTGTCGGTGTACGCGGAGGTTGCATAGGACTCGACATTTTTCAGTTACTTTAATCAAATGAATACACAAAACAAACCCACTTTCCTGCGGATTCTTCCGCGGTTTTACTTTACTACTTTACAGCGTTCTCCGTCTTTCTTCCCGCGCAAACTTCTCAAACCAAAATCATGGATTGTAGATGGTTTAAGAACTGAAAAACAAACTACCTTACCATCATACCATAGGACACTGTGAAGTCTCGCGACTTCTGTTTCAGCGTTCCACTAGTTTGTAGCCAAAATGAGCGCGAGATTCAAACTAAAAAC
>JAXIUT010000048.1:8617690-8640235 GCA_035586675.1 Eurytoma californica
TTTTAATTTTAATACAATAATTATACCTTCGTAAAATTTTAACTTTTTATGTTGGAGGAAAAGCTAATTTTTTATATACTGAGATATATTGATTTTAGAAACGGTGAAGAATATTTTTTGTAATTGTTTAAATCATCACCTTTATTTTTACATACTTTTCTAAAATTATCTTTCTCAAATAATTGGGTAGGTACACGAAATGCCGCGTGTCATCGGACTGGGTCCAATGTCCGATAAGGGAAATCGCCGAGCAACAACCTACCATAAGTATTTTTTTTATATCAAAAAGCATACACTTGATTTTCTTTGCAAAATATTTATCGACTATTTAACCCTGTTTAAAAATTATTTTTAATAATTTGAATTGATATTAAATTCTTCGCACTGATTTTCATTAATATTTTGGATTATCATTTTATTTGAACATTGGTTTCACAATTTTTTAATTTCGAACATGCCTCATTTTAAGTCGACCTCTTACTGCTTTTTACCACCGCACCTTCGAAAATTACAATTCGAATTTTTCCATTTGAACGAATGGCTTCCGAATCCCCAATAACATTTCTCATTGACGGTGAAAAAAAAAAATCCCCCGCAGCCCTACATAAAGCGATACTGCGAGAAGAATCTAAAAATCGAGAGCAATGAACCCAGCGACAAAAAGAAATGGTATATAGAAACCTCGCCGAGGGCTCGGGATAACGAAGCACTCCAAGCCGGTGATACGGGGGAGGTAAAACTACATGGCAGCCGGCATAAAAGGCGCGCGCCACCGTAGGTGTGTAATATAACATAAGGAGCTTATTATATTAGTTTGCTTGCGCGCTTGGTGCGCGCCGTATAACGAGTCGATAGCTCGATGTTTACTGAGGTGCAATAACGGAACCGCCGCGTTTTCTTTTCTCCGCTCGCCTCGCGACAGATGGTAGCGCGATACCGGGGCTCCAATATTACGACTCAATCACTCCCCATCGATCACGAGATATTCGGCATTATTACTCCCTCCCCCTTCCCCCTGCCCATCGCCTGCCTATACCGCCGTCATATACGTGGATACGTGCGGGCGTAGGTGTGTGCACGTGCAACCAAGTGCCCCTCCGCGCGACGCCGTCTACTCCCTAATTCCCCCGTAATTTTTACTATTGCATCTTTCGCCTTACTTTACCGGCGCGATTCGCGAGCTTTGGATTTTCATTAAAAGAATAATCGCGACGAGAGGATTGTCGTATTTTATTTGATGGAACATGTGCTACCGCAGAGTGTCAATAGAGGCTCTGTTTATCCTTATCCCTCCCTCTTTGGTATTGTGTAATCTCTCTTGTCGGAGTTCGAGGATCTGCTTTGGTTTTTTTACTTTATTCTTTTGCTGTAATATCCGTGTATCGATAAGGGAATCTTTATTATCTCTACATATGTTTTCATTAGTTTTTCGAGGGGCTTTTCATAAGTCCGCATTGTTAATTAATTATCGGACTCGCTGCGATAGCGAATGTAAATTTAAATATAAACTTTTCGTAATCTTCAGTCGGCTACAGTATACAGCAGTTTTTATTTTCTACGAAAATTGTAGACGTCGATAAATCGTTTTATTTTACTTAAGTATACTTGTATAAAGAAATGGATAACAACAAAATTGTTAATAAAATTGTAATAGTTTAAACAATAATAATATTTATTTCTTTTCTCTAAATTAAAGAAAGGTGTACTTTATTAAGGGAAAGTTTTATTACTCATTTTCACAATACTTGCACTTATTTATTTATATAAGCAAGTAAATAATATGAAACTCTATAATTAAATTATGATCCATGTAATTTTTTACTGCGGATTCTTATCTTCGTAAGAACTAAATTTTTCTGCAAATTAATTAAGTAAAACCAACGGCGTTTGGTTCAGTTCCTTTCGAGGAGGCAGACAGCGCGTGTCTCTCGCCAAAATCGCCGTCATCCCCAATGAAGCGGCAATTAGCGCGCGCCTACACACCGTGGACGTGCGCGCAGGTCGCAGGTGGTCCGACCTCCTCCTCTCCCCCGGGGCCGCTTATTGTCGGTGGCAGCCTCTTTCTCTTCCCGTCCTAAGATTTTTCCCTCGCGTCGGAATATTAAAATAATCGCGAGCTCATGACGGACTTTTAATAAATCCGACGAGCGAGACGACAACAAAGAGGCGGGGGGGGGGGGGGTCGCAGATGTGACTGTAGGCCCTAATGAGCAAGCTATTTTTCACGAGCATTTTTATCCCGTTTATTGGCCGCCCGCTTCACCGACTGTCGGCTGGATATTAATCATCCGGATTTCTTAGCTCCCGCGCGCGACTCTGCCTTTTGTATTACTTGCACGGGCGCGCGGAGTTTTATTATTTCGGGATTTTCTTTTGTTCGAAGCAGCCGAGCCTCGCGAATTGTCGAGTGCAACGCCGTACTCTTTATTTTACTCTATTTTCGGTGTCAATCTCATTCGTAAGAGATTCGTCGAGCTAATGAAATTGGTGACTTATTTGTAGCTCTTATAATTTTTTTTTAGAGTTCAAAATTTTCTAAAGTAAAATAAGTTTTAATGCGCGATAAAATTTATTTTAACACTATATCATGCATATTAATAACTTAAATCATTTTCTCGCAATCTTTGTTTGATTTGATAATATATAAGGGTCATTGATCATTATTATAAGTGTAAAGTTTAGATAATAAAAATAAATATTTGAAACTACTGACATCGCTTAAATATCTTTGAAAATGCCTGATTCTGGCTAAAATACTCCTTCACCAAGTCTCACGAGGAAATCCCGAATCTAATTAGAGACCGTCGGTATATATTCACTCCTTATACCCAGCGAGATTTCACTCGCGATGATTTTTAAAAGAGCGACGCGCGGCCGTCGTGTATAAACACGCGAATGATTGATAAAGGGAGTTTCGGAGTTGGCTCTGAATGGCTCGGCGCGTAAGGATGACTCGAGAAAGAGCCTCGCGGGTTCATTCAGAGGTGCGCGCTCGACGCATTCGTTTGTGAGTATTAGCCTTCTTCGTCCGGGAGCCGCTTTTCTCGCCTAAGCCTTTTACTGCGCTACTGACCCTTTGTCGCGATCTCGCTCCTTCTTTTTCTCCCTCCCGACTCGCCTCGGCCCGGCGTACCGGCTCTAATGGAGCATTAGAGAGAATTTCCTTACAATTTTCGGATGCATTAATAACGCCCTGTCCTGATGATCTTTCTCCAGTCAGGCTTAACGTCCCTCTCTCGCATTAATTGGATAGTCGCGAAATTTCTGTGACAGGTGTTTTCGGCGCTGCGGCGCGTTTGAATGTTTGACGACGGGATGATTCAGCAAACTTGTTATTGCAATTCTTGAGAAATAGTATTTAATAGTTGTTGATACAACTACTAGTTATGATATGATTAAGATAGTGCTTGGAAATAGTTTTTTTTACTTGATAGTATTCCACCTATCATAATATTTATTAAACACTCAAAGAAATGTTTCTTTGTTGCTTATGATGTTATTTTAATTTATGTATTTTTTTTATAATCGTTCCTCATTTTACTCACGCAAATGCATCTGAATACCGCAAGGTATTAAATGTCATATTAATGAAATACAAATACGTAGTTTGACAAAGTTATATAAACAATCAACTTATTTACATAAATGTAGTTAGAAAGACTCCCTCAAACCAATAAATTGATGTAAATTAATGCGAATGTTTTACCATTATTTTTCTAGTAACTGATCATTACGAACTCATGTAGATATTAAATTCATCAGAATAATCAATTCATTATCATACCAAAGTGTAATGCTTATTATTACGACTGAGGCAGATAAAAAAATAGCCCTAATGAATAATGAAATATTATCGTGGACATTATAACTTATTAGACAGACATCCTTAAGAGCTCAATCCAGTAATGAAAATGCGCAAACTTGACACGCGGTACAAACTTAATCCCCATAACGATAAACTCGAAGCAAAACAGAGCGGCGGCGATCTCCCGCGCTCCCTTCGCAATAATTCGCCCCCGGGATTGGTTAAACAGCCGCTCATCTCAACATCGTAAAGATCCGTCCAGTAGGCCGCCCGTAAACAGGGCATCGTATCCTTATTTATCGCTCGGCGTTGCGACTCACTTCCGTGGCGATCGGCTGGAGCCCGATCCGTTAGAAACCGCCGGTGTCTTACTTAACGACGCCGCCTCCGCGGGAGCGACCCATTCACGCCGAGTATAACGCAATTATTCGCCCTTCTTGAGAATCTCCGCGGCCGGTCGCAGCAAAACGGTACTCGCGCGTAACAACGTCGGTATACGTTATGCGTGTACGCGCGGGGGCGGTAGGAGCGGATAGGCGCGGGCCCGGTTTATCCCCATCGGTATAAACATGACGGGTTTTACTGTTTGACGTTTCGTTATCTAATTGGTCGTTACTCGACCGCTCGGCGCTCACCCCGGTCCATTCCGCGCGCGCGCCACCCGCCGATTCCCGCGCGCACCCCCTCGGCTGCACGCGCGCGCGCCCCGCGATACTGCCCATAAAGTCGCCGGCGAACCAGCCGCACCATTATAATTCTTTCGCGCGAGTGGCTCGTCGCTGCATTTACTGCGCGCCGGCGGTACGAGCACCCCTTTTGCGGGGGACGCGCGAGAGCGGATATATCTCGCCGAGCGCGGCGCAGATACACCGGGCCGCGAGCGAGCTACAATTTACTAATGGCGAGATGCGAACGCGATTTTTGCTCGTTCGGACCTTTGATGGATCTTATTTAGAGCTGGCCGAATGGAATGTCGTTTTAGGGCTGCCGGTAGATACATATGCTACAAAGCGAGAGGAGTTGGGGTAATTGTTTCATGTCTTCGATGGAATTTTTATTTAATCGTGGCGCTTCAATTAAAGCTTAAATTAAAGCTTACGCTGGAAATGATGTATTGCTATACATCTTTTTTTTCACCAGAACAAATGGGAAAGATCGGAAATTATTCGCGTGTCAAGAGAAAGTATATAACACATGGCAATTAATGTCATATTTTCAAATTAATTAGCAGTACAATACTATTTTAATGGGGAATAAAAATCGAGATCAGGAGACTAGACTATTCTGAGAAAGAGATGAATAACTGTGGGGATTAGCAATAGGCTGATAAAAAATAAATTCTAATATGTGAGACACCACAAATCAAGTTTTTTCATTTACATATGAACTGAAAAGTTAGAGTGCAAAGAAATGACGGATACTTGGATGTAACGAACTGACTCACATAAAAGGCGACTGTACCAAGCTAATAAACTTAGAGCTAATCGACGGACAAGGTTAACCAGTTCACATAATGTAGAACTTTTTGCATCGACGTTTTACGTGCTAAATAAAAGGGAAAATTAACTTATTGAATTATATTATATAATTAATTAATGAATATTATATCTTTCCTTTATTTACTAAAAATATTACAAGATGATATTTTATAAGGAATAAATAATGAAAGATTTATTGCGATACGATGAATGAGAAAATGTATTAATTAAAACTGCGAAAGGTATATAATAGCCTCGGTATAGTATGGAGAACGTTCAAAGGAACAAGATTTGCTTGATTCTTGACAGGTAAGTAATTAGTACCAGAAATTATACTTTGATTAATTACAGAAAAGTTTATTGACCTATCTCGATAATGTATTCATAAAATTCCACTCCTCTAAATTCCGTTTTTCTTCCTTATTTAAACATTCTACTATACTTGAAATGTTATTATTCAAATGTTCTACAATTTTTACATTTAATTGTAAGATCTATAAAGTTTATTATGCATCGATGATATTATTTTATTCAAAACAAAAAAACAAGATAAGGAGAAACATTTAAAAAGTATAAATATTGAAGTTGATCCAGAAAATTGTCGTCAACAGCACATTATGTGCTTCAGCAAAAGAAAATAAAAGGAACCGAAACCGTGGATTTCGATGGACTGCCTTGAAATTGCGTAATCTTTGCCAGAATTTTTTTTTGATCAGTCATACTAAAATTTATCCGATAGGAAAATGTATTCACATCTCCCGTCGTCTCTTAAAATTCCCGTTTTTCGCAATTTTTCACTGTCGTAAAAAATAGCTATATAAAGAACTGAGCTTGTGCATTAATTTTTAGTTTTAAAGTAACTACTAAAGGAAGCGCAGCATACTCTCGAATAAGGTATATAGACACATTGCAATACATTATTTATATGGCTAATTAATTTGAATGACAAATTTCTTTTATTTATACTTTTGGAACTTGCTCTGTAATAGTAATATTATGAAATATTTTAATTTTTTTACATTTTAAATTAATAATAATTTGTTGTTGTTTTCATATTGACGAAAATTGAAGAGAAAACCATGGACTTAAAAAAATGGCAACTTTTAGCAACAGTAATGACGTGCTTGGCGGAGGTGGTGATCGCCAAACCGCTTCAATTGTCGAAAAAATACAGCTACTCAAATAAGCACATATTGTACCATGAAAGCAACACGCAAAACGCTACGTACTTATACGCAATATGCGACTCTGTAGAGAAAACCGAAATAAAAATGTGCAACGTGCTGCTGGAGAGCGATAATTTCGACGGTTCCAATGAAACCATTTCGTGCCCGGTCACCTTGCCAGAGGTTTATAGAGACTTAGTTTATCCTTTGATGGAGGTAGTCCTAGTGGGCAAAGACAAAGCGTCTGTTCTCTGGACCGACGAGAATTTACGGGATCACTCTTCCTCTGATTATAAGAAAACATTCTATTTGAACATCGTGAACATTCACATGCGCGACAGTTGCCGTAAGAATATTATAAGGACTGAGCTTCCGGTGAGAAGCGCTTCAAAAACTATCAATGTGCTGTCTTTCGAAGATACATACGATGTGGTACTTCCTGATGTATTCTGCGATAATAAGATACGTAAAGGTACATTCGATGTCAATGGGAACGTCATCGCAAATGTTTCCAGTTGGGATCCATTTGGCAGGAAATTGACAACAGAGTATTTCGAAAATTTGAATAAGCACTCACGTAAAGTGGGTTAGTTAACTGTTGGATACGAGAAAGATGAAATCCAATTTATTTTCATCAAAGATGGTAAGTTTATTTTGTGAATAATATGTTCATTGAGAATGAGCTGTACGTAAATTTTTAAATTTTTCGCAGATGCAAAAGTATTGAAGACATGGAATAAAACAGAATACATTTTACCGAAAGTGAAGTATTCATTCGGCTACGATACCCTCGGAGTCTGTTTACTATTCGACTACGACAACGTAAATTGTACCTTCTTCAATTTTGATGGCTCAGTGAAGCAGGAGGTCTCGTTGAGATCTGATCTCAAACATTTCCATTTTGTGCATAATTTACCCGAGGGTTTCTTGACAATTACGAAAGAGTGCTTGGTGGATGAAAAACTCATCACGCCACGATGGATGAGTCCGCACAACCTCAATTATTTTGTGACGCGTTACGATGGTCAAAGCAAACAGGTGAAAAAAATTGAAATTAAGGAACACAACTGGGACAATAACGACACGTTTGACTTCTTTAAAAACAAGGCTGGAGAACAGTGCATTACGATTACTAATTATGAATTTCTTAAAATTCTTCAGATCCATTCTTACTGTTTTCCGAATTTCTAATTTCAAATTTTGAAATCCAATTTCATCAATGCAATAAAACACGCGTTATGCTACATTATTTTTAGCAAATGTGGCCTTAGGCGATTAATTGTAAAATAAATATGTGATAAAAAATAACTTACTAAATAATTAACGAATTATTAATCAACATAATATAATCCTTTTCAAACGGTAAAAATTTTAAATCAAAAGCAAATATGATATCTTTATCTTATGATATCTTTCTGTTTTTGTATTTCTATAGCGCATTTGATTATTTGAGTATGCAATATCTAGATATTTAATCGTAAGTATTGTAACATTCGTAATCAAATTGTTTTTCCAAAACTTAGGAAAATCCAAATATTTTGTAAGAGATTTCTATAATCTCAAACTATATATAATAATAAATCACGGAATGACAGAATCATCTACAAGCAATGATTAAATAAATAAATAAAGCTCTGCTGACTTATGATTCCTCAATTTTTCTCGGACCATCAGTGCGTAAATTCTGCAAGAGAGATATTGCTTCCACCGTGAATAAGAATAAATATACGTCTTAAATTTATTGCTTTATACTTACGCATGTTTACGTATATGTATAATTATCAGTTTCTTTGGTTTTGATAAAGTAAAATAAAATAATCTATAATCATTTTGCAACTGACGTTCTAATCCTTTTACGATAAAATTAATTATTATTTATTTAAGCAGCAATATTAATTTCAGTAAAATTGATTTAAAGTTAATTTTCTCATTAATTCTTAGAGGATTTTATTAAAATGGTTCACTGGAAAGAGAGAATTACGATATCAATAATTGCGCGATTAGCGACAGTAGAACTTTTTGAATTTTTGTCAATACATCACAATTGTCCAAACAAACAAGTCTTGGTGAGCAAAGAATCTTTCAGAAATACAACCTATATATTCTACATGCTGTGTGCGATAAACCTGGCAATGTAACTCAAAAAATTTGTAACGCGAGCAACTCGGGGAAGTGTCAATTCATCCTGACCGCTGCTCCTCAAAAAGTGATCCCGGAGTTATCAAACACAACGGAAAATGAAACTCAATTTACCAACGTTTTTTTGAACATCTGCAGAATTACATAAACTAAGGTCAAAATTCCATCCGCAGTTGATCCTGGAATTTTTAATGGTTAGAAAATTCAGATCTTGCGATATGAAAAAACTTACGACATTATACTTTTGGGTCCATTGTGCAAAGAAACATTCTGCAAATCTACCTGTGACGTGTAAGGCAAAGTTGTCAAGGAAATTTCTATCTGCGACAAAATAAAATTCTCTGAAATATTGGACATTTGAAGTCGAATGAATATCAATCTGCTGATAAGGACATTGTCGTCTTACAGTACATTCGCGATTCTACTGACCTGTTGCTCGTAAAGGACGATGGTAGGTCAATTTGAAGTAAAACAAAATAAAAAAAATAATGCATTAAATCGAGAGTTCAAGCTTATTAAGGTAATAATATTAAAAAAAAATTGTTATATTTACATATTTTTTTTAGATGTGAAGGTACTATAAAAAAGTTTTCTGTGCGGCATAATGTTAAATTGCGCATGTCAATAGTTTACGGCACTATCGGTACCTGCATCCAGGATATACTGAAAATAAGGATACAGGATATGGATTCTTCCACCTTGACGGCAATTTAAAGCACGAGAGCACAATTCCTACAGACTACATATCACCTGAAACCTTGGTCACTATGCACAATTTACTCACTGGATTCATCATACCAACTGTCTGGCGAAGAATTCGGCAAATATCAATGGGAATCTCCAGATACTTGATGCGTTACAATGAGACAAGTCTTCGGTTCTTCGGTTCTTACACGGTTCAGCGAGATTATAATGGGCTAGCTCTCTACATGTACGAAAGGACGGCAGATGTTCATTGCCTGGCTCAATAACTAGACTGTGGAAACGATAAACTTGCACAACCAATTTGAATGTTTTGGTAAATGGGTGTACGGATGCCCAGTTATGTAGACATATTGAACACGTATGGCTGATCTAAACTATTTTAGAGCATGCATTGGAAGTCGTGTAACACGTATTGTAGTGTTTGCTGTTTTAGAGCACATTTATTGTTATATATTTAAGAAATTATCTATTTTCTATTGATTGTCTTAAAAAATACATGTATAGTCTATGGTGTCTCTGCAAAATTAAATTGTATTTTATAACTGCAGAAAGAAGCACAAACAAATGACAAAATCAGTAAAGAAAACGATAAGCTCAGAAGTTTCGAAATTGTTATGTTACATTAAACAACTTGTTTACCATCAGTATACATAAACATACATTATGTAAATTCAGTTTTTATCATCTTTTACGCATAAATGTGCCATGTTTTTATCAAAAGGCCCCTCAACCGAAGCTTATCGAATCGAAAAAAAAAGTAATCGATACACCCATAAACTACTCAGTAACTTCAATACTTTCAAAGCACACCACAGCCACCTCGGAAATTCGGTTTCCGCGCGAACCACCTACACACCCACACACCGACTGCACGAAAAGAAAAGAAGAAAAAAAAGGAAAAAGAGCCATGGCAGTCCGCGGGGGCGGGCGGAGAGGACGAGCCCGGAGGAATAAATAAAAAAGGGGGTGGAAGGAAGAGACAGATCGGGACGCGCGAGAGCCAGCATCGAGCGAGCGGGGCGCTCGGTAATATTTTACGCGCGACGGCGGCGGCGGTGGCGGCGGCGCATCGACGTTTGATATTCGCTGGCGCCGCGGCGCGCGGCCGCGAGATTTACGAGGCAGATATGTGATCACAAAATGGCCGACACTAAATCAAATGCCGGGGTGCATCGGAAAACATCCGACATTATTATTGGGACTTTTATTGGATCGGGCTAGCGCCCGCGCCCGGCAATAAAGTAAAACGAGCGCGCGGCCGCGTAACTTCGCGCGAGATCCCAATCCCCTGCCGCCCCTTCATCCCACCCCCCCGTACCACCCGCCACCGCGCGTATATACGGCGATGGCGTCGAACGCCGCGGCTTTTGTAGGTGCCCCTATAACGGGGCGGCGCTCGGCCCTCGTTTCCCTCTCTCGCTGCTTTTTTTATCCCCCTTTTTTTTTTAATGACCCCACGTCGACTCCCAATTCCTCCTCTGCGACGCGGCCGAATCTGAGGAGGGACGCGTGTGGGCGGTTTAGCTGGCTGTTGTGCTTTTTATTTTAGACGGGAGGGAAGTGGAGGGTGGGGAGGGACGTTTAATAAAGCGTAATAGGGATTCGATGCTATCGGGCGCGGCCGCGCTGGCTTGATGTATTTTGATATCGTTGATCAAGTCCGGATTGAATTTTGAATTCGTCGCGGGGATTTTTTTCGATGCGCTTGAATTATTGCGGGGAGCCGTTTTCTGTAATTGCTGCGAGTATGCTTTTTTTTTAGCGTGATGCCGTTTTAATGGGTAATAAAACATGTTTGAATCGTTTCGTTTTAATAAAAATGATAAGATTATGGAATCAGAGATTTTCCGTGAACTAAATTCAGCCGATTTATCATTCTGAGTGTACGTTGTTGTTATACTGCATTACAATATTTTATAATATATGATTATATCTGTGCCGCATTTATTTCATAATAAAGAATTTTAATAGTATAATTGCGCAAATCTATCTCACCCAAAAGCAGTAAAAGTAGTGATTTCAAAATATTTGTTCTCTAATACAGGTATACAATCTGTTTTTTATTGACATTTATCGTACCCTGCAAAAATTTACGTTTTTAACCACAGGTGTGTTTTTCATCTAAAATAATTTTGCGTTTAACGGATCAAAAAATATCGAATATCTGTGCGTTTTTAAAAAGCGTATAATATGTTCTTAAAAAACGAGGAAAATAAACTTCTTAAGATTAATTAGTCGCGTCATTACCATTCATTCGGCGTCTCCTCAATTAAATCACATTACACCTAGGATCCCTTGAAAAAACTCCCATATGCCAGGAGCGTCGGCGTATAATAGCGGCCCTCAATAATTCCGGGCTCGTTCCACGAAAATATTTGCCTTTTTTCAAGTCCGACAACACTCGCTCCTATATTTAAGCGCGTCAGTGCCCGAGACGAGCGGGCTCATCATCGCGCCCCGTGAGAAAAAAAATCGTGCTCGCGCCCGGTGTAATCCCCCTGTCGTCGGTGTAACCGGAGGCGACACCGACGCTTCCCGGGTCTCTGGTGGCTCGCTCGCGCCACCGTGCAGCGGGGAAAAAAATGAGGCGACGAGAGCCGTCGGGCGATTTTTTACGGCGAGGGTGGACGCGGAGGAGGAAGAAGAAGAAGAAGCGGAGGAGGCGCGCGGCCCGCCTGTTTTTTCGGCAAACAAGCCGCGAGGATTGTTATCTCAACAAACAGCCGGCGGAGGGGTGGGGAGCGGAGTTTGTCACGCGCTACCGTGTCCGCAGCGCAGCCCCTGTCGCCCTGTTATTCTTGCCTTGCAATAATAAAGAGGTTCGGCCCTCGAGGACGGGATTGCTCGATCGCACGTAATGAACAGGACGACGGACGGTACTCGTTCAGGTGACTTTCATGCGACATTTGCCAGTTCTCCCTTTGTATACTTCTTCTTCGGGATTTCACTTTTTGTCTATGCCGCTTTCAGGATTTTCTTTGTAAAACTTTGTTTGTTGCTTTTTTTAATTTACATCGTTTGTAATTGAAATAAATGAATTTTAATCAACTCCGCAGAAATAAATATTATAATTAATTTCATTTTTTAAACTATTAAAATAAATGTAAAAAACACAGCAATGTTCAATTTTAAAATAGACTTTTTAGAATAATAAATAATAATAACCATTTGCTTAAATAAACTAAAGTAAAAAAGTGTCCCTGTTTATTTTTAGGTACCTCCATACAGGCGATACAAGGTTTCACAAATTCAGCTTCTCTAGATTTTTTCATTCTGTTCTTATTATACCTCATAGACACTTCCTCACTTGAAATAACAAACTATTGTATCCTCTATTACACAGCCCACGGTTTATTTTATGCGCCGAGTCGACCGCGTATACGATGTGAGATATTTTACTGCTTCTTAAATAGTTTAAATCATATTTACGCGACTCTAAACTTAACTTGATGGCCCACGTAAAAATGAAATCATCATTAACCACAATAGACAAAATCCTTCGCTTGTTTATTTTCGACTATCGCAGCGCAATCATTAAACGTTCATCTTTCTTTTTGCAAAATTTCCGCTGATGTTCCCTCGATTTAAAGAGGACGTGATGTCTTGTCCGGTCGGTCGTATAAATTTTTTATGGCGCAAAAAAATCTCGCGGCCGCGGGACAATAATTTAACGAGCCCCTGAATATTTTTGTCAATGGCGAATAGTCGGTCATTGGGCGGATTTAAGTTTTCGCTCGGCTTTTGTGTCTCAGTAATTAATCTTCCATTCGCAGTGGAGCGAGGAGGAGAAAAAAGTTTGTCGTAAAGGTAGTGGAAAATGTAAATCTTCCCAGCTGAATATGTGCAAGTTAATGATCAATTCGTCTCTTGCCGATCGTAAAAGTAGACGATCGAGTCTTGATACGTAAATAATTTTCTGCCATAATAAATATAATTTCATTGGCATCATATGCGACAATTAAAAATTTTATTTGAGCACGATGCTTTCAGGATTGAATATCATTTTCATATTTATACCGTGGGGAGATTAAAATAATTCTTTTTATAACTCGCATCATGAATATTTGGTTCATTATCGTTCGATAAAATCAATCGATTTCCGTTTTTATATCTTTGAGTCTTAATTGACGCATCTTTCTATTTATGCACATACCAGTTAATTTGAGCGCGTTTCGCGCGCCTAATAATTCGTACAACCATTTTAATCTCATTATTTGTTTATGAATCTATCTTATCGAACATTTTTTCGATAAAGAAAAGTCGATTATTCCTCCCCTATTATTTTTATATAATGGATATGATGATCAGTAATTGCATATCCATTCAAGATCATATTAAAAAAACACACTAAACTTTAGGAACCTTTGTACAACATATGTTGTTATTACTTTGCAAAAAGCAAAAAGTGAAATAATCTCTCACATGCATATCAGTCACAGCCAGGGCGAAAATTTTGGAAAATCCGACTCGCCTAATCAGCAAAAACGGCGCTTAAGCTCGACGGTCCACATGGCCGGTGTATGATACACAAGCGGCCGAGTGAATCGCGCACTTGCGCCTCGCCCCGTCCTCTCGCTATAGATCACGGCGCGGCGCGCGGTCTGGCTCCCCCTTCGGCTTGCACGCTGACTTGTTATTAAATTAATCCTTCGTTTAGTCAAATTGATGCATCGATATCACAGAGCAGCCATAACTCACGCCGCCCCCACGAGCACCCGATGACTATTTTCCGCGACGCGCACCCACGATTCATTATTCGCTTGTGCGGGGGCGGAGGGGTGGGGGATAAAAGACCTCGGATTCAACCCGCCTGCGTTTCTTTTGTATTTTAAGCGCTGTTGTCGCGCGACGTAGGAAGGATAGGGTGGATGGCTGTCGAGGTTCCGCCGAGCTTTTTTTTTGCCATTCGTGTGATGATGTGCTTAAGGGATTTCGGTGGGTGGGATGTTTTCTTTGTGAATGTACGTTACGTTTATTTGTTATAATTGATAGGAGAAAGAAATACAGAAACCGATGTTATGTGATTCGTATATTTGTAAAGTAAAACTTGAACTGATTATTGAGTTAATAAATCGAGGATGGTGAGGTAAAGCGGTAAATCCAAAAGCAGTTGCTTTTTTTATTAAAATCTAAAAGATTTAAAGTAACTCGATTTACATTACTTTTGCTTCCTAGAAGATAAGACTTAGGATGCAATTTTAATTGCTATTTTTTCTCCGCACCTATATATCCAATTGTTAAATTAGTTATTTCATACAGAAACAATGTAATAATCATTACGTTGTAAGTGTCATTAATGGACCCACTAAATGTAATAAATGTAAGAAAATCCCAGGAGCACTTTATCGGAAGCAAACGAGCGCATCGAAGATTTGTAAATAAGTCAAACTCATCCATCGAGAGGAAATCTAAGGCTGCAGATAAGAAGCCGTTTAGCGTCGCGAGCAAAGCCCCGATATTCGTCAGAGCCATTGGCGATCGTGACGCAGCTCCGCTGCAATCGGGACGATGACAAATTCCGTGTCTCTGAGCCTCGCCGTTGCTCGGTGCTTTCGCGCGCCTCCATCGTGGAGCGCGGCATCTGCGGCACTCCGATCGCTTGTGCATCGATCTTCCGCATCCCTCCCTCAACGAACGATCGCCAAGTGACTCCCGGACGCGATCGCAGACGAATAATGGAGAGCTCCGACGAAGGAGCGACTTGACAAAGTGTCCGCTGACCGCCACGGCGCAGCTGTTAGCGACCTCCCCCCGAGCCCCGCGCAAAACAATATCAATTCGTCGGCTAGCGCCGCGAATTAATTGAATCCTGAATAAGTAATGTCGAACAAAGCCAAAAACACGGGGGCCATGCCAGGTGGCAGTTATACCCCTGGAAGTCGGCGACGAGAAGAGAAGGAAGGAAGGAAGAAAGGGACTAATGGAGTGAAGTCGCGGGCGGCGGCTGCGAGGCGGAGGACTCCGGCGGAGCTTTCCCCATAATATAACGTACAAAGTAATTAAGGACATCGGGCGACGCGCGCCCGAGAGAGAGAGCGAGCGGGAAAAGCGGGACGGGCGCAGCCGGGCCCCGGGCTTTCGGGAGCGCGACATTTACATAGTAATTAAATCGCGCGAGCCGAGCTAGCGCCGGGGGAGATACCGGGGCGCGCGGCCCATTACGGACGCATTAGATTGCGGTAAGCACTTGTTTATGGCAGGACCGCCGAAGCGAGCGCCCGACGGAACCGCCTCCCCCTCGTGCCCCGCGCCGTCCGCCCCCGCAGCGACCGGATGTACGGAGCGCGCCTCCTAGGCGGAATACCCCCGGCTTTCGACCTTTGATCCCTGCGGCTTTGCGCGATCTCGATGCAGTGCGCTTATGTAGAGGATTTCACTGATTTCGATACGTAGTTGTGGTGCGACGATCGGCGATGCGAAGCTGCGGAAGCAACGGGTGCAGAGAAATTGCTGAAAGTAGTAGCTTTGTGGACTTTAGGTATTCCGGTGCACATCGAGATTTTCATTGAAAAAAACTTATACATTAGGCCAAAAACAATGGTAGTTGTATTTTTTAGAGAATTAAATGTTTTTACGATAAAGTGACGGTTCATTTATTTTTTTATACCTTATTTCATGAATCCGATCAGTTCCTCTTCAATACTGCATTTTTATTGTTACAACATTTTTCCATAATTGAACTCTAAGGAGATTTTTAAATTAGTGGTAGCAAAGATAAGAATCGACGAGTATTCGGTGAGCCAACCGGGAAGAAACGCTCCGCCGCCATCGGCATACATGAATAAATTTGCTGGATTCACGACATCGGGCAACCTGCGCCGAGTTTAAAAGGCTGATTAGACGGGCTCTTCCTCTCCATCTTTCTCGTGTTATTACCGTCCAATACTTTGTAAGTCATACGTGGAGTTTGGAAAATCCGCGCGTGGGCGTAGCGCGCGCGAGCAATAATTCTCGCGTTTGTCACGTGGAAAAGTCAAAAAGTTGGTAGGCCCCCGAGCTTTCCCGGGGAAAAGTCGATCGACGCCGGCGAATTCTCCCGGGCGTTAAAAAGTCATTAGGGGCGCGAACGGCGTGGCGGTTCCACGCCCGGCTACGGCTTACGGGAAGATGAATAAAAAAAAGCTTGTCGAAACAAAAGGCGAGGGGGGTGTGGAGCGCGAGAAGCTCACTGCGCGCCGACCGTTAAATGTCCTTCGCTATTTTGAGAGGGAATCGATGGAGATGCTGGCGAAATTTGCTTTGTCTAGAAGGAAAATCACGTCTAGGCTTTTTTAAATATAATTGTTAATAATTGTTTAATTTCATTAAATACAGAAGTTAATAATTGTTTTAAACAATTATTTTTTCTACTGTATTGAGTATAATACATTTTATAAATGATGACTTTTTCGAAGAATTATTAAGGTGCTATCTTTTGAATTTTACAACGTAAGTCACTCGGTTTTAAACCTAATAACCACATAAAAATTTTAATAAAAAAAATTCTCTGCGTGTATTAATTATTATTTGCAATTGTCAACAAAGATCAAAACGAAGCAGTAAAACATAAAAGTTATGTAAAAATACGAAAGTAACACGTACTTTATTTAATGGCACAAAGAACGCCGAAAATCCTCTTAAGAAAAACACGGAACTAAATCCCAGGAGATAGCAAATAATATAACTTGTATATATCAATAAAGTTAAATACTCACATACATCAGGGGAGCGTCCGCAAGTCAGGATAAGTCAGGATAGGGGAGGGGTTGCTCTCGCAGCCCACTGCAGTCGTACATTAGCGTCGTTTAGCCGTGGCAGTGAAAAAGGCCGGAGAGAGAGAGATATGAGAGAGAAGGCAGAAAAGGAGGGGAGGATCGGGTCGCATGCCGACCTGACGCGTCGGTCTCCGGTGCGGTTAACGGCGCGTCAGGCTCCGGCTCGCGCGCCGAGTCGTCGATCATCCGGCCGGCGGGCTCTCTTCGATTAGGCCGCAATGATTCCCGGCCTCCTCCCGGTGTCGCGCGCGAGCGACACGCGAAATCCCGGCTTTTACTTTGAACGCCGCATTGACTGACTTATCTAATCTAATTTAAATGCGCCGAGGGTGGAAGCTCGAAAGGCTAACCCTCGTCTCCAAACCCCCGCGCCGATCGCACCCCCTCCTCCTCCTTTGTGCGCATAGACTGGCTGGGACTTTTTACAATCGGCGCGCGTAGCTTATCGGCAACAAATTGCCCGGATAGATCCAGAGAAGGTTAATCCGAGCCCGCGGTTTTTCAAAATCCCGCGACGAGATCCCGCATCGGAGAGGCGGATTTCAACGGGGCGGCGAATCGCGTTGCTTTAACGCCGCGGTATTTGACGAGCAGTTCACATTCGTTCGTTTTACAGAAAAAGATGGTTTTCTTACTTTTTATTTAGAAAAATTTATTAACTCTGAAAAGATTTATGAAATAATTTTGTTTGATCATTAAATTTTTCCAACAAACTTTGTTATCGTTATTACTACTGCATTAAAAAAAAATAGTTTTAACAAATTACACAGGAATAGTAAAAATGGGTCAGATGCAGGTTTGTTAAACAAGCAGTAAAGAGAACTCATGAAAGCATTAAAAAAAAAATTCGAGGCAAAATAACATTTCGTTGGGTGTACTGCGCCAGTTGAGAAAATAGTCGGGTAAAGCGCGCGGCTCAGCAGTCGTTTATGCGGGAGATTTGTTTATCAGTAAAATCGCAGAAGAGCCGCGTAGGAGGTGGATGGAGGCTGGCGTGAGTCGATGGCGGGGCCGCGTGTAAGGAGGGGTTCGCAAGCCCAGCGAGGAGCGAAACCGCTGTGTAACGCGGCAAATTGAGTGCTGAATCCGGGATTAGAATCGCCGCGCCGACGCCGCCGGGGAGAGAAATTAGCGTGGGGACCGGAGGAGAGGGAAGTCAACCTGCCTCCGCTACATCGTCGATGCATAAGATTCGACGGATAAAGTCGGAGTTCCCAGAGAAGGTCTTTTTAAGATCGTTAGGACGACGTTGTCGTTAAATTGTTGCGTCGAAGGTTAGCGAGAATAGCAATTTAATTTCAGTTAAAAATAAGCATTTCACTGATAAATAAATTGGAGAGTGTTTAATCGAAAATTTAATAAAAAAATGTTATATCAAAAAAAGGCACAAAAATGTTCATTCTATTAAACATTAAGCGCTGCATATAGCTTTTTAGGTTTCTAATCAACTAAACATTTTTTACAATAATTAAACTAAAATTAAATTGTTACACAAAAAATGTCCAATTAAAGCGAGCATTAATTTTAAAAAGACCGATCACCTAATACTTGTATGCGCATCATTGCACTGGTCAATCGGCGACATACGGCCGGAGCGCATCACCCGCTTGTCGTCCGATCGACTGGCTTTTTCCACGCGTCTATCCGTTGTTGACGTCGACTCCGTCCTCTCCCGGCCTTATTCCCAAATCCATTCGCCATAATTGCGGGATTACCGAGATAATTGAATTTGCGCGCGGCACGGGGAGGGGAATGCGTCGCCTTCGACCGAATACATAAGTCGCTCAACTCGCGACGGATGAGTTGTAAATGTTTTTAATAAAAATGTAAATATTCGCGCGAGCGGGCGTATCTCCCGCGGGCTTTGCCCGAATCAAATCCTCACGGACGCGCGTCCTCGCGCCGCCGACGAGAGAAACCGAGATCCCAATCTTTTTCCGATATCTCCGCGCCGAATTTATTAGCTGCTGCGCGCGTCTCTCTTACACATCGACCCCCTCGTGTCGCTTTTTCCACGGCCTTTTTCGCCGTTTCCGCGTCTCTGTGTTATACATTTCCTATTGGTTGTATCTCTGACACCGTATACGATGGAGTATCAGATATTTTTTTCCGTCGTTCGAGCGTCTCTTCACTTTTTTCTACTTTCTGTATTGTAGCTTTTTTAAATTAAATCCGTGGAAAAGAGAACAATTTTATTTTGTTGCTATTTATAACCATTCGGTAGTTTGTAGAAATTCTTTGTTATTTGAGATGAAAAATGTAAAAATTACCTTTGCTAGACTCAGTATTTGAAAGTAAGAATAAATGTTGGAATTTTCAATTTCAAGCGTATATAAGAAAGCTACAGCACTTGCATGAATTTCGCGCAACTGGAAAGAAGTTTTATATAGTAAGCTTGAAAAACGTGTCTAATTTTTCTGGTAAAGTGTTAACCGCGACATGAATCAAGAAGCACACAGTTTTAAAAACTTTGTTTTCAGCTTTGAAATTGTACGTGCTTTTTTAACAAAATGAATTCATTTTTTACGTTCAAATCGAAATATCTAGTCAATCGCACATTTATACTCTGAGAAACTAAAAAATAGTACCAGATTTCACCGCCAAAAATTCAATAAATACCGAATCTCCGAAGAAGCCGAAAAGCGGTAAAAGACGAATCTTAGTACTGGCGACCGGGGTTGCTCATTAATGCCTCATCACAGTCTGGACCGCCCGCGGCGTTCGCTCGCGAGTAGTCGGCTATCCTCGCTCCTCTTCTCTCATGGCTTTTTAATGCCGTGCCCCTCTCTCCCTCACACCCAGCGACTTTGATAAATACGCCGCGCGGCAGTCGATCGCGCGGAATCGCGTTAACGCCGAGTTGGCAGCTCGTAAAAGTGAGCCCGCGGGGGGAAAAAGAAAACGAGGAGGACGATAATGCGAGCCGCGAAAGGGAGCGCATCTGCGACCCGGGGCCGCGAGGACGAGCCGCAGTGATCCGTTGACGTGCCTTCGATCAATCGACTTGCGCGCGCGTGCTTAAGCCGTATAAACTACGAATTTTTCCGGATTAATACGAGAGATTATGGACAGCCCGCTAATTTCCCCGAATTGGCGCGTATGAGGTGACGTCGTTATAGAGTCGTTCATTTTGGATGTGCGCTCTCGACTATGGAGTTTAAAATTAGGCGCAAAACGTGTTATGTTAAAAGTTTTATTTATACACCACCCGATTTTAAAGTTTATTTTTTATATTGATTTAAATAATACGAAACTATTTGAAAAAAATGAATGGTAAAGTCTGGAAAATAAAAACGAATACGATTAATCATGCACTAAAATTTAAAATGTCGATGATAAAAGTTCAATACATCAATGAATCTTAATAAAAAGAATAAAAACGGAAGCGGAACACACTAGCTAATTAGATAAATCAAAGTATGCGTTTCCAATTGAGCAAGCGCTATTGATGTTTCAATAGCCAGCAATATCAGCTTTATGAAAGAAATTCTCTTGACTCGTAAAAGTTCTAAATTTCCCTCAAAATCCCCCCCGAGTTTATGAAAAAAAGTCAGGGCTATCCTCTGACAAAGGAAATTTGAGCATTGACCGTGGCATAATCTGAAAATCCCGCTGAGAAAAGTGTCGGCGGAAAAAGGTGGCGGAAGCATAAAGAGGCTGCAGCACGGAATCGACATAATAAAAAGGCTTGCGGGAGTAGCGGTGCGAGCTGTGAGCGGAGAAAGGAGAGCTCGAATGGGAGGAAGGTGAGAAGCCGCGGCGTCGCTTGCCGGGCACGCATATTGTGCGCCCGCGCGGGGATAATCATCGGGCGTTACACGACAAAGGTCCAAAAGCGCGCGTAGCCGGAAAATTTCAAAATTTGTCGCTCCGTCGCTCGGCCGCGCACCTTTTTCCGCTCTCCCTCCCCTCGCCTGTGTTATAAGCGATTAGCCGTATAATAAAGGGGGCCCGGGGTCTCGCTTTCGGCGCTGGCTTTTAACTGCCTCTAACACAAATCTGTTGCCGGCGACAATGGCTCTAAGCGTCAAATTAGGCGACACAGGTCAACTTCCCGCTCGCTCTCTCTCTCTTCCCCCGTCGCGCGCTCCCTGACTTTTTCCCCGCGCTCCCTCGGCCCCGGTCTATTATGCCTCTTGATCTCTATTATAACGAGCAGCTTCCAATGCCTGCGGCTCCTGTGCCCGCGCACAATGATCCTCGCTCGCCGGGACGTGTGTATACGGCCACCTTTTCAGTCTCTCTTTCTCTCTCTCTCGCTCCTCCTCACGCGCCGAGGACCAGAGTCGCACGGCTGCGACGCCGAGAGAAATTCCGGCTCCATCCGGCCCGGCCCCCACACCTTACTCTCGCACACAAATATTACGAGCCGCCGTGGATATACTTAATCGTCCGGGCAGCTCCAATAGAGCTAAGTATAATTTATCGTGTTTATGTGTGTTTGAGCGAGCGCTCATCGATCGGGGAAAAGGAAGTCGCGACTTTAAGCGCAGCGACGACATTCTTCCGATTGACGAATAAAAAATTCATTTTTCTTCGCGAGGGATGCGACGTTTCTTATAAATAATCCCTTCTGAGACGACGCTGAATCATTGTCAAAATGATGCCCTTTCTCGTATATATGCCAATTCACATCATTTTCAGTAATTTTATGGAGTCTTTATTTTAGTTACTTTTATTATTCGTATATTCACGATTTAGTTGATTAAAATGCGGATTTACAACGTTTAACGAAAAAAATCCAGATTTCCCTCTTGCTCTCAAATTGAAATAAATATTCTATTTCCTATTTTTTATCGTCTACGTATTAAAATCCAACGCGAACCTCAACGAAAACATTTCTCTTTCAGGTGCAGCATGAGAAACGCTTAATTTTCCGGTTACTTAGCTCCGGACCTCCGGGCCTCTCGCCGCCTCCACGGCGTTGCAGGAGACGCGCGAGAAGAGGACCGACGCGCTCCGACAAAAGAAAGAAAAAATCGATGCATCATCGGAGGTGTCAGGGCGGATGGGCCGCGCGGCCATTCCTACCCTAACGATGAATTAATGTCGTCGCGCTGCGGCTTAAATAGTAACCGGTCGATGATGGATGGAAAGCGTACGTGCGCGCCCGGGCACACGTTGGACCGGCCGCGACATCATTATTGATACTTTTCCAACTTATGTAGCCTCTGCGACGTGCCTGCCTTGCTTTTTTCCTCTTTATCCATCTACCTATCTCTCTCTCGTTGCGGCTGTTCCACGCTCGCTTTTTGCGGGGCGAGCGATCGAGTCGGTGCAATCCGTCAAGCCGGTGAGAACGGCCGGTAGGCTACACACCGCAGATTCGCCCTGTTCTTGCGGATTTAATGATTTTTTCATCGCTCGCTACTGCGGAGAGACGGCGGTGGTCTCGCGTCAAATCTTCTTCTTCAAGGTCTTTTCCTCTGGGATATGATTTTTCGTTTTTATCGCGCAGAACATTAGCATCAATCGTTCTGATACAAATTTATATTGCG
>JAXIUT010000048.1:8640335-8663103 GCA_035586675.1 Eurytoma californica
CAAATAGAATTTCCTATTGTATATTTACCGATTATTCTATTTACCTTTATAAAATACCATGGGAAAAATGCTAAATACAGTTATAATTAATGACAACCGACGACCTACACAAAAGTCTTATTTCGAGAAAGAAAAACGAATAAAGGCAGGATGATGTTTAAACGATCGTCACCGTTGAAAATTAACGGCATCCATGGAAAAACGCTTTTAAATTGCCGCGCGCAAAGCCGAACTCCTCGCCCGTCATAGCGGGGAAAATTACGTATAATATAGCACTTACAGCGAATCGCCGTTTCTCCGCGTGAAATGCGTCAAAAATTGGCGTGACTGTACTCCGCGCGCGCAATTCTCCATAAATCACGTCGATTTTTCCCGCACTGTCATAGCAAATTTTTCGTGCATCTCTCTATTAGTACGCGATCGGCCCCTCCAGCCGCTTAATTACGCCCGTGCTTTTTCCCGCGGCAGGTAAAAACAAGTACAGTGGATTTCCCGCGAGTCGAGGAAGCTTGAGTGCAGGAGGAAAAACGCGGAGACAACCCCCCCGAAGAAAAAAAAAGAAGCTCAGGCTCATCGGAATAAACCAACAGGCGCGGCACCGGCACAAAGGGCCGCAGCCGTATAAATTTTTCGTCGCAGCGCAAACAGCGTTTCGGCCGAGTCAATAATCCCGGCATAAAGAGGAGGTGTCCCGGGAGAGGTGTACCTATAGATATATACACCGAAAGCGGCGCGCGCGCGAAAAGTCGAGCGGGCAATAGCAGGGCGAGGGGGGGAGGGGTAGAGAAGTCGAGCACATCGGATGACTGATAGGGCGGCTCGTGTGCAAGCGCAGCTGTCCCTCCCCTCTCTACGGGCCGCTTGCGCTCGGCGTTCGCTGGCAACAAAAGCCGCTCTCGCCTATTTGGACAGCATTAGCGTCGCCTTTGGCCATTTCGACGTTTTAATAGGAACGCCCCGCGGCGACTTTAACAAGCGCGAGAGCCAAGAGGTGCTTTTCGGTGAGGGGGACCAAGGTGACACTCCAATTGTTCGGCGCTAAATCTTCTCGTGGATCAGCTCGGCGTGCCGAGCGAAGCGAGCGACACGGCACGCGGGCCCAGTTTATACGTATAATGGTGTTTGAGCTGCAAATAATCGACTTGATTTTACGATTTGAAAATGCGACTGCATACGCGCCGCGCGCATACGGGGGTTGGGAACGGAGTGACCTCCTTCGGCGCTCGGAGCTCGCTCTCCATCGGGGCTATTATTCTAAGAGAGCCGTTAATGCGGATTTGCTCGTTTTACGGTGTATTTTCTCGTACGCTCGCGAGAATTGATCGCCGCGAATTCGAGCTAGCCCCGCGGGGTGCGGACCACGGGAGGACGGAATCGATCCGCGCGCCCCAGCTCGGGATGATTCGCTCATGATTTATTAGGCACTTTTATGTATGGTATATACAAGCACCGAGCTGGCGATAAGTAGAGTTTTTTCATAAGGTCCAGCTTATATTAAGAGAGACGAATAATAAGTATGGCTTAAATTAATTAGGCTTTTAATGTACATGAAAATTCAGCACATAATATATACTTAATTGTATACGAGACAGCGCAAAAGGTGTTGCACATTTATGCATGTCTAATGATGAATTATCTACATTAATATACGTATTTATGGACCATAATTAAATTACAGTTTTTCGACAGTTATTTGAATTTTTCCGAAACGTAAAGTATTATTTTTTAAACTCTTTCGCGCTTAAATTAAGATCTAATCAGTAACGATAAAGAAAATTTTTTGAGTTTAATATTGTACTCAAAATATGCATTCAAAACGCAACTAAACAATCAGTGTAATAGTCAGTGTTAAACTGTATCCACAAATGTAATTTGTCCATATTTTTCTTTAAACATCATATCTAAATACACAAAAACAACATAGTTATATATTATATCAGCCAAACAGTTCCATGAAAATGATTGGATTAACAGAAAATTACATGCATTATTTATATCGATCAAATAAAATTATCCACTAGAACGATAATTTAGAGGAATTTCCACAAACAATCCCCTCAAGTGCAGCAAAAAAATGACTCAATTTAGAAATTACGAGGCTCATTGACGATGACTCCGTAATCGATGAAACGATCCCTTGGCGGAGTAGGTATCTCGCTCTTACAGGCTTAACTCAATTGAAAAAAATACCTCACAAGCCATTAAATCTCAATAACCGTCGGAGCAGCGGATCATTACACCTCAACGGGCCGAGCGCCGCGCGTCCGCTGGCACAATGAATGCAAATGCCCGGTCGCGCGAACAAAAGCCCGGCTCCCGCAGTGGCTCTCTCCGAGCAACTTGCAGGAATTCCCTCGGCGGCGCGATCGACCGGGGAGGAGATCCGCTAATCCGGCGTTCGCGCGGCCGTACAATAAAGTCGGCGCAACCGTCCTCCGCTCCGGCCATTAATAAAATTCAACGTTGCGTAAAATGAGGTCTCAATTATCGACGGGGCCAGGCCGAACGTACGTAAGTGCACGCTCGGTTGCGCGCGCGCGCGCCGTGTGACCAATCGGCCGATCGATTTCGAATTCCCTTCCTCTAATCTCCGCTGCTCCGCTCGGCTCCGAGTCTCGCCGTACGGTATAGCTACATACAGGCGTACGTGCAGGCTCCCAGAGAGGTGTATCTAAGTGGAGAGGCGATCGCCGCGGGCGGGTCATCAAGGCCGCCGGCTTCCTCGCTTCCTCTCTCCGGCGCTCGCGACAAGTCGCGCTCTCGCCAGCATCCGGGGCTCCTGTTTTATTCAGTCGGCATCATAAATTACGAGTTTAAACACACAATGAAAGACGCTTAACAAGAAGCTAACGCGAGATTGAGAGGCTCCGCCCCCGGCGGCGCCGGCGCGGCCAGTAGCCAGGGGGGCCCCGCCCGCGGCGCCCGGCCAATCGACGCTGGCCCCGCCCCCCTCGCCGGCGACTCGCGCCGGCCCGGCCGCGGCGCGCGCGACCCCAGAGAACCCGCTGCTGCCGAGCCGAGCGCAACGCGGCCCGAGACCCGCGCGAGTGTGTGCGTCGAGCCATCCGGACAGAGTGAGCCGCGCGGGCGACCGTACACGCCGCAGCAGCCGAGACCGAGGGCCAGAGAACGAGCGAGAGAGTGAGCGAGCGAGAGCTGCCGTGGGAAGCTATGCGCGCGGCGAGATGGTGTGCACGCTGAGCAAGGAGAGGAGCCTGCTGCTGAGCGGCCGCGCGGAGTCGAGCAGCCTGGCCGAGGAGGCCGGCGCCCTCGTCCTCGACATGTCCTCGGCGGCCGAGCAGCACGCCGCGGCGGCGGCCCACCAGCAGCGCGCGCGGCACCCGCCCCCGCCGCCGCCGCCCGTCGCTCACCTCGGCGCCCACCCGCTCAATCACCACGGCGCGCAGAACGCGCACCATCATCATCACGCGGTGAGTACCGAACACCTGGCGGCGCGAGTGCCGATTTCCGCTTGACCTTTCGGAGCTTTTGTGTTTGGTACGTTCGTTCCATTCTTGGAACAAGCATTTATCAGTGAAAAGTTAACCATCCAGTTTTATCAAATTTTAAATTATTTCAATTCAAGTTTCGATTCAACATTGACTAAACAAACCCGTCGTTTGACAGATCGCCACAGTCGATTACTGCTTAAAATCGTAATTAGTGACGTGGATAATCTTATTGTGCAAAGTAACGAGTGACGTCCGACAAGCATATATCATTAGTATATCACACAAATTGTAAGAGACCGAGAAAATATTTTCCAAAATTTCTTATAACACATACAAGCTTTAGATTGTGTAGCTGCAATAACAGTATAGATAATTCTTTAATACAATAAAACATCCTCGAAAACATCACAACCCCACTATATTCAATAAGGGATCTCGAAAACATCACAATCCCACTATATTCAATATATTCAATAAGGGCAGTAATTGAATTATGTTCTCATAAATTGCCATCGATTAAATATAAATTTTTGTGACCAATGAACGTGTAATTCATTGGCTATTGTACGATTACATTGTCAATCTAAATAATTTCATTCAATGTGTTCATTTTCGATGTAATAGAACGCTATAAATGCTAGTTTACAAAGTTGTACAGAAAACTAACATTTACTATTCGATTTATTCATTTTTTATTATTTTCTTTAACTTTCAACGCAGTATTTTCTATATATAAATTGAATTATTCGTGTATCCCAGTTAAAGTAAAATCTATTTCAATTGTAGTTGCTGATTTGAATTTGGTTATCAGTTAAGCAACAGACCTGTAGCAAATATCGTGACATTAATTTATGTAGCGTTCCTTGAAAAAGGGCATGAATCCCCCCTCATTATAACGAGGTCCGAGCAAAGGCAGTAACCCCCCGCGTGGCCTAACAGGTGCAGCAGCCTGATCACTCACACTTGGACGAGCGCAGCTCGTCGGCGGGCTCGTCGATGGGCTCGTGCTCCCCGCCGCCGTCCTCCCAGTTAGGCGGCGGCCCGGCGGGTCACTCGCCACCGGCGGTGGCCCGGCCACCCTGGCTCCACGACTTCGCCTCGCCTCACGTGCTCCAGTTCCTGAACCTGAACGCGGCGGCCGCGGGCTCCATGCTCGCCGCCAGCCAGCCCCTGGCGGCCCTCCAGTCCATGGCGGAGCGCAGCCACCAGCACCACCTGCAGCAGCAGGCCAGCCCCACCTCCCAGCACCAGCAGCAGCAGCAGCAGCAACACCAGCAGCATCAGCAGCAGCACCAGCAGCAGCAGCAGCAGCAGAGTATGCAGGGCCAGAGCTCGCCGACGGGCAGCGGGAAACACAGCCCGGCGACGTCCATCACCTCGGTCGGCAGCAACCCCCACGGCATCGACACCATCCTGTCGAGGCCGGCGGCCAGCCACCCGGGCGCCGCCAACCTCACGGCGCAGCCCCAGCACCCCATCTCCGCTAGCCCCCACGCCCAGCACCTGCCGCCCGCGCCCAGATACGCCATGCACGCAGGATTCGCCGCTTCCACCGGTACGTCTGCACGGCACAAGCTGCTATTTATTGGGACGCGATGCTTCGAGTTGCGCTTTCTTACAGCGATCCGGGGGATGTACACGTGCGTGCTTTAGGTGGATTTTATTGGCCGTGGAATGCTGGGTTCGGTTCGTGCAATTTTAGCTGACGCAAGGGTTGCCAAGCTTTTGCTTGCCGTTTTACGGGGGATTTTATTTTTTATTCTTTTTTAATAAGATTTTATTGGAAGCATTAGGACCACATGTTTGTTACATTTTTATCTTTAGCAATGACTTCGAAAATATTCTCATTGCGTAAAATTCACTATGTAATGTGCTTTATCATTCTTCTAAATTTTTTAGCATATGTCATTTCTAAAAATAAAATTTTATGATATAATAATAGTATGCTATACAGTATAAACTAAAAAACGTTAAAAATGTTCAAACCTTAAATACAATTTTGTCGATCAATGAAATTTACAAAAATGAACTCTGAAAGTAAGCGTCACCAATGAGGTTCCGCGATCGTAACACAAAATCTCTGAATCTCCGCCGACGGTACCGCGACGCCTCACGCCGCGTCTCAAGAGGAGTGTACAGCGCCGAGCGCTTTGTGTATACATCGGCGTTAATGCATCACACGGCCGTAAAATTGAAACTCGCTCGGCGCTTTGATGTACTCGCTCGCGCCGTCCGATAAGCCGGGCGCGTCGCGCAATTAACGCGGGTAGGCCGGCAGTTAAACGGCGCCGGCGACGACGAGGTGCTAATCGCCGGGCGATTGATCGCCGCCTGTTTCAGGAATCGGCCAGTTCCAGCAGCGCGCGGAGCCCCGCCACCCGGCGGTCTACTGGCCCGGCCTCCAGGGCCTCGTCAGCGACCCCCTCGCCTGGCGGGCCCGACTCCACTCCCGTAAGTATATATATCCAACGTATACAGATCACCTGCGCCGTGCGCTGCCCTTTTTTCTCTCTTCCTATGCGTCTTTTCTTCCTTTTACATCCTCTTTGGTTATAGTCGAGGGCGAGGCTTGATTTATCGGAGGGAAAATAACCGCGGGGGCGTCACACGCTGTGACAACAAATAGTCCGCGGCCATTGGCGCGATCGTTGGGAAAATAAGCACGCGCTACCGAGATGTTTGTTTTGCGGGATGAGAGGATCACTTCGACGTTCTTTAACGGAGACGGGGATGTTTGCTTTTCATGGAAAAAAAGTTCTCAGGGTATTCAAAGATCGTCACTGATTGACAGTTAATTATGGCTTATTTAGAGAATATAGTTATTAAGTGACGATGTGAACATCAGCTAATCGTCGCCCTAATCGTAGTACAAATTCAAAAAGAGAAGAGATTACTTTTGTAAATAATTTTAAGCTTGCTGTTAAATTATGTACTAAAAATAGAAAAGTTTCTATTTTGTACGTCCAAATACACTTCTTTTTGGAATTGCCAACAGCAGAGGAAAGAGACTAAAATTTCTTGCATTGCAACAATTCAATAGTTAAACTACCGCATTTAATTGAAAGAATTTTCCCCCGCTTCGTATACTGAAATAATCAGCTTAACATACATTATTTTTCGTCGTAAATCGTAATATCCCAATAACGTTATTAACAAACATTACATCTCCATCGTGAAATATTGCGCGTAACAAACAGAATTACTGCCACGCTTAATCATCATATTCATAAGTACTTGCAGTTTATGTAACAATATTATTAAACATTAGTATCAGCCGCATGAAGTCGTGATTCAACATCGCAGCAGGGCTAGAATTTATGAAACTATAATTTCATTACACCAGCCTCGCAATCATCGGAAATCGATGAGTCGTTCAGGGAGGCTCCTCCTCCCCGGCAGCTCCTCCATATTCATCGCTCCCGTGAGATAGCCCCTCTATACCCCCATTCTTGCGGCGTCCGAGAGGGAAGAAGCGCGGGCTTTACGACTCGCGGAGGCTGCAGCCACGTGAATTCGATCGGCGCGAATAAAAATTTCCGCGAGATAAGGGCGGCCGGCAGTTTAGAGCCGGCTGGGGGGTGGCCGCGCGACAGCCGCGTGCGGGGTACATATAAGCGCGCGTGCCGTTCAATAAATTTAGCGGCGTTACGGCCTCGTAAGGATACGCCGCTCTATCTCCCCGCGTCATCTGTGTTGTCGCTCGCGCTCGCTCGTGTAATAACGCGCATGAAAGAGCCATTACCCCGCCGGGGGTGGCGGTGGCCAGATAGCCGCCCGATAAGCGGCCGCGACGCACCGATTAAGGAGGCCCGTGAAACCGCGCAAAATCAGGCGTAAAGCACATGATGGGAAAGGGATACGGAGGCTCAGAAAGTAGAAGACATCTTCTCTATTTCGCATGCGCATGTGTGAGGTGAGGCTTCAAGAGACCCTGTTATCGTAGGCTGTCTCCGAGGACGCGCTCTGGATAACGATATAGGTATGACTTTAAAGCCTTCATTCGCGGATACGATTTTTTTACCTAAGTTCTTAAGTGATTTAATTAATCTGGATTAATAATCACTTTAAATGTTAATAATAAATTTCTTTGGTTTTTTTTTAAATGTAAGTTGTACAATTGAAATTATGAATCCATAGCTTTTTAATCGAAGAAATTATAACGCTAACGTTTAGATAGGAAGTTAAACAAAACTAAATTCGAGTGATCAATAAAGCAGTAACATTCTTAAATCTGGAAATAAAATATAACATATCATATATCATTCTGCAGAATACGTATCACTTGATGTGAATGGATAAAGTTTTGTTTGATCACGTGTCAGTTAACCGAAGAAAAACAAACTTTTAAATAGTATCCGCAACTTTTTTGACACTGATGAAATCAGCCACATAAAAGCAAGCAAATAATGGCAGCGAGAATCAATAAAAAAAAACTTTTTATTGCAGGAGGTACGTTATAGAATACGTTAATTCTTTCACAAAATCATTTTAACATCCGAGTCAAATTTAAACTGCTTAATAAAAATCTAAACATTTTATATTTATTACTTTTCCTTGTACGTAATTTTTTACATCTGTAGAGAAAGAAAATAAGAGATACCTACATGCGGAATTCGTAAAAAAAATCATAGAATCAGTGTCCCGACGAATTGCTCGGCAGAAAATAGATACACGGCAAAATGGGTTCCCCAATCAGCCGCAAAAACCCTTGGAAGATCCCGGCGGTGCCGGGAAAGAACGAGGAGTCGAGATTTTCCGGGTGGCGGCAGCGGCCTCCTCGGCGCGCCGCCAGTCGCTCGCGCCCATTCATTTATGATGGTTTCGTCGAGTCTGTCATGTTCCCTCTTATACGCCCTCCCACTTGCGTCCGCCGGGAGATTTCATTTGGCTCCTCGTGGGGTCCTGCGGGGGTGGCGGAGGGGCGAAGAGGGAGAGAATCGCCGGCCCGCTTTGCCCCGCCGCGGACAAGCGCGCGGACCGTCGCGCACCGTGTCAGCAACTTTTTCCTGCGAGATCCTGTCCGTCCATCGCGAGGAGCGCGCGCGCAGCCCCGGCGAAAAACAAAAGGATCGCCGAGACAATTTCACTTCTTCATATGTCGGCCCCGTGCGCTCGCCTTGCGCTCCACCGAATGCTATTTAGCACATTTGCTTTTATTGAATCTTCGATTGACTTGTCGTAGTCTTGCCGATTGTCGGAATGTCGGAATGTCGGCGATCAGTTTTTTTAGTAGTTCGCTTTATACGTAATAAAAAAAAAATAATTTTAAATTGAAAATGTAGGATCAAAGTTATTTATAGCTAGGTATACGTTACAGAAGACCATTAACGAAGGTAGAGAGCACGTTATAAAAACTCCTAACAATTATTCATTATATATTTTGTTTTGTGAATAATTTATTTAAATTAAAAATGAAAAAAACTGTAAAATATACGTTTGATTATTTGTAATAGTTACAAGATTTAAAATACCGCATTTCTACTAGGTATAACTGCAATTTTTAGCAGAAATTGTATAAAAAAATTGTAAATTCAGCACACATTTAATATAGATATAATAATAAGTTATCAGATGCGTTCGTCAATAACAGAATATGTATCTTAAAGTACCAAAGGCATTAACAATCTACATAGCCCATCATATTTTTGTAAGCAAATAGAAGTTTCGTGACCCCGATATTAAGTAAAGTTTGACGACCCAATACACTTGTCTATTCCTGGCAGGGACTTTTACCGCGTCATCATTGCTATATTGACGAAAACACGCCGTCGTAAATAAAAAGCCGGCGTTGTACAGAGTCAAACGGGAGGGCAGCGATCAAACGTTGGCAAATCATATTTCCGCGCGAGGCCGCTCAATTTCCCGAAGGTCCCGGATCAGCGATAATTGCGCCGGGGGAAAATTGCCGCGCCTCGTAAAATCACAATATGCAAGGGGTGGCGCGCTGGCTCCCAGCGGCGCAATTCGCCGATGCTTTATGCGCCGATCGGGGCTCGTAAGCCCGATCGCCTCCGCGCGGCTATGTTTATTCAATAAGCCATCGCTCACGGGTGGGGTGACGCTCGGCCTCGGATGTACCTTACGGCGAGGACGCGCGAAAAAAGGTGACGGCAGAGAAGAGGCAGGAGCCTGGGTAAACACACTGCGACGCGCGCGCCTGCCGCATTTTTCGCCGACGGCTGACGGGTGGACGGACCTTTTGTCGGGCTGTGCGACACTTCCAAGAAGTGCATCGAGTGCTTTTCTTCATGTCGCGTATTGTACATATATCGGTAGATTTTTCTTATTACAATTTTTACTTTCATATTTGATTTTCTTTCAAGCAAGATCAGT
Source organism: Eurytoma californica (assembly GCA_035586675.1). Taxonomy (NCBI): domain Eukaryota; kingdom Metazoa; phylum Arthropoda; class Insecta; order Hymenoptera; family Eurytomidae; genus Eurytoma; species Eurytoma californica. Next base: position 8,650,121 of record JAXIUT010000048.1, read on the forward strand.
CTATAAAAAGGATGCTGAAATCATTTTCAGCATTTTACACTTTTTGAAAAGCTTTCTTCATTTGTTTTCATCTTCACAGTGCAGTAAAAAAAATAACTTTTTATCACAGTTTAAGATCGGAAATATATTCTTACTTCAACTTTACGATAATATTTATTTGGTGTCACTAAATTCTTCATATCGATGTTTTGGAATACATTAGTAATTAAACTGTACTTATGCGCTTTGTAATTTTTTTTTAATTTTCTCTCCGAGAGTCTTATATAATACATTTTGAAATGCTCCTAAGTACAAAGTCATTACCTTTCTAAGAGTATTCGAAAATAAAAAGATAATGTATTTGTAAAGATAAAATTCGATTTGAAAGGAAAATTATTATATAAAAAGAAAATTAACTTAATCCTCTTTATAATAAAACTATAAAAATTCAGAATATAAATTAGATAGGTTCTAATTTTCTTATTAGGAAAAACACTCTTATCTCGAAGGATAATAATCTTTACTGCACTATATAAAGATCCGAATCACAGTAAAGTACGATACACCGTAGAGCAAGAATATACAATTTGCTAAAATCCCACAAGTAAGCAAAATCCCCTTCAATTCCATCAAGCCAGCCTATAAAAAAGGGAGTCTCAAGAAATTTCGCGAAACATCAATGCGAACCATCGAAAACCACTCCAACAATCAAGAGACCCCCCCCCCCCCTTCATCCCAACATCCACATCTGAAAACTCGATCGAATGTGTATACGTTATATGCACACAAATTCCAACTCGGCGGCGAATACCAAAAGTGGAAAAAAATCTTATAAACGCGGACTAGCAGCTTTCCCGGGGCGCGGCGTTGCGGAAATACGAAATCGTCGTGGAGAGCGTGGAGCTCGAGGTGGTGGGGTCGGAGTAAAAGCGGGCGGAGTCGGGGATAAAAGTTAAGGGCGTTTTGCGGAGGGTTCGGCTTGTCGGGGAGGCGGAGGGCCGAGTCGCGCGCGCGCGCTCTCGCGTGATATTGAATACGATATCGAGGGGGGTCCGGGGAAGAGGGGGGTCGGGAGATTGGGTGAGGAGGGGGGGTGGGGGGACGAGAGGACAGACAGCCGTCGTCGTGCTTACCCTCCGCCTTTCGTGCGGCTATCTCCGCGTCTCCGGGACCAACTGGCACCCTCTTACGCGCCGGCGGTCAGCCCGACACTTTATACATATTATTATGTATCCTGCCGCGTTCGGCGCGGTCCTCGCACGCACACGGACTCGCCGCGCGGCGCATTTTAATGTCCACTCGGATTCGCATAATGCCGCGATTTTCCCCCGGCTGGAACGACGCGACGTTTCTTTATTTGCGCGCGCAATGGCCGGCTAAAGCTCCGGGAATTGTTGCACGATGCTCGGATTGCTCTTACCGAGCTCTTACATACCGTGGGGTATTAAATAGTATTCAAACGATAATTTGATGAAAAATGTCTAAGATCTCGTGAAATTATTATGTTAAGAGTTATAGAAATCATTCTTCCAAGATGTCATATATAGTTTTCCGTTGATATTTTTAGACAAAAATAAACTAAGCATCACTAAGAAGATTATCTAAGAGCAGATATAACTTTTGCAATGTTTATGAGAAATTTTTGTGTCAAAAAGGATGCTTAAAATCAATTGCATTTTCAACAAGGCTTCCAGTACACATCGCTTAATGAATTGCCCAATCGAAAATTTTCACAAATCATTTCCCGCTCCTTTCCTGATCATGATACCCCAAATTAAATAAAACCACTTCAGCATTGACCGTATACGCGCAGCTAACAAAATCTCCAGTCCGGAGATAATTTCCCGAACGATCCCATTCGGTCGAGGCGAGCGCGCAGATTTTACCTCTCCTCGTATAATACCGAGGCGAAAAACTCGTCGAAGATAGCCGGAGTCCGGTAATGAACTCGTAGGTACAAGGCGCGCGAAATAGATTGCGCGCAGGAAAATTGGCCGTATCCCTCTCTCGCTCTCCGGGGCTCTGCATGAGGCCAGAAAGCGAGAGAGGGGGGCTCGCATTTTAATACACATAAGAGAGCCGGGGAGAACATAAGGCGCAATAAGCGCCCCGACGAGGGGGGGTATATACGGCGCGAGAGCCTCGGCGCGCATCCCTTGGTCAGGGCGGAATGCGGTAAGCAGCTCGTTAGGACCCTCCCCGGAGCCGGCCGAGCGGCCATTATTGCCTCGTTTCGTATTCCGTTACAAATTGCTTTATTAAATTAGAGGCCCCGCCGAGCCTCTCGCTCTCGATCCGGCTGTCGCAGAGGCGAGCGCGCACGTGCTGCGCTACGCGCAAGCCCGACGAAAGACGCGCAGCGCGTAGGGGGTGGGGGCTCTTAATTGCCCCCGGAGTTACGGGAGAGAACCGCCGGCCGCACAGTGGACCCAGGCGCGACCTGATTAATGCCCCCGATGCACCGACTCGCGCCGATACTCTCTTGTTGTGCGCGCCCGCCACGGACCCGGCTATTTATTTGAGCGCGAGAAAAGATAGTTCGGTCCGCCGTTTAAACTGGCCTTTCGGATAGATTATCGTCTGGCTCTCTTTCTCCTTTAACTTGCGCTTGCTTCGCTCCACTGATTACTCTATTTACTTTGGAAATAACGCGGGAGGGAAACATGTGCATGCAATAAAATTAATTTGTTTATTATTGGTCTATAAATAAAAAGATCTGCTGGTCACTATATGAGAGTTTGAATGAAAGAATTCTTTTCTTACACTTTGGATTGTACCATTTTTATAAAATATGATCTATAAATTTTATTGACGAAAATTTATTCACTTAATGCTAAAAATTCGCTTGAATAAATTTTAATCTTTTACATTAGTTTACGCCAAAATCGTACCCCAGCAGCGTTAATAAACAAAACTTTGTAATGAATAAATTAAAAAAAAAAGAAAACGTAATTAATAAAATTTTATTCCACCTCTCACATTAAAATCATACTTGTAAGAATTAAGTATACGGCAGTTTGCTCCGAACCCCAAAAGCATCCCCATCGAATAGCCGGCTACAATTACTCCCATGGCTATATCGCCGTGAACGTTTACCCCGCACGCTCATTCCATAACTAACGAAAGGAAGAAAAAAAAGTAGAGATATCCCGCTCCCGAAGGACGGGCGATGAACGACAATAAAAGCGGGCCGCTTGGTTACAGTGTCGCAGCAGCTGGGCTGTCAGCAGCAGGCGATGAGCGGCGGCCCGGGCGGCGGCAGCGCTGGCGACCACGAGCCCGGCAAGAAGAAGCACACGAGGCCGACCTTCAGCGGCCAGCAGATCTTCGCCCTGGAGAAGACCTTCGAGCAGACCAAGTACCTCGCGGGCCCCGAGCGAGCCAAGCTCGCCTTCGCCCTCGGCATGTCCGAGTCCCAGGTCAAGGTACGTGCAGCGCCTCCGTTATAACGGAGCTCTTCTAAACACCACCTGAGCTCGACTAACCCTCGTCCCGCCTTATCGCCCGCCGGGCTCCACGCAAATCTCGCGCGATTTTTCAAACGAGACGATTTTTCTTAAGGGTACGACGAAGCCCAACCCCCCGATGCTTTCGCGGCTCTTCCACGACACCGAGATTTCTTTGATAGGAGCTAGCATTTTGAGCAATTTTATGAAAAATTCGCATTTTACGTGAGGTTTTATTTTCGAAATAACATGAAAGATACTGATATTGATATTGATTTTTTGCGGTTTAGCATAACAATTTTTTACGTAAAGTAACGCAGTAATGTGTTTTTACATAATACAGAAGTCTCATTTAATCAGTAACAATTGCTTACAATTATACTAGGTTTTATTTTTTGCAGAACGCAAATTTTCATAAAAATCAATAAAAGACTATATTGCAATCTTTTTCACCAATTACACATTTACTAAAATTACTCTTCAAATCTTTCTGTTTACTAAATTTATCCCCATGCCAAAAGACTGAGTGCGAATCAATAAAAACGAATAATAATGCAGAAAGCGGGCGTGAAAAGACGTTCATTTCCGGCCGCGGTCGCTGAGCTCGGTGTACACAGCATCCGGCTCCGGCACGCGCGCGCGCAGCCACAGCGCGCCCCTCCGAGATCCCAAGAGGGAGAGAGAACAAGATAGAAAGAGAGTGGGAGAGAGAGAGAGAGAGGGCTCGCCCGGTAATCCCGATGGTGGCGGCGCGATCGCCCCTACCTCCCCGTCGACGGGCGCGAGGTATATCCCTCTCCTCTCCCTCCCCGCGCAAGCTGTAGCCCTGTCATTGGCTCGTTGCGCCGCCGCCATATTTACATTTTTATTGAAAGCCCGCGGCGCGCGCGCGGCCTGAGCGATGTCGCCCCCCTCCCCCTCCTCCACCTCCTCGCCCACCCACACCCTCGTCGTGTCTCTCATTCAATTACCCGCGGATTTCCGGAGCGGGCGCGTGTATACTCTGTCGTCGGGCCGTCGTTGCGCGAGATTACCCATTCGCCGACTACCCCCTCCTCGCCCCTTCCGCTCCGCGTCTTTCGCGCGAGGCGGCGGCGCCTTTGTGCGCCCGATGCACCGCCGCCGAGGGCCGCCGATCATTTCCTACGGTGGGCAGGGCTTACCAGCGGCTTTACGAGCGAGCTATACCGGCCGATTACGCGCGCAACCCGCTTGCTCGATAATTTTTTACGCGTCGGGTCCGATCACTTTGGGGCGTCCGTCCTCTCCGCGCCGAACTCGAGCTCTTTATTCACTCGCGGGGGGGGAGTTCGCGCGCGAGTGTCGCGCTTTATTTTAGCTGTAAATTTTCATGAGGCGGTTGTAAGATTATCGTCGGGAATTTATCTGGTGTGTTCAAGTAGGCAGCCTATTGACTTGCACGAACTGTTACTACTTGTTTTAATTAAAATCTTTTACTACTGGTCTGATCGTTAATGATGTATACTATATTAATTTTTTTAATTTTTTAATTTTATTTATTGAAAATTTGGCAGAGAAATTTTCATAACTTTAAATCGAAAAACCAAAAATGTCTATTAAAGTCACGGTCTTATTCGTGTTTTAATTATAGTACTTTTACCCTTGGGCTGACAAAAAATACTACATGTCAATTAGCTAAACATACGTTGATTTATACAATAAATTTGTATTATTCATATGAATATAAATTTTATGATTTCATCAGCACTGAATTATTATTTACCTAGCATTATTTTACATATTCACGCAATCGTCTGATTATTACTGAATATTACTACTGCACTAGTTGAAAGTAGGTAAGGCAGCCCCATCTACTTTAAATTTTCTGACGCGACGAATCTTGATTTTAATTAAAATCCGGATTAACTTAGACAAAGATTCTTTAAATCGAAATTCCACAATCTGACAATCTATCACGCCGAACGTACACATATATGGCTATACTACTTAAATGACTACTTTTAGCCGACTATTACGAAATGCACACTCACTCGCCTTATATTAATACCCGAACGCCTAATGTTCCACAGCTTAGTATAAATCTCATCTCCGATCACATGAAAACTCATAAGCAAGCTAAGTATTCGGCTTCGCATCTGCGGAGGCAAGAGTCGCCGATGACTCAAGCGCGTCAGCTCGCATCTGTCGCGGCGCGCTCGCGCGTCGGATAAATTCCGCTCGGCTTCTCGAAATTTTAGCCACGACACTCGTGGAAATTGAATATCCCCGCATGGCGCGAGAGTCAATCGTCGCGGGGATTTTGGCGCGATCGATCCCCTCCCCGATTATGTGCGCGGCGCGAAAGTTTCGCGCGTCGAATCGCCGCCTCCCTCCCCCTGCACGGCCGGCTGCGCATTATGAATCAATGTTTGCGCGCTCCCTCCATTAGAAACTAATAGCGCTAAGTGAGAGAGCGATGCCGGCGGAGGTTAAAGAGCGTGACGCCCCGGGGGCCCGGGCGGACACAAGTGTAATCCAGTTATCGGATTTATCTCCTCGAGCTCTTATTAATAGGGCCGATATGACGCCCCCGGAGTTAAGTAATGCTCCGCGCGTTTAAGTAATTAAAGACGAGCGTGTTGGACTTTTCTTCCCTGTCGCTTTATCGGTGTTCTTTTAATTGTTATGCACAGTTGAGCGGCTAAAGTTCGATTAATACAGTTTTCGAGTTTGGTATTTCATATAGGTTTTCTGGGTCAGTTTTTTGCATCAAGATTTTTTTAGTGTACGTTTTTTTACTGTGGCTCCTGCACCTTTTGTTTTCGATAAATTTTACTTCCGGGAAGAAAAGAAATCAAACTCCGAAGCTAAAACAATATAAGAACTATTGCAATCGAGATACTTGCACCGGTAGTGCCGAGGGTTGCTGTCCTGCTCGGAAAAAGTCGCATCCATGCAGGGCAACGCAAAAAAAAAGCGCAACGCTAATGGTCGCCGCTCGTGCGTGGCGACATAACGGTTTGGGGGATGCGAGGAGCGCGCAGCCGGCCCCCCTTATTAAGGGCTGCAGAACGGCGGCGGCGGCCGAGGGGCGTACTTGTTTACGGTGGGGTAATCGCCTCGTCGACGGCGCGACCGATATCGATGACGTCAATTAGTAGCGAGAGAGGGATCCCTCTCCTGCACCACCCAGCGCGTCGGTATGCGTGTGCGTGCGCGTGTGCGTGTCGCGATGCTCGTCAGGCCGGACAACGACGAGCCGCGATAAATCACGCCGGGCAGGCGACGCGGGTATACACCTTCATTCACCGCCGGCGGCCAAGGTGCGCGCGAGACTGACAGCGCGACGCGCATATGGCTCGTACGTGACGTCGGAGCTCCCCCGCGCCTGAGCCCGCGGTTTTCGCGTCGATTACGTCGCCGGGGTAATTAAGCCGGCGGCTGCGAGCATGTCGTCGGTGTCTATCGCAGTATTTCGCAATTTCGTGCTCGTGCATTTTATATCAGTAGGTATAGGTTTAACATATCCCTGAAAAGAAAATTATTTATATTCCGTAGTGTCGGAATTGTGGCAAATTTTAAAAAAATCTCTAATTTCGATTGTTAGAAAATATCTATACCTTTCTCATTAAGCATTAGCTAGTACATCGTCGTGTGTACACTTGAAACCGGCTCGTTCCACCCTCCCGAACAGAGCGTAAAAATTCCAGTAAGAATTTTTGCCCACCCTTTCCGGAGCACCCCAATAGGCGACTCCGTGCCCTCATGAACTTCGGAACAAGCTACTATAGGCGCCTGCAATAACCGGGCTCTAGGCACGATCCAATTAAATGGTTATGCAGAACAAAGAGGCGATCGTACGCGAATCCAGATATCGCGAGATTCCCAGAGTAAAAAGGAAGACTCTCCGCGCGATATGGACCAATAATGTAGGGGGTGGGGGGTACGAGGATCGAAGCTCGCTCGCGCTTGCGTGAAGACGTAAAAAGAGCGATGGTGCAGGTGCGGGCGCACGGGGGGGTGTAGATCCTGGCCTGGCCGGGCCCGGTAATGCGCTCCTCTGTATTCCGCCGGCGTAGCGCCTCGCCATATCGATGTGTTTGCCCGGAGCCCGCCGGTCGGAGATCGGAAATGGCTTCACCGATTCGTGTTATCCTCGATATTCCACTTTTATTCCGGAATCAAATTTCGCAGGAGAGAATTTTATTGCCTACGCCCCTATACCGTGCGCCTCATTCTGGGGCGCGAGAAGCTCGCCCCGACGTCGCCGTCGAGGAGCTGCGCCAACGAGCGTAAATGGAAAGACGCGTCGCGGCACTTCGGTTTATCCTCGTGCTCCTTGTTCTCTCTCTCGCTCTCTCTCCTTTCGTATGCTCCTCAACGCGGAGAAGCTTTTTCTTCGCTTGGCGAGAGAGTTCGACTTTCTTTTTAGACTGACTTGCTTGAGTGAAGAAATAAAAATGATAGCGTGGATATAAACAAAATTATTATTTGACGTCGAGAGATATTTCTTGTAGGATTAACAATAAAGCCCAACGAAAACATTACGTGACAAACGTAATCGTGAGAGTGAAAAAATCACTATAATTTCTATATCAATTTTGGGCGGTTGGCTTTTCCTGAAAAACTTCTAGTGTCGCAAACCACTACATAACGAATTTTTGTCACGTAATTTTTACAGTAAGTTTCTTCGTAAGTTTTACGAGAAATAAGCTTCAATTTATTCATGTACTTAATTGTTTAAAAAATGGAGTAAAAATAGACCAGCCAGCGTACGTAATAAATCGACGTACAATCAAATAAGTACACCAATACAAATAAAACTCAAATGAAAGCTTATACTTTTTCGAAGTATTGAAACACGTGTTCCAATAAAATTTTAGACACCCACAATCGAGATTTCATAAAAACCATGACAGATAGCTAAAACGAGCGATAAGATTCCTAATTTCAATACTCCACCGGGGACTTTATGAGAATCCCCCGCGTAACACCGGGCGCACCGCAATCTAATCTTTCCATCCGCGATGTTTTTCATCCGCCCCGCGGCGCTCCCCGATCCCCGTCCATCCGCGTATACATAATTCTTGTCAATCGGCCGGCGTCGATCTACCAAATCCCCGGGATAAAGAGAGCTCGACGTACCCCATCGGGGAAAAGCGGGGAAAAAAGGACGCGAAAATCGTCTCGCGCACTCTGTCTTTCCGCGCGGGAAATTTATTCGGAATATTCGGTCATCGATGAAGGGCATCGGTGGCCCGGCGAATGACAAGCGGGCCAAACGATCCGGAAGACTTTGAAATATGAACGCGACGCCGAGGGCCGGCTATGTAAATTTATGAAAAAAAAAGAGAGGCAAGGGTGCGGAGTGAGAGCGCAGCCGCGTCGAGAGTTCGGCTTTTTGTCGTATGCTTGCATCCAACCCTTCTGTCTCTTTTTTTTAACTATTACTCGCTGAGGTTTTCATCGACAGCTTTTGTATTTCGGTGGAACAGTTTTTTTTTCGATTTTTTTCGTAATAAGCAACTGTTTCTGTTTTATGAATGAAATTAAAAAATATGGGTAAACTAGATGATTTTGAAAAAACAATTCAAGATTAGTGCACATAAGTTTAATTTGCATTATAAATATCTCTAATCTCTCTGTCTATTCTTGCAAGATTCGATTAACAATTTTATGCAAGTTAGATCGATTATTCTGTAAATAATTGATTTAATGTAACGGATAATAATTTCATAGAATAAGATGAATAATTCTAAATTTTCCCATAATTTAATTGAATCTATGCGGTAGCGCTTTCGAAATGGAATATAAAAGAAAAGATTGAAAACTTGTATCAATTGTAATTCAATATCCGTGAAAACACCGCATCCCTAATCTCATTTTTCCTCCCACCGTGAAAGCGAAATTGAAGCCAAAGTATAGACTTAACCCTCGGCGAGAAGCATCGGCCGGCGTCGACGCGGTCGAATTAAACTTTAACTCGGCCCGGCGAAAACTTGGCCAAGCCGATAAATCAGTGCCTCTTGGGCCGAGCTGCGTGCGGTCGCGTCAAAGCGCACACTTGTCGCGCGACGGCCCAGCCCCCCTTCGGAAAAGGAGAGCGAGCGGCGGAAAAACAGCGCGAGCGACACTTTTTATCCGGGCGCAGATAGAAAGATAGATGGAATGTATAAAAAATACAGCCCGGAGCCGGGGGAATTCCGTGCGGTTTTACGGGCGGCTTTCGAGCAGCCCGGGCTTAGATAATCCTGATTTAATAAATCTAACAGTTGTGCGCGCCGGCGGTCGGCCCGGAATGGGGTGGGCAAGAGAGAGAGCCGTCTGGCAACGCGTGCGTGACTAATGCGATGAAAAAAAAAGGAGGAGATCCATTTTTCTCTCTCCTCTTTCTCGCACTCGCGTCTTATATTCGCATCGTCGAATATCGAGGCGCCCTCTTAATTGTTTCTAAGTGACAAAGACTGCACCGGCCGCGCGTTACGGCTTATTGCCCAGCGAGCCCCGTGCCTGTGTGTGTGGGTGCACACGCAGATTGACTGCGCTCTGCATAACTCGACTTGATTTGTAGTGTTACTTTTAGTTTGATTAATGACGCCTGCTGTTTCCCTTCCCGCCGACTTTCTTTTTTCAATTAGTTGCGATATTGCAATCTCACTTTTCCACTATAATAATAATGGGGTATATAATAGTCATATAGATAAAGTTTTGTAAAAAAAATCGAGGATTAGTTCATTTTTATTTAAAAAAAAACGTTTGGAGCAAATTAGCTTTTTGGCTTTATCTGCGCGTTTTATCAGGGGTTATGATAAAGCAGATTTATTAGTTCGCAACGGTTTAACCGTGTCGGGAATGACGAATTAACTAGAGAGAGTAGCGTAACAGAAGTAATATATATTTTGCCGTATTCGTCAAATTCGTTTCGAAGCCAAATTTATTTTCCAAGTTTTATCATTTGGCAGCAATAACTTATGAAAGTTCCAGTGCTCGAATGAATAAGATGAAATTTCGACTCCAAGTTACACTGGGTACATCATAAATTGAATCTGCCGCTTTTTTAATATTCTTAATAAAAATTTACTTGGCATACAAATGACATTAATTTAATAGTTATTCTCTATCATTCCTGAGTTTCTGGTCGATCGCCAAAAGATTCCTTGGCCTGCGGGTCTTCAACACAATAACCACTACATGAGAACATCAGACTTGTGTTTTTATGTAATACTATTACTAAAAAATTAATAAACTTTTCTTTTTTCCACCAACCGATCTATACTATTTGTAAAAATATTCCATTTGAAATAATCCGTGTAAAATAATTTTAAATTTATTCCATCTTTTTGAAGGAATTACTCTGTTTGCGGTAATTCCGATAATATTGGATTTCCATTTCCGAACGAGAGTGGAGAATTTTGTAAACTACGGTTTTCAAATAGAATGGATTCTCGATTTCTATGAATTGATATGGTATGAATATTTCATATCGTATCAATTCGTAACTGGAGTACCAATATTTTACAAGATTTGCAATGAAATGATTTCTTATACTTTTTGCTACAACGTCCATTAAAAAAAAATCAAGTATTAGCAAGAAATTCATTAAAAACCTGCGAGCAAATGGTGAAAATAAAATCCCAGTAATGAACGTAGCAGTGTACAGTATTTTGCAAGCGAAAAGCCGTGAGCGAGCTTAAAATCAAGAAGCTGGCTCTCTTAATAAAGCCGAGGGAAACAAGGCTCTTAAAATCCCCGCGGCAGCTCCGCGAGTGAAATGCAAACGGCCAATCGCGCCGCGCGCTAATACCTGCCCGGCGGGGCCGTCGAATTTTATCGCGAGCCGACTTGGGGGCCGAAATTAAGAGAGAAAAAAAGAAGAAAAAAAGAGTAGGGGCTCGCGCGCAAGGAGCTTTATAGGCGCACTGCACAGCGACCCCGGGAAATTAGCCGAGACGGTGGCTTGTACACGCTCGAAGAGGGCAAGACGGCGCGGCCTCCCCAGGCCATCGGCGTCCTCTTCTCTCTCCCTCTCTCTCTTTCGTGTCCCCGCAACAATGTATTTAATTAACGTAACGGCCGTCCGGGGAGCGCCCGAGAAAGAGATTGCACACCCGCAACACCGGCTTAAATTAAAGACGCGCGGGGCGAGCCCGAACGGATTAAAAAGCGCGCTTCACCCCCTCGCGCACGAGCCAAAGGATCCCCGGCATTGCATAATGTACACGCGAAACAAGTGTTTTTTCGTATCCTCCTTCCGCCTTGTATTTTGGTACTTTATTAACGACATGATTTTTGCTTTCTGCTCGCAGGTGTGGTTCCAGAACCGGCGGACGAAGTGGCGGAAGAAGCACGCCGCGGAGATGGCGACGGCGAAGCGGCGGCAGGAGGAGGTCGAGGGGGTGGCGGGCGAGGCGGACGAGGGCTGCAGCGACGGCGAGGCCTCGTCCGAGGCGGGCAGCGCCGGGGCCGGCGGCGAGACCGCCGCCAAGAGGCTGCGGCGCGAGCTCGAGCAGCAGTACGGACCCTGAGCAGCCGCCGGCAGCGGCGACGACGACGTCGACGACGACGACGACGCCGCGGCATAGGCGTGGCCTCGACGGGGCGGCGCCGGCCGCCCCGCCCTCCTCCACCATCCGCCGCCACCCCCACCTGCCGGCGGCGCGCTCTTCGATCCGCCGCCGACCGTGGAGGACGGCGCCGCGAGAGCAAAAACCGACGCGACGACCCGCGCGCTTTTGTAAATACTTTGTAGATATCGCGAGCGACGACGGAGGTGCGCGTCGTGGTGCGACGACTTCACCACGGCCTCCGAGCGACACCTCCCCTCTACCGCCTAAGCTGAACCCCCCCAGCCAGCTCCAAGACACTTTATTTATTTGTATATTCCCCCCGCGGCTCCGGCGCTTTCCTGAAGTTTGAGCAAGCCATTTTCGCCGCAAGCGCGGGAAATCCACTTTGCGTCTCGCTCCTACGGTGTGCGAAGAGGAACTCTATGACACCGGGAGCAGGCTCTGTGGTATTGAGGTTTTTTTTGAGATTCTGTTTTATGCGAGCGATCTTAGGATTGAAAATTCTTTATTGGCGTGTATGTGTATTGTGAAAAGTGACTTTGACGCTGTTTTATATCATAGTTCGGGCTTATTTGATTTACGGCGATGATTTTATTGAAAATTAAAGAAGTTTCAATCTCCGTGGTAGTGCTTTCAACATCGCGAGATATTGTAGTCGCTTCAAAATTATCATTGAAGTCATTTTTTATGCAATTAACCGTACTCCAATTAATGAAATTGTAAAAATTGCTAAAGAATACTTGTAATAGTCATAAGAAAATAAGGCCAGACTCGCGGGGTGCAGGAACAAAGATTTTATTAAAATTAAACAGCCCTAGTAAATCATTATTCTAATTTTTTCACTAAAGGCGTAACCAATTACGAGTCTGGCTTTATTCCTTAAATCAAAGAAATTTTCGTTGTTCTAATCAAGTCAGGGGTGGCTCGTGACTTATTGTTTTCCGTAGAAGCCAACGAGACTGGCTCAGTATTAACAAGCTTCGAGTGGCTTTTAATTCACTCTATCCGTTAAACAGGGCGAGGTTCCTAT
>JAXIUT010000048.1:8663203-8706334 GCA_035586675.1 Eurytoma californica
ACGAGACTGGCTCAGTATTAACAAGCTTCGAGTGGCTTTTAATTCACTCTATCCGTTAAACAGGGCGAGGTTCCTATTACATAAGCTTTTAAGAAAAAAAAGTACTTCGAGTCCAGGTACTTAAAAAAATTGGCGGTACTCGTACGATGTGTATGTCTAAGCAAATCTGCGTGTAAATGTTTTTGTTGGGATGACCGAGTGATTCTGTTTATTATTTACGAACGAGGCAACAACAAAATAGCCGTAGTGAAAATGTTTACTCAAGCTTTTAGAAAGTGTATAATAAAGACGAGAGCGAGAAAAAAATGAAAGGATGAAAGCGTCGCGTACCTCCGGTAAATCCATCGAAGTTTTCAATGCGTGTCGAGAGTAATTTTGATGTGACTCGAAGCGACGATTTTTTGATATTCGACGGAGAGCGAGGCGCGAGGCGTCGTTAGTCCCTTAAAAGAATATAGGCGTGGATAAGAAAAATGTTGATGTATTTATAAAATTCGCAACGAGCAACCCCCGAAGGAGGGGACTCCTCGAAAAATAAAAAAAAAGCAAGGCGCTCGTTCCGCACATTTTCCCTTTCATTGCAATAATTCGTCGTTTATTTATTTGGCGACTCGTATACGTACTTAAGGAGATTTAAACTAAAGGCAGCAGCAGCAGCCGATGAGGAAGAAACGCGAGGATCGACATCAGCATATTATTATTGCGAGGACGAGGCTCGCGTAAAAAAACGTAAGAAAAGTATAAATATATATAGTGATAAAACGGCGAGACTCGCATGTACCGCAAGCGTCACTTGCCGACGATGACATAACACTTTGGCTAGCCCTCCCCTCCCGCGTCACGCCCCACCGGCGCCGGTGACGTAAGCGGAGGACGCGTGGGCGCTCCTTGTATAAAAAAAAGATATTGTAAAAATTATACATAATACGTGTTAACACACTGCAGCTTGTGTACTATATCTCGAAGAGCTCGAATAAATGGTCAATACAATTACAACGTGCCAAACTTGTGTATATCGTCCGAACCCTCGATGTCACTTATATACCTCTCCCTCCTATCATCGATGTTTCCACCACAATGAACTTTTTCGGCTGAAAAGCCGCGCTGTCTCCGGCGCTCTCATGCTCGATTGATTTCTCGCCGTCTCTCTTTTACTCTTGATTAAATCTTCCCCGGATTGGAAAAGTCCGGAAGGGGCCTCCTCGATCCGCCGTTATATAGGGACCGGGCTACTTTGCGAGCCGTCGACGAGCGGCTCCTAATCAGCCGCGGACAAAGCCCTGCACTCCCCTCCTCTGCTCTCTTTCTCTGACCCTCTTCCTTTTTTCTCTCCTCTTCTTTTTCTCCGGGCTATTTATTTTATCGTTTCTTCAAACTCCACTGACGGGGATGCGTTGCGCTGTACACACCGACCTGTTAATTCCGAGTAAGCATTTACCGCCTTTCGTATAAAATTGGATCGTTTCTTTTCCACTTTATTAATTTTATTTTTATTTTTTACATATATCCGACTTTTTTTTCTTATATTGATGTTATCATTTGGTCTTAATAAGTAAGTATAATAATTATCCAATTTTTACACTATACAGTGCTCTAGATGAACGAACGCTATATATAATCTTATAAAAAATTACGATCTTTAATTTAACTTATACAAATCTCAAAGGAAATTAAATGTTTATCACCTCATTTAAAATTTTTCTTTTTAAAGTATAATTTTATTTTTGTATTTTCATTTATAAAATATTTTGAGATATAATCTTCATATTGTCTGTTACTCCTGGCAAGCATTGTCTTTCACTCGATATGGAGCATTTTAAAACGTATTTTATCGCAACTAATATAGAGCAATAGTACTTTCTATAAAACATTATTTTTCGGAATTTATCGTTTTAATTTACAAAAAAAGGGGCTGTTCAAAATCCGAGCGAAAAATTCGAACAATAACAGTTTTCTTTCCAAGTGTCTCATTGCATAAGATTACGTAAAAAGAGCCCTCGATAAGGTCGTTCAGCGAAACAACTCGACACCCTTAAACTTTGAACCGTGCGCGCGGCCGCCTCCCACATCCCGGCATATAGTCGTAAACCCGCTGGCTAAGCGAAACGCGCGCGCGAAATTCAAGTGCCCGGCGAGTCGCCCCGAATGAAATAAGTTTCAACTACCCCGTGAGATATGGATTAATGCGAGTTCGCCGCGCTGAACTGCTCTTTTCTCAGTCGATGCCGAGGCGATAAAAAAAAAGAACGAGAGAGGTGGGAGGGAGGGACGCGAGGAAGGAAGAAAGAAAAAGGCGGGGGCGCTCGTTAATTCCGTAATGCCTCCGTGTTTGCTAACGACGATACCCTCGGCTCCTCGACACGGCATCAATTTACTAAACAGTAGATTAATTTAATAAAGGAGCCCTTTGGTGGGGGGCTCGGGCGGGAGATGATCGAACGCGCGGAGAGAGAGAGAGAACAGAGAGAAGGGAGATGCCTCGGCCCCTCCGACTTGGCGCACACTACGCTCAGCCTAACAGGCTGTTATGATTAAGTTTGCTATCGCGCTCGGGACTAGGAGAGAGAGAGAGAGTGGGAAATATCCTTGACGGTCGCATCCACCGGCCAGATTTCCGCGATAATCCCCCGACCACCCTCGGACTTCTCGTACACTACTTCGGTGACAACGTTTTAGGTCGGCTGCTGGGTTATAGTAATGATTGTTTTTATGCCGTAGGCTAGGGCAAGGGGATGAGCTAGGATTTCGGAATTGATTTTTATTTGTAACGGCAGATAATATTTAATTTCACTATTGAAACTAGTCATTTAACAATTACCTCTAAAACGTCTCAAAGCTCTTTTCTATCGCAGGTAAAACGAAACACTATACTGTAATATAAAATTTGATGCAAAATTAATTTTAAAGTGTCAAACGTTTTTAACATGAATCTTATCATCGCCTTTAAAAAACATTAAAGATGATGAGGAACGCAACATATATGCAAACAAAAAATTGAAATTAATAAAAGTAATCATTTGTCGCTACCCCTACTTCCATACCAACGAAACATCATAACTCAAAGTAGCCGATAAGTCGGAGCTAATTTCGATCCTCATACCGTATAAAAATAATCGTCGCTTCATCCTCGCCTCCATAAACGAGTTTCGACTTCCTCGCCTCGCTAAATCACCCCCATCGCCCGAGCGATCCGCTTGTATCGGCCGTTGCTTTAATCGTAAAGTTCGCGGAGCTCCGCTCCCGCTCGAAACTTTCGTGTCCCACGCCCACGATAATTTAATTTCTGTCCTTTTTACGTAACGCCGCCACCTCTCCCTCCGTGCAGCTCGGCTCCCGCACCCGAGGCTCACCCGGCGCCCGGCTGCGCCAACTTTTTTCATATTCCAATTAGGGATATTTTTCATTGATTTAAAGCCCCCGGGCGAAAGCAGGTATTAGCGCCTCCTCGGCGCTCGATAAATTTCTCGCAGTGTCGATATTGCCGCGCCAAGTATAAGTAAAAGCGCGAGGAAAGGCGCGCGGCACTTTATGCGAGTTGCGCCAACTCCCGTAATATTAATCATGCTACTCATCTGAAAATCGCTGCATACACGGCCGGCGCGCCGCCAGCGTCGTAATTTAAAGGAGTCCCAGGGTATTTACGGCGCTCGCCTCTCTTTTTTTTTTCGTCACACCTCGAGAGAGCGAGTCCTCGATCGAGGAGATAACGAGTTTAATCCGCACGAGCGAGCGGCACGTGGCGCGCTCTTCTTATCCGGCTGGTGCGAGCGGAGGCGAACCGAAAATGACGATTTTACAAGTGTCGCGCGCGGGGGGTAAATGGAGCGACGCCACTGTATACGGGGCATAAGCCTGATTTATCGCCCGAACACGCCTCGATCTTGTTCGCCCCCTTGTACCGCCACGCCCGCGACTAAACTTTACTGCGGGAGAGAAAGAGAGGGAGAGCCGAGGCGTCACTCGACTTACACTTTAGGTTTACGCCTGATTTATACCCTTATCTTAGCGAGCTTTTTGCGGGGCGAAAGCAGTTATTATTGCGCCTCCGTTGAGTGTTTATATTTTAATGGTGCCTCCTTCTTCGGCCGGCTACGTCATTAATTGGATTTGTCTATCTGTTGAGAATATTCGACACCTGTTTGCAAGATTTTCGGCGTTGAAATATAGATTAATGGTCTTTCTTTTTATTTTGACACAACACGGATTCATAACAATCTGATTATAAGTAAGATTCAAACCTGGATTGATTTTATAATTGTTTTACAGTACTTAAAACAAAAGTACTATTAAAATGATATTATTAAAAAAATAATTTTTTTATTAGTACAAAATTCATTTAAATCTAGTAATTTAATAATTCTAGTTACCTCATTAATATTTCAGTCAAATGAAACTCCTATATAAAATATAACGTTGAAAAGAAAATTTTTTATTCGCGATAGTCATCTATACATTCTACAATTTCTCCAATTATTTCAATAATTTCCCAAAATGCTCCTCCCCTAATAACATTCGTAATACATTACCTCCGCATGAGAGTAAAGACATCAGCCCTCGAGAACTTCCCGCCGCCTTTTTGCCCGCTTACACCCAGGGACATCCATAAGGCGGAGGCTCGCGTCGCGTCCCGGTCGCGACAAACAGCCGCCCCGGACAAACCGCGGAGCGCATTTACGGAGGGCTCCCGGCTCTTCGTAATCTAATAAGCGCAAAAGAGCACGTTAAGGGTGAGAATTTACTCGGGAGTCGCGCGTCCGCAGTGCACTTAACGGCGGTTTGTGTGCTAAGTACCCCGATAACTTTTGGCGCTGGCCTGCAAACGCGATGCGACGCGCCGTCGAGCCCGGGGCCGGGGTAACGAATGCCTTCAATTAGCCTCGGCGCGGGCTCCTTCCCCGGGGCCGCGCGCTCCTCCGCAAACACTCGTGGATCTTCGCGCCGGCGGCAAGGAGGCGCCCCGGAGCAAGCCGCCGAAGCACACTCGGGTAATAGACTATTACGGCGGAGCGTGATTTATCAGCGAGCAGCGCAAGAGCTACGACGCGACTTCGCTGCGAACTCTTCACTTCTTTTCTTTCCTCGGGGACGCTCAAGGAGCAGCGCTTCAGGTCGGAGATTCTTTCAATGAGATGTGAGAATATTGTCGAGTTGTACTTTGCTACATGGATAGCTTTCTTCGGTCTAGCGATTAGCGTGTAACTCGCTATTTAAAAAATGTTAGCAATATTAATGTGCATTGTCTTGATAGCTAAAATCAAATGAATTTTAATTAATCAAAAGCAATTATATCTCGTTAATTTTGTCTTAGTGGTTCCTAAAGGAAACATTTAAATATTTCTTTGTATGTTGCGCGTAAAAAATATTTCATAAATTATCGGAATTTTTTATTAATTTTTAAATTTTTAATAGCCAATAATTTCAATTTGAATTTACAATTTTGTATAGGTACATTCTGCAATAACTGCACCCTCTATGTACATGATTTTAATTTATTTAATAATAATCTTTTCAACTGAAATACGTATAATTACACAAAGTACCTATATCACTGAATACATTTTTTACTGTCTAACAATCCTTTGGTTGCCATGCTTCAATTTTTGGTCTTACGGTACTATACGGCATGTAAGCTTTATTCGTTCCTGATAGGTTTGGAGTATGGTCTATCATCCACTTATACTTTGGTCTGTTTATATCCCTGTGTGGAAGTAAGTCTGTTTTATAGTGTAACCAGCCATACCACTCAGCTGGTACCTGTGCAGCATCGTAGTTCATGCCCACTTTTTCACTGTAAATGACCCATCGATTACGGCCTGCAAGAAATACATCAGAAGTAAAATATTTGTTTTAATTAGTAGATTTTAATTTAAACTCAACTACAACTTACCATAAAAGTACATGTTGTTTTCATAGTACTTGTTTCCATACTTATCTTCGCCCACCAAGTCGCCAAACTTCAATTCGTCCACTCTGAGGAAAAGAAAAGTTAATTAAGAAATAAAAAAAGAAGAATAAGAAAATAAAGAAAAGAAGAATTGATAATCAAAAATAACTTCGTTTCATAACATTGAATAGCTTAACCTAACTTTGAACTGAACAGCAAAACAAGTGGACATGATGAATGAAATGAGAAGCAAATATTTCGAGGTAGGAAATGTAATCGAGACAAACCTGTAAAGTGTACGTAAACAACCAAAAATTCCTCCGTTGTGTTTGATAACCCGAAAAAAGTTGGCTACTTTGTCAAGGCCTAACCAATTCGCCATCTTGCAAGTTGCAAGATATTCCGCTTCTGCTTTATCGACGAGTTGTTCAAAACCATAGAGTCAAAATACGTCAGAAATTTCACAAGCAAATAAAATTATAATAATTATTTATTTCAAAATACAATTTATCATCGATAAGTACTACATTGAACCGTGAAATTTAAATAAAAGAAATAAATAATTATAGATTCACGTGTTTTTTACAATAAAGAGGCAGCATTGCTCAGGCCTTGGGAGAAGGATTTTCCCCATCTATAAAAATATAGGTCAGCAGACTCAATAAGATACTGCCTCCATGTGGTTAATATGTTTTAAATGAAATAATTTGAACGGAACATCTCAGTAATACCAGCACTTAAACAAAAGGTACCTATTTGTAAATAAACCAATAAAATAACAATCTACCTTATCAATTGCCGGAGCACCAGTTAATGTCGCCACCGTTTGCAGATTATGTGATCCATATAAAATCGTCCCAAGCGCCCCCTTCAGCAGTACGCCGAAGACTTGAGCAAAGGTCATCTAGCGGTCTGCGTCCAGGCCTGTCTGCGTCTGCACTCTGCGGGCCCTGCGTCGACAAGTTAGGCATCGTCCCGTGCGACTGCAACGTGTCAATAAGACCGAAGCCGCCTGCTGCCGTCGCCGGTCTAAATTACACTATAAGCTGCTATAAGGGAATCTCTGATAAGGGTAGCTGGGGGCCTTCTCTCGAGTGATAAACGAGCACGAAAAACAAGGACGAAAGATACAAAATGTGCGAGTTAGGCAAAGACAAGATGAGCCGTTTTATCGCTTGAGAGAAGAGTCCCTGTATACGAACCGTCGCGCGGCGGCGTCCCCGGGTCTCGGCGAAACGGACGCGCTGCACCGGTTGCGTCAGCGGCGAATCAGGGCCGCGCAATACCGGTGGACGGCTCCTGCGGCCCTACAAAGGTGAGAGATATGCTTTTCATGCGCTGATAAAGCGTGCCCAGTTATGTAAACCGGCGCGCGCGGGACTAAGGTGTCTATTGAACTTTAACGAGAACCGGTGATATCCGGAAATAGAACGCGCACCGGTTGAGCCCGCTAATATCGTGCGCGCGAGCGTGCGCGCGTACAGATGCAACACGAACGGAAATAACGTCGCCGCGACGATCCCCTTCTCCCTGCGCGCCCGCGGGGAAACGCGCCCCGCGTCAATTGACGGACTCGCGTCACCCTCCGGTTAAACTGTTTTCCAGCTTTTCCGATGCCGTACGGTATTTATTAAATTTTCAAAAACCGCTAATGGTCTTCAAAAACCCTTAAAATTATCAAGCACTTTTTATAAATACCAAAGTTCAATAGATTCCGAGAAATTTTAGAAAATCACTAAACCGCCCCAGCAGCTCAAGTACAGCCTTTTAAAAAGCTCTGGAATTTCAAGACCTTTTTAAATAATTAAACTTCGGCGGTATGAAAAAATAATAATTTTTAACCATTCTCCTAATATTTCTTTCAATTTTTTGTATTTTCTTTTATGGAAGTCCATAAAAGTTTCTAAGCTTATTTATGTATTTATATGCCACATAAATTAAAATTTTGCTTCCTCCCAGAGGAAACTTTGTAATATTAAAAAAAAAAGTTTCTCTAAAAACGTGTTAGAAATTTAGTTCCAGGTGTTTTGAATCAAATTATGATGTTTTTGATTAAATATGAGCACGTTGTAATGTGTATTATCTTTGTTATATTTATTTTTACATAATTTTTTATACTCGAACTTAATTATCCATAGCTTTTGAAGCATTATAGATTTTTTAACGTACAGCCTCTCAAATTATCGATTTTTCTTCTCTACTTTTGTCTGCTTTTTTTATGGAATTTCTCGGTTTAATAACTCATGAGTTATCGTCAAATACCAAAATACGAAGTTTTAGAGACAAATAACTTTATTTACCTCCTGAGTCGAAACTTTTGATCGTTAGACCCTAATATTTTGGCTTTCTTCATATTTTGGCATAAGAAAACCATCTTTCAAGTTTAAACAAAATCCGTAATCCAGAATCCAGGCCCTTTCCTAGTAAGTTAGAGGAAGCTCTCGAGGAAGCTAAGAGCCAACTTATTGGCAGTGGTTATTTTTTGCTAGCTAAAAATGTTTACCTAAATAAATTTTACCTTGCTGTTACATATGAAATGCTTAAATCCATAAAAACAAGCACGATCGTTAAAAGTACAAGCAAGTTAAATCAAACTATGCATTGGACTTGGTAATATAGTCAGTTCAAGCCGCGATCTTGCGTTATTCAGTTACTACTTCAAATTTGAATTTCAAGTTTTTTTTACCTCGATGTCTGGCTATTCAAGTATAGTCGCAGAAAATAATTTGTAGTCCGTAAGAAAAAAAAATTAACTATGCGAAAAAAGTACCAAAAAAAAATCAACAATGCAAAAAAAAGCACGAAAAAATCAACAATGCAAAAAAAAGGCACGAAAAAATCAACAATGCAAAAAAAAAGCACGAAAAAATCAACAATGCAAAAAAGGTGAAAATTTAAAATTCAAAATATAAAATTGAAAACCAGGCGAGGCGAGCGATTTGTTTCGACGTTTCGAAGACTATAAAGAAAAGAGAGGCATTATCTTTTACGGTAGCTATCTCCCTAAGTTTGTATTCTCTGTGAGGAAAATCACTTCAAATTTTAACGAACCTTGCCGAATGAATAAATTACGTATGGTGGGAGTATGAATGAATGAGCGTTTTAAAATTTCAGATGACCCTTATTTCAGAGAAATTATTAAATTCCGAATATAGGATCAATTTTATGTGTCACGGTGAAACAGACAGATTCAATTTAAAAGCTGTAATTATTTTATTTTCCTTCAAGGTATTGGTTTAGACATAAAATTCAGTCATTTCCATGAATTTTTCATGCTTGCAATTACCTTTAAACTTGACACGAAAAGACTTTATCACTGACCAATAAGTATACATTTATTTTCATGATTCTTATTCTTCTCTACCTAAATAGATTTAATGACTGAAAAAAACATTCGTATGAATTTTAACATTATTTTACAAATTGTTCTTCTAATGATACAAAAGGTCATGAATTGTAACACCATTTAAATAACAATACTACGATTCTAATTAATTTATTGTAAATAAATAAAGATACCTATACGTTTTCTAAAGTTAAAATGTCGTCGTATACATGCTCAAAAATGTAAGAAGAATTTATGACGAGTAGCAAAATCAATCCTTCACATCGCGTTAGATGCCCCTTAAATTTGAATAATCATCCGGAGTGTCATTAATCGACAAGATTCTGAAAAAATCGGCTTTCCTAAGCGACTCCCGAGCCCTCGTTATGCGAGAAAGAGAAGGACAAGGAGAAAGAGAGGAAGAGAAAAAAAAAGAAGAGCCGAAAGTCGCCGTCGCGAGCTTGGGCAAAAAAGTTGAGTCGAGCCAAGTCGAGGTGTGCGTATAAAGTATCTAGGCGCACGAGAACAAGAAGGCTCTCGAGACCGAGCGGAGACGAGACGATCCGCGGAACCTCGTGTTTTCTTGTTCTTCGTCGACGTCGTCTTCGTCGTCGTCTACAGTATCTCAGACAGGCTCAAAGTCGCTTTTATTTAACAAAGAGAAAAAGAGCGAGCGGAAAGGCGAGGATAGACCTTGGACATTGGAAAGAGACTCGCCCCTTTCGTGTCCCTCTCTCTCTCTCTCTCTCTCTCTCTCTCTCTCTCTCTCTCTCTCTCTCTCTTGCCTGCTCGCTTTAACGAACTCTAAAATTAAACGACGACCGAATAAAGTTTTAGCGCCGGAACGGCACTGATGAAGGAGTCGGCCGCCGTGAGACAGAAAGGGAAAGATGAAGCGAGAGCGAGAGAGAAAGTTCGGGCGAAAATTGGAAAGAAAATCTTTATGTGGAAATTCTCGCCGGGAAGGGGGGTACAAGTCGGCAGTTCGTAAAGTGCAAGTCGCTTCGTAAAGCGCAAGATGTATTTGCCGAGACGCAGGCAAACGATGCTTTTCCTGAAAATTTATTGGCCTGCGTCTGCGACGAATTTCTCGCCTAAGTGGTAGTAACGGGTCGTCGGAAAAAAAGAAAAAATGACTAGGAGAGGATGTGCAAAGCATGGCCTCGGGGCTCCCCCTGCGCGAAGTTACACACGTGCTCGTGGAAGACATAACTTCTACTAAGGTTGAATTTCAGTATTTGATGAAATCATTTATTTCGAAGCCCTTCTCATTTTTGTTCTTTGGATTGTAGAACGAGCGGTGATTTCCCCTACTAAATTTGTCATCCTTTTTTTATCTTTGAAGATAAGATTTAATGGGAAGTTCCTTTTTATTGCGTTTTACACTCTGATTGCGGAAACATCATGCACACTAATTCAAATGAATTTTACTTCGCTGGCTGACGGAAGTTTTATTATTGATCAATTTTTCGCTTATGGTTCGCTTCACTCGTTTAAGAAAGTAGGTTTTTGCTTTTAAAAAGGGAAAAAAAGTAGACAAATGTTGTAATATTCCATAAGTCGATAGTACATAATTCGCCTTTTTAAATTTGTTCATATACGTATAAAAGTGAACTTTTTACATTTATTTCTGTTCAGTAGTTTTATAAAAAAAAATTGAAGTAATAATTCACATTCACTCTTCGTAATGAAATTAACAACAAAGGAAATTGAGACTGTCGCGAAATGCGCAGCAATAATTGAATGCCACGTGCGCCTCGAGTTTCGGCAATGTCACCCGAAATGAGCAAATAAGAAAAAAATGCAATGCTCCGGATTAAAGTATCCTCATTGCTGATGCTCGCGATTCCTCCTCCGCATGTCGATTTTTCTCGAATCTTCCAGTGAAGCCTACGAATTGGGAACTTTCAGTTCGTAACCAATATGCATGCAGTCACGCGATACCGGATTTCCTTTTTTCGGTTTTTAAATTAATTTGTTTTAAAACTTTCAAATGATTGGAATTTCGTTGAAACGTCACATAATTTGAATCCAGTTTTCAGATTAAAACGACGCCCGAAGCAAAAAAAAACGTTAATTTTTTTGTGGATTATTTAAATTCGAGAGATAATGATAATGAAAATTCAATTTTACAGCTCCATTAAAAAGGTACCGAGTTATTAATTTTACAAGCAGTCATAAAAGTTTTCCCCTCTTCTCTTTGCGATCTCGAATTTGGTTCTTTACGGCGATTTAATTTACTGTACCAGTGCAAATCTTTATGCGGCTATAAAAATTGTCAGTTAGAATGAACCGAGCGATAAAAAAAGCTCTAGTGCGAATCGCGGGGCAATTAGAAATCGAGCCGTGGCAATAAAACAAATGAATTTTCTATTGAGCCCCTGCAGCATCGCGCGAGCCGCAGCATCGAATTAGTTACGAGGCACGTCGCGCAGCCGGCCATCAAAAGCCAATAAATACATCAAAATCGCCTTTATTAGAGCGCGCCGCTCAATAAAAAAGTTCCAGTCGTCTATTTTTTCCCTACACCATGCCGTAGGTACCAATCAATTGCGATTTCGAGGAAGCCGAGAGCGGAGAGGCTGGTGGTCGCGCGCGCGCGAGTGACGTCGCTCCTCTCTCTCTCTTCCTATCTCGGGGATTGTGCATTTCAGCCGAGATGTCTATCGGCCACGCTGCACTAATTGATCCCCGGAATACAATGAGGCTAGCCGTCAATACGCACACACGCACACGCACACGCACACGCACACACACACGCACACACACACACACACACACACACACACACACACACATAGTCTATAATTAACAGTTTATTATTGTAAATTCCATGTTTACAAATATTTAAAACTTCTAATAAATAATAGATAATACATAATACAAAATTTATAATACATTTTTTTGTTTAAATAATAATACTTAAGATTAATAGATATATAGATATACAGGTCCGAGTAAGAGCCGCGAGGCTGTAATTTCGCCTCCGCGAATGAGAATCAATTTCTTCCAATATCACTTAATTGAGAACGTATTAAAAAGGCCGGGGTGCCGGGTTGTGGAAGCGGCCAGAGGCGACGACGGAGACCATCCCCCGGGCTCGCGCGCGCGCGACCAGTTAAGTAATTGAGGAGCAGCCGGTCGCATCGTCTCCTTTGGAGAGGCGAGCCCCCGGAGGCCTCGGAGGCGGAGAGCGTCGGCCCGCGTCATCGCGTTTAATCTCTGACGGCTGAGCCGCGGACAATCATCGCGCGCGCGCGAGCCGCGGCTCTAGGCATTATACTTATCGCCACGGGAGACGCGCGCTATCGCCCGAGCACCGCCCGCGGCTTTTAACGAGCCGTCCGAGCGCGCTTATCAGCCGACCACCTCCCGTTACATATCCCAGCGCTACGGCCAATTGGCACGTTCGCCTCTTTCTTCCGTCATCCATCATCCCTCTCTTTTTCCTCGCCCGCCTTGCCCCTGCTGTCCCTCTAAGGGAGGCCCCGCAATTGCAGCCAATTAAGCGCGACGACGCAGGTTTTCTCTCGATGTCTACGCAGAAGTGCCGTATTGTTTCCACGAAGGGGAGAGAAAAAAAGGATTGGCGAGAGGAGGAGGCGACAAGGAGAGAGAGAGAAAGAGAGAGAGAAGCGACGACTGCGCCGGAGGACTGAAATTCCCTCGTTGGCGAACCGGTATCAGCTCGATTTTTGCGATACGCCTGGCAACCGTCGACCGCGGCTTCAGCGTTAATCCGAAATTAGCCAAATTGCTCCCGATAATTGTGCCCGGAGCTTTCATTGCTAAGATACAAACGCCCCAGGCTCTGCGGTCGTTTCAATAATTTATTCGTACTTTTGCCTAGGTCCCAATCACTGCACCGATGCGGCTCGATTGTGCCCGCGCTCATTATTTTCTTTCTTTTTTCCCCTCCACCCTTGACTTTATGCCGTATCGCCGAGCGACCGGGAGATGCAGTTCGGCCGGGGCTCATTTGCATTTTTCAAGCGACCGATATTTTTGGAATGGCTTATAGGAGTTTGCGACTCTCGTGGTCTGGATGAATTTGCGCTCAAGCCGCGGCATTTTAGAATACGTTACGTTATCCGACAGAGTCAATGATGTAACTTACGCAAACGAGGCTTTTTCCAATTTGCTTTGCTAAAACAATCAAAGTAGTCCATTTTCTTTATTTTTTGTCATTGGCAACGTAAAGCTTACATAGGTAAATCGATTACCAGATTCTACACCTCGTACATAACTTATGCATTCTAACTTTTAACTTATATATCAAATTATTTATATACTTTAAAAATAATAAGCGATTTTTCTTTATCAAAATTCGAAGTCGAAAATTTTGCAATACGATAGATGAATAACGTTCAAATTCATAAACAAATAATGAGGTTACAATGCTGGCACGGATCACTAGGCGCGCAAAGCGCGCTCAAATTAACTAGTATTATTAAAAATTAATTAAAAGTACTTTTAAAACACAATGTGCGGAAATAACTTGATTACTTTATGCAGGAAAACTACTCTGTCTACTCAAAATAACATTTCCCACTAAATTTGTACTTGTTGCGGCTGACGTTTGCTCACTCAGCTCTGACAGCATTCCGATATTCGAATCGATTTTACCAGTCACGTGGGTGCATTTTGGAAATGACGTGATCCGCTTTCAGAGCCACGTGTTCCGCTTAATAGGCGAATATCTGTTGAGTGTGCGCAGCCAATTGCCTGTTAACCTTTTTTAATAAACAATGTCTGTTTAAATTTTTGATAGTGCATCTATCAGAATATCATCCATTGAGAGCCCAGAGTGTCATTCAGACTTCGTTTTCAAGCGACTCGGCAACCAACTCGGCTAATAAAATTGCTGTAGCGTCAAAACTGTCTCTCGATTTGCTAATACTATGGGTTGCAGATAATTTTGGAAAATCCTCCTGGCAGCGAATCGGATTTTTCTTCTTCGTGCTCGGAGAATGTCGGCGAGAGAGGGCGACAAAAAAACCTCACACCGATGAATTAGAAGACGCTGCACGCGGAGAGCTAATACGCATTCGGGCATTTGCAATCGTATTTCATTTTTTGACGGGCGTGCATAATTTATGATACCTGTAACATATAATACCTTGGCGAGTAATAGGATTCCGCATCGTTTACAGTAATAAAGGTTCGCTTCTTTTTTGACTGTCGGACAGTCGCCCCGTTCTCTCTCTCTCTCTTACTCGATCAGTCGAGTATAATTTATCACGTCGTTTCTGAGCTGTGAATCAAAAAATGGCAAGCCTACGGGCTTGCCATTTTTTGATTCGCAGCTCAGAAACCTCCTCGCTACGGCGCAGGACCGATAAAATTATAAACTTTATG
This sequence comes from Eurytoma californica, assembly GCA_035586675.1. NCBI lineage: Eukaryota > Metazoa > Arthropoda > Insecta > Hymenoptera > Eurytomidae > Eurytoma > Eurytoma californica. The sequence goes on from JAXIUT010000048.1 coordinate 8,677,771, forward strand.
GTTCTGAAACGACCCAGGACGCGGCCGCAATATAATTTAGTACCTTATTTTTTGTTCGCTTATGACGTTGGTTTTTGCCCGTCGAGAATGGTCGAGCTGAAACGCTTTAGGATTCCGAATTTCGAATCAGTGACCTCATAAATTTGTAAGAATCAATCTCGATGCAATGAAGAGAGAATTTATCGGTATAACAGCCTTAATCATCTCATATTGAGAGATGAAGCGTTGCGCTCGCAGTTTATTCTCATAAGTCACGTATTCGATAACGCCCCGAACACCGAACGCGTGTGGTAACGTTCATGGGTTTTACATTAACTAACGTAAATAAATCGATCAATTTGGAAATAATTAATAGCCAATTTTGGAAATAATAATAACCAATTTCAATTATTAGTTTTAGAAATATTAAAGTCCCGCTACCGAACAGTATTGAAATATTCCTTTGTCATGCTGACTTCTTTACAATGAAAGAGCGTTGCATTGCAAACATTCTATAATTTTTAGTTAATAATCCGCATAGATATTATATTTAAAAAAAAAATCTTTTACATCAGACCAAGCCCTTATCACGTTAAACAGATATGGTTAAGGAATATTAAAAGATAAATCTGGACAAGAGACCTAATATCTCACCTTCTACTTCTTCTTCTGCGGTGAATCTAATCTCTCGTAATTCATTATATAGCACAAAATCGACAGAAAATTTTACACAATATATCATACAAAAGTTTTATTCCAGCCAAGTATCGAATCAAATGGATTCTTCACAATGAAGCAGTTTCCAAGCAATCCAACGCGCCGTGGAGAACGCACAGCCGGTCACGTAGACCGGCGACTGCAACGTGAAATGCATATCCCTCTGTAGCAGTCCGCCGAAATCCAGAAAGCAGCAAGCTCATCTCAACAAGAGGCGAAAGGGACAAGTTACTCCCGGGATTGCAATTCTTTCAGTGAGTGCAGAAATCAGCGCCTTGTGAGGTCGCAACCGAGTTGGTGCGTGCAGCTTGCACACACTCCTACCGTACGGGCGGTCAAATAATTGCACGAGATAGAAAGAGAAGGGAGAGGAGAGAGAGATGTGAGGAAAGGAGAGGATCCGCGGACGACAGCTAGGTCAAAGTATATAGTCCGGTCACATTCAACTTTTTAGGCACGACCGCTGCGAAGCATTTTGCATCCTTGCATCGTGAAGCGATGCAAGCTGCGAGCCACTGGTTGTTATAATTAAATCGCAAAGTACAAAAGCCGCTGACATTTAGAATAGAATTTAGCCATAAAAAATTCAATTTCGTAAATATGAATTTGAAGTTTGCATATGTAAATAGTTTTTTTGTCAGACAGGTAACCTCGCAAATAATAATTTTTCTCTCTATCTTGAATTAAAAAAAGGGAATCATCAACATTTATAAATTAATTGCGGAAAAACTCGATTTTTTAAATGCCAGTTTGAAGGTACGAATGCAGTTTATAAGTGATGCATTCGGTCGACGCCGCTACTTCCCCCCTCCATTTTCCTTTCTCGCAGCTGCTCAATAAGTTACAACTAATAACTTATATGCACGTATTGGGACTTGACATTTCCAGTGGCGAAAAGTGGAACTACTCCAAGTTTGCATTGCAAGTATATTTATATATTACAAAAATGGCCGCTTTAAGCTTGGTTTCAATGGGGAATATTATAACTATATATATTAGACACGCCTTCATGCCAAGTCCCAATAGCAATGTTCTTAACTTCTGATAATCAAAGTGCAACCAGTTTCAAGAATAGCAGAAGAATATGGTAAAATCTATTTCTTTTATGTTTTTTGAAAATTTAAGCTCTTTATTTTCATAATTATATGAATTGCTAAATTGCTAAAGAATTGATTAGGTTTATCTAGTAAAAAAGGGCATTAAAAAATGCACAAAAATTCCAGCGTTTCATTAATCATACCCCTCTTCTTTAACGCCATATTTTACTGCTTTACTAAACACACGCTGACCATTTTACGGAAGAATTGAAATAAGTTTTTAAAGAGAAGGAGCTCTCTCACGCTTGAAAACATTTATTATGAATGTTTTTTAGTTGTAAAATGATTTTTTGCAACAACTATTCCGTTTTTTACAGTATACAGTCTTGCACGATGATACTTTTTAAGAAAATGTAGGCCGTATCCTGATTTCAATTAAATTACAGAAAATCATCTCTTTCTGAGTTAATTTGACTGGACTAGTACATCAGCCATGAATTAGGGAACTAAGAAGAACAGGAGGCTTTTGCGCTCTTGCGAAGGAGAGCGAGCGCTTGGTAGGCTTGAATAGGCCGATGAATGCGTCCCTGACTTATAATGTCGAGCGACGAGAAAGAACGTCGGCGGCCAAAGCTGTCGAGACGGAACGAGGAGATATATAGAGACAGCTACGGATGCAGAGAGTGGGAGGAGCATAGAAGAAAACGGCTATGGCTCGCGTGCGCGTCTATGCGGCTCTCGCGTGACGTATGTGCCCGCTGGTCTAATGACCATGTTCCGAGGCGGCGCGAGCGATGACGCAACTGTCGAACAAGTGTCATCGGTAACGAGCGGAGCACGCAGCCCTTATCTCGACCGATCGGTCGAGATGAGCGACCGTCACCTGCAGGCCGCCGCTTCCGCCGGGGATTTCCCCGAAGGTTGGGATTCCCCCGCTGAGGGGGCCCTTTGACCCTTCCGCCGAATTCGGAGAGGCGCAACAAGTTGGGAGCCAATGCAGTGTCTACGTGCCTAAGTGCACGTCTCGGTGTATACCGGCCCGTAGCCCATTTTCTTGGCGCTTTCCCCGGCAGTGTTAATCATCGACCGAGTTATCTATCTCGAGCGTCATGGAAGATTAGGAGGCTCAGCGTATTTCTTTTCCACTTTTTGTTGTCTTACTTATGAGAAGTGCACCAATTTCCGATGAACCGGGAGATAAAGCTATTGCTACGTCGGTCTGTCTTTAAGATATTCTAATCGGTCGGCTGATTCATTACTTTCTTCAATTTTTTCTATATTCATTTTCTTTTCATGAAAGATAATATATAAGCTATTCAAAATCTTGCGCATAAATGCAATTGATAAAAAATAAAATACAACTAGAATCTACTTGTTGTGCAATATTACAATCTATAACTTAAAAACTAGCAGTACTGATTAAGTCTCAGTATCGTATATCAGAGAAGTATCATCAGAATGTCATCCGCTTCACATATAATATCCTAAATGTGGAAAGTATCATAGCAAACAAAATTAGCTGCATTTACGACGTAAAGCTCGAATATTGAAAAAAGAGCGGTATCGCAAATTTAATGATTATAAGCTATATATATAAAACATAAATTATTAAAAAATGACTGCGAAGAGGAAAAATTGTGCATTTTGTAAGAGTTCCACACTATCAACGAAAGAGAATCTCCAAGTAAAATCTCGTCTCTCTCGAAAAAAGAGACAAAATCGCAGGCACCCGAACGAAAAAGATCGTTCCCTTCAAGGTTGCAGCATCCCGACGAATATCCGCGCTAAATTTACCCGGCGTTGGAGCCGCGGCGGTCTCCGAGCGCTTTGGAAGCAGGAAACGAGCGTTAAAAGCGTCGACGCCGCGCCGCCAGGACGCGGGGGTTGATTCGCGCGGGCGCGCGTGCGGCGCGCGCGGCAATTGGGGACGTTTCAATTGATCCGGGTAGCGGCGGCGCTGCCTGCGTCATCGCCGCGCGACTATTCAACTCGGAGGCGCGCGAGCCTCTGACAAAAGGGAGGAAGCCGCGGGTCCACATGTCGGTCAGCTCCTGCCCCTTTTTTTTTCTCCTTTTGTCGCTGCCCCCGTTGCGCGGCGCGATCGTCAAACACGTGCTAACGATGATTCGAGGCGCGCGTCGCCCGCGGTGAGGTTGCTTATTTATACGCACCCCGGGAGAGGCGATCGGCAGATTCCGCGAAACTTCCGCGCGACTTGCCGTCTCTCTCGCTTTTTTAGAATCTCCGCGTTTGTCCTTTCGCCCGACAAGTGGCCTCGATCAATTCGCGGGGCGCGCGTTCGTCCCGTCTTTTCTACAACTTTTTTTAAAGTTGGCTCGGCCGTGGCGCCCGCGATTATTATTAGTCGCCCACTGCTGCGCCGATGCCTTTTTATTTAATTCGGTTATTCAAGTGATGATGGTATTATTCGATCGCCGACGAGGTATTCGATCCAATTGGGAATTAGGAGTGCTTGTGTGGGCTCGGCGACTGTTTAATCGTCGCCCTTTTCTTTCGAGTGACTCGAGCGTGCATGATGCATGCTTTATGCGCGCAAGATTGCCATTGTCAAATTGTTGTGCAAATATTCATACAGATTTATACGCGCCTCTGACGTCCCTTTCTGCGTATTCTTTCATTGATACAAAAGATTTAATATCTACATTACATGAATATCTATTTAATTGGCTATAAGCATACGGTTATACGCATGCAGATTATATCATTGGTATTCAAAGGTCTTTATCTTGCGATATTTATATAAATTTGAGTAGTGCAAAAGTTTAATATTGCAAGGGCTTGCGCTTTTTTTATTTTCAGAAGTCAGAGAAAAGACATTTGTTGGAATAAATAACGCGACGCCCAGAGCGCTGCGCGATTCTTGCCGTCGACTCTTCTGGGTGCACGCGTGATTCTGCTCACGTATGCACTTGCACCAAGGTGATGGGTTGCAAAACGAGCCCCAATGACATTGTTGAATGTGACCGTTTTTACGAGTATTCTATAATTATATTCTATAATTATACCAAACTTTTGTTTCGAGCTGAATTGGGTTCAACTTCTAGTCGATCTTTTTTAAACTTTTAATATTCATTCCTGGAAGACAATGGACAGTTTATTATGGAAGCATTAGAATCATACAAAAAAAATTTTTTTTCTTTAGGAATTGAACGTAGTTATTATTAAAATTGAAGCGATACTTCCTGGAAATACCAAAATTCTTTGATATTTTTAAAAAAATATAAAAAAATTTCCTCAATATGAAAACTAAAAGATAAATTTTCTTATAAACACGTGTACTCTAAGTAATATTCCATTTAGTTTAAATATTCAGGAAAGTTTTTGATATTTTGTTAGAAATACCAATGATTCATAAAAATAATTTTCTTTTCACATTTACTTTCATATTATTAGCAAAATTATTATCGCACACTTTATTGTATAAAAGTATATTATGCATGTAGGGAGAGAAAGTGAAGAATGATTCAAATCGCATGGATGTGACATTCTTTACTTTCTCCCATGGTGAGTGCGATATTTTTTTGCTTAGTAACGAAGAAAATACGACCTTCGAGATCGGGCACCAGGAAAGAAGGTGCTACCTTAAAAGTAAAAGACGATCCTCGAAGTTGAGTCTCAATTGCCGAGTTGTGTATTTGAAGAGTGATGTATTAATTTGTTTAGATTTGGCACATGATTTTTTAATGTGAAATAATGAAATATCCAAAAAATCACTCTTGCAGATAAAAATTTAGTCGCTCTAAGAATAATTGGGTCAATATTAACTCAACTTGAATCTTGATTTCACTATTTCCTCTTATCATAGTAGATCGGATTTTTATAATTACAATATAAACATTACTCATATTAAAATGAGTTTAATAACGCCATTGATTGCATCATAAATAAAATAAATTCTTGCTCAAGAAAGTTATTCGCGGTCGTGGCAAGATGCACGTGTCAGTAGCTTCGAGATGGCAATGGTCACGAGTAGGACGTTCAAGTTTTCTTGTTCATCTCATCAATTTGCGACGAGTCACGCGGTGAAATTAAGTAAATTTGGATGATTATTTTCATTAAATAATAACTATTAAATTATTGAAATGTTACAAAATTGCTTAATAGCAAAATAATGTACTTACAACTTATGGTAGAATTATCTTATTATATAGGTATATAAATGCTTAATTTTGCTTATTAAGAAAATATTGTCGGTAGTATTGGCATTCAAAATTGATTAATGAACCAGTATCCAGCGAGCTCAAATTTGAACTTCATTGACAAGGAAATTTATAAATATTTTTCTCAATTAGTCATCCGCACGTGACAGTTTTGTTATGTTTCTTCGACGAGTAATTTCCGAATTGCAAGATTATCGCAAAAACAAAAAGGAATGCACACCCGAATCGTTCTGCTAAAACAAATACTGAATCAGCCCTAAGAAATGCTTCTTTTGGGGATGTAAATTAACGAAGTAAACGAACGAAGCGGTGTTACGCTTAATTTGTTCACTGCCACATTATTCGCTGCAGCGGAGCACAGACCATTAATCAGATAAAAAAAAGGTTGCATGGCAAGATGGCTCGGAATTACGTCATTCCCTTAACACCCGGGTCCGCCGAAGCGTTGCACAAGACCCGGAAAAATTCCCCGAAGGCCGTCATTACAAAAATTCCGAAAAGCGACTCGCGCAATAGATGGCTCACGGAACTTGCGAGCGGAAGCCCCATCGTACGCATACGTCGAAGGCGGTGGTCCTCCCATTGATCCCCGCCGAGGGTGGCGCGGAAATTCCTGGCTATGGGTCAAGGTCCCGGTGGGCCCGCTCCCCTCGGCTTACGCCGCGCGGCCAGGAAGAAAACCGAGAAGAAGCGGCCGGCTCTCGGAAGCGGGGCTAAGGTGGCCCCTTCCGAGTAGGCCGGTCGTCCCCGATTTTGGCTAAGGTGTGTGATAGTAAATCATCTTCTTCTTCTTGATTTACTGCCTTGGGCCACCGCACGTTAGTTCATAGTAAATGATCATAGATATCATCGCCTTCGGGGCCTCACGCGAGCGCGCGCGCCACCTTGCCGGACACGTTCGAGCGAGCGCGAGCCATTCAAATTAGCGGCGCGCGGGAGTGATGTGGCGTGCCTACTCGGAGTCGTGTAGCTCACCCGGGCGGAAAAAAATAAAAGGGAATGAATGAAACAAGCGAAGGCGAGACGGTTTTTTTTTCTTCTCGGCCCCGGGCTTGCCGCGCCTCGACCAAATACGCCGGCCGCCGTGGGACGCAGATCGCGATGTGCGCGGAACACCTTCGACGGGTGACTCAGCGTTTCACTATGTCGGCCCTAATGGAATCGAACGCCGGCCAACTACAAAGTTGTCGCGTAGATGCGCTGCAATTTATTATCCTTCATTCTTTAGTACACAAGCTCCTCGTTCGTTGCCTCTCTGCGCTCTATTAAGGGCGGTCCTAAGCAATTTGCCGTTTATTTTTTCGATTACCCCGATCTGGACGGACGTTTAATTGATCAACGATTTATAAGAGATCAAGATGACGGGAGCAATGGGGCGAATTCTGACGCCGCGTTTACCGGGGGGAGTGCGGGGAGCGCGTCTCCGTGCGTCACAAACGCTCAATGGGATTTCGAAGAATGTGACGATCGGATTCGGGAGAGATCGAGCCATTCACATCTACCGTTCGTTGACTTGCAAATAGGGACTATTTTAACTTGAGCGCCATTAGCAATTTTCGGTTAAAGCTCGCCGACCGAAATAGACGCGCAAATGAGCCTTTCTCTCGTTATTGGCATTTTCACGAGTATTGTTCGCAGAAACAAGAACATTATCGATGTAACTGGAAATTTCCGCAGTTTAACATTAACAATCGCAGAATTCCATTCTCTTCATTAGAATTTTTTCATTATTAATCTATAATGTTTAGAACATTTTTTCTATCGTATTCCGAATGGTAGGTCAAACTTAAGAGTAATTTTACCTACAGTTAGCTGCAGTAATATTGACGAAATAATAGGGCGATAATTTGAAACAATCGATCATTTTAAGAACATGGTAGGTAAGGGCTGGCTTTTAAATTAATTTGCGTCAGACTTTTTCGAGTCAATGCACGGAATCTCAAAATAGTAAGATTACAAAACTATTTATTTTTTAGATGGCTGATAATGATTCATTCAAAAGTTACGAAATGCACTTGAATTTCTGAGATAATTATTATCGACTCCATTAAGTATATTCCAGTCGAAATAGTTTAAACGAGATATATTTTTCAATAATTTACAAAGCAAGCAATATCGCAATTTTATTACTTTGTGCTAAAGGATTAATGAATAATTAAATAATAAAAAAAAGGTCAAATCATGATTGCATTACATTGAAGATGACTAAAACAGTACTTGATGTATACACCCGCACGGTCACGTGATTGGGCACTGAGTCGTTAAACTCTTGTTAGCACGTGATAGTTTGTTTCGGCCACTCACGTGATTATTTCTTTCATAACTTTGCCCTTGCGTATTTTAAATCACAGTTGACAAAACAATAAATGCAAATATAATCCCCCCAGCATTACATTGCATAAATGAACTTTCGTATTTATAAAAATTATATCTGTGGAGGAATTCTGAATAAAGTGTTTATATGCATAGCGTTTCAATTGCAAATAAATTCCCCCAATACACATTAATGTCTGTTGGTACAATTAATATGACAATGAATCGATAACTTTTCATTCGAAAAATCTAAATATTTATATAACTTCCTAGAAGCAGTCTGCGCGCAAATCGTCGGCGACAGTTCCGCAAACAACTTGGTAAAATTTAACCAACAGTCGGAGTAAAAAAGTAAAATTGCAAAAGCCCTCGCTGCAGTGCTCGCAAAAAAATCCCCTTTATATGAACGGCGATATTTTTTTCATTCCACGTAGCCGCACAGAAATAGAGCGAATTCGCCTGCAGCAGGCGGCAATCGCCTGGAGGAATGCCGAGAGCGCAATATTAGCATCGCGCGAGTGCTAAGGGGGTGTAACGATTCACCCATCGCGCGAGCATCTCGTATGACAGGCCGCGCGCGCGCCCGAGATCCGCCGATAAGGGTCCGGGGTCCGGAGGAGCGGTGTTGAGATAAGGCGGGGGCATACGCGCGCATCGGACCCCGTCAGAAGCGATCGCGCGCGGCCTCTTTCTCGGCTGATAAAGCGCCGGATACAATTACGCTACGGCGATCGAGCGACTCATCCCCCTCGGCTCGTCGCATTTCTCCCATCTCCTTCGGCGAACTTTCAATCGGCGGCGATCGGATTTCGCTTATCGCACGCAGCCCACCTTCCTTTTCTCGTTCCCTCGTTATCTCGGCCTTTCGGCTCTCGCGCCCCGCGAGCGCGCCGCACGAAACGCCACGATTACGGCGGAGTCGCCCCCGGGGGCTGCTGCGTAGGTGCGCATACCGGGAACTGCGCCTCGACTTTTCTGGCTTGTCATCGGCTGGATGATGAGCGCTATTTATCGGGAGCGGTGTTTATCTGCCGCGCAGTTACACCTACGGCGGACTTTTTTTTCGGGCCAACGGACGTGCGCGCTCGAGACCCCGTTGACGTCACACCGCCATGGCAATCGACAATTTCGAATGCTACGTCGTGGCATTCTTGGGAGATAATTTGACGTTAGGACTCACGTGACGTCGACCGCGACCTAAGGATTCGTATTAGATGCTCGATCGCGGCTCGCCCGGGGCCTCCAAGTCCAGCCGCGCAAATGGAGATTTTCAGATACGGCCGGTTTCAATTTACGCCTATTTAATATGTGGGTATGTAGACGCGATGAGTCTGTCGGACAATTTTTTTTTACTTCCGATCGAACTTTGTCACATTGATTGATTTTTTTATTTTTTTTTTTTTTAGATTAAACGTGTTTGAGAGAAGTCGTGTTTTTGTTGATATTCCGGACGAATTTACATGTGGTTACGTGACCTGGATTGGACAAAGTAAAAGAGTGCAAAAACAGTCGATTCGAGTGACAACTGATAGCTAATTGTACTTACAATTAGATAGGCTCTGTTTTTTTTCGAAATAGAGTGATTTTTCTCTCTTCCACATTGTGAGAGAAAGCGACGACCCCGCAAGGCAAATCCAGAGGCACAGAATTCCACGGTTTTTTTGAAAATTTCAAGTGCCTCAATCACATTTGGCCGGAGCTTACAAAACATTTTGGAGGTAGTAAAAGTGCACGGCATTCCGCGGATCCCGGTGATTTTACGCTTTTAGTCGTTGTAACGACGATTGACGTATGTTTAGCGAAATAAATTGCATTCTTGACTCCGATTCAATCGGTCAATCATGAAATCGCCACACTATTATTAATTCCGAAGTCGTTTGAATTCTTGAGCGAGGTTTCATCCATATTTCTCGAAATATCCATGTCGCTAGAGAGAAATCCGCTCGCAGATCTGTCTCTGTCAAGTATTGAAATCCCTTGCCCGTACCGCATACCATGCACGGACATCAGTTACGTAAAAATGTTAATCGGCGATCGTGGAAAAAATCCGCCTGTAACCCAGTCCGGTTGGAAAAACCGCCGGTACGGTCCGGCTCACCGAAAATGATTTTTCTTAATTGATTAATAGACAGGAAATTACTCGTTAACACGATCTTCTTTTCAATAAAGATTTTATTACTTTCGAATTAAGTAGTTCTATCGCTAAGTATTTCTCGAAATATTACATTATAAGCTGATCTCTAAAAGTGATTGACATAATCTATCTGACACGCAGTAAAAACTGGGAAACTAAATGGATAGGAGGAAAACGCCGTTCATGGAAAAAAGAGATAATCATTTCCGTTGCATCCACAGTTTTAATTCTTACTGATGTCAGTGTAAATTATCGTCAGTCGAAAGTGTCTTATACATCATTACTGCTAAGTTCATCCGCGAAAATGCACATAACCCACGGTTTATTTTCCAAGAATCCATTGCATTAACACATTCATAGTTTAGCAATTTAAAATGTTTCGTATCAAGTCTGAATACATTCCGGATTATCTACTGGGCAGATTCATCCCGCTTCATGGGAGCGATTTACAGTCGCGAAGCGAATTCACGCGCTCGGCACAACGCATTGAGATTCCTCCAAGTACGACGTGACTTTCAACTAACCTCCTCCTTCGGTTTTTTTTTGCCGGCGCACAGAGTCATTCGGGGGGAGATCGCCGCGCGTTTAAAGCGCGAGAATTAAAAAATCGCGGGGCGGGGCGGGGCTCGGCCGCTGGCCACCCCGCGCGGACCCGCGCCGGTGATGTAACCGGACGTTCGCGCCGCGGCAGACCCGGCGGCTGCTTCAAAAAGGGCCTCCCCGCTCGTGCAGGCCGCCGAAAAGCCAGGCGCGAAGCGCGCGAGCGTCGGGCGCGAACCGCCGTCGTCGGCTCCCCTGCTCCCTCGCCGTGGCGTTAAATTTATCGCGCGACTTCGCGGATAGGACTCGCGGCTGCGGCCCAGCAGGAGCAAAGCGACGGTTCTTATGGAGCCGACGGAGACGAGAAAAAGGAAGAAGCAGCAACGGCGACGACGACGACGACGGTTCGCCTTGAAAAAGAGAGAACGGGGGGGCTAGGCGGCGGTCGGGAGAGACCGAGGAGAGGAGGCGATGGCGAAGGAGGAGGCGCGGAGAGAGGAAGAGAGAGAGAGAGAGGGGGTGGGAGGGGAGGCGCGCAGGGCGAGAGGGAGGCTTTGCCTCTCTCAAAGTTGGGTCGAAATCGCCGCGTGCCCGCGCTTTTCCGAGAAAGCCGAGCTGAATTTGGATCGCACGTGGTGCGCCGGAGCGAGATAGATGGAACGAGAAGCGAGAGCTCGGCCGGCGACGGGACGGTGGAGGCAAGGGGTGGGCGGGCGAGGCGGAGGTAGCGAAAGAAAGAGAGAAACAGAGAGATAGAGAGAGAGAAAGAGAGAGGGACCCGCTCGTCACAGCTAATGCGGTGGTAGTGGAGCCGGTCGGCTGCGCGACTGATATCCTCTCCTCTTCCTCCAGCCGAGGTTCGCGCTCGCGCGCGCGAGGGGGAGAAACTCGTCTCAGTATCCGCGCACTCCGCGCTCCCCCTCCAGCGCCTCCGTCCCTCTTTCTCGAAGGGGTCTGCCACGGCCGGAGTGCCGGAGAGAGAGCCGGCCGGAGCCCGAAGAATTGAATTAGTTGCTGGGGAAACGGAGCCGCCGGCTGCCCCCCCACTCTCGATTTCGAAGGCCAATCGGAAGGAAACCGAGAGAAGACGATTGTTGCATTTGAACGTATAAATGTACCAGCGGCAAGAGTTGGCTCACCAGTCGCATAGCCGGCCTTCTCCGCCACCACGGAAACAAGCTCCGAGAAATTTTGTTTAGAAGTGAGCCACGCGCCGAGCAGCACCTGACCACTCGTACTCTCGCTCGCATCCGATCGCCCTTACAGTCAGTCCGCCTCCGCAGCAGCAGCAGCCGCGCCGACCGATCGCCCAGGGTGAAACACAAGTGCGCGGCCCCCAAGAGCAACCCGCCGACACCGGACCTACCCGCCACGGTAAGTCTCAGTTACCAAGCGCATCCCCGCAGTGCAGCGTTCCCTTCGCCGCGGATCGGCCGCGCTGACCAGTGCCCGGTCGCACGCTCACGTGCCGGGAGCGCACACCCGACTAGGTACTGGCTCTCCCTCCTCCTTTCGCGCATCCCCCCTCCGGTGGCCGACGGCCGGTCCGCTCGACCAGCGGCGTTTTTCGCTGATGCAACAACGGCGCCGCTTTCCTACATACCGATTTTTCGTCGCGGCGCCCGGCGAACGCGCCAAAGCCCGGCTCATTCACTCCCCAGCGCTCGATTATGAAGCTGATGCTCCCGCGCGCCCTTATAACTGCACTACTGTCGCTGCCGTGCCCGCCGTCCAAGGATCTGAAGCACCCGATCGTCTTACCCAGCGCGAACCGTACACTACTTCTGCATCACCGTGAGTCTTTTATTTGCCCATTTTTCCTGAGTTATTTTTCGATAGACGCTAAAAACTACCGAAAGGTTACTCAGTTGCAGCATCGCTTTATTTTAAGTATCCGTTGCTCCGATCTGCTTAGCGACTTTTTTTAGATAATTTCCGCGTAGCGAAGAGTCGAACTCGAAAAAGGCGCAGACGAATAATACCGGTTTTCCGCCTGCTCTCTTGTTCGCTCTCTTCCTTGAAATTTCAAAGTTGTAGACTCGCGGTAGTAGTAAAATAGTTAATCAGTGGGCATGAATGAATGCGCTTTTATCTCCCCTTACCGATTTTTTTCCTTCAATGTAGTCAAGTGCTTACCGATATCTCGGACATGTTATACATTACGAAATGCCATTAAAAGCGCAAGACTATTTCTTTTAAAGTACGGTTCGCACCCTGTCGCCTCTAGCGAATCCAAGTGCAAAACTCGGAAAGCGGTAAATGAAATCCCGTACGTTAATCGTCGCGAGGAGGAAAAAGATAGAAAAAAGCCGCCCACGCACGTCTTGTGACACGCGCCGTCTTCTCCCCTTTGCAGATGCGGCAGCTTAGCGGCCCGTGCGCGCTCGCCCTCCTTCTCTTATGCAGCGGCGTCAACGGCTTCAGCTTTAGCCGGACCCTCCACGATGTCGAGCAGGACGTCGCCGAGGATGCCAGCCTCTACTCCCAGGAGATGCGCGTCAGTGCGCCCGAACTCAGCATCCCGCCAAGTTCGCAGGTACGAATCTCATTTTACGCTTCTTTCGCCGCTCTTTCCTTCAACTTTTTTTTCATCCCTTGCCTTGAATAATCCCTTGCTTATGAAATAGATTTTACGCTGTTTTATTCAATGAATTCGTTTTTATTGAAAACCGGTTCTTTAAAGGGCTGTAATAAAAGTTTTATACAACTATGCAGAATATTTTTTTAAATTATTGTAAAGTTGAATAAAAGAAAGTTGTAGATAATTCAGATTAAAAATGGCGCCTATTGAAAAAATGAAAAATAACGGTGACGATTGATTAATTTGCAGAAAAACCAACTGGAGAAATACGTGACGATAAAGGAAAGTCCTAGCGGCTACCTCAGCGTACCTCGAGGGTAAGTTTCATAAAAATACGATCTCTGATTTGAAGCAATCGTAAATCTCTCTGGCGACTAGATACTAGAGAAAGAGAAAGTTTAAGTGGGAAATTTTATTTGCACAGACACAGACTGGAGTTGAAATGCGAGGTGGACGGAAGCCCGCCGCCGCGCATATACTGGGTCACAGGAGAAAATCCTGGCCGCAAGGTAAGAACTCCTTCCCTAATTTCACCTCTCGCCCCCTAGCCCCGTGCACTCCCTCTCCGATATCTAAGCGACCCGCCTCCTCTTCTGTTCTCAGGTGGAGCAGCTGGAGCGCGAAAGCGTTGCCGACGTCCCTTACACGGCGATCGCCCGCGAGGTCTCCAAGCTGGTCATCGACTGCGTGACGCCCCAGGATCAGGGCTTGATACACTGCGTCGGCGTCTCCGGCGACAAGATCATCATGTCCCAGCCCACCGTACTTAACGTCGAAGGTACGTCATGACACTTTGAAGGTCATTATCGCGAGATGCTCATCGATAAGATTGCGGACGCGATCCCCATAATTACTGCCTGCTCGTACGAAATCGAGCCACTGCTCTTCTATTTTCCTTTTATTTTGCTAAGTCGTGCGATTTCACGCGGCGACCGAGCGACACTTGATACTCTTTACTGCACGATTGTCTCGAATGTTTAAAATTTTTGGCATTGCTTTAAAGTTGACGGCTCTTAATTCGCGGAATTTCATATCTGTCGAGGTCCTTTTTTTATGTTAATTACGTAACTTATAGTCACAGATTATTTAATCGGCTAAAATCGTTTTACGTCGCGCTTACAACGGAAAATTTAAATGGACCCCCGTTCGCATGCACACTCGAATTTTTAAGTGGCCAATAAAAAGAATGGCAAGACAAGCGTCAAATGGAAAGAGGAAGTCGGCGAGAAAATTGTGCGAGCGGGGCATTTCGAATTTTCCACGCGCGAGACAGGCCTCAGTGAGGAAAGGAGGCTCGTCGACGGGCAATTGCCGCTGATTGAGCTAAAAGAGGCCCCCTCCGCTCCGCGCGGCGCACACGGAGCATCATGCACGGATACACTACACAGACTGCTTGATTTTAGGTGGCAATGGGACCGCGGCAACCGAGTGCCGGGGCGGCGTCGCCCCGAGCGCGCCGGTGATCACGCGACACCGGCCCCTGTACTTTTCCGAGATGGGCTCGTCGGTACTGCTGCCGTGCGAGGCCAGCGGCAACCCGCGGCCCCGCGTCTACTGGCTCGACGGCGAGGGCCAGTCGCTGGCGGACCCGCGCTTCCAGCAGCAGCGGAACGGCGACCTGCTCATCTCCAACCTGCGCTGGCAAGATATGGACGGCTACAAGTGCGTGGCCAAGTCGCCGGAGGGCGAGGCCGAGGCCGTCACCTTCCTCTATCCGGCCGCCAAAGTACGCAATCTTTCCATATTTAAGGCCATCCACCATTTCTTCACCCTGTTCAAGCGCTTCCTCAAGAAGGTGATAAGGCTCTGACCGGGATCTTGTCACGCCCGCGCCCCGTAAAACGCACCTCCCACGCTCTCACTCTCACTTTTTTTTAATCGCTCGACCGCAGAAGCTCGCGCGTCTCTTTATCGCGGGCGTCTCCGCGTCGGCCTCGCGAGCGGGACGCGTGCCGCGGAGGGCACGCGCGCTACCGGCGAGGCCGGCCACTGGTCAATGCGCTGCGGCTCCCTTTGCACTCTCGATCACGCCACTAAATTTCCTCTTGACATCGCGATCGCCTCGTTCCATCATCGCCATCCAGCACAACAGCACCGAGCAACGTTTCATTTAACCAATCATCGCGCGCTCATCGTCATCACCAATTTTTTTTATATCGTAATTCATCTCATTAAGAAACCATGTCATAATAAAAAAAAAAAAAAACACAACATTTATTGAGAGAGAAAGAAATACGAAGAATGTTTGTACGATTGCAGTCGGAGTCGGAAAAAAGGAAGGCCAATGCTCTTTAAGCGAATGTGGATGAAGGGGGAGGAGGGACGGAGGAGCGCGAGCCGCCCCTACCGAAGAGAGGATCGACACCCGGACCGAGAAGATTAAACAATTCTATTATTCTTTCGTTCTCAAGAGCATGTGGAAAATTTAGCGAGCGTCGAATTGCTTTTTAACGTTAACGGGGATCGCTTGGACTCTTTGGACGAGAGCCTGCGGGTAGTCGGAGGCTTTGGCATGGATTTGTACACTGGATCAACGATAGAAGCTGGAAAAGAGCAGGAGCTATTCGACGAATCATCTAGTCACTAAGCGTTATTTGACCGATCTGCTAACGAGTTCGGCAAGCAAGCTGCACCCGGTAACTTAATTAATTTGCTCTGCGAGGCAAAAAACACTTAATGTACATTCCGCTTAAGATAATATATTACGATAATTAATTAATTGTACACGTATTATACGCATGTATGCAAAACCCGCCGGTGATGCGGGGGAGGAGGTGCGGCGTGCAAAGGACGCCCCCCTCCGTTGCCTTGCCCACACACTCAGGCGGGTCGCCTCCGTGTATTTTTGTGTATATTTTTAAAGTATTTTTTAGTTGAAGATATGTTTCTCAGGATATTGTATTATTTGTGGAGCAAAACAACTTTATATGCTTAAGCGCTATTATATTTGTTTGCTTATTTAATTGATTGTGTATAATTGAAGCGAGGAGGCCGCGAGGGAATTGAGAAAAGAAGAGGCGGGATTTCGCACGCATAGATTGAAAGTTTGACCTTCAACGTGACTGAAAGAAAGAGAAAAAGCGCACACGAGAGTGAGAGAATGAAAGGGAGCGAGAGAAAGATAGGAATAAATATTGATGCGCAGAGAATGAGGAGGAAAAAATTAACATTTTTTTCTCGCTACTCGCTAGTTTTCTTTTTTTTTTTTGTCATTCGCCGTTGTTCCTGAATTTGTATTTTAAATGACGAAGAGATGAAGAACAAATTATATTTAAGTTTGAGAAGTATATAAAAGTTGATGCTATACTAAAAGATTTATATTAATTATACAAGCCTCTCTAATTTTCCTTTCCTCTATTCTGCGTTTCTGGACACACCGAGAATAATTAAAAGCATTATATCGGTTAAATACATTAATAACATACTTACACCCGCCGGGGATGCACAATTTACAAATCCAGAAATTTAAAAAATAAAATATTACACTAATATGTGGGAGCTATTTTTTATACAAAGGGTTTCAAAGAAAGACGAAATGGTTGTTTTTAAATATTAGATAAAGAATTTAATGATCACACATTAGATGCTGTACGCACAATAATCATCGCTCGCTTGCTTTTTCTCTTATCATAGCCCTACTTAGTATATATTCTTGTGTATAGTGGGTTTTTATTTAGTTCTCACGATTACATAAGGCAAGCCGAGCACTTAATTACAAATACATATGTCGCACAACGTTTTGATGTGTATCTACAAGTAGTGCGCGACCGCGGAGCGCTAATATTTAATATTTCTCAGTTTTCAACTACGAAGGGAAGATCTATGCGCTTCGCCTATGATACGCACATAACTATGCGCGCGAACAAAAACAAATACGACACACACACACACGTATTTATATATTCCATTCACTATATAAATAAATGTGTTGCACATTTAATATCGACATTGATAATTCTTAAATTAATAAAAAATTCATAAAAGTCTTAAATAAATGATTGACTACTTAAAAAATCTCGCTAAATCTATTTCATGAGCGTAAAAAAAAACATAAATTAAAATTATACAAAGGTACGCTGATCTTTAACAAATTACAAATTGTATATAGTCAACATAAAAATAATTACTTTAACGCGATCCTCCCCTCGTATCTCACATGTTCATAAATATACAAGTTTCTTTTTTTAAAATGCAAACGTACATACAAAGCAAATTATATACGAGTAAAAATTTAAACTAAACAAAACATGACTCAGTACTCTGCATTTTGTACAATTACATGAAGTTAATTATGTCTTACGAAAGCTATTGACACGAAGCTTTTTAATAGACTGAAATACAAATATAAATTAAGCTAGAATTACTTAAGAGTCTCGAAAATAAAATAACGTACTGATTAATCCATTAATAATGTCAAAGAGATTGAAGTTTCGATTCCCCCCATACATTTTGGTATATTTTAAAGGCAATTGTCCTTTTCACATAAGTAAGACTCTTTTCCTTCCGTTTTTAAATATTTCTTTAGAAAACCTAATAACGAATTTATAATCTTTTCGGTGCTTTCACTTTCCTGTGCTCGTCGTTTCCGTTTTCTATTCCATAAAGGTGGCCCCGATGTTTCATTTCTGTTGCAGCAGACTGTACACATTCAGCAAACACCCACAAAGACAAAAAATAAAAGGAAAGGAAAAATTAATAAAAATAACGCAAAAAATTAAAATATAAAAATAAGAAAATGAATGGAAACGAAATAATCGAAATTAAAAAAGTAACCAAAAAGGTAAAAAACTTTTACACGATTACAACTTGACTTTGAAATTTCCTCTCTCAATAATATTTTACAGCTTTTGTAATAAATAATTTTTTTCAGATTTGCAAGTATAAAAATGAGTTTATTATAAAAAATCATTTCAACGATTATACGAAATTGTTAATGGATTTTAAAGATGCAATGTTAGATTGAAGTCACTTAGATTAAATATATTCTACCGACATATTACATTATCTGTAAAATTCTACAGTACACAACTGTACACGCATATATTCTCTATCTTTTCTGTTTTTTTTTTTTTTTTTTTTTTTTTTTTAAAATCTTTAATTATTTCAAATTCAAGATTTTAAAAAAAAATAACCAAACGCGATTGCACTCGTTTCGGTAACCCTTCTTCGAGACTATATATATCGGTTCGTTTTAACTGATGCATTGAGCCATCTTCGAAAGAGACCTGAAATTTAAATTCGATTAATTACGTAGTCTATGTGAATGTTCTATTAACTTGAATATATAGCGCTAAATTAATACATACCGTGTAGGTGATAGCGTGATCAACACCAGTAAACGTGGCTGAATATTCTCCTTCTTGCTTCCAGTTAACTTTGATTTCTGTACCAATCGCTGGTATTTTTCCCGGTTTATAGCCCTGAATAAAGAGTGAAGTGTTAGTATTGAATTGTAAAATCTAGATGGTATAGGCATAGAAAGTGAACTGAACAATAGAAACTTACAACTACATCTTCCGGCGGCAGATCATCTGAGAAGCTTCCATCTTCGAATACTACCAAAAAACATATTTTGTCGGTTATAGATACTACTTCGGCGTGGTAGTATCGCGTGTTTTTGTGTTTCGCATAGACAACTTCTCCTTGCCTGATGGGAATCTTCTCCCCGATGTCGTGTTTATTGCACAAAACCTGTAATATGTCGAATAAAAATGCGTTAGAATAGTACAATTAAAAATATAAAATAATGAATCTTATAGAAGCGTCAATTGTAAGTAGTAGGGTAACGATTTCATTATGTACATTGGACTGCGGATCGTGCGAGTTCCATGACCAACGTCAACGTAAGAAATTTATTCGTCGATGAGTCACAACTGTATTAAATAACTTTAACAAGACATCATAAGGCTCACGTGATTGTGATCGTGCAAGGTTAAACAGCAATTAAGGGCGCGGAATTCCCATTGATCGGACGACATTCCGTCTCGTTTATCGCGCGGCATGAAAGCCGACGATGACATGCGAAAACGCGCGCCGGCCAACAATCAACGCTTATTTCTTTCATCCGCAATTTTGACGTACCTCCACTTTGTTACCTCCCCCTTGTACCAAGGCGTATGTCGCGCCCATCAAAAGCCCGCAGGTGAGGTGAAAGTGCGTATCGCACTGAGCATCGTGGCATTTCAAAAATACTCCGTTGTTTTGCTTGCAATAGCAGCAGTCCATCGTTGTAGGCGGTCGACTCACCGCTAGTACATTGATGGGCTCCTTGTTTACGGGATCTTTAAACCGCGCGCCAAGAAGAAGCGCGCACAGTACGTGCACCCATTGGCTGTCGCTTGTCCTCTTTAATGCTCCACCTCGAACTGGACATAAGCAGCACATCTGCAACGATAAATTATGTCATTTAACATTTGTTCACATTTTCTTTTCAATGGGTTTGATGTAATAGAATATCACACTTACAACTGAGGTTTTACCAAACTGACAAATATCACAAGCCCAATTTTGAAAATCTGAAGGCAATACAGTTACTCCGTAACAAGAAACATGTACGGTGACTTGACAATGTCGACACCGTAACAGTTTGTTGTTTTCTGGTTCAGTCCGTTGCTCTAACGAATTTGCTGCAAAAAGTTCTGTCGAAGCCTGTAAAAAAAAAAGTAAATGGTAAATTAATTACTGTATTTCTCTTTCATTTATCTTAGTACTAATTTAAAAAAATGATTACAACTTACCCATACGGGCGAACTTTCAGGTAATACTGTTTGTTTGCATTTCTGCCACTCGGCAGACATTTGTTTGCTGCCTTTGTGATTGTACAAGGCAAACGCTGCGCAAATGGCACAGTGTGGTACATGTGCACTCCAATAGTGATTAAATCTTTGTAATTCTTGAAGGTCTGGCATACTTGGAAACAGCATTTTCTTCAAGTTTTCTGGAATCGTCGTAGAAGAACGACTCTTGGAGTGATTTACAATATTCTTCTGTGATTCCTTTTGAACATCTTCCTTCGTGACTATTTTGATTTCTGAAATTTCTGAATCCGACTGCGGCTCAGATTCCAGCTTTGGTATTACTAAAGTTCTTAAAACACTATCGATATCTTCAGGTATGTCAGCGCGCTTCCTCTTACTGTATGTCGCTTTACTATCGCCGGAATTAGAATTTTTACTCTTTATGATCGACACTTCCGGGTCGTTTGTTTGTTTAGATTTATTGTCCTTTAGTTTAAGTTTGCGCGGTGTCGCCTGCTTTCTGGGCGACGTCGGCGAAGTATTATTTTTTGAAACTATCGTTATCGATAGTTCATTGTTCGAAGTTATAAAAGACGGCAAGATGTCCACTTGAGTCGCAGTGGTGGTCTTTAAAGTTTTTGTAGTTAGCGAGGCTTCTTGCGTCATTAGGTCAGTTGGCGGAGCCACTGGTGGTGATTCTTCAATTTCAAGATCCGAAGGAACTACCTGTGGTACAGGGTTCATCTTGAGTGATAATCTTGATTCTTGGTTAATTTGTCCTGGTTTTCTGTTCACTTGATTAGAATCGTTTATTAATGGATTATTTGTCGCATTCATTTGTGGAAACAGCTGTGGAGTTATTTTGATTAATGGCGGTGGATTATTTGGGGTGAAATTCGAATGCGACGCAATCTGCGATTTACTGCTGGCGTCGTTATTCACTACATTTTCGAACGTAGGAGTATCGTTCGATAATGTCGTATAGTTTACCTGATTTGTACTCGAGAAATTGAATGCATTATCTTTACTACTTTCATTATTATTTGTAAAGTACAGAACTTGACCGCCGATCTGCCAAAAGTTTTTGGTCGCTGTTTTTTCAATTTTCGTCTCTTCTTCGTTCAAATTTGAATTCAACGTTTTGTTGAGACCGAATTTAAGTCTTTGATTGATTAAAGATTGCCTACACTGGAACGGTTGTGCCAAAGTACCTTGCTGTCCGAAAGTCGCAGCTTCCTGGTTGACGCTGGCACTGAACAAACTGTTAACTGGTTTTAAGGACGAAATACTGTTTCCAGTAATAGGCCAAGTACTGTTTAAAGATGCGGTAATCTCACTAGAATACGTAATGGACTCTCCTTTGAATTCTGCTGCCAGTGGTTTTATGTCATCGGTTTGGTCCTTTGGTATGTGTAAAACTGGTGGTTTAAGAAGACTTTTCTTAACGTTAATACTTCCTTTGGCTTTATTAGCCTTTGGACGCACGTTAGACTTTCTATTCGGAGATTTAAGTAACACTGACTTTTGAGTAACTTTAGAATTACTGGTTAATTTTTGCGTGGAATCGTCGGCGATTAATTTCACATTATTATCAGTATTTTCTGGAACCTCATCCTTTACAGGTGTTGTATTTAATTCATTATCTTGAGGAACATTCATAGTTACTACATTACTGTCTGTGAAGGATAGACCTTCCTTGGTTTTCTGAATAGCGTGATTGCCTTTCACTAACTGTCGAACAACGTCTACGTCAGACACGTCAAGCACCGAAATACCCTCCTTCAGTTTCTTCTTTGAAATTTTCACCTTTTGTTTCACAACCTCCCCATTCTTCGACAACTTTTTCTTCTTTCTTTCTCGCTTTTCAGGAATAACAATCGGATTCATGAAATCATGCATATCAGACGAAGCAAATGCTTCTGCAGCATCTTTGAGCTCTTCATCGAGAGAAGCTAAAGGATCTATTATTGGGCTTCCATTATTGGATACTTTTAACTCTGGTACATTTAAACATGGAACCATTTCAATAAAATTCTCTTTCGGTGGTACCAGTTCTTCCTTTAGTACTGAAGAATTACCAATTTTCTTCACTGGTAATTTTGTTTTTATCCTTTTTTTAATTTGCCCAGCACCGTTAGTACTATTAGGAGATATTTTCATAGGATTTTGAATCTTCAAACATGGTATTTCAAGTTGTGGTTCTTCCACGAATTCTTTGGATACTTCCTCTTTAATTTCTGATGCAACATTTTGAGATTTACTCAAACTAGATTTTATTTTTATTTTTCTTTTATCCATATTATTATGGTGTTTTCGCTTCCTCTTGCGAGTCTTTTTACGGTTGTATCCATCATCATATACGTTTACTTCGGTTAAATCTGAAATGGAAATTTTTTGTAAATAATAACATCGAATTACGATTATAAATATAATAAAAAACTGAATACAAAATCGTTATTATACAGTAATTTTAAAACCGTACCCATTTCGCCGGCTTTTAACCAAATATCTTCCAAAACTTCGAGTTGCTGTTCATCAGGTTGATCGTCTATATGATCATCAGCTTCTTCCATTTCCTGTAGAACCTTCTTTACGTCAGGTGGAATATCTGGATTTACAGCACTTATATCTCCATTGACACCTATAACATTTTTCTTACGATGAATGGTGTGCCTTTTATTTTTTGGTACTGCATCACTGTAACCATCTTCTGGTTGAGCATCCTTTTCGCAGTGCAGATCCATTGTAGTTGGAGGCGGTGCAGCAGTTTGCCTTGGATCCTCTGGATGTGGTCCAACATCTTCTCCTCTTAACCACAACTCATATCTAGCAACAAATATTTATATATTAAATTATCCTTGTTATATTGGTATATTTAAAAAATTAAAAACCTTACTGTACCTATCTGGTTGAAATCGTTCCACGAATGTTTTCATTGAAATTTTCACCATATCTGAACTGCATGTACATTGAACTGCTCTCTTTCCATATTCAACCCATCGAGGTGTCGCAAAATTTGTGGATTCAGCACAATTAAAACCATGATTAAAACCTGCATGATATCCATAAGGAAATGTAATCATAATTTCACCAGCTTCTTGGGTTATCTATAAAAATGTAAGTTAATCTTAGTTTTTGTTGACAAAAATTGTGATAGTTCATGTAAATATATAAAAATTACCTTATCATGTGGAATGGAGTACTGTCGAAGTACTTGAGGAGATATAAGTGACATTTTATGTCTGAGGAAAGCTTGACAACTTTGATAACTCGATGGAAAAAATCCACTAGCTAGACGTTCCAGCCTCCGGCCATGTTCTGGAGGTACAGCATACCAAGTTTTCGGTGCTCCAAAATGTAAATAATTGATTGAATATAAATCCATGTCTTCAGTATGCCATGCAAATGTTGTTTTCCACATGCCAAAATATAAATAAGCTGTATTAACTCCTTCGATTGATATACCGTAATCTTTGTTTACATAATCTAATATAGTTCCTAAATGATTAATATTCCATTCTTTAACGTCTGGATCAGTTAATGATCCTGATACATCAGCACCATATATAGGTGCAACATAGGTAATATTTTTCCAATATTTTCTTTCCAGATCTTCATAATCAAAGTGTTTTGGGGTCCTATACCTCTCTGACATAGCAAGTTTTTGGTACTCTCTAACAGACATTGATTTCTTTTGAATATTGATTTGCTGATACAATCCTTGTTTACCAGTTACCACTTGGCAAATTGGCGCTGGAATAGTAAGATTTATATCATCCAGATTGTACCCTTTCTGTCTTGCGATCCATTCTGGTGGAGGTATAACTTTTGCGACACCAGCCTTGTGAGCGTTTTGACTCTCCATATACTCCACATACTTTGAAAAATTCTTAAACTCCTCGTAAGTAGGTCTAAAAATCTGTATCCGAGGAATACTGCTTGAAGTGTTGCTAACCATTTTGCTGCTTTAAATTTTTTTTTTCCCAGCAGCTGAAACAATTATCCCATCATCCTGGTGCTTCAGTTCTCAATGTACCACCTGTGAACGTCCTTGACCATGTATCACTTAAAGGTCATGCCTCCTAATTTAAAGAGCAACGAAGCGCATCTGTAACAGACAACAACCCACCTAATTAGTAAAAAAAAAAACAAATCGATAGAACCGCGTGCTCTTGAACAACAATCGAATTGTGACAGATGCGGGGTTTGTTTATGCTCGCACAGTGCCGCGCGCAGGTGCATGACGTAATAGGTACCGTTTAAATTTAGCCGAGACACAGCGATCCACGAATTTCCCTCAAGATCACGGCACACCTCCGATCGCGTCGTCGTTACCAAACAACAGATCGGGGGGAGGCAGCGAGGCGCGCGACGCCCGCTCGGCCGCGATGGCGATCGCACGGCGCTGAAAGAGCGGAGCAGGGGGGGCCGGAGGCTCGTCGGGTCTGCCGTCATTCCGAGCGTCGAGTGCAGTACAGGGGGGTCCCGCGAGGATTCGGCGGTGCACGGGCCGCGGGTGTAAACAAAATGGATGACTCCCGTTGACAATCTAACTCTCGTTCCGGCCTCCGCGTGCACGCGACAGGGGGGGGGGGGAGGCCGAGAGATGTGCGTGGGGAACTACACGGGGATCGCGCAGCACGCGAGTCGCGAGAGACGGATAATACTCACTTGGAACTCTAGCGTGGATCACTCGTTGCGTGGTTCACTTCGACGGCCGGCGACTGAATAACATCATCCGCGGGGAGACGTGCAGGGAGGCCCTTCGGCGTCGATCCCCAGCGATGCACCGGAGAAGAGCACTCTTTGTTGTATATACACGCCGCGGTCTGCTGCTGGTTGCTGCTGTGGGCAAGTAGAAACAAGCGGCGCACACACACACGACACTGGATCACGACTCGGACTTGAATGATGTACTTGCAGACCGCGTGCCTCTGTGCCTAGCCCTTCTGCCCTACGTCGCAGTTAGGACTGTTTTGACGAATGCAGCTGCCTGAGGCGGTCAGTGGGCTCCTGCAGGGCTCGCACGGATTGGCTCTCCTTGTCTCACCGACACGGAGGCTCGGGGGAGCAACACTAATACTCGGAGCCTCGCCTTGTCTCTCTCTATGTGCTCGGCGCTCTCGACGGCGGCTGCTGCAGTTAGCGGTCGGACCGTCGGGCGCTCGGGTCACGTACGCACTGTTGTATATCTATGATTGTATATAGGTATATAGCCCTGTTATAGCCGCTATATCGCCATCTCTCTCTTTCTCTCTTTTCATCCTCGGAACTTTGGGCTCCGGCGCGGATCCGCGCTGCTACCTGCGCGTCCAACAAATTGCTATATTTCGTATACCTGCGCCGCTATTATAGTATATATCACTCACATTGAACGGAAAATGTCTAAATGCACATACTTAGGCGCACCGTTTCCCGAGAAAGGACAATAAATTTTTAAATAATGCTAAGACTTAAAATTTCAGATGTTTGAACTGCAATTCTGTTCAAATTTCCATGGTATTACTTATTTCAAGCAGAGTTTGTTATAGTTTGTAACATTGTATGTTTCTCTAAATTATATTATTACATTTGCTTTCACCGTCAATTTAAAGCCGAGTGAAACGCTATCCAAATTTACATCATCTTTTATAAGTACTACGCGTCCAAAAATTTCTTATTAATCATAATATAATTATTATTATTTTACTATGACTGTACAAATTTTATTTTATTTATTTCTACTTTATACGAAATGTTC
Source organism: Eurytoma californica (assembly GCA_035586675.1). Lineage (NCBI taxonomy): Eukaryota > Metazoa > Arthropoda > Insecta > Hymenoptera > Eurytomidae > Eurytoma > Eurytoma californica. The sequence continues at coordinate 8,703,730 of JAXIUT010000048.1, forward strand.
TTTTTATTTATAAATATGATACTATTGATCAGAAATGATGAAACATTTACTTAAAACATATATTCATATTTGTTTAATCAAAAAAACTAATAGCTGCGTATAATTTAATTTCAGGGTTTCATAAAATTCAAGATTAAATACATAAATTTTAAAGAAACTATTTTATTATATTATTAAAAAATCGAATATTTTTAAGAATTATAATAATATACTCTATTTTTCTTAATTTTAAGATAGCACCATAATAAAATAAATTTGCAGTTTTATGACAAGCTTAAAAATATATCTGTTATTTTATCATAAATTTTGCGACTTTCGCTACTTTTATCATCTTTCAAAGTAAGCTCCGTATTTATATCAAGGAAATACAGACGATCTTTCGTCGACGGCTTCCAGACGGTCGTAAGATACTTGTCGGTGGACGGCGTCGGATTTCTGTAACGATCAAATAACACTAATCAAGTTGCTGTACAATTCATTTAGTAAATGCCAACATTAGGTATATTTTTTCCTTCAAATGTTTACCCTGTTGCTGCAAAATTGTACCACAGTCTTATCATTCTCTCTATCGTCAGTCTATCGGGTGTGCCATCTCTCGGATATTCCTTACCATTTCTATTAATGTAATTTAAATTAAACAGGTAAGATAATTCATCAGCATGCGCGACACCTAAAAGGTGAAAAGAAGGAAAAACTTAAAGTTAATTTTATAAATATTAAACTTCACAGTTAGCTATGTTACCCTGTTGAAAAGGCCTTATAAAATCCTATAAAATCCGATAAAATCTGGTGCAGAAACCGCATAGAACATTTAGGTTTTATGCGGTTTCTGCACCCTTTTATAAGGCCTTTCCCACCGGGTTATTTTTGTACATAGTGGATGAACAAATATTTAATTTGTGAATAAAGAATTAAAAATTTTACAACCAATATAAAGTGTTCCAGGAATTTAAATACTGTTTAATCACCTTTGAAGGGCTGGGGCCCATGGTCGTATTGGTAGATGGTCGGTTCGTCACCCAGGTACGAAAAACGGTAAAGGTACGTAGGCGTTCCGGCGTGCTCGTTACGCAGGTCAACTAATTTCCAATTCATAAACACTAGGCCCACGTCGCTTATGAAGCGAATATAATCCCGAAAATTCTCCTTACAGACCGGCTTGTTGTTCAAGTAAAACTCTCTCACATCCTTCAAAATTTCGGGAAACCTACTCTCGTCCTTCAATAGCAGCTTGAATCTAAGATTCTCCTCGAAGTCTTTCTCGATATTCGCAAAAATTTCCTGGTCGTCGAACCGCCCTGTTAAGGCGACAGAAAAATTTTGTTTAGCGGTACGCAACGGCAATAGCGACGTCGGCGTTCGAAATTTAATAGTACTCGGGGCGGACCTGCGAAAAACAAAAGTCCCTCCTCGCTCGTGTGCCCGAGCATGATCGGCACGTGAGCGTCGTTTTTCAAGAGATCCTTCAGTGGCATGGGTATGACCGGATCCTTGCAGTACTTGGCGTCGCAGACAGGAAAGTACGGAATCGTCCCCAGTCGTACCCTCTCCTGCAATCGACGTCGTTTCAGGTAAGTAATTTTCAGCTTTTAGCGTAAAGTACTTAAAGACTGGATAAAAATTATAAGCACTTCATTCGTTAAAATCTTTGTCTCCAAGGCGACGAGCTTTTCGGCCGGCATTCGGCGCAGGAACTCCACGACTTTGACCGGGTCGTCCGAGTCCATTCCCAGAAGGGAGGCCAGCCTGAAGCCCACATTGAACTCGAAATCCTCGACCTTTATTAAGCCCTTCACGAAAAAGGCTGAGCCGCTTTGCAGTATCGCCTTGTGAAATAGTCCTGCACAAATGTTTATCGCTCGTGATGATGCGGGTGTAATAAGATCACTTTTTAAGTTAGGTAGGATATATAATCTCGAAACAGTTCGGAGAGTTGCGCTTGTAAGCAAAATTTAAGGCGAATCGATGCATCTACTTATCTATGCAAATCAATTTCTTGGAAGTGCTACTACATGCATTTGCAATTCATAATCTCACGTATTTAATCATCTAGCAATTGAAAAGAAAATTTTAATTAATGTTATTTGAAATTTTAGAATAATTTCTATGCAATTAATTCATTAAATCTACAATATTTTATTTACTTATTCAATTATTTTTATTAAAATTTTGAATTTCATTATACTTAACCTAAATATTATTTTCATTCTATACCCTAAAAAGTTCAGTTTACGAGAAAAGAAAAAAGAAATTTAATTCAAGAATCTTCTCTTTTTTTACTTAAGTTTAAAAAAAAACGCAAATTTTCAAGAAAAAAAATAGATTTTTCTACACACTGCGCGTAAAGTGCGTACCGTGCGCCCTGCGGGCGAAAACCCAGATACGCATTTTACGCCTCTCGTGTAGAAAAATAGTATACTCACCACGGGAGTAAATAAAGAATGACTCAGATCGCATGTTTGTCGCCCTCGCCTTCGGCTCGGGCGGACAATCACATGCCATCTGGGACATTCTTTACTTTTCCTCCCTAGGTGAGTAATCTACTAATATGCACCTAGGGAGTAAAAGTAAAGAATGCCCCAAATCGCATGTAATTGTCCGCCCG
>JAXIUT010000048.1:8706434-8717628 GCA_035586675.1 Eurytoma californica
GACAAACATGCGATCTGTGGCGTTCTGTACTTACTCCCGTGGTGAAAAAATAGTATATGCACCACGGGAGTAAGTAAAGAACGCCTCAGATCGCATGTTTGTCGTCCTTGCCTTTAGCTCGGGCGGACAATTACATGCGATCTGGGGCATTCTTTACTTTTACTACCTAGGTACATAATCTACTATTTTCGTCTCTAGTTCTCAAGTCCAAGATCTTCAATTTTTATAGTCTTTATGTGTTTTATAGAAGCTGAAATAGTACCAAAAAATAAAATACAAAATTTGAAGCTGAATTTGAAAGCGCGATAAGTTAAAATAAATTAAATCGTTGCAATATTTGAACAAATATTTCGTGAAAAAATGTTAAATGTTCATCACTTGATACCCTTGGCAGCCGGTATGACAGTCAGCAGGTGACAGGTTGAGGATCCGCTGCTGTTTCCATATATAGTCACGTTACCGGGATCCCCCCCGAAGGCCTCGACATTCTTCTGAACCCACTTCAGTGCCATGATAATATCTCGAATGCCCTGATTACCCGAGGCTTCCTCGTGTCCGACACTTAGAAAACCTGTCGTCGTAATCATAAAATAAGCGTCGATATGTATGAACGAAAGAGAAAACAATGTTATCGGTCAAAACGTATAATACCCATAGGTCCAAGCCTATAGTTAACGAAGACGAGTACGGCGTTCATTTGGACGAGATAGTCGTAGCCGTGCATGTTGCTGGTGCCCTCGACGAAGGCGCCGCCGTGGACGTAGAACATAACGGGCCGGCCGCGGGCACTCAAGTCGTTGGTGAAGACGTTCAAGTAGAGGCAGTCCTCGCTGCCCAGCACCACACCCTGCTTTTCGTAGATGTCGGTCGGATTCTGGGGGCACACACCGCCCCCGAACTTTGAGGCATCCCGCACAACCGACCACTTCTCCGGCGGCTCCGGTGCCTACGGGCAGACTTATTAGCTCTTCGAAAAAAAGTTTTTCTTTTATTCGGAATATGATGTATACTTATTTTAGGAACTTCGAAAGAGGAGATTCATTGCTACGAGAAACACTCTGTAGAATAAAGCTTGATCTCGCTTACCTTGAAGCGTAGCAATCCAACAGGTGGCCGAGCGTAGGGTATACCCAGGAAACCAGTGCAAGTTTGTCCGATGACCGACTTTAATGTAACGCCTTGAATCTGACCATCGCTTGTGGATATTACAGGTCTATCCATGACGATGATTCAATAAAAATATTACCGGCAGTATGAAGGAAAGTACTTTAGATACTGCTGCAGTATTTTTCACGTAGATATTTATATCTTATTGATAATTCAACAAATTACTTATCAGAAATCATTAATCTGATAAACCCTGCAACACTAGGTGTTTACCTGATAAAAAATGTTTATTCTACTGTGTCCAGTTTCACTCTTTTCCAATTTGTTTCTACATCAACTGAATTTTTGTTTCTCACGGTATTGCTTCTGCCATTAATTTTACTTCGGTTTTAAAAAATAGTGTAAATAAAGCGTTTCTAAGGCATCATTTACTTTTTGTGTTATCTTTATGAATTGTTTCCAAAATGTCTTGATAAACCTAATGTAAATCTTTTAAACCATTTAAATTTAATATGTAAAATCTTGAGATTTGTGGAAATATTCTTTTTATATCATTTCAACAATTCTGTTTTACTTATATTTGTTATACTCTGAATAACAAATTAACATTTTTTTAGAATGCTTTGTAAATAAATATTTATTATCAAATATTTTAAATATTACATAAACACTGTATAAGTAAAAAATCTTAATTTAATATTAACATATTTTAATAAATTATATAGTGTATGCAACGTTATATTTATACAACGTAATTTTGGTCGCAATATTCTACTATTACGAATATTCAATAAATTGATTTAATTTATCAAAACTCGAGATACTTTAAGTCACGAACCTACATAAGCTTCATTAAACATTTTTATGTCTAGGCACTTTGGAGTACTTTTAGAGAAAACAGTTATAAAAATATCGTAAGAGTCTTACTATTAGTAATTGGATTAAAAAGATTAAATTCTTCCGATATTTCATCTCGCAGTTTTTGATAAGATTGCAGATGTACAAGTGAGTGAACACATATTATTTTACTGGTGGTTTTACTTTCTCAACGTTTCATCTTGTCTAAAATGGGAACTACCATATCGAATGAAGGCCGCTTGCCAGGGTCCTCATTCATGCAGATTCTTATGAGTTTTGCGAGATGAGACGAGATTCCCGGTGGAATACTGACACGTAAATCTTCGAGAGCAATCTATAAAAGTTTTTTTTTTTATTAAATTTGAATCATTATGCATTTAAATGTTTCATGCTGTTAAAAATATTTTTTCTAATATTTATAACACACCTTCATTCCACATTCCATAGGAGACAAATCAGCAAATGGAACTTCTCTTGTGGCTAGTTCCCACAACAGTACAGCAAAACTCCACATGTCACTAGCTTCTAAATTTATATCTGATGGCTTTTTGCTGAGAGCTTCTGGAGACATCCAAGCTGGTTCATAAATACGACCAACTTCTTGGAAGGAAAACTTTGAATCTGCCATATTTACACGTGCTGTTAGGTCTTCATCAATCTAGTACAATAATAAAAATTATTTTTTACATAGAAATCACTTAATTAATGCAAAAGATTATTATCTTATTTACTAACCATAACATGTTTGCTATTCAAGTGAAATCTACATCTATTTTGTCTTTCTAGTCCATGTAAAAATGCCATAGCTCTTGCAACATCCAGTGCTAAACGTAAGGCACGAGCAGTATCTACTACAACACCAGTACCACCATGTAAGAGTCTATGTAGACTACCTCTGGCCATATACTGTGAAACAGTGGCAAGTCTGGGGGGTTGATTTACACAGCCTAATACTGGAAGAACATTTGGATGAGAGAATATTCTAAGTTTTGGAAATTCTTCGTTAAAATCCCTCGAGATTCTTGCTGAGCATTCACGTACACTCAAAATTTTTGCTACAATGTCATTGTTTTGCCAGCGACCCCTCCATGTTTCTCCACTTGGAGAAACACCTAACTGTGTGTGCAAAGATAAATCTGCCATATTAATGCCTTTGTGCCTTGATAATGTAGCATCACCTAAAAAAAGGAAATGAAAAGTTTATTTTCTAAAATTTAAATTTACCTTTATTTAATTAATGAAACTTACGACTTCTGGTTTTAAGACCAAGCCAGCTTTGATCTTTAAATTGAATTTTTTTTAAATCTTGTCCAAATTCAACAGCGAGATCTTAAAATTGATGTAAACAAAAATATTTAATTAATTTAAGCAATAGTAGTTCATAAAAATATATAGTTTTATTTAATATACAAACCATGTAAACGTTTGGCTAAAGGTCCTCTAGCTTTATCTAGTGGAGTATCACTATCCTTATTTGCAATTGACACTAATGCACCAGCTGCAACTAATTCTTCAGCAACAGCTTGGTCTCCCCAGAAACAAGCGTAGTGAAGGGCAGTATTTCCATGTTCATTTGTCACATTTACGTCAGCTCTATTCCTGAGTAACTACAATTAAAGTTCTTAATTCAATATAAGTTTGTGAACAATACTTAATGAAATGTATACATACCAATTGCACAATGTCCTTATGACCATGTGCAGAAGCCAAATGCAATGGAGTATCGTCTCCTCTATTAGTAGCATTTATCCTGGCGCCTCGGCTGATGAGCAATTCAGCGAGCTTAGTGTGACCTTCCTTGCAGCACCAATGAAGAGGACTGAACCCATGGTCATCGCTATTCAACAAAACATTCAAAGTGAGCCACTGGCGGATAGTCTTGAATGACAACCTAAATGACAGCGTGCTATACAAACCCCTGATTCATGTCATGCTCGGTGTCGTCGAGCCAGACGCGTACTTGCATAGCGTTGCCCTCGCGGCACCACTGAAAAATATCCTCCATTTTCCTGCTTTGTCCTGGACTCCTCTCGGACGCTTCTCCAAAAGAAAATACGACAAAAGCACCACACCCACACAGGAAAAAAAAGTCGCGAGACACAAATCGCTCGGGACTGCAGCAGGCGCGGTCGCGCGGCTAAAAATAGACGCGCGCTATGGGAGCGATGGAGAACACCAGATCGCGGGCGTCATGCACGAAAATAACCCATACTCCGCGGCGGCGATTTGCTCGATTTTCGCGCCCGCCCCGTCAGGCTCGGCGGCAAACTGGCGAGAAAGCGCGTGCCTAGGTACTCGCGCCCACGCACGCGGGCATCAGCAGCCGGACACTCCCGATCTGGACACGCGCTGACGGACTTTCACCCGCATGGGGGAACAACACCGTCATGCACTCTCCGAAAAGGAGGAGGAGGCAGTCCCTTCTATGCCTGTTTATGGACGTCGCGACACTCGCGACTGGAGGACTGTTGTTTACGCGCGGCCGACAGTCTGCTCGCGGAGGACACTCATCTGTCGCAGTGGCCATCGTGACCATATCACGATATAGCTAACCAGTAGCGCGGGTGTTAGTTCGCGAAGTCTACCGACAGAGGTTCCCGACTTTCGAGATTCTGCTGCCATCTGGATCGTGTGAAGTATTCAGGCATCTGAAATTCTGAGTGCGAGGCTGTGGCCGCTGTGAGTACAGTGTGGCTGGACCAGGCGATACTCGCCTTTTTTTGGAGTAGTCGAACGTGGCGCGTTCAATGAGAGGACTGCGCGACTGGCATGCCGTGCACTGTAAATTTCTTTCTTACAAAAAATGTAATAAGGATCCTCATTTTTCTTTCTAATCTTTTATTGTAATTTTTATTATCTTTTTATAAAAAATGCGAAATTGATGAAAAAATAAGTTTGATAGAAAAACCCGTCTTTAGGCGCATCCGAGATTGGTATAATACTAAAATTTATTTTTTCTTTAACAAAACTTAAGTATTTAAATGAATTAAATTTAAATGAATTAATTTAAAGAATTACAAGTATTATACATGGTTTCCCAAAAAGACCCGAAAAAAAGTTAAATTAACACGGTCAAAGACATGGCCACCGCTGAATTCGTTTTTTGAAATCCCATAACTTTTCTATTTAACTTTCAAAGTTATCGGGGGATTCTGGTCTTTTTGGGACACCGTGTATTCTTATAATAAAGAAATTTCCACTACCTTTTTTATTTTTAAAGAATCCTCATTCCCCAATAGCATACATTATATGTACCAATAGTTAAAAAGATTAAAGATCCACTATATAACCTTAGGTATACATGATAATTTTTGTGACATCAGGTGCGTTGATTTTCACCTACAATTACACAACAGTTTAATTTTCTCGTTTATTTTTTACTACTTAGCTGCAAGAATCATTCGTCACTTCGATCGACTTGATTCCCGAAAAGTTTTAATGGCTACAGTAGTGCCTATCCGATTTTTCCATGACAAACCAATGTAAAATATGTTCATTTAATCTGTTAGTCGAAAAAAGAAGGCTGCTGGTTATTCACCAGGTAAAACCTACGAGATATTTATCAAGGTAGAAATTGACTTATTTTTCACGATAACGGTGCGCATTATGCAAAGTATGATTAGGTACGGCACGCAGTCGTCGTGGAATTTATCGCCTTGCGCTGACACAAAATTACGATCTCCCTAATGATCGTCGTAACAATTATTAACTAGCTTAATTTACGCCCGCGTAACTCGATGAAAATTTTTCATCGCCTATTCATTAAACGGCTCGAATCCGCGCGCGCGCGCTTCGTAAAAACTGCCCCCGACTGAAGAGCCGACGGGAAAAAGTTCGGTGGTATAAGACACCTTTTGAACTTCCGTCCTCAGCGGGGGGTCGGCTAAAGTTTCCGGGGGAAAGCAGGTGGATTGGTTATATTGCAGTGCCAGTGTAGGCGAATTTAAGAGCGATCCACCGAGCTCGGCAACGAGACGCCAGTCAATAATGACAACGGAGCCGGCCGCTTCCCGCCCCCCCTGTAATTCGGGCGCACTCGCCCACGGCGCTGTGCGCGTGACGGCTGCGTCGAGATTTATAATTACCGACGTATGTAATTGACGGGGAACGTGCCCCCGCAACTGAAATGCGCGCTGGCTGACTTATCGGCCCATTCGACTAATGAACGCGAGAGACTTCGAGGAATAGACCGTGCAACGGACGCGCGGTAGTACATTTTTTTCCATTAACCATGGGAGAGTTAAAGCCGTAAAACTCATTTTTTCTTTCCTCAAGGTCACACCCACCTTTGCGGGCAGTAACGGCTAAAAAGTTCGTTTGTTTGCTGGTTTAATAAGATTTTTCATTATCGACTTTCATTTGCTGTTTTGCACTCGCATTTTTATCAGAAAAGTTCGATGTAGGAAAAGTGAAAATTATCTATCATATAATTGTTTAAGTTTTAATATTTAAAAATGTATCGCAAAAAGATTAATGTATCAAGGTATGCAGAGATATTAAAATTCATTTTTTCACGTTATAAATAATAAGTAAGTCAAATATATCGATAATAACAGTGCTTACGCAAGAGTCAGAATAGAATTAGCTACTTAAACTTTTTATCGGAGATAAATTATATATTCTTTTATACTATGCGAAGAACACTATCTGATATTTGTAGATATAAGTAAGATATATTTTCTTAATCTGAAGCAGGAACACAAACTGATTGTTATAAATACTTCAGTATAGATTCCTAAAATTTGATTGTCAAATTTATTCTTAATATAAATAGTTAAATAGGTTAAAGTTCATTGACCCCAGCGCTATAATTATATGTACTACATATCATTAGCCAAGTCAGTAAATTTCCTAATGTTGCAGTAATTTACGTATATTAATGTTTATAACGCAATAAATAAACATAGAAGCAAGTAGCCACTTGGAAAGCTCAGGTGTGTAAACATTTTCTGCACCGAAAAACATGTTAAGTCAATGCTTTCTGATTGATGCGGCGGCGCGGTTGATGTAATTGCAGCCAAATTTTAATAAGTGACGCGCAAATTAATTATCAAATTCGCTGAAAATTTATCCGGCGGAATAGCAAAACCAACTATTTTTGCCTACTTCATGCGAATCGAGCCTCGTTTCTTTTTTTCACATCATCCACAATCGCAGCATTTATTATAATCATTTTTTAAACGAAATTCACGGCCAATCTACCAGCATAGTCGCAGGCGACACAAAAATCCAAGGTTGCTGGCTGTTACTTTCATGATTTATCACGAAAAAAATAATAAGCGCTTCGAAAGTAGTGCATAAAAGTTTGATATTAATGCTAATTAAATTATACCATTGATTCCACAATCTAGTCTACTTTTGTAAGTTTTTTTTTTATTTCTCAGGATTCTGAAGTATATTGAACAATTATTGCATGACGAATGAATTTTCGTGATTTTGGACGGTAAATACAGCGAAATCGTTCATTTTTTCATCGAATTGAAAGCAACGAATTGCAACATTGTTTCCAAATATCTCGATTTAATCTACTTAGAAATTTATTTCATTACTCTTTGTCAACAGAAAGCCTTATGTATATCACAGATTAGCATTCTTAATTCTTGAAATATCGATCGGCGACATTCCAAATCAATCGCTCGTCAATCCTAATAAAATTTCCCTTAACGCCTTAGCGAAGCTTAATAAAAAACCAAACATTTTTACTTATCGCTTACTTTTCGTCACGAACATCGAATCCTAGCAATACCGATTGGTCAAGCCTTGAGTCATCGGAGACTAAAGGCGCCCGCCGCGAGGGTCTGACGAAAGCTCTGATCGATTTTCGCCCGGCGAAAAAGCCGCCGCCTCGGAAGTGCAGCTGTCACCCCCAATTGCCTCAGCGCTGCGAAATTTTCGCGCGAAAAAGCCACCGTCACGGCTCCTGGCTTTCGCGCCGTCGCGGGGCGATCCTTTTGCACGCGACTCGCTCTTTTTACTCCTTTTCTTCGGCTCTTCCGGTGATAGCGCACGAGTGGAGAAGTTAATTGATCCGATGCAACGATCGTCAGCGCCGATTAAACACCTCGATTATTTCTACTCACAAAGTAATTATTGTTGGTACGGTGATTCGTGCGTTATCTGTACAATCGGATAGGTTGATTGATATACAAATTCGCACGGAACTTTTATCACGTTTTGAGTAAAGAGATCCAAACTGCTCGACGCGATGCTTTAACGATTAAGAAACAAATAAGGCAAAGTGTCGCTTTTATTTATATTGCCCATCGCCGATTGAAATTTCGCGTGCAGCTTAACGGTTACATCTCGGTTATCTCATCTGATCTGCCTGCTTAAAATCCTAATAAACATACGCGTCACAATATCTTCGATAAAAATATCGCGTTAATAAATAAATAAGATAATAAATAAAAGTGTTCTATTCTCAGTAGAACTAATTTTCCAAGTAAACAGTGCGATAAAAAATTCAAAAGCGTCTCCGGGACAATAATTGAATTCGCAAACAGTCATCTTTTCCTCTGTCTATCCGCCGCAAAGCTAACAACGGCAAGGAAGTGCAGTAGGCTATAAACCGGTCGCCGTCGGCGCCGAAGTGAAACAATGGGGCACTGTAGACTGAGCGAATTATCCAAGTGGGTGCGCAGTCAAGAAGGTCGGGAGTATACCGAACGACGAAAAATCGGGTGAAGGTGCACTCGGGTATGCGTTGCTGAGTCGGAGCATATACGGGTACTGCGCGAAGCTACATAATTTGAGTCGCGAGGGATTGAGGCCGCGAAGTTTCCAGGAATTCCGGGGCCCATCCGTAAGCTTAATTAATCATCAGGTGACCAGACGCTGTCTTATCGATCGGTCAATTAAAAATAAAATAAAAAGAAATACCTGAATCACTCGTTAATTAGAGTTTATCTTGTTCTGCAGCGATTCAATTGTTCATGAATGATCGATTGATTGATAGCTGCCGATAATCGGACGCGATAAGGTGTACACATGGAAAGAGAGCACAACTATTTGAAAACAAGTGGCCTGCGCGGTACAGATTGGGCGTCGACGCCGATTCCGCGTGATTTACACTCGAATTGGATCGATCGCACTGCACGAGGCGCATGATTTATTGAAATTGCAGCAACGGAGGCTCTCCTTCAATCGGTTGATAAGACCTCGACCTCGAGATTTTCGTAAAAGAATAGCGCTGCAGCCTTTTTTTTTTATCGGCTCGGCCGCGTGTATAGGTGTGCGTTTACGGCACGACACGATGTAAGTGATGTGGAGCATGATTACGAGCGTAGATAACGGAGTGGGGGTGGAGTAAATAAATAGAAGCCGCGCTTTTATAATACAGCTCAGAACTTCATCTCCTACGTTTGACAAAGGGTGAGTCCTCCTCTGCCTTCATTTTTTTTAATTACTCTGAAAGAAGAAGATTAAACATTTTTCATCCTACAGTACAACGTTATATATTCCTGTACTTTTTTTTTAATTTTATCTTTACAACTGCTTGGCTCGCAGGACGACCGGGTTGTTAGAGGAAAAAAGGTTTTAAAATTGTGTCGCAAATGCAAGCTTGAAGTGGGTTAAATTTTGTAATAAATCTTTTTTAAAACTGACGACATTTAAACTTTGTTAGCCTCCTCTTTTAAGAGAAATTTGCAACTAGTACCTCGGCCTGAGCAAAAGCTACTAAAAAGTGAAAGACCGATGCTTTCAGAGATTATTTGTTAAAATAGTTTTAGTGCTTCGGTTAATGGTTTTATATTAAAGTTTTATATAGTATTTGATGCCCGTATCATGCAATAGAAATGCTTTTTAGCGTACAGCTAAGCTATCAAAAAATATAGATTTTGTCTTTTGTCTTTTGTTTAGTTTTTCTATGGTATCTCTTGATTTCGTACATTTCGTATCGTTAAAAAATCGAATACCAATTTTTGGAGAAAAATATTTTTAGGGGTAGGCCCCTAAAAGTAGATGGCATTGAAAATTGTTAGCTTTACATTCTAACATTTCGGCATAGGAAAGCCATGACTAATTTATACAGATCCGTACACGGCTAGCCTTAGGTCTTTGCACTTTCCTTGGAAAAACAATTTTTATTTAATGCTTGCACTATTTCAGTTTACAAAACCAAACGAACTAAGTCCAATAATCAGTAATGTATAAAACAAAAATAACTATTTTCTTTTTCAGAGATAGGATGCTGCGTGCACTAGCTTTCGCCGCCCTCGTGGCAGTGGCCACGGCCCACAAGGCCAGCTTCGATAACTACAAGGTCTACCGCATCGTCCCCTCCTCGATGGAGCAGCTGGAACTCCTCAAGCAAGTTGAGGACCTCGGCGAAGGCGTGAGTTTCTCATAACAATTCCAACTATTTTTTTTTTCTTCTTCGACTCACCAGTACGCGAAATACCCGTCGCGCGCGTCTAAGCGCGAGACCCATGAAAATCAACTTTTATCTTGCCTAAGGATACGCGGGTTTCCTTTCTCTTTTACATATTAGGCTCATTAACGACCGGAACTCGAGCATTTGTAGCCGTGATAAAAAGCGGCCTCGTGATTCCACTATCTGGCCGCCTAATTGCAGAGTGGAAAGTTAGTTGCCGCGCGTGCGTCCCTTTGCTTTCGACAAGAAATTTCCGCTTCGCGCAACTACCGGATGACCCGTGCATTCCACCTAATTGCGAAATTGATAAGCAGATTGAGCAAGGTCTTTCGTTTTTAAGTGCGAGATGCACATTCGATAAAAAGGACGTTTTCTTGGGTTGGCCTAGTTTTTTTATATGGTGTTTCGTAATCTTGAGAAAACTTTTTTTTAAATGCCCTGCAATAAAAGAGACGTGCGATAATAAAAATCTTTCCAGACTTTTATTCCGATGCTGTTAGGTATCTACAGGAAGAGCGCGACCATTACAAAATATTAAATATTAAATGTAATAATTAAAACCAAAATATTAAATACAATCAAAATATTAAATATAATCATTAAAAATAAATATTAATTCCTTGAGGAAGCTTTGTAATCGTAAAGAAAAATTTTTTTTTTAAACATGTTAAAAGTTTGTTTTGAGTTACTTTTTATCATTTTTTGATATTTTTTTGATATTTTTGAAAAATGTTGAAGATTTTATTGAGCCCATTCTGAGAAAATTGATTTTTCATTGTTTTTTAATTTTCTTTATTTTATGTTTACTTTAATAAAAACGATTATTTTTTTACGAAATTTGGTTTGTAGCTTTGT
>JAXIUT010000048.1:8717728-8732432 GCA_035586675.1 Eurytoma californica
GAACTATCGAAAAAAATTGGTTTGAACCAATTTGACGGGTACCCAAAATCCTATGTATTGTGTGCGTGGTCCTTTATATACGTAATTGGGACGGGAACAATATAACTCGCTATTATTATATTAGTTTATTTTATCAATTTACAAGCGATTTTTTTTCAGTCTGGGGTGTGTATAAATATTGCTGCCTTTATTTAAATTTTAAATCAAATTTTTATAAATGAATTTAGTATTACGTTAACTCAGCGTCTGCGCCCACATATACACCACAGTATTGCAGATGTACCTAATGGAATTTTGCGCGTAAAGTACCAACACTTGCAATAATGTATTTGACGCACTATTATTTTTATTCCGAGATTACAGACGTTGCCTGCATGTCATTAAATAACATCAAATTCTCCAAATTCATTTAAATTCCCGCTCACGACCGGTATTATCACACGGTACATTTAATGTTGCAGGGTAAACCAATTAATTAATTAATTAAATTATTGCGAGTACAATGGTGCCATGTTCTGCATTTTTTACGCAGGGACTATTTCTAGACGTCATCTCAACTGAATTTTCCATGACATTTCCACAGTGCATAATTAACTAACTATCTCCAAATTAAAAAAGTTCACAGTTAATTTATCGGTCCAATAAGTACAAGTGTAGCTAGACTGTCCCCTTTCAATTATTAAAATAAATTTAAAAATGCAAACGGCTCTCTTAATTTATTCAAGTAATTAAAAGCGCGTTATGTTCGCGATGTCATCGTCCTGAATCACTGTATAGCCTAAGGATTAGGGGACCAGGGGACTAGGCGGCGAGGGGAGAAGGGGAAGTGAAGAAATTCAACCAGACTAAATCCTCGTTGGAAAATAATGCGGAGCGAGTTACGAGCGTTATTTATTTCGCCGCTTCGACACGCGCACCCATCCGGCAACTAGGTCGCCGTGTCTCCTCCCGAGTGAAATGACGCCGCGCAGTCGCGCGCAGATCCCGCGACTAGATGAGCGCGGAATCTGTTTGCGTATCGATTTTTGAGACTTGAAATACCACAGGAATGAACTAAGATACATCTTTTATCTTCGCCTTCTTTTATTTCTTGACGGGAGAATCGAAATATAATTGAATTTTTTATAGTCAGAATGAATAATGATGAAACATTATAGCAGTCGATGTTTTTAGGAAGAAAGCAAAAGCCGCGGCGGTCGATCCATCACGTAGCGAGTGTGATGCGCTGCGCTTTCACTGACGAAAAGAGCTTTCTACTGTTTCCAGGGAGTAGGGATGTTTATGAGTGATAGCTAGAACTTTTTCTACGCGCATTATGCAAATCTCATATGACAAAAAATGTCTGTTTTTTTGTCTTATCACGCAGTATATGTCAGTTAATTTATTTATTATAATTTGTTAATGTGTTATATAGCAAATTACAGACAGTAATTTGTCAGCTCTAATCCCCGAAGCTTTTAATCGCAAAGGAAAAAGAATACGCCGCCGAGCCTTTGTACGCTAGAAAAGTTATCGATTTAACTCTCGCGGTGCGCGAAAGCCACGGATGCTGAAGGAGTCCGGAGGCATTCGAACCCGTGCGGGGTGAAGTTAATCTCCTCCTCGCGCAGCTATCCCCGGTCGGCCAAAAGCTAATCCGGCTCGTCTCGCTAACTGTGCGCGCCTTTTTCGCGCGTCTCGCCCGTGGGCAATTTCAACCGAGCGAACCGTCGCGGATTATTACCGCCTACCTACTCGGCAAGTACGTACGCTAAACATACGTTGCAGCTCCACTCGTTCGGTCTTTTGGAGATTCGCCGGATAATGGAGCCCCGGCTCTTATTTCGACGGGCCGGCGAGACTCAACGGAGAATCCGAGCGACTCGTCCAGCCGGCGGGAGAGGAGAGGGGTCCGCTCCCTCCGAATATTTTTACGGGCGTGTTCGCAAAGCCGGGGCGCGATATTAACGAAGCGGGAAGGAGGTCGAGTCGTCTCTTCGCATTGAAAACGAGTTGGCGCTCGCGCGGCCTCGTCATTGACTCCCAGCTACCCCAGACCCACCCCCTTCACCCCGCCTTTTCCCTTCTATACACGGATGATGTGCGAGTTTTCATTCGCTCGCACACTTGACTCGACGGGATTGATAATTCAGAGGCTCGGAAAAATTTGCAATTGTAAGAGCGCGCCGCACCTACGCCCGGCAGGCGAAACATTGGCCCGCGTGACGCTGGCGAGAAATAAATTCCGACCGGAAAGCGATTCGGATTTGTTTTATGGAAAGTTATTTTAGCGTCGAGGCCGGCCGGATTCCTACGTTTTATACGGGCTCCCAGGCGATCGCTTATTCCCGCTCCCGTTTCACGGACGTCGGATTTTTTTTTCACCGAGTGACTCCCGGAGATACGAGGCGAAATGCACTGCAGCTATCGCGATTGAATTGTACTTTTTCGTCGGGAAATTAAGTTTCGGCGCTAACTTTTTAAAGCGACCAGCGGATTAGTGACACAATGCGTTTTTTCCATTCAAATTGAAGTCTGAATGCCATCTTTTTTTTAAAGCTACTATTATTATTAAGGGAAAAAAGTGTGCTTACTCTTTTTCTAAGGAGCGTTTTTTAAATTGACGGCGTAGAGGACCATCCACTTATTTTCATTCTACGCAAATTTTATAACGGCAATTTTGCATAATTCCCGAAGAAAAAGGCTACCGTAGGTTGCTTAATGCGATAAATCGTTTATTTCAAATGGCAAAAAAAATCCCTACTTCTTTCAGTCCGTAAAAAAACCTTTCAAGATTAAATTTTAATGAAAGCAACGCACAAAAAATGGCCTGGCCTATCCAGTTTTACGACAATAGCAATCTCGCGCGCCTACAGCCCCAGCTCCGTTCGTTATTTTCTGAACTTACGCGCAGATCCATTATTAAGCGGGACCGCACAGCTACCGGGGTCGCAATTAAATTAAGTCGCGTGCAAAACGCACCCTTCCATGCGCGTCTCGGCCCCTTTGCATGCATCAACTCGCTGCAAGCTCTCTGCCTTCGAGAAAATTTTCCCGGACGTCCGTCCGTTTTCCGACGACCGCCAGCTCCTCTTACCCCCCGGCTTGGGTTTTTACAGCGCGGAACCATCAGCGCCGACAGTTAATCTGGTAAGGAGAGCAGCCGGATAGAACCCTGGGTCGTTTCGTTGCAGGTAGATTGCGGGAGGAGGGGGAGGAACTGGTCGTGTTTTTGTAATTTTGTGCAAGAGGGTATTACCAAAGTGGCGCCTGAAACTTTTAAACGTGTACCTTCTTCACGTAGGATTGACACCGGCGATGCGTCCTTCTTCCTTTTTGGGATGGCTAAATATTTAAGCGCTCGGATGGAGGAGCATTCCAGTGTTATGAATAGGTAAAGTTCGCATATTCGATATACCCCCGAGAGGAAAAATAAGTTGCAATGGGATCGCTGTGGTATAATCGGATCTGGGTTATTATTCAACTAAACTGGGAATGACATTTTGAGGAAAATTATGTAAAATATTGCATTTGCACGAAATTCAATTATATTATTTAATCGTTCAATTATTTAATAAAGTGGGTAATTTATATAACAGCTGTATGTCAAATCGAAAATTAAAAAGTTGATTATGAAACAATTTAAAATAGGTAATAAATTTTAAATTTTATTTACTTTTTTATCTACACTGATAAATCAAAGATTGCGTAAAAATAGATTATAAATTATAAAACTAAATAAATATATAAATATAATAAATTGTTTTGATAAAAATTTATTGTACATAATACTCGGATTACCCATGACACTGAATCCACTTGCATCTAA
The DNA here is from genome assembly GCA_035586675.1 of Eurytoma californica. Taxonomy (NCBI): domain Eukaryota; kingdom Metazoa; phylum Arthropoda; class Insecta; order Hymenoptera; family Eurytomidae; genus Eurytoma; species Eurytoma californica. The sequence continues at coordinate 8,721,537 of JAXIUT010000048.1, forward strand.
ATTTTGTCAATTCAAATTCTTTAAATGCCCACTATAACAGGAACATAAGAATAATACTGACGCTCTGCGTTGCATCTGTTCTCCACTTGCTTTCATTAGTTACCCATACACCTCAGCAACTCCTTAAATTCATAAGTCTATTAACCTCCTTCGCGGAATTCTCCGAAACTCGAGAAGGTCAACCGGGAGCTTGCGAAAGCTCGAGTTTTCGTCGGGAGGTCGCTAAAAAAAGCCACTCGCGCCTCGCAGCGGGGCCAACTTCCCGAAAATCAAGCGGGACATTGTTTGCGCGACATCGCCGCCGAGATCGACGGTGAGCTCCTTGAGGCGCTTCGCATAAAGAAGAAGCCGCGCGGGCCGCTGCGAAATTGTTCGCGAGGACTCGCGAGTCCGCCTCCCGCCGCGAAACAATGAAGCGCACTCGCGTTTCCGACGAGGGATCCAACGGGTTAGAACTCAAGGGATTTTCCCTCTTAATACCGTGATTATTCACTCGCGAAAGCTACGCTTACGGCCCTCTCGTCGAATGAGAGTAATACTCGGATGAGTGCGACGTATAAAATAGACTGAAATTTTTGGTCATACTAATACACCGTATAAAATGTTCTAATACAATTCAGTAAACAAAGAGTTAAAAGCTCTTACGGTCTTCTGATATCCTTAGCAATAAATCTATTAAAAGCAGCGCCAATCATCGTAAACCATTCAAACACGAAAGAAAGGAGAAAAAATTAGGTGGCGCGTATAACGTTTCCATTCACCAAAACAAAAAGAAGCTTATATATACCTAACAAAAGATAACTCTTTCTGTTTCAGAATCTAAAAAATCAGATCATGACGACGAACCTGTGGGTGGAGCAGGTGAGTACCAACCGTGCGACGCGCACGAACAAATGCGCGAACACATAAAACAACAGGAGTGTGTGTGTGTGTGTGTCGCTCATTTCGAATGTACAGCGTACGTACGACTTGCAAGCGCATAAAAGAGCGGCCGGGGCAGAAAGCGCGCGGACAATCGCGACTACGCTTAATGAAAGGACGCAACTCATTAGGTGTCGAGCGTCGGGGTGTAAGCGCGGAAGAGGCGCGCAGCCTCTGGCACACCGACAAAAAAACTGAGGTGAATAATTAAGCCCCGGCCAATTAGCATCCCGATTCTTCAGGCTAACATGTCAACGATTTCTCCTGATTTTTCGATCGTCGATTTTCAACTGCGCGTTTACGACGCATTGTTAAGCCCCGGGATGTTCGTTTACGAGAACCACTGTGCTTTTTATTTCTAACCATATATTTGTGCATAAATTCCTGGACAATTTTCGCGAGCACAAGAAATCCGTGTACAAAGTGGTGCACAAATGTATGCACAATTTTCAAATTATGCACAAATGCACGAATTCTAATTGTGCACAAAACTTGCGCATACTTTTTTCCTACGGGTTCCGAGAAGAAAGTTATTGAGCCTATGTTTCGAAGCTTTCAGGAATGTAAATGAAGTGTTAGAAAGTGTTAGAAGTGTTCATTTCTTTCAAGATACTGTAAATAAACAAATTTTTTTCGTTGAATATTTTTAAATGCTTCGATTATGGTTTTCATTTTATTTTCATTCAACTTTAAAACATGCTGTTCTTTTAAAAATTTACTTTCAATTACCATACTCAATTAGTAAATGATTGCATTTAAAAAACATAATTATTTTATAAAAAATTTAAAATATAAATATTGTCACCGCGTCTCCGAGTAGAGACAACGAATGCATAATTTACAAAGGCACTGAAAAGAAAGCAAAAAAACTCGGAAAGTTATATCAGTCGGAGCTTTCTCGGTACGAGCAATTCCCGCTGAATAAACGCGCGGCAGAGGACACGCGCCTCGACAAAAACCATCCGAAACTCGCGCGATTTCTACCCCTGGCAATGACAAATTTACATTCTGTCGCTTTTATTCCGCGACCGGTAGTCGTCCGCAAGCCGCAGCAGTTGCAAGGCGCGCAGACTCCAAATGGTCCTCCGCACGAAAAATGTAAAACATTCGCTGTCACGAGGCGTCCCTACTGCCATTGTGGAACTTCTTTTTCACTCCGGCGGAGGGTGGGGAAAAATTAGCTAGAAAAATTAGCTGAAACACGTAATCAACTCAGTGCACTCGACGGAAATAAAAAAAAAAAAACATGTTTTGCCTTTGTTTATGCAGATTAAAATTGTTTGAAATGCAGATTTACGGAATAATTATTTATTCGGTATGAACTTATTATTTAAGTGGAATAAGTTTTATGCTATTTCCCAAAAAAAAATATTTAAAATATATTTTTTTTATATAATTTATAAGTGTGTAGAATTTATGAATTTTTCCTCTTGGTAAATAATAACAAAAGAGATGATAGCGATTAAGAGCTGATACGATTATTCAATAATAAAATTATAAACATATTTACAACAATAAATCAATTAGATAATTTACGAAATTTTTTACGGTTCATGTTTATTCTTCAATTTTTTTTATGCCTGCATAATGTTCTTCGATTTGCAACAATATGGCACCTTCAACTTCGGGAAGAATAAAATAAATAGTTCCTTGGAAAGTAATTGCTTTTACGATAAATAAAAACGTTTTATTTAAAAGTGCAATTGCTAAAGCATGTACGAAAAGTCCGATTCCAACACCAATGTATCTTATAAGTGCAAATGATACAGTCCAAGAATAAATCTCGGGTACTGTATAATTGTTGTTAGTTAGATAAAGAAAAGTTATTGCCACTATGAAGTAGCAACAGTAAATGCAGATGCAAGTGTAAGTATTCTTCTTCCTAAAAATCGATCAGTGAAAATGTAAACGAATGCACCAACTATATTCAACGCAGAGAATATAATGACGTTTGTAATGGAACCATTAATTGGTGATTTAATTTCATCGAATATTAATCCTGCAAAAGTATGCAATGTACTTACATCATTGAATTCGAGGAAGGAATACATGCAAATCATTTGAATGAAAGTTTGAATTATCTTAGCAAGCGAAATACGACAAGTGGACTTGGTTCAATTGCGATACTGTGGAGTCCGATCGTTCAAAGCCTTTGTCGTCGGTTACCGCGGCCACCGAGGCTTACTGTAAACAACGAGAATCGACCGGAAGGTGGAAACAACTCAAAAGGCCAAAACCGACGTGACGGGAACAATCGAAAAAGCGACCGCTTGGCAAATCAACGACGCGCGTTCAGTATTTTTTCGAGTGTTGATTTTTAAATTTCTTTGTCACCGAGATGCACTCACTTAATGCAAATCGAACACACGGACATTATCCTGTTTCTCTTCTTTTTCGGTAAATTTTAAAAGGTTTCATTTTATGCTGTTTGCTTATTGGAAAATTCAAGCCCTTGATTTGCTTCGTTTATCAAATGCACTTGATACAAGAGAGTAGACGTTACTGCAATTTTGCATGTGCTGTGTGAAATGTGCGAAATAAATATAATATAACCAAAACGCGCCATCGTGCACCATAATTATATAGCAAACTTTTCCAATAATTTTCCGTTCCTCCGAGGCTCGGGAAACAAACAGCCTCTGTAAGAATGATTACTTTTCTAAGTAGATTTGAAATATTATACCCCGACAAAATTTCCGCTTAGAAGAATAACAAAGAGTAGAAAACTTATTAAAAGAAAATCCACTCTCACGAAATTTGTGTGCTTTCGAAAAAGCGAAATTAGTTAAAACAGCTACAATTAATGAAGTTCCACTTAATACTAAGCTCCAGTATTTACAGCGACTACTAATTTTAGTAGTTTTCACTAATTCAACTTTAGAAGGTAAAGTCAACTTGGATTACGGTTATAAGAGTATTTCAAAGGCTTACACGTCCAAATTGAAAAGCACGATGACTCGTTAAACGAAAACTCGTTCAAGCCGCTTTACGTTTTATCTGCTGTTTGCTGGCGGCTCGATGAAAGAAAAGAATCGCTGCGATTACGATCAACTCGGTCTGCCCACTCGCCGAAAATGCTTTGATAGCGAGTTCGAGGTTTTTTCGCGCTGAAGTTTACGTGGCGCGGAAATTAAGCGCGTGACAAGTGCTGGAGACCAACCGCGCCGAACAACTTTCTGGGCGCTCATTTACTAGCACTGATTAGAGTTGAGTACACATGAATCAATGTTAAAGCTCGAGTTGCTTTTTTCACTAGATGTAAAGAAAAAATATGTACAGTCGTGCACGAATACAAGTTTACTAAATAAAACTTTTATTACCGGTTGTACAACGTTCTTCTTACATTTTTTATGGAGACTGTCCCGTACTTTTCTTTACTATGCCAGTGTATTACATTGCTAAGTTTTTTTATAGCGCAATTATGTCCGTCCCTGTTCCTCTCCTTACATTCGCTCAAGCCAAGCTAATCACAGACTGTGTTCCAAGTAAACTCGCGTATGAGGGATAAACGAGCGTAAGGGCGTGAATAATAGAGAAAATAATACACTTAGCTCATCATCCTTTGCCCAAGATAGCGGGTCCGTTGAAAAAGTGCTTTAGTTGATGTGGTTCAGCGGTCAGTCGTGCAAGTTGCCGAGGAACCCTCCAAAAAAGCCTCTAAATTGCGATAAATTGCTTTATTTAAAAACATTATTAAAAAGCACTGCGATCTAATCTAATGAAAACGAGATACACACTCGAAGTTATTTCAATTTTACCAATAAGCTTATTGTAAATGGATATAACTTGTAAACGCGCAAGTTTAATTAAATTTTATAATGTTAACTGTTGCGTAATTAATTAGAAGCTTTTAACCTTAACCCATTAACTGCTAATGTAGGCACTCTACCCTATGTTTCATTAGCTATTGAATTTTGTATTAGAATTAATGAAAGCGGGACAAATGGAAACCCTAAAATATTTACTTTAATTCAATTGTGAATTGTAATAAATAAACTTTTTTAAAAGATGATTTGCTTGTGTTCATTTTTGCTCTGAATTTTTACTAAAATAATAATTAGAGCAACAAATAAATTATCGCAAGATATAAACAGTTCGGTGCAAAGCTAAATGCAAGAAAGAAGCCTTGGAGATCTATGGGTCGATTAATCCTGAGTTTCGCGCACGTCAGAGTCAACGACCCGTGTCACTTACCCGGACAGTCCGACCGGCGGGTTTGAATCTGGCCTGGAAATAGGGGCCTTGATTACCGAGATACTCTACTCCGACGCCGTCGCATCGGGCCTACCTGTCGCTTTTACGGCTTTACCTGCGACTGGCTCCAACGAGTACGCTTTTACAGACTCGCTTTCTCATTTCGAGTTATACGACTTTAACCGGGCGCTCAAGCGAGACAAAGCAATGCAGACAGTAGTTTCTCGTTTCTTCGAGATATAGGCTGTACACAGATATATTTTTTCAAATAATTTTATGAGTTTCTTGGGTGTTGCGTTAGTTTAGTCAAAGTTTCATGAGATTCGAATGCAATAAGATTATATGTAACCGATATTAGCATTTTAATTACCGCTCGAGTATTCTGATTAGAATTTTATTTTGCTAAGTGTACAATTTTAATAGTTATTATCGTTAGTTAATATACAAGTCAAATGCAATTATGCAGAACGAACTTCTCACTACAACGGTTTCGTCAATCACGTACTTTGCTCATCAAACTTCGCAATGCGATTAGTGGGAGATATTTTGAGAATGCATAAGCGTACCTATCTAAACTTTATAGAACTACCAGAATTCATGTACTCGCTAATTTTTTGCATTCGAAAAGTAATTTTAGTATTGTTTGATCTGTTAACGAGTCACTCACTTCCATTCGAAAATTAACCGAAGTAAGCGGTCGATCGACAACTTTCCATCGAAACTCGATTCAAACTTAATTAAATGTGTTTCAATGTAAAGCAATATACTAAGTAGTAATTATTCCATGCAAAAATAACATTTTTATTTTTCAATTTAATTACTGTAAGTCAAAGGTTATAAAAAATAGAAATGTAATTATGTTCGTAATAAATTTTCCCTTGCAAAGCAAATACAAACAACGAGCCTTCGTAAAAGCAAGAACCTCGTAAGAGTCTGCTACATCCGTAGTATGTACAAAATCAATTGCGCTGCGTCAGCTTGTACTCGCGGCGCGTAACGGCAATTTTCGCGCGTCGGTGAGGCGCCCGCGGGCCGAACGAGCGATACTACCATAACCGGCGAAAGAATCGGGCGCGCCTCGGTTGCGGAGGCGCTCGGAGAGGCGGGGAACCTCGTTAAACGCGGCCGGAACTCGCAGAAGCTGCAGTTTCACGGTCGAGGGGAGACGAGCCGATTCGCTGCCTCCGCGATGTGTACATGTCGCGCGGCGGGACATTTTGAAATATGCAATCCCTTTCCCGCGAGTTTCCACCGTCGTGTATACGGTCCGGGCTTGTTTTTTTTTTCTTTGTTTCTTTTTTTAGATCCCCGGCGTTGGGAAATCACGAGTTCCCCGGCCCGGACTATTGCTATTCCGCGCTCGGGCTTCGCGTCGGCTTAGAGCCGGCGAACGTGTTCCTCCGCGGGGGCGAGTCTCCCGCTCGTTTCCCGGCGGCGCGCCGGATTTTCGAAGCGCATGTAAATTTTCCGGTCGAGGAAACGAGGTGATACGCCGGGAGAGTGGCCGAGGACTCCGGGCTGCGGGGAAACGCTGAGAAGTGTGCCGGTGCATTATCCGTGGATTACGGAAGGAAGGATATTATTCAGCTTGTCCGTGCCTTATCCCGTATTGAAAATATTCACGGCACGCGGTAAATCCAAATTGAATTTAAATTCTCCCATAAATGTCGCCGCTGAATTTTAATGGCGCTCGAAAAATGAGTTATCGACGCACATATATCAGCGAAATTAAACTGGCTGTATTGAGACTTTGAAAGATTTTTAAAAACAAATATTTGAATAAAATATAAAATTTGCGTAAGGTAATAGTGTAGGGAGCAAGCGGGATAATTAAATGTGGAGAGAAATTGCACGCCTGGAATAAATGGGAAAGAAAGAGGTGGTAAAACAAAATATCAAAATAATAAAAGATCAATTAAACAAATATTTGAATCGTAGACAAAATTAATTGTTTTTTAAATTTAATGTAAACAGATTGTTTTTTCAACTATGAATATGCATTTTACGCATTGAAGTAAATTTGAACTACTGGTTCTTAATATTATTAGTCGGAGTACGGATATGAATTCAGTGTACGTAGAAAAGGAGCGCCGTAAGCTTGTTATGAAATCGGGTATTACTATCGACTTTGTACTGCCTTATATGGTTCAAAGAAAGGCAAGTGCACGGATGGAGTCCGGACGCGAAATTGAATTCAGTCTCCCTTGAGCTTCAGTTCAGAATATAGCTAACCGAGACGTTTGCCTCGTTTTTCAAATCTCTATGCTAGGGACATTTTCTACTTGAATTCAAACCTCGATGAAAGTAGCTCGGAGACTTCCTCCACCGGGACCTCCTGCAGACATTGCTTCATATGTGCGCATATATTTATCAAGATCTTTTCTCTTTGGCTTCAAAGCAAATTCTTCCTTCACATTATCGATATTCCTAAATTTGTCTCCGCTGAAGAAGTGTCTGAAATGAAATATTAGATTGCACTGTTTGAGGAATTATGAAAAGTGAATATTGCTGATGTGCCTACTTCCGTCATAAAATCGAGTTGATAAATTTCAATAATTAAATTGTTTATTAATTAATTCTATTATTTTTAAAACACAGTTATTAACAAAAGTGACTGCAACTACTTATGTTCCCAGTGCAAGTAAAAGAAAAATGATGTATTCCTTTCGAACAGTGTCTAATGCAATGCTGAATCTATCTTAATTGCAAGGCAAGATAATTGCAAGTTATTACATGCTCGTCCTCGTAAATGTGAAAAATTTATCTTCCCTACGTTACACATTCATTGTAATCTACGCTGTAAAGCTGCAACCAGACATAAAGTAAAAATATAAAGTAAAAACAAAAGTGTGATACAAAACAGCCATACACGTGAACTGCGCTTTAAAAATTTGCACTAAAAGAGTGTTCAAATTTCAAAAACATAATCTTAACAGTTCGGTACGATTTGTAATACATCGTATAATATCGAAACTAAAAAAAAATTTGTATTAAGTAAAAACTTAGTCTTATAGGCAGAGGGGCATACAAACTTTACCTTTTCTTTAATATTGACAGTAAATTCCAAGTACAGTTATATACTGCATCACTTGCAAAACTTTCATTGCAAAGTACTATACTTTTTCTATACTATGAAAATTCTAATAAAAACATTTTATGTAGTTTTTTCTGATAATGATAAAAATATAAAGGAACATCTGCTGTTTGCACTCTGATTGAATGAAAAATGCATAATAAATTTATTTAAAGTTCTTATTATTTGTTTATTAAAGCACTGTTTTCATATTTTTTGTCTTTTAAAAGTAACAGATTTTCTCGATCTTAACTGAAAAATAAACTGCTTTTGCAGTAGCATCAATGAATATAAAACTTTGCCACAACAGTATTAACGCGGCCTGAGAGATGTGTGCGGATTTGATTGATTTGGATGTTATCGACGAAAAACTTAGCGAATAAAAATCTTAAGAACACGACTTAATATTGTACTGAAAGAATCTCCATAATCGACAATCAATGACCGAGCGATTCTTCTTTTTCAGTCCTGGTACGACTACAAGCTGCGCTGGGAGCCGAAGGAGTACGGCGGGGTGCACATGCTGCACGTGCCCTCCGATCACATCTGGCGGCCCGACATAGTACTCTACAATAAGTAAGTTTCCGCGACCCCCCGGCGCGACAACCTTCACCCCCCTCACCACCCCCTCACCACCCCCTTACCACCCCTCGACCATCATCATTAAAAGAATTGAGAACAAAAAAAGAAAGAGTCCAAGCAACCCCGGGGACCCCAAATCGAGCATCAACCAAACACCCAAAAAAAAAAAAAGTTCCTCAGTTCGAGGATTCCACGAGCTCGGCTCCAGTCCGAGTGGTCCGATCTCCACACGCCGCTGAAGACGGTACACGTGTGTATTTGTATGTGTGCTAATCGTGGGGTGTATATGCGTGTGTATGTGCGACACTATGTGCATTAGAGGCACCGCATGCTGCCGTGGATCGGGCTCGCGGCGACCCTTGGGATGGAGCACCGATCGCCGCGGCCTCCGCATTTGTGTGCATCGGTGTGTTGGCTCAGGACGGGCCGTCGCGCGGGGGCCTCTCTCCCGCCGACGAGCGCAGATCGGCATAAGCTGACGTATGCACGAACCCGAGCACCGACATAACCATTGTCCACGCCATGAGAGACAGAGCGAGAGAGGAAGAGAGAAAGGGAGAGAGAGAGAGAGAGAGAGAGAGAGAGAGAGAGAGAGAGAGAGAGAGAGCGAGAGAGAGGGAAACCGCACGTGCACACGTCACCGTATGCTTTATCAGTGTGTAAATATGCACAGTCGCGCGGGTGACGCGATATTGACGACTATACATATAAGTACTGAACAAGCGCACATTGCGCCGGACCCGCAGAGGAGGACATCCACGATCGTGACGGTTATTTTCAGTGTCACATTTTTTTTATATATAATATATATGTATATTTGTATGTGTACGTGTCTTATTTGTCGCGCGTGGGCGGATGTAAGTCCGCGAGTATTTTGCCCGCTGCGCCGTCGCCGAGGGAATCTATAGATCATTGTCATTTGTGTCGCATGAAAGAGATATATATAGATAGAGGAGAGAAAGAGAGAGAGAGAGAGAGAGATGGATGAGATAAAAAAAAAAGGGAAAGAAGGAAAAGAGGAAAAGAAAAATCTACGCGGGCGCTGCGGCGGGTTCGTTACGCTGCGACACGAGATATTATCTCGCGGTACTGCTTTGTCGAGCGAGCAGAGAGAAAAAGACAGAGCGAGAGTAAGAGTCAGAGAGAAAGAGAGAACGAAAGGAGAGCACGAGGGCGATGCTTTTTAATTGGCGGTATTTGTAACGCGAAATGAGCACCGAGACTACCGTATTTATTGCCGTACTTTTTGTCATGCCTGAGTGATGTATGCCTGATTGCCCGCGGACTCAGCGCTTCAGATTTCCCCCCTCTGCGTCAGGGTTAACCATGGATACCGCGACGGTCTTCATAAAACTTAGGCTTAACGTTGAGTAAATTCTATTAGCGCACGAGACAAGAATACTGCTCTATCAATCTTAAGAATTTTAAGAAACGCACGAGTAATCGATTATCGTGGTTTCCGATATTTCTAAGCTTCTGCTGTTTTGGGTAACGGTGAAATTTCGTCGCGCCCGTAAATCTTTCGTTTTATCATTAGCGCTGAAAGGCTCGCTCGCCGGTGGGCCGTCGCGCGGCCGGCGCGCCGCGGGAAAGGCAGAGTCGCACGAGCAAATATCGATTGCTCGCAATTAAGCGAGCCTTTGCTGCGCCGCTCATTTTTTTTCCACTCCACGGCTCGTCTCGGGCCGCGAATTTTCTCCCGAGATTTCGCGCCGATAGGGATTTGAATATCCGGGTCCATTGTGCCGCCGACTCGCCGTGAGCTCCCTGTTGTTTTAACGCCCCGGTACTATGGTGGGATTTCGCCGGAGCTCCCCGGTTCTTGGGGGGCGGGAAATCTCGCGTGGCTTGTTATCAAAAGAAGATGAAAAGTTTGTTTTGCGCAAAGTTACACTCAAATGAGAGTGCAGGAGAGTAAAAGCTGGACTTTTGTTTCAAACTGAGAGGATAATGAAATTTCTTCAGGTGCGTGCTTTGGTGCGAGCGTTGAATAGGTCCCTTGGAATAATGTTTCGATTACATCCGAGTTTATTAAGGGTCTATGGGACTTATAGCCTTTTTCTTCACTTTTTAAGCTGCAAAAAAAAAGTATTAAATTAAAAATTATATTTACATTATATATTCAT
>JAXIUT010000048.1:8742351-8752448 GCA_035586675.1 Eurytoma californica
TAGAATTTTGAAAGGAACTCAATTTTAAAATTTCAGAGAAACGGAATTATTTTTTAATAATCGGAGAACGTCCTTAACGAACGCGTCGAGCTCGCCGCGAAAGAATATATTCACCGAGAGAACGGCGAAAAAGAAATTCCAAAGGGGAGGGGCGGGCGCGACTCCTAAGGTCGAATGAGTGTGCCCGCGTCGCCTTGGCCCAAAGTGAGAATGAGCGAAAAGCGCGAAGTAAGCTCTCTGGACCGCCGCAGCGCCCAGAACCACTAATGTGCTCGCTCGCAGCGCGGACGGAAACTTCGAGGTGACCTTGGCCACGAAGGCCACCATCTACCACCAGGGCTTGGTCGAGTGGAAGCCGCCGGCGATATACAAGTCCTCCTGCGAAATCGACGTCGAGTACTTCCCCTTCGACGAGCAGACCTGCGTACTCAAGTTCGGTTCTTGGACCTACGACGGCTTCAAGGTAAACGAGCCCGCAAACGTGTGCATGGTAGACCGCTAAGTTTCTCTTCTTCTTTATCATTCATTTATCAATCTGTGATTACTGCGTACTTGTCTGTTTCGATATATATAAGTATATAAACCACCCGTGTTTAAACAAAACCCCCGCCACCCCCTAACCCCCTTCCAAGCCCCGACAGCCTGCCCCTCATACACGCTGAGTACCTGTGTACGACCGAGGAGCGTATATGATGTTTCAAAAGAAAGTGTAGCAAAACGAGCGAGTCATCGGACGCGATGGCCAGCCACCCTGTAAAGAACCCTGCGTGCAAGAACTTGTCCACCCGCCCGGCTATGTGTCTTATACTTATTTTTTCTCTCTCTCTTTCCAGAATGTACGTTTATAGCGCTCTTCTTGTCTCTCTTTACTTTCTAGCAGTACCACCGCCACTACCACCACCATCACCACCACCACGTATACACACGGTGCAAATGTCTCTATATAGGTGCGGAACGCTAAGCACGCCGCAATACAATGCACACAGTATATAATATTATCACCACCGTCACCGCCACCACCACCATCACCACCACTGTCTCTCGTATAGTAATATTTTTTTTGTACCCCCTCGACCCTTTCCACGCGGAGGCGGCGTCTTCCCGATGCACCCCTTCGTCTCTGTCGCTGAAGGTGACGAGGGAACGCGCCGCTTCCGCGTCCATATCCCGGGGATGAGCTGCGTGAAAGTACAGGGGAGAGCAGATTCCCCGGAACCCTGAGAGGCCCCGAGCCCCTTTCGTACCGCCCCTGACCCTACCCCCTGTACGAACGAAACGATGACGCTAGAGCCAACGATTTAGTCGATACTCTTATCGAGTGTGTCCAACCAAACTGAACTTTCTCTGAACTTTCTTGCAAGTAGCTTTACCACTTACCTGTTCAAGCTCCTGTTTACTAATTTATGATAATTGGAGCATACGCAAGGCGCGTACTTTACTTTAGCTTCATTTAGACGAACAGTCGGGTGCTTCGTTTTTTCGCAAAGTTTCTGACGCGAAATGGCGAAGTGCTTATCAAGACGAAAACGCGCGACCTCCTGGATAGCAATTTCGCGATAGTAATTGTCATCTCTGAGAAACTGCCAAAGAAGGGGAAGGATCAGTGGCGTAACTTTTCAAGTTTGAATCGGATTAAAATTTCTAAAGCAAAGCTGAATTAAACATGTTCGCGATGAGAGAGGGAAATTAGAAGCGATAAATTGCAATGAGATCGATCGACGAGCACTTTTCCGTAACAAATATTGATTCAATCGATGAGCCGATTGCCAGGCACAAGTAAAGTCGAACGGATAAATTAAACGGCAGTTAGTCCAGGAGGTTCGCGCTCCGGGACCGGAGAACGAGGAAAATTTGAAAGAAAAACGAGAGCAACGAGGAGATTCAGAACTCGAATAAACGAGGAGCTCTGAGAATAAAAAAAAGAACGAAGAGGGAGAGAGAGAGAGAGAGAGAGAGAGAGAAAGAAAAAGAAAAAGAGGAGATGGTGGTTCGCGCCGTGAGAGGAGAAAGAAAGAGAGAGAGAGGTATCACCCAGGGCTTGTTTTTTCTGTTACGGTGTTCGCAGCGCCGACGGCAACTACGAAGTGACGCTGATGACCAAGGCCACCGTCTACTATTCCGGGCTGGTCGTCTGGCAGCCGCCGGCAGTATATAAGTCCTCCTGCTCCATCGACGTCGAATTCTTTCCCTACGACGTACAGACCTGCGTTTTGAAGTTAGGCTCCTGGACCTATGACGGCTTCAAGGTGTCGATCCCACTGCTCGGATGAGAGGCTATTCTCATTTTGTGCCTTTCTCTTTTATTTTTTCTTGTTCTGTTTATTAATGGTTGCAAAAGCAGAAGACAATTAAAGTCGCTGTTTCCGTTCGTCACCTTTTTTTATGTACTTCTTTCGTTTTATTATTCGTTTCGTTTTCTTTTTTTTTTCTTTTCGTCTATAGGAGTTTGGCGTGATGATCGTATTTATTCACGGGTATTGTTGTTCTGGCCTTGTCCGCTCTTTGTTTTAATAAGTACTTTTGTTTTTCACCAGAGGCTACGTACCTGTGATTTTGCAGCGAAACAGGGCTTCATTCTCTTTCATTTTTTATTGCTTGCTAAATTGTGTTTTCTTTTATGTTTGGTATAGTAAAAGACTTTTCAGTTCATCTATTTTCAGTTAAATATTTTTATTTCATTCATTCATACGTTCATAAAGTTATTAAGCTTGATACCAGGATAACTAATTTTCTCGGTGTTTAACAATAATATACCCACTTTTTTTTTTAAATATTTTGTAAGATTTTGTATTAGCTATTTATATAGTACTTGTGGACATTTCTTTTAAATGTTTAATTTAAAAAAAGGTGACATTTATAGCTGATAAAAAGATGTCATGCATGCAAGATATATCTTAGCGTTAAATCGTCGGCTAAAATAAGTATTAAGAGTTGCATCTCACAGGTAAATAGCCTTCGTTGTTTGTAACAAGAGTCTAGAAATAATGTTTCAATTTATGGATTGAATATATTACTAAACGCACTTCTATCACTCTCTCTCGCTGGTTTGATTATTATTACATGTTATATATAATATATATAACGATTAATTTCGCTCGCTCGTTCGTTCGTTCGTGAGATGCGCTGTTGAACGTCTTATTATATAACATGCATACACATATTTTTATATATTTATTATTATATACATTGCATTCCTGTTTATCTTTTGTAATGACAGTGTTTTATTTGTACGTTGGCGTTCATCGTTCGTGCATCGTTCTTTGTCTCTACTTTCTACTGTAATCGTCTTTATATTTATTTTTCTGTCGTCGACGTTAATCGTTTTTTTCTCTTTTTTTATTCTCAATCTTATTTGATCAATCAATTGCGAATTTTAAAAAGAGGATCGCCTGCAAGGGAGTTTACGAGGCAGTAATGACTGCCTTAGTCTCTCGTGCCAATCATCGATTTCGCGACAGCACTCGAGGTTTTTACACCGAGCCAACAGTACCGTAGGTGTATCGTGACGTTTAGCTTTTTATTTTCCGAACCTACGCGAACAAGTGAATAATTGCGATTCGCGCTTTCTTTTCCGTCGAGATAACACGTTTTTTTGAGATGCTGCTTGACTCTTACGTAGTTATCACACGATTACTAGGAACGAAAAACAGTAAATCTTTTGCTACTGCGTTCACGTGCACTAGAGGACTAAACAGAGTCCTCAAGATTTTTATTTACATTTTTATCGTTGATTACAGTACAGTACAGTATTTAGATAACTCATTTATACCTTTTGTTCGTTTTCTTTTTAAATGATGGATTAGACTTCGATTTGATTACCAGTTGATATGCTACGATGCGATGAGAACGAGTAAAGATACGAAGAATTGCACACGATTAATGATAAAAGAGAAAAGTAATAATATAATGCTGCTTTATGCTTTGGAGTTATATATTACATAGTTATACACCTGCAGCTGCTTGATAAAAATTGTATGTGTGTATGTAACATACATAGCATAGTCCATTTGCCTTGATCATGCAAATATGATTTGTTTCTTAGTTATAATTGAAATCGTCCATTCAAAAATATCATGTACGTTTTATTATACATAATGAGGCATGCCCGTGGATTATACTTTTTATTCGTCATTCTCTCTTGATGTCTAGTACTAGCATCGATGAGGAAGCGAATATAATTAACTTTTTGTTTGTATAACTTAGTAATTGTTAATTTATTAACCTAAAACAAAATCTTAAAATAAATCAACTAAAAATTAATGATATAGTATACTCGATTTCACACTTTTACATAGCATCTTTCATTTAAAAATTATTGTGGATTTTAGTCATGGTTAACTGTAATGCCTTTTTCTAAAGTAACTCAATTAAAGTACCTTACTCCTTTGTTATTTCAAACATTGAAATTAAAATATATGTACAAACTCGAGTATACCGTATCCATAAACAGTAAATAAAAGCTAGACAATAAAAATGGCCATATAAAAAAGAAAAGCTAAAAAGAAGATCATTGAAAATGTTTTTAAACTCTGTTACCACATACACAGACAACACAAAACTTCGCCATTCATCATCCGCTGGGGAAAGAAGGAAAGGAAACGGTCGTTGGACCGAGACTGAAAGTTTCGCCAGTGAAAAACTCGACGCGTCCCGGGCAAGGATGTCCCCGATACCCGCGAGCGCGAGAAAGATGAGAAAAAAAGTTCCCTGTCCCATATCTCTCGAGAGACAAGACTAGCAAGTTCCGTGATCGTTTTTTTTTTCTTTTTTTTTTAACGATAACTTCCAGTTAGCTGTAACGACGAGTCATTAATCACCCGTATATCCTTAACGGAGACGATCCACTTACACGTTACATACGTCAATACACGTATTGCTGACGCTTCCTCTCACCCCCCACCCCCCGATAGGGTGAATTCATACTTTTCTCCGACTAACGAGTGCGACGGGACCAGGCTGCACCCACCTTCTTTTTTTTTATTTAAAATTGTACTAATACATGATCGTACGGCGTCTTCGCCCGTACCGGACGAGCGTACGCGGGGTAATGAAGTAACGCGCGCAGCGCGAAACGAGGCCTTTTAATGGATTACTGCGGTCGGACGTCAGGCGCGGCGAAATGTCTCCTCGCCACAGATTCGAATTAGCCGCGGCCCGATTTCCTGGATTCGACATTACAGGATGTGTATCTAATAATACTATTTGCAGGAGTGCGATATCGCGCCGATTACTCTCCTTTTTCCTTTCTGGCGAGCAGCAGAGAAAGCCCACTCGACGGCGGGAAACGAGGCCCCGTGCAATTATCAAAACTTTTAATTAGTCAAATGAAATTTTTTGTTCCGAATGAGAAGAAAGGAGAGACCGGGCGTGCCAATTACCGAGAAATAACATGCGTTCATTTTTTTTTTTTTTTAACTTTTTTTTCGGGACTTCGTTAAATTTTTTATGAGGCTTGATGCGAACTTTTTTCCTTCGCAGTTAGGTCAGGTGACCGAGCACTAGAGGGATTAATGCATTACAAATATTTTACTGTGATTTATTTTCTTTTCTTCGAATTGATTGTGAATTTTTTATGGAACAAATGTTAAAAAATTCACGTACACACTCCTCTTCTGCGTATTTCAATTTTTTCGCTCTTGCGTTCGCAACATTCGGAAGTTTACCTAAAACTAAAAAGAGATTGAAAAGAATTCGAATTCGTGAACATTTTCATCACGATTTTGATTTAGCAATTTTATCGTGACTTTGATTTAGCAATTTTATCGTGATTTTCCTTTAGCTATTTTATCGTGATTTTCATTTAGCAATTTTATCGCGATTTTCATTTAGCACATGTTAATAATTAGCATCAATATTTTCATGATGAAAACTCGATCTCCATAATCCTGGTCGAATAAAGCTCATCTCGTAAATGGTCCGCGATGGCGCGCATCAGTCAAGCTTCGGTCCGGTCAAAATCTCGTCAAAAGCTTCGCGCCGGACCGCAGCTCCGCCGACCAATTCGTATCTTTTTCGCGGCCACCGGTCTTTAATTATCGACGCGCGCCCGTCCGCTCGAGCGCTCGATTAACTCGCCGGCTATTTTCGCGGAAAATCCCCGTCGCTACCGACACCCAAGAGCGGCCGCTGATGCAGAACGGGTTTTGCGGTGCCACGCAGACTGGAAGTCGGGGATTCGACAGCAGCGGTTATAAATACTTTCGCCTCAAGGGATATACAGAGTTTCGATTGACTTTTCGTAAATCACAGAGGTAATTAAGTTGGCGTAGCGTGTAAGCTTTGTGAATCCACTTGTTACTTGCGGTTGAACAGAATTTTTCTTCGTAATAAAAACTCTCTCCGATCTATCAATAACGCTAATTCGAAAAGTGTTTTGTTTTGTTTTCACAAATTCACAAACAATGGTCTTTCAAGAAACCGTTTTCACTCAGCCAGGAATTAAAAAAAAAAGAAAGTGCAAAAAGGCGCGAAAATGCTGCCGAGTTGAGCGAGATACCAAAACGCCAGTGGACAAAATCGCTCCGAAATTCGGGGGTAGGGGGCTGGCGCGCACTCGTTGAGCTCGCGCTCGACGATACCGAAGGTGGAGAGCGACAAGGGCGCGGGTATGAGTCCGCGGTCACTCGAGTGCTGCCGGCGCAATATCCAGCCCGGACGTAGTCGGTTCGAAAATGCCGGTCTATCATTTGCCTTGCTCTCGCTTTTCTGACTCGCCTGTGATTGCTTTTAAACTCTGATTTTTCAAGGTTCCTTCTAAGAGCTTGCTCTTGATTGCTTGTTTTTCAGAAAGGGTCATGCCATCAAAGAAATTTTAGGACAGATTGCACGAGGTTTAACAAATTTTATTAAAAAATTTTCATTTTTCGCGTAATAAATGAGCCAAACGAAAGTTACAAGACCTATAATAAACATTAAAATGGGTTTGCATCTTTTTTCGCTATGGACAGTCTAGGAATCAATTTATTCCAAGTGTTGTAAGTTTTTCTAGATTTGCATTGAGCAGTGTTTAACACACTTCGATGGAAAGAAAAATCCTCGCTCAAACTTTTTAGTAAGTTATCTTGCCGTTCAATCGACTATCCTTCATTTTTTGCTCGATCAAATTCAGTGCTCATCATCGCCATTTAATTTCCCGAGAGAGCCGTTCAACCCGAAATTTCCTCTCTCGCAATCTTGGCCTGGAATCGGTACGGGTGGTACGCTATCGCTCCATCTCGGAAAAAAGAAAACGTATCGGCGCCCAACTCGGTTCTCTCTGTAAGCAGATACATCTTATATATATCTTCGGGCGAAAATTACTTTCGCTTTCTTATCGGACCTTCAGAGATCCGGAGCAATTAGAGTTTCATCGGCGCCAAGAAGGCCGTCTCTGCGGAACACAAGACCCCCGGGATGTCCAGCTTTCAACGCTTTTCTTCGGCTCGAATCGATAAAAGGAGCTTTACACTGCAGAGAGCTAAATCTAACGCGGCGCGTATAATAACCTTTTTAGTCGGCTTGATCTCTTTTTATCTTTTAAAGTTTTTAAGGTGACAATTTTATCAGCATTCGGTCGCAGTTTGACTTTGAGACTACTTTAAAATAATGTGCACGATTAATGTATTATTATTGAGTACGTCGTGGACTAAATGCAACATTTTAACCGAAAAAATGTTGTTACAATGTTAATGGACTCAACCGCCTTGAAGACACTAAATTACAATCTGTATATAACCATTAGCTAATTTGAGCATACGTGTAATCGACTTGACTGATTCAGCTGCATGCGGACTGCGCTGCAAAAATCTTACTCTTGCAGTTTGTTCAGCAGGAACTTTTATCGAATAAAGCAAGAAGTACCTTTTGCACAAGATGAACGAAGGCCTTTTTAAAATGAAAAGCAACTTTTTTCACAAAAAATAGTACGTTTCGTGAGTTTGAGATGGCATAAAATTTTCGAAACATTGCATGCGGTTTCAATCCTTTAGTTTTTTTCCCTTAGTTGCTCTCTTTTTCTTTTGTTTTCACCATTTTTGAAGCCTGTACGTAGTTCGGGCGAGGGATTAGTTCGGCCCTTTGAGGACTTTTTACGCAGCAAGAGGAGTAGGGGTTAACGGACTCGGCTGATAATTTGCAAGTTTAATGTCCTACGAACATACGAACACAGAACTAAGTGATTTCATAATCTCCTTTGGACGTCTGGGTAAACTTTTTAGCATTAATGCATACTGCCTACATATTAAAGACGAGCGAAATAAATTTTTTTTTTATTCAAGATTCAGCAAACTTTTTTATCAAGACTGCTTAATCAACTTCCATAATAACTTTACTTTTGTTCCTTATGTGAAGAAGAAATACAACTTTTGAAATGAAAACAAATAATGCAATACAAAGTTCACTTATCGACGCACATTTCTTATTTTTATAACATTCACAGTTTAACGTGAAACTTCTAATTTCACATCTTATAAATATCCCAAATTTTTATTTAAAATAAACAAAACGTATAATTTTAGGACCATCGTGTAAATTATTATTTTCTCTAAATATATAATTGAAATTCAATTTTATGATCTCTATCATTTGTTTTACTTGGAAAAGAATACGTGTGCTTTTATTTTTCAACTTTTTAAAATTATAATCTGAATGTGAAATATCTCGCTCTCGTATTAATCCTTTCAAAGGGAAGTAAAAAAGTTACGAAAATAACTTTCCAGCATCAGCCATAATTACTGCTATGACTGGGATTGAGAGTAAGATAATTGTTTGTTTAAAGCCTTTCATACTTGATGTGATAAAAATGAAAAGCATTAATTTCACGAGAACGGGTATAAAACTTTTATGGTTAAAATTCGGAATAACCTCTTTTTTTACTATGAATGTTAATTTAAACAAAATACAAGCGCGAAACACGTTTTACGATCCCATCGCACTTCGCCGAACCGAGTGAAAAAGTAACGCTCGTTTTTCACTTTATCGTCGGCCTTTCGGTCGATAAGGTGCGTAATAAAAAATTGCCCGAGTGGCGCGGTCGATCATGCAAAATTAACTGATCTCGTGGGAACTCGATCGGTGCTAACGGATAGCGGACGGAAATCGCGGCGCTCGGTAAATAGTCGCAATTGGAAAATGCCTCCCAATTTACAGAGACAGCATGATGACCGATGAGCTGACAAATATTTAGAAAACTGCTGTGCTGTTAGTGCTACATTAATCAGGGTGTGCTGATATCACTTTAATAGGCGAATGATTGATTCTTTTTATACTGAACATATATTATGTGGAATATTGTTTTCTTGAAAATTCATTTCAAAATTGTTCTTTTAAAGTTTTTAATGATAAATTTTACATGTGGCCTTTTATCACAAAATTTACAAAAAGAACAACGATTTTTCATAAAAATCACGATGATTTTCCGTACAAATTTCCAGTGTGAAAATCATGCCACGATTACATTTTTTCACGGTAAAATTCACTCCTATTACAAGCTCTTCGAGAACCTCCCATTGAAGTGGTAAACCTCGGCAGATCTGGAACCCAGCAAGCGACGGCAACCGCGCAAAGCTTGAAGCTTTCATCCGGCGCTTAGGAGTCTCTCGTAATTGCGGACGTAAAGATTACCGCGACGCGGAAAATGAGCGCGCGGCATCGTAGCACGGCTGTTGCCCTTCGCGGCCAAATTGTTCACGCGGCTTTGCGCGCGTTTCCTTATAATTGCGCCGAGGTGTCGAAAGCCTGAGTCGAGTTTGTTGCATTTGGCGGCGTTTCTCCTATAAATTATCGGTGTAAGTTTTTTATAGGAGCTTTTGGCCATTTCCTCAGGTTTAATAAAATCGTAAAATTTTTTACGAGTTTACTAGTTGGGCTTGAATATCTTCGCGGCAAGGTTGTTCAAGAAAGTTAAAAAAATTAGGACGTACATTCTACATTTTATGAAAATGCTGATTGTATAACAACTTATTACATTAAAATTTAGAAAAGATATCTACAGTTTGTTATTGTGCATAAAACTGAGAGATGGATGATCATATCCGGACTTGTACTACTTAACCGGAACGCTTTCTCACGCGCTATCAGTGATGTACGATAATTTCACATTAGAAGAAATAATTTATATA
>JAXIUT010000048.1:8753028-8764690 GCA_035586675.1 Eurytoma californica
ATACAAAAAGAAATACGCCCATACAAGTAGAGTGAATTTGAGAAACAAAATACTTCTAGCGCCCTGTTATATTATTCAGGCATTGTACTCATGCTCTGAGATGCCTGATCATATCTGGACTTGTACTACTTAATCGTTCCGTTTTCTCACGCACTATCAGAGTGTTATACGATAATTTCACATTTAAAGACATAATTTATACATACAAAAAGAAATACGCCCATACAAGTAGAGTGAATTTGAGAAACAAAATACTTCTAGCGCCCTGTTATATTATTCGCGCATTATACTCACGCTCGTTACCGTAGCTTACGAAAGAACAAGATAATTCCACTTCCTAGTGCTCTTCGCCGAATCTTTCGCCAAGCTCCAACGACTTCAGCAGCGAGGTGGTGCCTGCACGCGCATTTGCTCGCTCCGGCGGGCAGAATCTCCGCGGTCCCTCATCCAGAAGTGCCCATAATCTCGCCTTCGGGCTCGGAGGCGCGCGAGACGCGCCCTCGCTTCGGCGCACAACCGGTCCAAATGCTCAGCCCCCGGCCAGCGCCTCGCATACTGCGACGCTTCGGTGCGACAGTCGGCGGCGTTCGTCGATCCCCGGGCTCCGATCCATTAGCGCCGCGCGTGAAAAAGCAGCGCGCGGTCAAAGTCCCCGGCACGTCCGGACTCCACGTTAAAAGCTCGCGCTTCCGCAGTGCGCTTTTCAAAGCAGCCGCGCTCTATCTCGCGGCGAGAGGTCGTCCCTTCTCGAATTCTCATCGTTCTACCACCCGATTTTGTCCTCTCTCTCTCTCTCTCTCTCTCTAGCTCTCTCTCTAGCTCTTTTGCACGCGCTCGAGGGCACGGGTAGCCTCGGTCCGCGAGCGCGCGGGCGAAACTGGGTCGCTCGATAATCGTCCGATCTGCCGGCGCTATTTCGGAGTGCGGAATTCATTAGCCCGATTCGTCTTGGATCCCTCTCCTCTATTTTTCGGCTCAGCGCTGCCGTTATCGCGCCGCCTCCACCCTTTACTTTGCCCCCTCCCGGCGCGTCTCGTCACCGTCGCTTCCGCCGGAGATATACGCCCGCGCGTACGACGCACGCGAAGGAGCCAGCCGTGATCCTCGCGATCGCCGATTACTACTCGCGCGGTTGACGCTCGCGATTCGTCGCCGTCGTCCTCCGACCCTTGAACCCTTCCGCGCCGGACTTTCTTTTTTTTTCAGCCGCGGGCGCGAGCGCATTCGCTTTTCCATCGAGGCGCAACGGCAGATTTGCATCGGCGTCGCGCGGCGATAAACAATAGCCGGCGAGCGTGTGGATTCGAATATAGATTCGCGCGAATTCCTCTTTCTGCTGGTAATGAATAATGCATCGGCCGGAAAGGACGCGGTTCGTTGTATCGCCGGGCAATGAATGCATAGGACGCGCCATGCAAAAATAAATCTGAAATTGGTCGTCCAACATTCATCGTAGTATGCGAGCGCTTTTAATCACCTTCGAAACAGCAGGTGTTCGGGAGTTGTTTAGGGTGACGGTTAAATGTTTCTTCACTTTCCGCCTTTTTAACGGTGGCAAAAGTAAGCGCAGCTCCTTTTCGCGTCAGTCGCGGAGCATCGATCTCGGCGACGCTCGAGAGTTCGGAGCGTTATTTCTAGTCCGCAGGACACGCGCTAAGTGAAAATCTCTCTCTTCGATGTCCCGCTTCTAATTCCAGATAGACCGATCCAAGGGTCGAGCACCCGGCTAAAAGAAGACCTCGCTCGCTGCAACCCCGTCTGCGCTTTATTTCGAGCGAACAATCCCTGCCTCCGGTTCGATTATCGATCGCGAGACAGCATAGTCTCGATTGAGATGCACACACACTCACACTCACAAACACACACAAAAACACCAATACACTCAAGGAACGAGCTCGCAAGTCCCGCTAAAGCATCGCTTGCTACGCAAATCTCGCAGAGTCCCTTGTGCCTCCGCCGGATTCTCTTTGTGCCTCCTCGAGCTTTGTGCCCGCCCTTTCCTCCGATCCTTCTGCCCCCCCTCCCTCCCCCCTCGCCTCAACTTTATTTTTCCCGACTCCATTATTCAAGCTTTCTGGAGTGGCTGCAACTGTTTTCGTTCTTCGGCGGTCTCGCAGTCGCCCCCGCAATAAGGGTGCGGGGAAGGGGGCCAATCCGTACTGTGGGATTTTTCAGCCCGGCGACTGCCAGTCGGCGCCGGCGCCGTTGTTGTTTCTCTCTCGGCCGAAGAACTACAGGGTTCATATCCGCGAGCCCGTGACGCATTTTCCCGGAGATGTTATATTTTAAAGAGCGCGCGTTTCCCTCCGTAATTGGAGTGTACCCTGTGTTTGCGGAATGGGTGCGCAATTAACCCGATGACTGCCTTAACAGCGTTCCGCTCAAGTGAATATCGCGAGCCATATTTACGTTAACGATCGTTCTGTAAAAAACATTTTTTTCATCTCCATTTGTTTCAATAAAAAAACGACCGACTAATCGACTACGGGTCTCCGGCAAACTCGGTATTGCTCCCGTCGATACGCACACGCTTTTTCTATTAAACAGAAAAAACAACGATGCAACGCTTAATCGAACGCAGAGGGGCACGCTCGTAAATACGCTCGATTCCAAATCGGCAAAAAACGTCGTGTCTCGTCGGGTGCGACGAATTTATGCCCCGCGACGTCGCGCGGCCGGTGCGCTAATACACCAGAAGCGAGCGAGCCGCGCAGGACTCGCATAAATCGCTCGCGCAGCCTCCCGTCGCGGAACCAACGCCGACAGAAATATTCCGAGCGATCGATTGCGCGGCATCCGTCATGCGATGACCGTCGGATTGTTTCGCGGCGAGGAGTCGCTCGCAGGCATACGGGGCGGGATGTGCTCGCCAAAACTGCGCATCGCGACAAACGAATGATCGAAGTTTCGTGCGGCTTAGGATTTGTTCGACCCTCGCTTGGCTACAAGGGGTGCAGTACCGAGTGACCCCTAAAAGGAACATTCGATTATACAGATTTGAAATTGGCCGATTTGGAATTGCAGAATCTGAACCGTGGATGTGCAATTTGCAGCGGTCCGCTCGAGATCCTTGCAAATAATTTTTCGTTGGAATACCTCCAAATCCATGCGATTTATGTAGGGTCATTTCGGGGGGTCACTTACAATTAGTTAACCCTCTTCAACAGCCGCGTTACAAAAATAGTTCTGCCAACGAAGTACAAGGGAAGTGATACTTTGTTAGTAATTCAGTATACAAAATTGGTTTACTTAATAATTTAACTATCCAGGAGAATCAGACTTTCACAGAATATAATATTCCAATATTGGTTTTGTCTTTTAAACAAAGGGTTTTCAATATTTTTCCTTATCGAAGAAACACAATTTTACATTTTAGTACAAGCTAAAATTGTAATATCAGATACGTTTTGGAATTCGTGATTCGAAAGCTTGTCGAAATGCGTGATCAAAACAAGTATTGATTGTTCCGAATTTAAATTTCATCGACAGAATAGACAGAGGCTAGTCTATATTCTGTTTACTAATGTATGCAAAATGCAAATAAACTGAAACCCTTCCGCATTATGCAAATAAGTCAACAATATAAAACGAATAATTATCTTCATAAAAGGACGAGTGCTTATCGCAACAATTCGAAGCGCTAGGCATTAATATTCAGCGTGTAAATCGTAAATCGAGGCGCAATGGCGATCGCGGTGACCGCACAAAAAGCTGCCCTACAAAAAAACAATGCGGCGTCGCGGCCGACCCGTGGGATTTTTCAGCCGGTATCTTATTTTCGCAGCGGCGCGGCGAGCAATTACGCGGCCGATATATAGGGGCCATTGTGCACCGCGGCTCGTTACTCACGTGCGGCTCGCCCGATTTTTTTCCCGGGTCCCACGATAAAGAGGCCGGCCTCGCGCGCAGGCGTGCTTCGATCGCCGCGCTGATTAAAATGCGCTCGCTTGGCTGTCGATGCTTTTCAAAGAGGTGCAAATTTTTAATCAACTTAATCCGCAAATGTATCTCATTAGCCAATCAACTTTGTCGCGAACGAGTAATTCGCGCGATTCAAATGGATTGTTTTTAATTGGCCCGAATAACATTTTTTTCATGTCTGCGAATAGCTAAATATATTACTAGAAATTACAGATTTATTGCATTATAATGTGCTATTAAAAAATTAGAAGCTGATTTGCATAATAAGTGATTCGCAGTTTTTTTAATTCATATAAATGTATCATTCGATTTAGTCTTTTTAAAATATAATTAATCTTACTAAAGCATACGTACGTTCAACCTGAAAAAGTTACTTTTGCGTTATCTGACATCGCAATCAATCAAATCGTCAAAATTCCGATTGTAAATATCATTTCTTCTCCTGCTAACTTCCCACTCCCAGTGGGTAATCCAGAATAAAAACCCGCTGAATCATCCCTCGGCCCGTCTGATGCCAGGGTTAAGTCGACCTCACTATCTACCTCACCGTACCGCTACCAATCGAATAAAAGGAAGCGCGAATGAGACCGCTGGGAGCGGCAAGAAAGTATAACAATTTTCCGGAAAGCGCGGCCACGAATCTCCGTCGTAATGATTTATCTCGCGCCTACGCCGCTCCTTGCCTTCGGCTCGTAAATCACTCGAGTCGGCGGGCATTGAATTAGACAGAAAAAGACGGAAAAATACGGTTTTCGAGGCGAGTATTACTGTCGGTGCCGGCACACTTACACTTACCTGTTGATTACATCGCTCCGGTCTGTATCACTAGCGCGCGGGATTTTATCATTCACCTTCGTTTCGACGGAGATTCTTTTCTAATTCATTGAATTATCCAAGGAGTAGGAAGAAAACCTTTTTCCTTCGTAAGCTTTAGCCGCGAAAATCAAATTGCCGCTTAAAGGTTTCCGCAAAACATTATGCAATAGTTAGGTGTTTTAAAAGAACTTCTCAAATAATAATTAGTAGGTGAGGCTCCTATTTAAATTCTTCCAACTTTTGAAGAATAAAAGATTTTTCGATACTTAGACTCCAAAATTGAAGGTCTTTTTCTGCATTTTTCTTTTCTTTTTTGTTAAAATTTCTAAATTTTCTAGAAGATGAGTTGTAAAAAAACAAAATACAAAATTTTGTTCTGGATAATTGACATCATTTTTTGGAGATCTCTGGCTTTAAAAATTTTGAGCATTAGACCTTAACATTTTAATTTACTTCATATTTTTGCAAATCAAAATATTCCCCAAAATTTAGTAAGAATTCGTGATCAAAATGTCATTCCCCTCAGTTACTATGTCCAGGATAAACATTATCAGCATCTAAACTTCCTGAAACACTTTTGTCGCACGTGCCGAGACGCCATAATTTCTGGTCGATCTCTTCGGCGGAGGCGCAAAATAAGAAGCCATCCGTCACCGTCTTAGCGTCCCTCCGCCAGTGACTCTCCACGAAGCGCGCCGGGAGACGGTCACTGCTCCGAAAAAAAATGTACAAGCGAAAGAAACGGCCTCGCCGACGAAAATAAAGGAGGAACGCGCGACCGATGCCCGCCGGAAAACTGCTAGCCAATCTCCGATACAACCAGCAAAAATTGCACCGTTCTTTTTCCATCCTTTCCGTCTCGCAACTTCCGCCGGAATACCCGAATTAACGGGCGATATAATAAAAAAAAACGAAGAAGGCTCAAAAGCTCGCGAATAAAAACACGCGACTCCCGCCGATGGCTTGATGAAAAGAGCAAGCGCGGGCAAAAAAAACGGGGGCTGCTCTTCGGAGCGGCTCTAATCCGAGTCGCTGCTCGCAAAAAAAAAAAACGCGACGGTCCACCGTGTGCACGTGTATGTACGTCGCGGGCGGGAATCGATCGGTCGGTCCGAACGATGAACTTCGCCCGTTTTTCTTCGGCCAGCTTGCCGCGAAATCTGCGCCTCATTCGGGTCCGGCCCAATTAGTTGTGCCCCGTTGCTTCCCGCAGTCCTGGACTCGAGGGGAAACGCTACGTGGACGAAGGTCCCGGGAAGCGAGTTGCTGCCTAGGCAGTTCAAACTTTACAGACCGCTATAAATTAATGTGGGATGGCTGCATTAAATTCTTTTTTTTTTTTTTTTTTGTCTTAATTACGCAAAGCGTTTGTTGTTGAGAAGAAGGACGTAAAAAGAAAGTTTACCTTCACTTGTAAAAGTTACGGTTCAGTGTCTTTTTTAGTGCCATTATCTCTTTGGAACTCCTTGAGTAGCAAGTTTTCCAACTATGCAATTCAGAAAATTCACAGTCGACTTGATTGTTAGATCGATTCATTGTTTTTTTAATTAGTACTGTTTTTGTATGCAAACCAAACTTAATTTATTCAAAAATAATTGAGAATAAGTTCGTTACTTGAGCATTTTAATTATTAAAAAAATGAATGAAAGTTACATTACATACAATCGAATTACTCAAAAAAATATTAAACAGATTATCCCAATCGTTGAATACATAATCAACTAAATAAGCAACGAATTCGAGAAAACAATCGTACAGCCATTAACCGGCGATTGCAGCACCGCCTCAAAAATTAAAAAAAAAAAAAAGAAAAAATAACTCTGCCATCACACACGCGCGCGTTGACATGCGCCTCGTCCATATGCGTCAGGCGTAAAAGATCAGTTCAACACGCATCGAGCAACGACCGTCCGATTTTCCAGTCAAAAATAAAGTGGTAAACTGCTCGCGAATGAAAAAAAAGGTATCAGCTGAAATGCGTCGCAAACAAACGAACAAAAAGAAAAATAAATAAATAACAGTGCTCGACAGTGAAAAGAGCGCGCGATGGCCGAACGATCTGCACCCGAGCTGGTATAGATTTTTCCCATCAGCCTGCAAAAAAAAAGAAGTACAACGAAGGGGGGTTCTCGATCATTTGCGGAAAGGGTGTTCCTGTGGTCTTTTGAGAAGCACGCCCGAATTTTTCAGTACCACCCCCCTATAAACCCCCCCTCGAAAACTCCAGTTTTGCGCCGTCTGCGGCGAGCGGAGTTGTCGTCGTATACTGACGTACCCGACGGACGGACACACGCACACGGAACCCGCGATGATGCACACGCGCGCCTCGCCGCTACAATCCGACTCTGGCCTCTCCAGCACCTCGTCCTTCCTACACTAATGTTTCCTTTATTTTTCTCTGCCTATACTTTTTTTTTCTCAACTCACACTGGCGACGCAACAACCCAGCCCCGTACGCCCCGCCCATTTCTCAGACATGAGCAATACGCACCCAAATGCTATCACGGCAATGCTGCATCGATCTGTAATTTTAAGTGTCAATGTGTTTGTTGTGGCGCAATGTTGTTTATTGTACGTACAAGTTTGAGCGAGAGTTACTGTAATAGGCTGCCTGCCCGAAACTGCGAGTGACTTTTCATTTGCTCACTGTCTAAATCTGCAAATCCCTCTATCCTCCTCGCCCAACTTTTTCTTTTCTCACTTTATTTCGCTATCTCTTACACTCCCGTCTGCGTCTATCTTTACGTTACTCTTTTTATCCGATTTCTGTGTGCGCGTACACGAGCCTGCAGTTCACTGTTTGTACCTTTGTTGTGTTGTGTATCTTTTTTTTTCAATTTTTTTTTTTTTTAACCGTTGGGCATACACAGGCGCAACCTACATAGATACCTTTTAGCACAGCACGCATCGCACCTCCGGAACGACGATCGACGCTGAAGAGTTTCGTCGCGTTGGGTCGATAGCGCCCGCTTCAAAAACCTTTTATTTTCACGCCCCGGGCGATCGCTCGATTTACTACCTCGCACCTGGCTGCCAGCGTGGCGCACTCTGTTCTCGTTTTGCCAGCGCAACTGAGCGAGGAAGTGAGCCCGGCTGAGCCTGAAAAAACAAGTTGACTACTTTTTTTCAACTCTCACTTGGAGGCCCAACGCGAGGCGAAAGTGAGGCTCTTGGTTGGCGCCCGCGCGCGCGCGAAACGTCAGCGTCGTTCGACCGCGGGCGTACTCCGGGGGTGCGATAAGTCGGCTTCGGAAAGCCCGCGGTAACCCGACGAGTCGCGGTCGACATCCGTCGAATGGCGCGCGCGGACGTTCCGTCCGATAATCCGCGGGAATCACCCGGCGGAGTTTTCCGAAGGCGGCTCGCAAGCACGTGGTAGAAAGTAGCCCGTGATCGATGACTGATTCGAAAGTTTGACCCGTTAGCGCTCGCCGGAGTGCCGTCTCTCCCCTCTCTCTTGCTCTCTCTCTCTGTCGTCCGGCCATCGGGTCGGTGTATCTAAGTTCGGGAAAAAAGGAGCGAAGCGAAGGAGAAGCGAAGAAAACGCGCGCTAATGAGATCACCTACGACTCATTATTCCCGGATGTAATGAAGTTCGATCGGGTTCGCGCTTCGTACCCGCCGGGGTGCGCGCAACGAGGAAAGACCAATTTCAGGCTGTTCCCCGGCCGCGCGGAGTGACGGTGCGCTTAAAAGCTTTCGCGCGATCGATGCCGGTCGTCGACGCTATTTCATTATTAAACTATTCAATTGCTCGCGACAGACGGAGTCGTCGATCGAACGGCCCGCTCTCGCGGCTCAAAAGAGAGGTAGACTGAGACGGATAGAGGGGGAGAGAGAAAGGGAGAGGGGACGGCAGAACTGTGATTTTCTTTTATGTCGAGTGACGAAAGTCCGTTGAAGTATCTTTATAACGCGTTACAGGCTTTGGCGAGCGACCGTGAGCGCGCGACGGAGATCCTGGATGAGCAAATAAAATACAAACAGCCCCTGACCGCTGCTCCGTCGGGTGCGCACGCGCGCTCACGCACATACACACACGCTCGCACACACACACACACACACACACACACACATACCAACACACATGTCACACACCCACGCACATGCACATTCACGCATTCGGACACGAGCGTATACCACGCAAGAGAGTCGAAAAAAGCCGCCGCATGCTTGGCTGCTGCTCGAGGCACACAGCTAAAGTCACACGTCTGCTTGGCTGTTGTGCAGGTGGACCTGAGGCACATGGACGAGAAGTCCGGCAGCAACATCGTCGACGTCGGGGTCGACCTCTCCGAGTTCTACATGTCCGTCGAGTGGGACATACTTGAAGTTCCCGCGGTCAGGTGAGATTCTATTTCCCTCGATGCTCGAGCTTCAACTATGCGCTTTATTAGCCACTCGGCTCCGCGAATTTCAATAAGACTAGTAACGTTACATTCTGTCGAGCCAAATTTCGTACTTGCTCGCTTCGATCCGAGCGGTAAATTCGGAAGTAACCGTTCGAGAGAGAAAATTATTGCGGCACGATAAGTAGCAGTAATCGAGTTGAAAGTTAAAAAAGTATTTAATTTCTGACGTGCTGCAAATTAACTCGCGTGCTCGATCGAACAGCGGACGGGATGAATAAAGAAGAAAGAAAACGAGGAAAAAGTGTGCGTTTCACCGGCGGCGCGTTTAGAATTACATTTCATTTAACTTGTCGTTGCGGCCTTCTTGTAAAAGCGCTTCGGCCTGCCAATAAAGCGTCGCGGCGCGGGCGAAACAATAGCGGCGCGTTGACATCCGCCGTGCCTTAACAAAGTAATTCTTGCCCGTCGAGCGGGCGGCGCTTTGAAATTTTCATTTACCGCGCGTGCAGCCGTCCGCCGTAAAGATATCGCGCATCGCTATGAAGGGCCGCCGGGCAGGGGGAGGTGGAAAAATAAAGGGCGACCGGGTGTGACGAGCGAATCCCCCTTTCTGGCTTGCAGGAACGAAAAGTTTTACACTTGTTGCGACGAGCCTTATCTGGACATCACGTTCAACATAACGATGCGGAGGAAAACGCTTTTCTACACGGTTAACATCATCATTCCATGTATGGGGATATCCTTCCTCACGGTGCTTACCTTCTACCTTCCCAGCGATAGCGGAGAGAAGGTGAGTTTGTTCAAATTTATTACTGCTACCTTTAACGGCGCCGACGTTCTTGTGGGAAAACCGAAGAAGGGCTTTCGACAGTGTTCGTTTAACCAACAAAGTTCGATGTGCGAGATTGAAAGAAAAATTTTACAGTACCGATGAAATTTGATTTTTCGCTGTGAAAAATACTAAACAAAAGTAGTGTACAGTGCACCATGATAATGTCTTCACATGTTCCACAGTACATATTTACCACAGATTTGGAAAATAATAACAAGTAGGTACTTAGATAGGATCGAATTAAAATTAACTTTGAAATAAAAAAAAAACAGCCTGCTATTTACATTTTTTGTAAAAATAGCATTAAAATAATTGTTTAATGATATAATAATGAAAACATCTTAAAATTAATTAGTATCCTTAACCATTCCAAATAAATATTTAACTTTCAGAAAAATGCATTTTAATTTCGTTATTTTCGCAGTCCCAATTAGCCTTATTCTACTTACTTATCTTGAATAATGTATTGTCGAAATCGCCTCTCATAAACTTCTAACTTTTTAATAAAGAACCGAACTAGACGCAGTAACATTAAAGCTCATAATACTGCACTTAAATATTGTACAGAAATATTATTATTGATCCACAGTAAAGGAGCGCTAAAAGTTTACCATATAAATTCTTAACTCAATAATTTACGCCTTTCATCTTCTCATCTCATTAAAGAACAAATATATTCGATCATAATCAAGAACAATTAAATACATTTAAAAACTACTAACATTAAATTTCATTTTTTAAAAAAATTCTATTATAAAGTAAAATGATAATTTATACTATAAATCAGAAGCGACGAAATACAATTTATACTATAAAAAGAGTATCCGAAAAAATTCATAGGTGATGCAAATAAATTTTCAATTTTGGCTACCGCAGAATTATCGCACCGCCCTTGCGTAATTGAATCAAACCTGCCGACAGCTACGGCGAAAAAAAAAATTGTAACCGTCACGTAGAGAGTTAAAAGTGCTAGATTTAAGCACTCCCGTCGGGGCTAAAAAGAAAAGAGGAGGATGAATTTCTGTCAGCCCCCTTTCAGCAAAAAGGTGGCGAGCTGTGTTTCAGCGCCTCGAATAACTCGTACGCTCCTCGAACGTCCCCCGCGGCCACGGCACTTCTTTGTATCGTGCCAGAAATTTTTTGCCCAGCGTGACACGAAATCGAACTGCTTGTAGTTGCTGTGTTAACGCTTCCGGTCCCGTCTTTTTTTTTTGCGCCCGAGCGGTACAAATCCGTGTGCCAAGTCGGCGCTCCGCTTCTCTGCCACACCGAGACGAGTGTCGCTCTTTGTCGCGGCGCCGCCTTCCTTTTATTCGTGTTTTTAATTACTTTGCGTTGTATTTACTTCCCCAATTCAGCTATTTACTTAATTGTTTATCCTCTCAATCGTTAAAAATTAAATCATGTTAAGTATGAATTATATTATATATGAATTATGGTAATAATAGTAACTTATAATCTATTGATTTACGTAGATTTTAATATACTTTAATATACTTATTAAAGGAATAAAAAGTTTCATTATAATTGTAGTAGTGAGCAAATGAGAATCGATCGCTTATATTTTCGATAATTTAAACTCGTCTCTTCACCCGGTTGCGCGGTAATCAAAGCAGTACCAGGTAGACGCAGACTTTAATGCAATACACCCAGAATTTCTGCTGCATTGATAATCGAAATTAAAATTTCGCAAATAAAACGTCAGGATTTCCAGCCAGCGATCGGGAAGAGACGTTTCAAT
>JAXIUT010000048.1:8770077-8783357 GCA_035586675.1 Eurytoma californica
ATAAAAGCTAATAACTATTATTAAAAATTACAATCAATTAATAAGTTTTATATGCAAGAAATTATTTCCGCCTGGGGTGTTCCACTTTTTTAGAAAAGCCCGCCAATCCGAAATGAATGTCCGTCGACTGAGGATTCCGAACGTGTTTGACCGCATATTTTTTTTAGAGAAAACTTTGTAAAAAAATAAATTAAACGAGTGGATAATCGCAGGCAGTGGACAGGGAGCGACCCCGCTAAGACCGTAACTCGAAGAGGAAGCAAAACAGCGCAAAGCCAAGGAGAAAAAAAATTTTTAAAATACAAAAAAATAAAAAAAAAGCAACGTCGTGAACTCCTTATAAAAGTGAATTCCCTGAAAAAGAAAGCCGTGCATAAAAGGCGGCCGCGATCGTTTTCCTCTCTCGCTGCGTGAGAGCCGCGAACTTTTTATTGGACGCATCGTTACGTATATATAAACTTCCTTTCGTAGGGAATTTCCGCCCCCTCGATTTGTGCCAACGACGTTTCCTTTATTCTCGCGAACGCTGTCTCGTTGTTAAACATATAGTGAGATGACGTCTTCATCGTGTAATTAGGGTTGCCTAGTGCGCCCATGATTTCAGGATGCGTCGCGTAAATGAAAAAAAAAAAAAAATAAGCTGCCATTAATGTATAATTCCATGTGGAGAGGCGGGCGCACGCCCGACAGTGTAGGTTATGCGCACTAGACGTAAGCATATACTGTGTAAAAAAAAAAAAAGATTCGAGTAATTTCAACGACCACGAGAGTGCGGCCACTTTGGGGAGTCAGTGCGACGTTTACGGCTACAATGACATACTGTTACTATTCACTTCATTGCTATATGCTTCCAGATTTTTAATAAATGCACATTACTTGTATGCATGCTCAATGTGTTACTGTAATTTTGTTCTTTATATTTCACTTTGGTGTTTTGATAAATTTTTCAAGAATGTTCACTTTACAAAGTTAATTAAAAAAAAATGCGATATTTCGATGTACTTAAAAGTTTCCATAAAACTACTGCATAAATAACGAGGCACAAGGAGTATATCGAGTGTTTATTTTAAAACTAAAAAAGATAAAGGGTATACTGCGTAATTTTTTTGTACGAAAATAAATAGATATATATACATAATACTTAGCCTCGATTGCACTTACAACGTATAACGAGCTGACTGGCGAACGAAGCCACTAATAGATAATTGCACAAACGCATTTGAAGAATATTATACTTGCGGATGCTCATGCAAGTGTATAAGATACTCAAACTAATATATAGCACGCATAATCGACTACATAGAACTATAGACGCGTTTTATATATGCTTTCTATAATCTGTATTCATGTTCAATGCGCGGCGACGCGAGAGCAACGCGATACAACGCGCCCCTTTACGCGCCATTCGCTTTTTACATTCGCGCTCGGCTCGCCGAACTTTCAATTTTTTTTATGCCCCTCCCCGACGCCTCAACAAACCGAACGCGGCCGCATCCAACTTTTAGTACCCGCCGTAAAATCTGATTCCACCAAGAATCGCGATGCACGTCTGAAAATGGAATCCCCCGTGGGATTCCATTTTCAGCGCTTTCCCGTCGCTGCAAGGGGAGGGGGGAGAAGGAGGAGGTCAGCTCCGGCAGCCGCTCGAGCCCTGGATGAATCCGGAAGCGCGCGTCCGCGGGGATCGAACTTCTATATTCGCCGGCGGGATTTTGAGAGTACAGGAGGTCGGATCGTAAGGATGATCGGTGCGAGTGTAGTCGTTGAGCGGCGGCAGAATGCGGGTTGATCGGCCGAATGAGCGGAAGCTTACACCCGACGAAAGGAGTTGCGGCACTTATTGCGCGCGCGCTTTCTTATTTTTTTTTTTTTTTTTTTTTTTTTTCTTTTCTCGCTTTAAGGTGTGTAATTACGCGAGAATGCAGCATAAGGTTAAGGGAATTTTACGAATAGAAGGAATATGGAAATTGATATCTACTTATTCTTTTTGTTTATGTAATTTTGTTCGATCACGTTGTAAATGCGTTTGAATCTATGCTTGCGTTTTTCTCGGTACGAGAATCCAACTAAAACTATGCGTAGTAATATACCTATATAACAAAGGTTTAGTAATTATATGACTGTGCAGTGTAATAGATGTCTATTATTATAAGGATATTTTTTCCGAGAATGTTTCGAGTAACCAAAAAATTCTTTTATTAATATCCAATCGTTTATGATATTAATCTATAAAATGAGTTTACCGCTCTATTACTTACTACACAGAAAAGTGCAGTTATCTCGGATTATCACACTTTTTAAAAGTTTTTTAACGTATAATACGAGTAATTATAAAAATAAAATATAAAGAAGAGGTTGCAGCGTTTAGTTTTAATGTTATTTGTACGCACTCGCAATTTAAATTTCAGAATTGGTTTCCATTCATGCAAATTATCCTATGATAATAATGTGCAAATTATAATGATTCATCGATTTTTTTTTGCATTTCCACATACAAATGTAAAAATTAAAAAAAAAAAATCATTATTCAAAGGCCACCTACCTACCACTCTCTCAATCAGTGAACGGAAATTGTATAAAACAAGTAATTCCACTTATCTCTCGAATCAATCTCTAATTAAAACCCGAAGGATTCTCGGAAAAAAGGGGGGAAAAGTCTTCTTATCGAGCACCTTACTACGTTACGCGCAAACGCACCAGCGGTACAACTTCCGCGGCCACCGACGAGAAAAGGAAAACGGTGATCGCGCGAAGCTCACTCCAGATGCGCGTACCTGTATAAATAAATAAAAAGGCGTAGCGAGCCCTCGGCGTCGTTATTTTTTTCTCCTGTTATAAATACTATTTAAAGCGTAGGTAATCGTTGAGGCGGTGTTTAGCTGGCAGGTTCAAACACGATGTACAAGACGGAAGTAAAGCATACGAATTCTAAAGCCGTTAGCTGTAGGGACGAGCGCAGGGGGCGGGCCCGCAGGGGACGAGCCCGCAGCTCCCCCGCTTCCTCTCGCGCCGTGCGTTTAATTTAGCCGCGTCTCGCAGCGCGACCGAACGAGGGGCCTTCGGTCAAGTTTCTACTTGCGGGGAATTTCAAGCTCTGCGTGTTTGATTTTATTACCCTCTTCACGACTGTCGTTTAAAAGAACTTGATAAGTTGATAAGTTCAGGTAATCTTGATCACTCATGCTTGTATTTTACGATAAGTTATTTAGTTTTCATTATTTTTAATTTCTTGCATTTAAAATGATGGCTTCGGGTAAACGTTTATTATTGCAAACAATAAAATGCAATTAAAATAAATAAACGCTTGAACAAAGTCACTTCGATTTATCAACTACTAAAAAAGCCGCAACAGAAGTCGAAGCTGCTTAGCTCGAAAATTTACAGCAGCTCTGATCTGGCCCGTAAAATAAATTTCGAGTAATCGAGTCGTTAAACCAGAATTCGAAAAGGCACTTCATCAGATCAACCCCTTAAGTACCCACGCAGTCAGCGAAATAACTAAATCCCAAGTAAGTACCTGCGGCAATGGCTGCTTTCATTCCGGCTCGTCGATAAAACGCGAAATCCCCAGCCGGACCGAAGAATCCGCGTCGTAAGTTTCGCGAGGCGCGGCGACAGTGTGACAGCGATTTGAGCGAGTGCATGCGAGCTGCGCGAAAGGGAGCCTGAGTGTTTTCGATGCGCCTTCGAGCGCGTGCATTTCCGAAGTAGCCACCGTAGTCGATAATCGCGTATTAAACTGATTAACAGTATAATACGTCGCGCGTGTAATAAACGTCTGCTCTTCTCGAGGTCGCGAGATCCGCCACGCGGATAAAATATTGCAGAAAAGAACGGTAACAAAACCGCGTACAATATGTTGCATGGGCGTGTAATAAACGCCCTATCGCTTTTTAGGAACGCGGGATCAGCCGTGCGAAGGGCAACAGTAAAGATTGAACAGTGACAAAGC
This sequence comes from Eurytoma californica, assembly GCA_035586675.1. Lineage (NCBI taxonomy): Eukaryota > Metazoa > Arthropoda > Insecta > Hymenoptera > Eurytomidae > Eurytoma > Eurytoma californica. The sequence continues at coordinate 8,774,030 of JAXIUT010000048.1, forward strand.
CAACGGCTCCCGCGTATAATACGTCGGGCGTGTAATAAACAGCTGATCGCCATTTAGACACGTGTGATCGGCCGTGCGAACGGCCGGGCAACAGTAAAGATTGAACAGTGACAAAACAACGTGGCCTCCGCGTACAATGCGCGGGGCGTGAAATGTACAGTCGCCTTTTAAGGGCGCGATGTCAACCGAAAAAAATGGTCGTCGTGTGCAAACTTTACGCTAACGGGTTGCGTGGCGTTTTTTTACTGCCGACGCGTGAATGGCGTCGCGCTTCATTGACTGCTCGCATTTTGCGGATCCATTACCTTTGCGGTCTACATTCCCCGCGTGGCTCGCTGTGTTAAATACACAATACGCCGAATCATTCGCCGAGAGGGTTGCAGGTGCCAATAAAAAATTCGATTGTCGATTCTTCATATTTTATTCACACCCGCATTTCATCTGTTTCGTTTCATTTCTTTTACATTGTACGATTAAACTTTCATTGTTTTCACACTTCGGCTGCGTAGGGTATAATGCCGACAAGCCGCACTTTTATTGTACTTTCCGATGATAAAATATTCATTTATTCACAGCGACGAAAAGTTTGTACTTTACAATAGCGTCGTAGGTAATACCACGTGCAATTCTGTGACAGTGTTGCACTCGGCGGCGAAAAAAAAAAATTCCAAACTTGCGTTACGCCAATTTCTAAGAGTCCTCCGCAACGAAGAAAAACGCACACAATACTTTTCCTCTCGCAAAGGAAGCCGTCGTGTCAAAAAGAACGAAGCCCGAGGCGGAAGGATGCTTCAACAGTTACACGCGAACAAAGTTTGTTGCCGGAAACAGGCAAAAAAAATTTGTCACTTACCTAATCAAAAGAAAAAAAAAAAATAAATAAAGCGTGCAATATCACACGTCTGTCCGTTCTGAAACGACGTAGGATATGATTTCCCGGCTACGTGGCGTCGCAATAAATCCGAGATAGGCAGTTGTACATAAACGTGTAAATAACGTCTCGCGCCCGCGAAACAACTCCGCCTCCGCATATTCGAGGACTCATTCGGAAAAAAAAAGAAATGAACAAAGAAAAGGAAAATCAAGGTTAAAGCTATATTATAAGCGCGGAACAAGCCGCGCTTTTCCGCGGGAGGAGCTCGCGACCTCGACCGCAGAGGAGCTAATTGCTACATTAAGCGCTACGAGAACATTGATGTATCGTTAAGTACTTAGCGGCGATCGCGACGCCGTATAACAAATTGTCGACGTAATAGATTGTAGATAGCGCGAGCTTTGCCCCTAGATGATTATGAATATACGCTGTTGCAATTATCATTAAACGAGTAATCGTAAACCTTAACGTTGAACTCTATGTGAAAGGATCGCGTTTGTGCCCGAGCAAAAAGGAATAAATAAATAAACAAGCGAGAAATAGAGATCATCCACGAAGCACGACTCTTTTATGTTCTAAAGGAACGTCGTACGTCGAAGCGACTGCGCTATCAAGGAGGTCATCATCATAAGCGCAAAAATATAGCACTTGTCTACTTGTTGAATTTCTCGAGTTATTTCCAAAAAAGATTTTAGAGAAAAAATGGTTTACATCGAGAGAATTAAGTACAGAATATTTGCTTTGTTGTGCACATACAACATTCTTGCGCTCAGGTGATGATATCTTATCACGTAAAACCAGTCGCTTTTGGCGCGTGCACTTTTGACGATGGCTTAGTTCTTTTTTATTTGCTTTCTTTCGCCTCTCCTTTCCTCCTTCGTTCCCGTCGTTGTCATTGTAGCGCGCGATGAAGAAGAGAGAAGAGAGAGAGAGAGAGAGAGAGGCACGACAGGCACGAGAGAACGATAGCCGATTAGGGTAAGCAATGATAATTATGTGATCGTTAGATACGGTTCTTATGTGTAATCGTATAAAGATTTGTTAAATATGTACTATTATAACACGACGGGCGTCGTTCTAGGAAATAAGCGAAACGAGAACTTGTTGCTTCGTTTTATAATTATGCTTGACAAAAGCATTCGAAGAAATAAAAATTGTTGTGGTAGAACATTTTGCGTCAACTGTCATTTAAACTTCCTTTTCCCGCCCTCTCCCCGCTAATCCCGTCGAGCGCCGAACCAATGCGTCACTTTCGAGATTAAACGATCGCGATGCTTTAAGGGTATCCTGTACAGCGACTCTTCGAGGGCCGACAAATGGTGGGGCGATGTGGGTGGCAGTCAATCAGAGGAGTCGGTGTGGCTCTCGAGCCACCTTCGGATACTGCTGGAGGATCGCTTCAGTCTGGAGACCCAGGAGATCGCTTTCATCTCGCTCAATGCCACCCAGTGGCCCATCGCCTTCAAGCTCTCGATGTTCTTGTCCCGGAAGGTATTGAACTGCGAAAGAAGAGCGTTTGAATTATCCATTTAGACGGGACGCAATGGTCCTCGCTGCTGTTAAATAAGCTTACCTCTCTTAAGTCTCGATCCGTGAAAAGTAAGCTCATCGAGGCCTCCACCAGTGCCTTCATGGACCAGTAAGAATTCGAAAACCTGCGGTTTAATTAATTTATTACTTTTCTGTATCTCTTGCGAAATAATTTTTATTTTTTATTTCTTTTATTTTAATTTGCCTGTGCATTATTTGCTCCCAGTTTTCTTGGACAAATCTTCGAACAACTTTAGATGCCGCAGGGTTCTTAGCGTACGACTGCAATATCACCTTAACGTCGTTCTCCTCGTACTTGTGACTATCCAAAATGTCGTTAAGTACTCTGAAAAATGACCATATTCATTTTTGTAAATAACGTTGCTTAAAAATTATGATTTAGAGTTTTATCCGCATGTTTATTTACTATCCAAATAATACTTGAATATTCAAATATCGGCATCTCAAAATATTGGTAAAACTTAGGATTCTTTTATTTTTTAGTATTTTTAATGTTCAGAGTGTTGATTCACACATCCGAGCAAAAAAATATTAATCGGCTATTCGAACATCCGAATATGCGGATACTAGAATAGCCCTTCTCAAAATCCACAACTGCGCAAACTCCCGATGAAAAGGGAAGTAGTTAATTTTGAAAGGGCTGAAAGGCTCGACTCACTTCTGCAATATCCAAGGTCTCTGAAAGCAGCTTAGCGCCGACAACAGTTGATCCTTCTCGACCCTGTCGGTGGCCTCGGCGACTCTGCTCGTCAGGTAGGACAATTCTTCTTGGCCGCCCCGTTGCGCCCCGATGCAGTATACCGTTTCGCGCACGTGCCTCGCCAGCCTGAATTTTAAACGACAACGGAATTTGCATATTTGATTGCGCGATTCACTCGATGAGACGTGGAATTGATAAAATTGGCATTATGATTATACGCATTCAAACGGAAAATTTGCGTTAAAGAGAACGAAATTTTGCTGCAATTTTTTTGAGTTACCAAATTAGCGATCGCGAATTTATTCACGAACAAGCGAGAACTGCAAAAGTACATGGTGCAGTTACATATTTTTTTTTTTTTTTTTTTTTTTTTTTTTTTAAAGTATGATTTAAAGCCGTCGAAAATTAAACATTTTAATTAAACGTTGAAATTTGAATCCAAATGTGCAATTTAATTCTTACGTAATTTCAGCTTCGCTTTTATTGTACACACTATTCCATTTATCCTTGGCCCAGTCGGTGCATTTCTGGTATTCGAACGTGCAAGCTAACTGCATGGCCAATACCGCAAGCGGTAAACCTTCGTCGATTTGAGATTCCATGTCGTCGAAAAGCTTCGAAGTCCATTTCCTCATACCCGCCTACATCGAACAAAAGCACATGATAAAACTATCCATTCTCAAAAAGTTTTTTATAAACCGATGAAATTTTTTAAAAGTAAGCTAAGTTTAAAACGAACATCGAGATTGTAATAAACAGTTAAACGGTGATGTCTGAAAAAGTCGAAACAGTACCTGAAAGCTCGGGTAAGCTTGGTTCTCGTAGAGGACAAAGTCGAGCTGGCGGGCGTGCCAGGAAAAAACGCGCCAAGGCCCGTAGCTTCGCTCGTTGGGTCCGAGGTACCTCAGAAGCTCGAAGGCCGTCTCGTAGCCGAGGCTGCCTTGTCTGGCGAGGCTCAATGCGTCGTCCAGGAGGGAGGCCCGCGTCGCCGCTGGGATATCCTCGTGGTTCCTCAACAGCGCCTCGCTCAGCGCCCTCCAATTTTCCTCGTCGTAATTCACTCGATAATAGCCTAGCGTTCACCAACGAATACAAAATCATTTTAAAAAATCATCGTAAAGCAACATTTTGCGAACGCAAGATAAGAACCATTTCGATTGACGTTAAAAACCACCCAGGAATCATTGCTGGCCGACGTGAAGTTCTCCAGAGTCATCTCCTCTTTTCCCTTGAGCCAGACTAGCGTCGGCTTGGTCCAATCGTCCGGAGTGATCACGTAAGTCAACGGTACCCACCAGAACGGACCACTGTGTGTCTCCACCTTCTCTCCCTCCTCCTCCTCCTCCTCGTCCTCGTCCTCATCTCTTGACCACTCGTCAAAATTGAATTTCATCTAGAACATAACGTATTTGAACACTTTTTGACGTATGCTTTCTTATAATCTTTTAAATACGCTATTGCTTGCGTTTCCAAATAATCGTCACTTAATAAAAAAAGTCACCTTTCAAAAATCGTTTTGTCACATAGCCAAGGTTATACCTCGCTCGTTAAAACATTCTTATCTCCTTGTAAGCTATTACACCCTTTTAAAACTAGTATCTCAAAGTAAAAAAAAATCTCTTTCATTCAACAATTAATTTTCTAAAAGCACAAGCACTGTAACCCCGACGCGTACCAAACAAGTAAGGTCGATAAAATCACAACGCAATATAAGTGTATAAAATCGGAACGAACGTCGAGTGCAAACTGGAGTAATTACGAGCGACGTGAAAAGCGCAATCGACCAAGCAGCCGGCATTGTTTCCCGTCGCCGTCGCTTCTCCCCTTGTCGAGTAAATCGACGCTGATTGAGAAACGTCAACAACTGACGTCGGCCTTTTCGCGTCTCCTCGATTGTCCTGAGCGCCCCGGGGCGCGCCAGCGTCGGATACGTCAAAAATTCGAGGAAACATTCGCAGAACAACCCCGCGCGTCTATCCTTCCCTCGTCTTTATTTTCTCTGCGAGGGAAAAGATAAATGCCTGGAATGCCAACGCGAGATACGCGCAGTGTTTGAATTTCTATTATGGTTTTCCAACGTATGCTCCGAGAGAATCCTTTTCGTAAATGCACTAGAATATCGCAAACATTACGGTGTTTTTCCTTTGAGAATGTTCAGTACGGTATACCGACTCCTGATTCCTTTTGTTCTCGTAATTTTTATAGTGATCTCTTCATCGTAAATTTTACGAGGACATTCTCTCGGTGCACGGTGGGTGCGACCATTCAACTCCACCCCTAACTTGCATCCTTTTTTCTTACTGTATTTTTACGCGATCGATTTTCTGGCATTCAAATTAAAATACTCAAATTGATATTCATTCACCAATATTAAAAGCGCCCGATGAGAAAAACTCGATAAATTTAATCTCTTCCGGTATTACAAAAATAATTTTTTTTCTCATCCCTTACTTTAAATTAATCGGAGAGAAAATGGAATTCATTGATCTACACTTTAGATAATTTATAGAGAACAGTACGCGACGATTTAAATATTGCACCACTTACCTGTCTGATGCTGACTGTTTCATTGTCCCTATTCCACGTGACGTTGACCATGGGATACCCGGGGTGCCTGGTCCAGCCGGCGAGTGCCTCGCTGAAACTGGTCCTCCCGTCGAGGCTGGAATTGCCAGCTACCGCTTTCAAGAAGGTCGCCGAGTCGGCCCTCGAGTAGCCCCTGCAAAAGCACAGCGCATGAAGCTGGGGCAGTTGGCACCGGCAACCCACCCCCGAGAGCTCACTCATCGCCCCCCGCGACGAAAGCCTCGGCTTCTTTCGTAATTGCCTCGCGCGCGCGCTAAGCAAGCAGACTCGAAATCCTCGTTCAATTAACATAAGCAGCCCACGCGCCCTGTCGTTGTTGTTTGACTCCCCCCTCATAATGGCCAATTAGAGCCGCGCGGCCGGTTCGCCCCGCCGAGGGCGTAATTCAGGCCGGCCGCCGTATGCTCACTGGCGAGCCCGGGAGCGAGAGAAGGAAAAGGATATAGAGGCCGGAGTAGCGCATAAGTACACGCGAATAAAGTACGTGGAGTGTAGACCCACCAGCGTCTCAGGAAGTCGGCGTAGCCAGTCCCGGGTGCGCCCTCGCCCAGGATGCCATGCAGCATGCTTATCAAACACGCACCTACGGTCGAATACATGCATTATACAATCGTTATTAGCGAATTATTATCTCCCTCTCGGTATAAAAGGGTCAAGAAAACTACTTTTTTCTTTCACAACATAGCTAAAGCTAAAGGTAAATACATTAGGGGAGCAGATGCATATTGTAATATGAAAGCAGTAAAGCCTTTTTTATCTAGCGATCAAAGACTGAAGCGTAATGTTTAATGAAAGTCTCGGCCGGTACCTTTCTTATAAGTGTCGGAGAGATCGAACGCTTCGATGCGAGTGCGATTGACCGGCGAATCGAGGGCCTTTGAGATCTGGTAGCCGTCGCTCTCCATCACGTCCATTAGGACGTCGACCAGGAAATCCTCGGAATGGTCCAAGCTCGGGTCAATCTGCACTGTCGAAATAGCCGCTCGTTACAAGAGAGGCTAATTTATTTCTTTTTTTCTTTCGCGACCATCTAAAGTCACTCTTTTAATTTCACGTATTTTATCGTATCTTATTAGTTCAGAAAAGTCACGAAAGGTCCGGACAAATTGAGAAATTTTTTTCAAATTAAAGGAGTGCGATGCGAGTCACGTGCGACACGATAAATTCGGAGCTGAGACAGATGCGGGTGATTAGCGCAAAAACTTGCCTTGTCGAGTAGAGCGTACTGCAGATAGAGGACGGAGCCCTCGATGTACCAAGCGTCGGTCCAGTTTTTCGCGTTGACCAAACCGCCAAGCCACTGATGGGCCACAAGTCCTACCAGGCTGCGCAGTGCCTCGGCTTTCTCGAACGACGGTGCGCCGTTCTCGGTGTAAAACAATAAATCCCTGCAGCAACAAATTATACATTTCGTGAAATTCATCGAACAAGAAAGTATTATTCATTTCGAGAAAATTGAAGCAGCATAAAAAATGTTGATGATAACTGTTAAATTATGCAGTAAAACTTAAATACGAGAAAAGTCAAAAGTTCAATGACAGTACGTATCAAGTGGATTTTACTGTATTTATTTCTTGCTTGTTTTATTTTCACTGTAGAATTACTTACCTCATGACAATCAATCCGGGCGCCGAGAGACCATCGAAGTCGACGGGAAGCGCCGCGAGTTCAATCTTCTCTGCAGGTCGCTCGACCCGCCCGAGGGCAGCAGCGCACGTCTCGAGTGTCGGTTCGATCTTATCCATCAGGTACAGGTCCCTGGGCTCGCGTCCGGCATCGCCGTAGCACGTCATACCGCTTGCCGCCGAGCCGCTCGACTCCACCTCGGCGAGGAGGTCGCTGGCGCCAACGACGAAGGCCAGGTTGTGCGGCAACATGGACGGAGTAGCCGCGAAAGTATCCGCTACCACTTCCTCCGAACTGCGATTTTTTTTTTTTTTATTTTAGGTCGTAGTAGGAGAGCGTTACCCGCGGTAGCGGGCATTTTCGTGAGTTTCAAGGGATCGCGCGGGTACAAGTCGAGGGTAATGTTTGAGCGGGGAGAGAGGCCCGGTGGCGATTTAATCAAGCTCGGAAACGTCAAACTTTGCTTCTAAAGGGTTAACGCAGCAAGTTAAGTGGCACCGGTAACCTAATATTAATTATCTCAACTGAGCTCCGTTTCGGACAAACACGTCGTGAGAAACTTATTTCATAGTTAACTTATTAAACTGCAATTGGTCAAGTTGGATGCTTCAGTGCCGTTAGCTTAAACGACTGCTGAGCGATTGCTACTTTAACATAAAGATACGTACGAATGATTTAAACTGCAATGAGCTCCGAAAACGGTGTATTATTTAGCCAATATTTCGGTATAGTCTAATGGCCCTCTTAGCTACACAATTTTATTTGACTACCGATAAATCAAGTAAATTTTAAAACAAATTATTATCGTTCGCCCTCGCGAAAGAAAAGAAAAAAAGCTCGCGAGTAGCGCATAAGAAAATGCATTTTTAAACTCTTCTGTCGAGTGCCGCTCGTCGGGCTGCTCCCCGAGAAAAATGTCAAGTGTCCGTATACTTACGAGTAGTTCGTATTCATCAGGGGAGTATTTGAAAGCACTTTAGTGTCTCGCGGATGCAGCAGCGTCAGGACAAAGGTCGCCTTCAATTTCGCTTCGTCGAGCGTCGGGAAGAGTCGGGGCGCATTTGAGGGCTTCAACTTCGACACTAAAAGCAGCCTGCCGACGAAATGGAGTATTAGAAAATGGCTATCTCTGAGAGGCTGGCATTGATCGAAAAATTAATCCGACGTTCGATGCGTCGAAAGCCTATCTCTTTGGGGAAACTCGTCTGTATATATGAAAAATATACTAAACTACTAAACTGGTTTTGTCAATTTTATTCCTTTTTATAAAATATGATTATTTAAAAGAAAACATTTTTTTTTACACAAAATTTTTATTTACGTACTTTTAAGAATATAGAATTTTATGTTTCAAAAAAACGGTAGGTTTCAGTTTTGAAAAAATTGTAGAAGTCAATTACTTTAGTTACTACTTCCTTTTACTTAAAATGGAAAAGAAAAAACTTATGTTACTATTCACCGACGAAAGAAAAAAAGCGCGCTTACCTGCTTCCGTTATTTTTTGAAAAATCCTTCACAAACATTACCCTATCGTCCACTTCAGTTTCATACTCAATTTCTAACAAGTAATTTCCGTGGCGCAACGGATTTTCCAGGAAGATCACGTAATCAGAGCCAGCCACATCCGTTTTGTTGCCATTGATTTTGAGCTCCGTCCTGAAGCTCGACTCATTCACCATACGCAGCGACGACGTGGCCGTTCCATCGCTTGCTTCTGAAAGCGGTGATTATTGAAAAAAAAGTTTTAATTCAACTCCATCGAGAGTTATATTTTCTCAATAGATATCCTTTCGATTGAATAGAATCTTGTCTCACGTTAATTAAATTGATTTTATTTTATTTTATTTTCATAGGGGAGAGCGGGACATAGCGGGCCGTGGGGCAATGTGAACCTTTGCGGCATAGTGGGCCACCCCATTTGCTCTGAAACATATTTATTAACAAGTCTCATTGAAAATAAAGCATTTTGAAAGATTATCATTTTTACATTG
>JAXIUT010000048.1:8783457-8815767 GCA_035586675.1 Eurytoma californica
CCTGAGACTGTGCATTCTTCCTATCGAAGGTGAAAGGAACCTCTTGTAAAAATTTCAGCAAAATCCATGACCCGGAGGTGAGATACTCTCCTAGTCAGTAGTATGAATTTCATACTATCACAGGGATACATATTAATGTACTAGAAGCGATTCAGCACAAAAGATGCTTAGCGTATCGATTTTACATCCAAAATTTTGTAAAACATAAATTAATATATGATACAATGTATTGCAATCAATATTATCGATTTTACTAGAGTGCATTTTTTTACCTTCAAATAGAATGAAACAATAAAAAATAATTGTACAATAAATTTGTGTGTTTTGAAGAACGAAACTTACTTTACAATAACTGAGCGAATTTCCGGAGCCACGGTGAAATTCCTCGCGATATCTCGCGGGCAGAACGTGTGTAACCTTGGACCTTCTGAATTTGCATTGGTCTTGTTGTACTCGTGTACAGTAAGGTTCCATGCAGTGCACGGCCCTGCAAATAAAAATAACGCGCATATAAACAAAACCGACTTCCTACTAGTTTCACAAAGTCCTTCAGTCAATAAATTTGTTTTCTGCGCGGCGAATTTTCAGTGTATTCGCTTCAACTACTTCATCCTCACATTTTTCTTTGTTTTTGTTTATTTTTTACGGGTTCGTATCCTTATTGAAACTAGAAGAATTATTAGAAATATTTAAATGATGTTCTAAGAATAGAACGATTGTTAGGAAGATTTAAATAATGTTATAAAATATTAAAATACAAGGTGTCACAAAAGTCTTGGATTACTTAAAAACTTTGATAATTGGCGATATAGAAAAACTGCTTGACATAGGATTTTTTTAAGAGATTTGTGGTCAATAAATTTGGTTTATATACGCGAATCCTTAATTTCGATTTAAAAGTTTTAAAGAGCAAGAAGTTTTGCCTTTCTAAATTTATCCATTTAAAGGGTTAAAGATACCCGTAATGAATGAAAAAATAAACGTGAGTTACTATTTTACGTACAACAGTACAGTGAAATTGTCAACTCAAAAGCCTAGGCTCCCAGGTTTACTAATCTATGAGCCAGTTTCTGAACATATCATTTTCCGCTCCTTCGGATATTTGAAGTCAGAAGTAGGAGTTTTTGGTTAAGCTAAAACATAGGTTAATCATTCCATAGTCAGTCTTGGATATCCCAAACTCTTTATGTCAAACATTTTATCTCCGGAAACTTGTGAGTAAAGTGATATCTTTATTCACTTTTGAGTTTTGCTGAATATATATTATAGTAAGCGGGCCATTTTTTGCTACAGCGAGCGGCAAAACGTTGCTTTGCTTCATTTTTTTTACAGCGATGCACTTTAGTCATGACTTGAAGCAAATTTTTCGCTGGCTGCAATGCTTACGTCGACCCAGTTTTTTTTAGCGGGAAGTATTATTCTTTTTTTCAAGGAACTTTTCTCTCTCATTCGGAAATAAAGAAGAGTATCTGACCGACTTAAGTGAACAAATTTGCGCTTAAGTGACTATTTTATGCAATGGCTAACTCTTTAAGCGATTTTACTTGTAGCTGGCTTATAAAACGGTAGTTTGAAAAAACATTTTTTCTTTAAAGAAAAGTTTATTTAAGAATTGTAGATTAGTATTTGAATTTATTTTGATATATTGAAAAAATATTTTTATTATTATTATATTTAAATATTATCAGCTGTATATAGCATCAAAAGAATTATCCTTTTTCAAAAGTCCATAACAAGATTTCGTTGTTCTATGTACCTGTATTGAGATTATATCACAATCAATATTTATACAAATTTTTATTTTGACAAGTCACTATTTTATTAAACACCATTTGTTATTTGTCTTTACAGCATTTGTCATTTTCACTGTGCAGAAAAGTGGAGGATACGGTATATACTAAACCAGTATTTATGTATGCGTTTAATGATTATATAAACTAATGTAAAATCTTTGATTTGATGCAGGAATGTTATAAAAAGATATTGCCTGTTTTGAGAATAAAATTTAATTCTTTTCGTGAAATGCGAATCGGTTCATGAATACAATCGAACATTCATTTTTTAATATAATTTTTACTAAATGTGTCTTCAGAAAACATGTCAATAAAATGAAAAACCAGATACACAGTTTCTGGAGCCCATTGAATTTGTTGAAATAGCACTATGATGCAGCCTTTAGTTTCTGAACAAAATTGCCCGTGGTTGTAAGATGCAATGATAAATAGTTTTCAAGTTGTGGACGGTAAACTGTTAGTTAGTCAGATATTTACATCAACAGGTTGATCGATTATATTAAATGGTTGTACGTTTCATGGTCATGTTCAAGGTCATTTCAAGGTAAATACAGTCTTTAAAAAATCTTTTTCAATTAACCTTAATTCACCCGCACAATTTCTGGTATTAGTATACCCAGGCTGATTCCTTACCTTAATCAGTGGAATTTTTCGTTGTCTTCGTGGTGATGTTCCTTTTCGTAATTGGCCAAGGACAGAACCTCGCTTCAAATAGCGACTAACTATGACCTTGCAGATAACTTCAATATTTGTAGTTATTTCTGACCTTGAGCTTAATTTTGAATTGGCATTGAGGACGAAATTGAGTTCAGTAGTCAATCAACTTCTAATTGACATTGAAGTGACCCTGATAATACTTACTATAGTTATAATTTAAAAAAAGTATGGTATGTAACTATCAAAGTTATTTATAACATTCCTCGGATTAAGAAAAAGGAGGAGCATTAAGAAATCGATTTAACCTTTCAATGACCTTCACAATCACCACTAAACATATGGTCAAGTAATTACCTTAAGGATTATGGCCTGACAAAGTCCGAAATCCGTTTCAAATTCGTTGTCGACAAAAGTGACCGATTACCTGACACATTTTTAAAAATTATTGGAAAATTTATTTACCTTTGAACCATACAATCGTAGAAGGTTCTTTTATTCAGGAAGGCACTAAAACATATTGCATTTTAAGCCAATTCGACTAGGGGCTCAAGTTTCCCAAAAGCTGAGTGTCTAATGCTAGTGCATAGTCCTATTCTATCGTAAAAAATTATAATTCATGGATACAAGGGTTAAGCCGATAAGCTATCGTTTTACATAAAGTCCCTATCAGTAACTAAATTTATGCGCGAATACTGAAGAAATCTTCATTATAGCAGCTACTTAAACTTTTTAAACTATTTCATACAGCCAACAAATTCTAAACGACTACTAGCACATCCGTAAGATAAAAAAAAAGTGATAACGTACTGGTTTGTGAGGACTCGATTTGTATAACGAGTTCGCGATTCGCCGGCGAGTCGACGATGTAAGTGCACTTTTGCTGGTAGTAGTGGTTGAGGGCGAAACTGAAGTTGGCCGAGTAGCCGGCCTGAATCTCGCCCTCGAGCCTTCCTGCTTCGTGGGCGCCGCAGAAGCTGTCGTCCGCGAACTTGTACTCGGCCGTGAGATTAAGACCCGCGTGGCTCGATTTCGACCACTCAATGTACACTGGCGTCGTGCTCCAGAACTCCACCGGTAGCCAGTCCTAATTGAACAACATATTTTACGTTAACAATGGACGCACTGTTAAAGGAAGACTCTATTTGAGACTGATCTTTATTAGAATAAAAGAAATGATTGAAAAAACATCCTCACATAATACATTTATTTGTACATTTTAACAAATTAAAAAAGAATGGAAAATTTAAACTCATGTAATTGTGATAAGTGATTAATCAATTGAATAATTTTAATTTTCTTTCTTTAATAATTTCATGCCATTTTCTCAATTAACCAGGGAACAAATTTCAGTAAATAAGCACTTCATAACAATTTTCACCCATCATTTTAGTAGCTGGGTATTTATCTTTAATTGCCGAATTAATATAAAGAATGTATAAAACATTCTATTAAACATTTATGAAGGTACAAGACATCTTATTAGTTTACAAGGCGTTTGTATGACATCCATTCGTTAAATTTAGTCTAACTTGTTTACGTCTAACGTACATTTGTTATAGTCAATCTAACTTATGTCAATGCGTCATTATTAACCTGAATTGAGACGGATCTACTAAAGTTTGTACTTCCTGGTGAAAAGCATATACAAATTTTTTATCAGTCTAGCAATACTACAATAACTAAAACTAAAAAAAAACAAAGCAACAACAGATCGATATTTATATACACATTAATCAACCAAATAGCATAGTAGTAACGTACATTATTCGATTGAAATTTATTTTAAAAAAAAGATGCATTCACTTTAAACAATTTGTACTGTTGCGCGAAAATAAAATGGCAAAAGAATGCCTGACAATTTGCAGCTCGTTGATTTTACACGTAACATTAATCTTTCGTATCTAAAACGCGTATTGCGCAATAACGAAAATTACTCGAACGAAAGAGCGACGTTTAAAAAAAAAAAAGGAACACAGCAGCGAGTAAAAATATTTGTTCAGGAAAAGGCGCGTTAATATTCGGACGCGGGGGTGAAATCGGCGGACTCACTCGGTTATTTCCACAGAGACACGCCAGCGTGTTTCCGTGGGGTCGCGAGACGAGCAGTAGATGATCGATGTTGTCCAATGATTCATTGCTCGCGCAGCGGCAGCCCTGGTCGCCGCACTGCGTCGTACACTGGTTGTCGTTAGTCTGGTTCATCGTGCTGTTCAACTATTTTTTTTCAAGAGAAGAATAATTTTAATTAAAGTGACGTTTTTATTGAGGATTTTGTTGGTATGATTGAGGAGGGATTTAGATGCGGAACATTTAGTTTACCGTGATAATGACCGCCTGATTGGCGGCTGGAATGAAGTGCTGTTTGCATTTTATGTTCCCACTCAGGCCGGTGAAGCGGTTCATTTTGGGGTGGACCACTGTACCCGTCCTCGGTGAGCTTAGACCGTAATATTCAACGTCGCAAAAAGTTTTAGGTTGCTGCGTGCCGGATTCACGCTCTGTAACAATTTTTAATCATTTATTTCAATTTGACTTTTGAAATAATTTGAATTGTTCGTTTAAAGTTTAGATCTCTTATGTGAGATTTTGTGTTAGTATATGCAACAACTTTTTAAGTAAGAATCACTTAAGAATCTCTCGTAACAATTAATGCTCAACTGCAAGATCGTATTTTTTACTAAAGTATATTACAATGTTGTTTCGAGTCCTGATATGCAATGAAAGAAAGCGAATTAGTTTAGCTAATTAATAATGTTTCATTTATTTTCCTGTTACGTATTTTTTTTTCATCTTATCTTTTGTGTTCTCCGTATTCATTTCGATAAGCATATTCTTTTATATTTATCTCTACAGTGGCGTTCTTTGTTTGATACTTTTTATTCTCATATTTTCATATTCTTCAAGATCACTGTACTAGCTTATCGATGATCATTTCTATACCAGGCTTTTCGATTCGACGATTTAGATTGAAAATAATTCGATACCCTTCTACTTTACTGAGACCTATACTTGAGTCTTTCTGTAACCGTCTGAAAAGCCTTGAGATCTAGACTTTCTCCTTTGTGTTTTCAATGTTTCGGTAACAAAAAACAAACTACTACTTTTTGTATGTTTTTTCAACCTTACAAATAATAATTATCTTTTAACTGTAGGTATAGATAATAAATACAGATTGTAAAGTTTGTTCTATAAATTTTGAAATCAAGTCACCCGCTTGTCGCGATAACGAAGCTCTGCTTTTCCTATTTCACGATTGGAGAACCTCCCATCTCTCAGCTATCATCGAGTGTTCAATCCCATAAAAAATCTTCAATGTGCAAATAACCCGCTCGCGAACGCGTCCGCAATTTTTTGCGCAAATACTCGTAAAGCTATGAAAAATTCTCCATCGAGTGCAGTGGTGGAGTGGCAAATGTTACGAGCGCAATCAACTAGAGTTGACGAATAACAAAGCTTAATGAACCGGGCTTGAAATTAATATCTCTAAAGTAACGAAAACATCGAAAAATACGCGAGGCATTATCACGACGAGTGCAGGGTGAGTTTTTAATTAAAAAAGCACAAAGGAGGGACGCCGAAATCACAGGACTCGCGAATTCACTTAATCATCGCCAATGCAAATAGACGCACGCTCCCGCGCGTCTGGGCATACCGGTAACTTTTCTACTCGACAGCTCGCTGGCGCCCGTCCCTCGTGGACATTTTTTTTTTATTTTTCATCCATCTCGATGCGTTTTTTTTTCGTCGTTCCGGCGACTCAGCTTGATTGGAATTCCTATCAGAGTCAATCCAGTTTACAAGCAGGCGAAGCGAGGGATTTTTCATTCGCCCTTTTGGTCGAGCACTGATGAGTAAATCGGTTATTATTCGCGACGTGCACCACTAACGTAAATCGCAGCGAGAATTAAATTCGCGCGTGAAAACTGATTGAATTTTTAATTCGAATTTTCACCTTCATTCGTTTGAAGAGAAAAGTTGATTAAAAAATCTGCTGTTATACTGAAGAAGCATTTTGGAATCTAAAAGAAGTCACTTCATGCATGAAGTAACTCAAAGAATTATCTTTACAAATAAATATTGTTAGTGTATACGAAAAATACATGTAAGATTTTACCTACAGATAGGGTAGGTCAAAAATATAGCAACTCTTGAACAACTCATCAGGAATTCATTTTGCGGAAAAATGATAGACACAAAAGTATTAGGAAATCTCCCTGACTTTTCGATGATGACTCTGGATTTGACCTTGACCATGACCTTTTGCACTCTTTTGTGTCTAACATTTTTACACAAGATGCATTCCTGATGAGTTGTTAAAGGGTTTTTATATTTTTGACTCAACCTGTATATTATATTTGTATTTTATATGGTATTAATTGTGAATCAAGAGAGGACCGTCACGCCTCCTCTTTTTTATTTGGAATAAAGACAGCGCGTTTTTCTGTTTGTACTTGCTCATTATGAGTTTATCTGACTATTACCCTATTAATAATAACAAATGTCCTTCAAATTTTAAATCCGGTATGACGCTCAAATAAAATTTAGAAAAAAAACTTTAATCAATACTGTTACCAAAACCATCAAAGTTAGACAGGTATATAGGTGACTCTTGACGAGCGCGTACATTTAGTCGACAGTAAGACCCTCAGCGAGCTTCCACGGTGCCGGCGAATTGCCCAACGATCTCGCGCTTGCGGGATTAGAGGCTAATCTGTATCAGCTAGATCCAACTTACGCGCTCGGCTCGGTTCGCGATTTCTCAGAATGCGAGCTCGCGCGTATCCGAGACATTATCTTCCCGTTAGACGGATCGCTGATCTTTCAAGTGAGTTGCTACTCCCCTCCTCCACGCATGGTTTAAGTTTGTTAGTGTCCTTGAAACTCTTCTTCAACAACAATTGAGTTTTGATTGAGAGAAATTCTAACTGAACGGGGTGTCCTTGTTAGGCCATAGTTACTGAGTATTTCAGATGACACGTGGCGCAGTTAGCAAAGAAACAAACTTACTTTACGTTGGATTTTCTTTCTCCAAAGTGAATGCACACCACTTGTACCATTACGCAGATTTAAATTCATGATTTAGAAAAAACAAAAGGACCGTTAATTCTTAGAAATTGAAAACTGCAAATTTTGGTGTAGGTTAATTTGCATTCATCTAGCTTTTAGAGAAAAATCTTGAATTTTGTGAGGATTCATCTTTGTTAGCAAAAATGATGATAGTGCATTGTAAATCATTTTTTGAAACGTTTTTACTTCAATAGTTTTTCAGAAGATTTAATTTATTTTGATATATGCGTGTGAGTCAAATGTTTTAAATGTCTTTTTAAGAGGTCATTATTAAATAATTTATATTCGCTACTATTAAAATTTTACAACTTTTTTCATTATATATGGTGGCCCAGACCATCCGTGCACCCCCTTCTAAAATCTAAAATAAAAGATTATATGAAAAATGAATGAGATTAAAGTTGCTGATCATTGAACTGCACTAATTAGGTGACCTTGTCTATGACCTTCAAGGTCATTCTAAGGTTATTTGAAAGACAGCTGTATTTTTTTAAATAGAAACAGATCATTTATTACATGTTGGGTTTGGTTGGATTAGATTTTAAGCCAACAATGTATTTTCACATAACCATATATTTTAGATTTTAGGAAGGATGAAAAAGTGAGCTGGATCACTCTGCAGATGCATTGATGTAGGATGGGTATACGGTTAAATTTACAAAACAAAGAATATGATATTTGAGAGCAATATGACTAAATAATTTATTAATAAACTCGTTAAGTATGTCATCCTCACCATTATGAAAATAATAAGTCACATCCATAAAGTCCTCGTTATTGGCTCGCGAGAGAACGATTGTCATATTTCTGCTCATGGACGAGAACCTCTTCTTCTCGACATGCCTGAAACAAAAATCATACCCGTCAACATTCAAACTTCTTCATAGATCAAAATGCCGTAAAACGGTCAAATCGACTTTCCGTCACAACAACTTCCGTAACGGAAAACCTCGAAGCGTAGTTTATAATCGTTGAACTCCTAGTCCCAGATCCTCAACAGTCGCTTAAATAAGTGATATCTTTCAGAAGTGAAAGCGTCGAAGTTCTCTCCACTGGAGAGCCGCTGACTCGAGGTTCAAGGCCTTTTGAAAATTGCACGACGTCGCGTTGCACCCGCGAGCGCGTGAAACTTCGCCGAGGAGGTGCGGATTCCGGGGAGGGGGACACATTATCAGCCGCGACTCCGCGGATCACTCATTTGTCTCTCCCTTTGTCTCTCGCGGGGGGGGGGGGCAATTCTGAATTTAGATCGGTTTTGACGAGGACGACGAGCTCTCGAGCCTCGGAATTCCATTTTGGCGTCAAGAATGTCTGCCTGCGCGAGCGACCTGACGAGCCTCGCGTGACGGATGAATCGGGAGGATGGATGGTCCGTGAAACGTCGATGTCGTGTCAAATTTTCGTCGGATCAGCGGTTTTGTTTGTGCATTTGATTGTCATTTTTTTTACTCTGAACTACGTCGCGCCTGGCGTTCGTTTGAATTTGAATTAAGCAATTAATGCATTCGCAGAACAATTGATATCAATTAGTTGGCAGGGAATGGGATTGATGAAAACTTTGTAAATGGGATTACTTCTTGTTAGCATTACATTGTTCACTGTTGTGATTAAAGTATTGTAGATTTCTATTTGGCACGCAGATTCATCAGTATTCAAACTTTCATGACACGTTTATCTGTTAAACTTTTCAATCATAAGTTATTTTTTAAAACGATGCGTTTGCACATGCTGCTTACAAATTATTCAACTCATTTTTCTCCCAGAGTTATGAATGTTATGAATGCAATTACTTCAAATTCAAAGCAGATATTTTTTGCTTTACGAAGGGGGATGCAAATTTATTTTTTCGAAATTTTTTTTGATTACTTAAAAAGAAATAAATAATAACTAATAATAAATTAATAACAAATATTTTAAGCCTAATCTCATTTGGATTGATTAAAAATTGTGGTCTGGAGTTGTCATGAAAGGAAACAATATTCGACAACTCATATCTCAGTTTCCAGATGGAATTATGACTCCAGCTGAATAAAAATGAGTAAAAAATGTTATAAACTATTAATATACAATATAAATATAATTTTTAATCTGAAACTCTTTTCTCAGGAAAATAGCTAAGAAATTCGGTTACATGTCCCATAGTCACTTAAATAACATGGAAATACTTGAATAAGCAAAACTAAAGACATTACTACGATATTTTTAATACTCATATTTAACTATACATAACTTATGAAAAAATAAACATTTTTTAACGCACAACCTCTCAAGTTAAAGGTCTTTTTCTCTTCTTTTATTTTCTTTTTTGGTGTACTTTTTAGGTGAACTTTTTAGGATATTTTTGTAGGAGCAAAATCATAGTCAAATAATTATATTAGAAATTTTAGAAAAAAAACAACTGTAGGGACCTATTGTGTGAAAATTTTTTACTACTAGACTGATATTGTGGCTTTCTTGTCAGTAATTCTTTGAAGGAAGATTTTAGAAAACGATACTAAATTTGAAAAAAATGTTCTTTTACATACATCTTGCTCTTTTTTAAAATACAACAACACCAGTTAATCAAACAAGTGAATAATCAAACGAAGACATAATGCGAATATTAAAAGTGAAAGAACAAAACCAATCTCGGCTCATCCATCAAAGCACTAAGAACAAGCGGTAGAGCAAGGGTCCGGTACGTCGCTGGTACGCGGGTAATAAATCACCGGGTCTCACCGTTACGGGGCGAGCAATTATAAAAGCACTCGGAAATTTCGGGGCGAGTTTGAGACTCCGGAACACGCGGCGGCCGGATGTTTCGGAGAGGGACGCGGGGCGCCCCCGGACGCGCGTTTCGCCCTGACCGCGTCGCTTCCGCCTCCGGAACGGGCGGTTCGCCGTATTCTCGCGCGGAAAACGCTGATTGCAGCGCGACGTCCCGCGATATTCCTCCCGACTTCTGGGAACCTACGTTAGTGAAAAAACCGTGACAATTAAAATTTCGAAATTTTATTTTACTCTCGCATTTTAATTTGGTAAACATATACCTAAGCGATGTAAACTTTTAGGTTTTTATAAAATTAATATCGGACGATTTGTATTATCAAGAATTATAAAATTGTCTATACATTTACAGTATTCTTATTTCAAAGAACTGAAAGTAAACGCTGCGTTGAATTCAAATAAAAGAAACTCGGAGTTTCATCGTAGTTTTGGACTCTTCAGTAATAAAGAGCCACTGAAACCTGCTTTTTACTTTTTTATCCCATTTTTATCTGGTTCATGTGAATTTGAATGAAGCTCTGTCTATTTACAAGTGTAAACTGTAACTAGTATTTGCGTTGGCTTAATCACGTATTATTTGGGCATAAAGATGAGCACAGGGAAAGTGCATAGAAGGCACGTATTAAAACAGACTGGCAGTCGGTGTGACTAGCGAAGTTGTGTTTTCGCCGAATAAGCTTTTCATGCCACGTGTTAGCTAAGTTCGCGATTACTGAAGAACAACATTTTTAAAGTATATGAGAATTGATCTCATGGACAATTTTCTTTTGAGTGTACTTGATTTTAACAAGAAAATTTTAATTTTACGATCTTGAAACAGATATTTGATGAATTACTATTTGCTTAATGGAATTAGGTATTGACCTGATTATTATCATTTATACAGTTTAATTTTATCATTGACATATTTTTCATGAATTCCTTATTTTATGTTTTAGCATTTTGTTTTTCCATCGGTTCAATCATTTCCAAGTGTTCCATAATTCTCTCTTCCGTTGCATTGCGTATCGATTTGTCCTGTTCATGAAAACATTTACTAAAATTAAGAAATGTAAGCAGAGGCTATTCACGACAGATAATTACGTGCAGCTGAATTGTTAAGCGTAATCTTAGTGAATTTCACGGAGTTAATCGAGCATAGAACGGAATCAATGCAGTAGTCTAATTGAAAAAAAATATTTTAAAAAGCTCATTATCATGGCTCGGCAGGAGGTAACGGGTACTCGACTAAAAAGTAGGCAATCGATTAACACCGATAATTGCATCCGGTGGCAGGAGGACCGAACTCCCTCTCTCTTCCTTCACCTCTCTCTCCCTCTCTTATTCTCTCGCCATCCCTCCCTCCCTCCCCCTCCCCCCCTCTCTCTCTCTCTCTCTCTGTCTCTCTCTCTCTCTCTCTCTCTCTCTCTCTTTTTCTTTTCATCTCCTGGACAAGGAAGTGCACAACGCCAGCAGCAGTATCGTGCTAGTCCCGAGTCCCCGTGTAAGTGACTCATCTCCTCGAGCGCTGCGGCTGCTTCTACGTGTGCAACGTGATTCACAGCGGGAACGGAGCTGGGAGCTGCAGGAGAAAGAGTAGGACGACGAAAACCGAGCCGAGAAAGAGAAAGAAAAAAAGAGGCGAAGCAGGAAAGAAAGAGAAGGCTCGACGGCGACGGTGAAGGTGTGTGCTGAGTCCGCTGTTGCTGCTGCTGCCGCCGCTGCTGTGCGCTCCGTGCATCCTCTTGCCATCGCAGCGATACATTTCGTAACGTGCGAGAAATCGCCCAGGTACTTGCGAGAACCACTGGAGATTTTTGAAGAGAGAGGAAACTTTCGTTTTTTTTCATACGTACCGTAAGCTCCCGGTTTTTTTCTTCGTTCCGGTTTTTTTTTTTTTTTCGCTCCGTGAAAAAGTGTCTACTCGACCCTGGAGCGCAAGGCATCCTCGTTCGCGACTCCAAGGTGTGTTTCGTTTCACTGTTTCGGAGAAAACGTCCAGCGGGCAGCGACGGCGTATACGTGACTGTGTGTGAGTGTGCAGTTGAAGTTAAATTCTCCCAGATTATATTTGAGTAGTTCTTAATTTATGGAATATATATAGGCATATTGGAGGATGCAAGTATTATTTTCAAGTTCTTTAGGCCATCCGTGTTGGATATTAAAATGTCTGTAGAATTTGCTATACAATATTATCATCATTTGTTGTATGTACAGTGCAGCTGGATAAAAATAATTTAGTTATGGTTAAAGCCCAACCTTGAGGAATATTTGCTTAAACAGCTGGTGATAATAGGACAAAGTTAACAAAATATGCAATTTTGTTTTTTCGTATTCGTTTGATAAACTAATTTGACGGATAGTAATTTCAATATTAGCTTTTGTATTAAATTTTCCTAAGCTTATTTTAGGAAAATTTTTTTATCACATCTTTTTTACATAAAGCGTTTATAATGTACTTATAAAAAAAGAAATATTTCAATAAATTTATAACTTGATTGAATAATTGATAATTATTAAAGTAGCTTTTTGTAAAAACAGATTATTTGTATGTACTTTTGTTTTACAGATTATGTACTTAATCTAACCTTGAAATATTGATTTCAAAAAACTGTATTGACATATATTTTTTTATTAGGATAGTAATCCTGCGTTTGAAATATAAATTATTCTTAACTTAAATAATTATTAGTTTTTAATGCTTATAAAAAATGTAGTAAAATGTGTGACTCATTCATAATTACATCATTATGTCAATATTTAAGAATTTTCTTAGCAGATTATACTTGATCATTCTATTTTCTTTATAAATACCAATGAAATGCTCCTCTTTATTATTGTATAAAAATAAATAAAACTGAATTATAAAACATATGTATTTTTACCTTACAGATAGCATAACGCCATAACTGTCCTTTGGCATGCTTGTCTTTGTGAGGCAAGTATGATAGTTTGGTAAATTGATTATTATTAAAGAATGCTGAAGGACGTTGAGGCTGGACCAGGAGGATGCAGCGGCATTACTTCCTCTGCAGGGTGGAATAGGCCTCAGAGGCTGATTCCACGATTTTCTCTGAGGAGACTTTTATATTCCAGTCCGTTGTTACGATGGCGTATATCCAGGCCTTCCACCTCTGGCAACAAAAGGAAAAAAGGTACACAGATCTGCCAAAATATTAATACAAACAAATAATATTTATCTTACTGCATTGACAAACATAGAACAATTAAAACTGGAAATTTACAGAATTTATATAAAATACTTCACATTATGCATCAACATCATTTAGTAAAAATTTATTATTTATGACTTAGATATTATCTACTACCAGTGTATTGGAGAAAAAGTTTTTATCTTTATTTTTAATATCTCATTACAGCCAAGGACACATCAAACGAATTTCCAGATATGGAGAAAGGTGAGGCCAAGATTAATAATGGCCCCAATCATTCGCAATTCCACAATGTGGATTTACAAAGAGCTTCCAGTAAGGGGTCTGTGCTTTCAACAGCAGGAAAGGTAGACTTTCATTTTTGTCTTTAAAAGAATTAAATTTAAAAATAAAGAACTATACATAACAATATTTTTAATTAGAGCACTGAAAATGGAACATTAGAATGTCCTCTTTGTTTGGCTGAACTTCCAGTAGAATTATTTCCTGTAATACAATCATGCCATCATCGAAGTTGTTATGACTGCTTTCAACAGTATCTTAGAGTTGAAATTTCTGAATCTAGAGTCAATATAGCTTGCCCTGAATGTTCTGAACCTTTACATCCAAACGGTACAATATAGATAATTCAGTTTATTAATAAATAATTGTGCTAATTAGTTGAACAAATATTTAATATTTTGTTTTATACAGATATTCGAATGATATTAAATGACCAAATACAGCTTGAAAAGTATGAGGATTTTATGGTTAGACGAGTCCTTGCTGTAGAACCTGACGCAAGATGGTGTCCAGCACCAGATTGCAGTTTCGCTGTGATAGCTGCAGGTTGTGCTTCATGTCCAAAACTTCGATGTGAAAGACCTGGTTGTGATTCTTATTTCTGCTATCACTGCAAAGCACGGTGGCATCCTAATCAGACATGCGATGCTGCAAGAGCACAACGTTCGCAGTACTATGAACGTAGTTCATCTCTCAGTTTTAGCCAAAGCGACTCACAACACAGTAAGACACTTTGCTAATTAATGATAACTTTACTGTAAAAAATTTATTATTTATATGAATATAAATTCATTATACTTTTAGGAGATGATATTAAGCCATGTCCACGATGCCAAGTTCTTATAGTTAAAATGGATGATGGTAGTTGCAATCACATGACATGTGCTATGTGTGCTGCAGAATTTTGTTGGCTTTGTATGAAGGAAATTAGCGACCTTCATTATTTAAGGTAAGAAAATGTTATAAACGTGTGCAATAAAAAAATTAAAGATATCGTGATATTTTAAAAATTAGAGTGCTAAAATATTTTTTTATGAATCATCAAAAGACTCGTAAGCAGAAATTGATTAAACATGTAATGTAAGAATTATATTCATGAAAATACATTATATAAATTACTGGAAATCAATTGTTTTTAAAATTTTAAGTATTTTTGAATATTTAAATTTCTTTATGAAGTACAGAAAATGTTAAAAAAAATTGTAGAAATTATATAATACCATTGTTTAAATTTCAGCATATAAAATTAATTTAACATTAGTTTCTTATTCGATACATATTTAATGACGTATTGATAAGTAAATTATTTTAATTTACAGTCCGTCCGGTTGTACATTTTGGGGCAAAAAGCCGTGGTCTCGAAAAAAGAAAATCTTGTGGCAGTTAGGCACACTAGTGGGAGCCCCAGTTGGCATTGGCCTTGTAGCTGGCATTGCTGTACCCGCAATGATTATAGGTATATAACAAGTTTAAGCTCACTTCTATACAGTTGCCTTTAAGTCTCTTATACCACTTTAAGTACTTAACTAACATCTATTTTGTAGGTATTCCCGTTTGGGTTGGTCGAAAGATATATACAAGGTACGAGAAAGCTAACAAACACAAGAGAAATGCATTTGTTGCCGGAGGTGTTACAGCATCGGTAAGTTTAACAAATACATTTTCACGCTCACTTTGTTAAGTAGTATTTTCCTCAACTTGCAAGGCTTCGAAACTTATAAAGTTACAATAAGTTACAAAGAATAGTAAAAAAGAAATAGGAAAAATTATATTATTTTGTACACAACTAACGAATCAGAATTGGTATTATTATCTCAAAAATATCTTCTTAATTAAGGTTTCCAGTAGTTAATTTTATTTGAAAGGTGCTTTTTCAGTTCCTTATTAGTCATTTTCTTGCATTCGTCATCGCCAAACCATTGACATGTACAGGTAATAACGGTTCATCGCACGAGCGCTCTTCCCTGGCTTGCGATTCTTATAATGAGCGCTGTAGCACGTTTTTATACGATCACTCGATAAAAATGCATGTATACGGCTTTGTCTTTGTCCAAAAACATTTTGCATAGGTATTTACTTATTACGAAAAAGCGAATAGGACTTGGTATCGCTTACGTTAATTTAAAAAATAATCATGACCGCTGTTAGCACACAACAGATGGTATCTTTTTATCAGTAACTCGCGTTATTATGTTTGAGAATATTCTGCAGGTGGCAGTAATCAAAAGAAAAATTCTAATGTCGATGAGTGATTTGCTGTCCGTAACTTTTCCCTATTCGCTTTGTTTTGCATTGAAAATATAGATAAAATGAGACATGTTGGAAAATTTGTAACTTTATTTATTACCTTAATTTTCAAATTACAAAAAGTACAATAACAATTGAGTTGAAAATTCCTGAAGTATTACAATTAGTTAAATGTATTGAAAACAAAAAAAAAATAATTGAAAATAGCACACAAAAATTTTGTTTAAACAATGACAAAGTTTTCAATTAAAATTAAAAAAATCTAAACAATGAGATCTATTAAAATGATATTATTAAAATAACAATAAAACTTTTTCATATTTTAAATATAATTATTTTTTATAAAAAAAAAAAAATAAAATCCAATCGTAGAGTCGAAAAAAATATTCGAAAGACGGTCGGTTACTTTGACAAATATTTAATTGCTACATTATCATCAATATATGCCTTATACCTACATTGGACGAACGCAGTCACGCGTAAGCGTATTATAATCGTTTTTCGAAAGAAACGAAATCGACACACAAAAGAATTTTATGACTTGATCTTCCCTCATTATCATCGGATTTCGAACTCGATGCAGCCTACTCTTAAGCAAGCATGCCAAGCGCTTTCGCCTCGAAGCCCACGATTGACTCGATGCTCTCTACTTGTACGCGGGAGTATACCAGTGGAGCCTCCAATGCGCGTTACAAACACTGTCGAAAGAATAGCAGACTCATTTATCCAGTAGCCTTACAATTACTGGGGATATAAGGTGTAGGACTTTCTAGAACATCGTGCGACACATCTATTTCAAAGTTACTCTATTGCAGCATTTTTTTGTTACCACTGGCCCGGGAAGCGATCGCGCGATGAAAATTCTCGAACTTTTTTTCCAGTTTACAACGAGCTTTCCGTAAAAATGTTGTCGGTCTACGGCCGGCCTCTAATTACATTCAATATTTATCGTTCGAAACGAATATCTCATTAAATTCTTTTTGCGTGAATTCACGGTAAACAAAAAAATGATTTATCTGCGTGACGTCAAGCTTGCCGATCGGCAGCACATAAAATTTTTCCAACAGTTGCAGGTATCGAAACACCTTGACGTTGACCGTGCGTGCAGTGCACTCGGATAAGAGGCGCTAACAATTTTTTTTTTTTTTGTCCTTTTCACTTCCAATTGGTTGCTCCCTCGAGCGTTTCGATGGAATATACAACATTTTATAGATGCATACAGTATTTTTGCGACACATTGGTGACTCAATACAAGTTTCAATAACACAGCGATTCAATCTTATCGTCTTGCGGCTTATCGGTTCACCTCGATGCAGCCGTTTTGCTCGACGCGAGGAGAAATTTGACGAAGATAACGATAGCTTGCCGTACTTTAGTTAAACAAAAACGACGATAATTGGATAATTGGTATTATTAACTACGATAATTAGTGGCAGTTGCCGTTGGTTAGGCTGATTGACGCAATTTGAAAAAGAAAAAAAAAATACTCAAAGCTCCCACTCTTTTTATTCTCACATACTTTCGCTCATCGATTTAAATACGACCAAGTGAAAATTCACTTGTAAAAAGCATCGTATTTCGCTTCTTTGTATAATATATAGAGGGACACAAATCTTTTCGTGCCTGCGTGAAGACACTGAACATATTTTCGAGTGCCTCGTGTGCGCGTAGAATTTATAAAAAAATCCCGAAGAATACACCGCGTACCCCGCGGTGTGCTCTTAAAAACGCCGTCCTCGCATCACTTTCACTCCGCGACGCGACTGCGATATCATTTCGCTGGATTTTTATAAATAACCGACGGCGTGTACTCTCGCGCGCAACGGGACACGATTTTATCGAAGGTTATAGACTCCTCTATTTATAATTCGCGGCGAAGCCTTTTTTTCCCTCTTTGATTCTTCTGCCCCGGATGGTCGTAAAGTGTGGGCGCCGAGGGACAACAAATTAATGACACTCGCGTACAGTCGAAAATAATTACGCGCTCGGTACTCGTCGCGAATGTTCGCTTTGATTTTTGCTATACGCGCCGTTGGATAAGCCGGAGCGAGACGCGCGGAAATCGAACGCTCCGCTGATTTCCCATACCGCGCATGATGAGCTAGAAGGACGCGTCTCTAAAGTAGCACCGGCGCGACCTTGCCGCGCCACGGATTACTGGCTACCATTATAACCTTGCCTTTCTCCTTTCCTTACTCTCGACGTCCGAGCCGGCCGTTCAGCTTCAATTTTCATACTCAAAGGCGCTTTTTTTATTCAAACTTTCTCCGCGAATTAATGAGCAGGCTTTATTTGATTTTTATGCTAAAATTTGAAAATCCGCTGAGATTTCACACAGTCTTCGGTATACTTGACTTCGGTCGATCTGAAATGGTTGCTGCGCTTCCAGCCCATTAAATATCTAGTACGAACTAAAATAAAAGAACTAATTTAATTTAAATAATTTTACTTAAATACTTATTTAACTCATTAATTTAACTTAAATTATTTTTGTTGTTAATCGAAAAAAAAACGCTCAGTGTATAAAGCTCAATTGAACACTCAATCATCGTAAAAGTGATAAAAATTGCACGAAAAATAATCGTTGAATCACAAGACACAATGATTTTGCAGCGAAGAAAAGGTATATTTCGAAGATACACAAGTATATACAAATTCGCCCGCTGCGAACGAAGAGTAACGAAAAAGGCGTGAAGGCGACAGATTGACCGAGTGGCAGTACAAGTGTAATTGGATAATAATTTCGTAAAGAGTTTTTTTTTCTCGCAGCAACAGGATGCTGTACGCGCGAAGAGCGAATCAATACTGCAGACTCAACGGGGCGTTCAAGCCTTCCGGTGCTCCTCGACGAGGTCGACGGCGAGCACGCCGTCGTTGTGGAGGTCCTCGAGGACGTCGATGAGCCGCTGCTCGGTCATGGGATCGCCGAGGGCGACGTCGACGGAGCCGATGCAGAGGAGCAGAGCGAGCAGCTGGGAGCGCCGGTAGTCGCGGTCGAGGTCCGCGCGCCCGTAGTTCAGCTGGCCGGCGACGTCGAGGCCGAGGGCGGCGCACGTCTTGGTCAGCGTGGCCCAGTAGTCGTCGAGGAGGGCGCCGGTGTGCCGGCGGCGCAGCTCCGTCGGCACGCTGCTCACCAACAGCAGGGCCACGTCGTTCGTCGGCCGGCTGTACGTGACCATCTGCCAGTCGAGGATGGCGCACTCGCACGCGCCGTTCTCGTCGTCGAGGTTGCGGAACAGCAGGTTGCTGCACCAGAAGTCCGTGTGGGTGATGAGCGCGAGGGGATCCTCCGGAGCGAGCAGGCTCGCTATCACCTCCTTCGTGCGCGGCCGGAGGGCCAGCAGCGACTCCAGCACGGCCTCCAGGCCGGGTCGCCGCTCCAGGAAACGCGCCAGCTGAGGCAGACCTCGCTCCACTGCAAACGAAATGAAGATCAAGTTCACGACACTTTAAGTATTAGAGTCATGTGTACAAGTGGATAAATCAAGTTATTTTAGTCATCGCTGCTATAGAAGTAGTTGAGGCGTCAATTACGTCAGCCGAAAATTCACGTCAAAACTGTTTTATAGTTTCGAGTTG
Source organism: Eurytoma californica (assembly GCA_035586675.1). NCBI lineage: Eukaryota > Metazoa > Arthropoda > Insecta > Hymenoptera > Eurytomidae > Eurytoma > Eurytoma californica. Next base: position 8,803,001 of record JAXIUT010000048.1, read on the forward strand.
GACAGCAGATAGAAAATTAAAAAAAAGTATGCAAGTGACGAACGACTATTGAAGGAAGAATCTAATTGTCAAAATGCTTACCAAGCTGTTGATAAGAGTCGGTGGCCCGAGCGGTCTGGAAGAGGAAGGGGTACCTCTCATTGAGAGGTTTACCCTCCTTGAACTTGAGGGTGAGCGAGAGAGCGTGTATGCGTGCGACCGCATTGAGCGCCGCCTCTGCTTGCTTGAGGGTAAGTCCGCGGGAGAACTCGGCCTCCTCGAAGCCCCGGGAGCCGAGGTTCTCGAGCACGAGGAAGGACTCTGGTGGTTCTGGGCTCTCCTCGCTGCCTCCGCCTGGGCTGTAGTGCGCGTGAATGCAGCGCGGTATCGGCAGCTCTATCACTGGCGACGAGTCCAACCGATTCTGCCGCTGGAATACCTCCAGATCCGGTACGACCTATAACGAGCAATTTTTTGTGAGCGAGAATTCGAAAGAGCGTTCATTTCGTTTAAATTGTTTGCATCTGCATTTTGCGTTTTAGTGAATTGATTCAATTGATTGAACTTGATTCAATTATTGGTGATTGTACAGTAATTGTTAGTTAATGAATTTATGATTTTCTCGAAAAAAAAAATGTTCTATTTGTACGACATTGAATGAACAGGTGCTTTCACAAATTTGCAAAGACGACTGAAGTACTTTATTACGCAAGTAGTTATTATGTATATATATCTATTGACGTGTCAAAGGGAATGACATGTGTATTGTGCGAATGAAAAAGCTTGTCAGAAGCATCGTTTTCACTGTCATGATATAATCGATGAATGGTGAATTTAAGATCTTTTATTTAATGCAAGGTCGGAATGATTTAAAATTTTTGAAAAGCTTTTTCATTTCTTTTATTTTATAATTCACTCAAACATTAAAAAAAATATATTTTTCGTTAATAAATTTAATAGCGCAACAATATCAAGTCAATCGAGTTAATATAAAATCAAATTAATTAAACAGTGTTCTCGATACACTTCCATAATGCAAATTTCCCAAAAAAGATCAACAGGTTTTTAAGGATTTATACTTGTTTATTACAGTTAGTCCTTTTCAATAGAATTATAGGCGGTTCTCTATTCCGAATAACAATTCTCAATTTATTCGCAGTGAAAAAAATCACTCCACAATGTAAAGTAGAAAATAACCAAAAGGTACTAGTATCATTTTTCTTGTGTTCTACAGAATAGAAGAAGCACCGATAGCAAATAAAATAAATAATCCTCGCAATTCGACAAAAAAAACGCGCAACTGTACAAACGTATCAACCACGTCGAGGACAAAAGAGCTCTTCCGTATTCCGCGAAATGCTTCTCGCCTTCACGAAGTTAAAGAGAGAGCGAGAGAGATGTAGAATACCATCCGCAAGGGCGGAACATTACCTGCGTGTAAAATCTGATTTCCCTGAGGTCGAACTGCGCCTCGGTGACGAAGAACCGGCTGTAGGGATCCTGGGGCAGCCGCTTAACGATGAGGTTGAGCTCGCGCCCCGGCTGCCCGGGCGCGAGCCGGTACTCGAGGTTCACCGCGAGTATGTCGCTGAGGACGCTCTCGCCGGTGGTGCAGCCGGGCCTTACCGTGAAGCCCAGGACCGCGGGTCGGGCCTCCTTGCCGTGGTGCTCCTGCAGCATGCTCTCCAGCCACTCCCTCGTTATGTTCCAGTCGGCGCACGAGCCGTCCGTGTCCTCGCTGTCCGACATCTCGGCCGCTTGGCCACCTCCCCGCGCGCCTTTTCTTCTCCCTTTTTTTCCTTTATATCGTTGCTTCAAGCCCCTACGTCGCGCCCCGGCAACGACCCCTCGGCGCGGCAGCTCCTCGCCACCCTTTTCCCCTTTGTCGCTGACTACTGTACGCGACGATCTGTAGGTCAAACGTTTTTATAAGTGGTTTCCGCGGGTGAGGTGTTGCCTCGCGACTGGACTCCTATAACAATGATTATTTTTCTTTCTTTCTTTTTTCTTTTTCTTTTTTTTTTTGTTACTTGGATTTTTTTGTGGGAAAGAAAATTAATTTTCTTCCACGACAAACGAATAGAATTTACCGTGGAAAACAATATTCACTCGCAGCGTGAACTTGCAAAAAAATCTAATTAACAGAGAACTGAATCTAATTCTGAGAACAGCGGCTGGAGGCTCTTAATACTATTAATTAGCTCCAGCGGAGCAGTCGCTCTTCTGAAATCCTAGTGAATTATTAAAGTCGGAAGAAAAAAAAACAATGGGAGAGGATAATAAAATTGACGAATAAAGGGACGAAAAGTCGGAAGGAAAGCTCACCGATTCGAATCAGCGACTGTCGCTGGCTGGACCTCCTTCCCCGCGGGATCACCGTCCTGGCCCTGTCCCGGTAGTGCAAGCCTCACCCATGCCCGCGCGGCTCGGCTCAGGCGGCGCCCGGCATCGTTCCCGTCGGGGTGCTGACGCGCGTCTGCGTGCGCGAGCGAGCGGCGGCTGGGTCGCGATGGTGGTGCGCGCGCCCAGCGTGCACACATCCGATGGGCGGAACTTGGGGACGGGGCTCTCCCTCTCTCTCGCTCTCTCCCTCGTACATCTCGCCGAGACGCGCATGCTCCCGCGGACACCGTGGTCCCCTAGCGCGCGCACACCCCGGAATCAATATCCTCCCGCGCCGACGGAGGCATCCGAGGTCCTGCCTTCGCCGAGCCTCCTCTCCTTCCAATGCCCACTGCGAGTGCCCTCCCTCATTTTTCTTTTCCTTTTCTCCCCTTTGCTTCTTAATTCTTGAGAGACTCGCGCGCAGCACTCGAGCGACTGCGGAAATTTTTATCGTTTCGACGGGACGGCGATGCCGCTGGCATAATGCGAGATGACAAAAAACAGCCTGGCTGCGGGTTTGCCATTGATTGCAGGATATCCGAGGGTTGCGGTGGGGAATTTAAATCGCATATCTGGCCTGCGGATGGATTCATGAGTAGAGTGGCTTTTCAATAATTCTTTTTCCGATGAATCGTTTTGCCCTTAATTAAGCGATGTCACTTGAGAAGATGTAACGACTTCGATTGAATTGTTAAGAAAAACACGAATTAAGATCGATCGGAAATCTATAATTAACTGATTAATAAATCTCTTATGCCTATTTGAAATTAACCCCTTTTTTCTTCTTACTTATCTAGGTACATCAATAACTATAATTGCAGTTATCGGGAAATTTATAATCTCTCTTTGTTATTTGTAATGAACTTTCGTTTTTCTAATTATTGTCAATCTACAAAAAACTTATTTTTAAACTCAAGCAAGTATAATGCACCCAATGAAACTTTCGTAAGATTACTTTATGATTATAAGTCTGCTATAAAAAAAAAAAATAATCATCGCAGCAACCTAATAAATCATAATAAAATTTCATGTAATTTTCATTACAGGTCCTGGTCTCACCAATCTTGGCTGGTCTAGCAGTGGGCATCGGTGTGCCGATTCTGCTGTTCTACGTGTACGGCGTGGTGCCGGTGTCGCTCTGCCGCAGCGGCGGCTGCGGCGTCTCCACCAACGGCTCCGGCGTGAGATTCGAGTTCGACGACGAGAACGAACTGATGGGCGCGCTCGGCGGCCGGAACACCGGAGGTAACGCTATAATAATATCGCCGTCGCTCTTCCGCCGGTGCGTCCGCCGCTTTAAACTGGCGGGCGAGCGATTTCAAACGGAAGGATAAAAAAAAAGAAAAAAAAAGAAGAGAAAAAAAAGTAAAAGGTAAATGTCGACGGACAGATTTAATAATCGACGCTTCGTTTGGTCGTGTTTTTACACAGACGCAGCCTCCATCGACGTGGCGAGCCACCGAGGCGGAAATCCGTCAATAGGCGAGGCCTCGCTGTCGCTCGGCAGCGGTAGCCAGCTGGAAAAGCTGGGGCGCGAGAACGACCGTGAGAGCGCGAGCAACGTCGCCCTCGCCGGTACCAGCCTCGCCGGCAGCATCGCCTCCAGCGTTCTTCCAGGCGGCCAGAGGTAATGAAAAGTCCATTCGCAAATCGATTATGTCTGTTCTTATCGAGTTTTATTCAAGGCAAGAGAAATATTGCTGCAGAAATTTATTAATTTTTAGTAAATCGACATGAATTTTTATGTACAATAAGCAGCGTTTGAAAATTCTCTTTTTATTAAATAAATATTTGTTTTTAATTTGATTTCAAACGCTAAAACGCTTGTATTTAATAAAATTAAAAGAAAACTTTATTTGTCGAGTACAGACTGGAAGTCCAAGCGGATGTGACGTCAACGCAGCGATTCAGTTTGTGCAGCGAGACGGCGTCAGCGGCCACCAGCCTTTCGGAAAAATCGGTGAACGTATCGATAGCACCGGACGACGGGGCCGCTTCAACCCGGGCCCTCGCCGGCTCAGTGCTGAACATGAAGGTCGAGGCTAGCAGCGAATCCGGTGCGGCGAATCAGCAACAGGTGGACTGTTCATCGTCCGGCCAAGCGGCTTCGCTCAGCTCCTTCGAGGAGATGACCCCGGGTAATCTGGCCCAGAAGCGCACGAGACGCAGGCCCGCCGGCGACAAGCAACAGCAGCAACAGCAGCAGGGTAGTGACTCCAGCAGCAACTGGACGTCGACGAGCGCCGAGGATTGCGGCAGCGAGAGGGTGAGGTTCGACCATCACGTGAGTTTCATCGAGGCGGACCAGGAGACCGGCAGCGGCGCGAGAAGCGGACACTCCAGGCGCAAGAGGAGCAACAAGGAGGTGGACCAGCAGGAGGTCATCGGCGAGCCTCCAAAATCTCTGAGGTTCCTCCGACGTCTTTTCTCACGATAATCGTCTTTACGCGATTCTTGCGCTCTGGTGAGAAAAGTAAGATTTTTGCGCCGTCATAGGCTTATCTTTTTGATTTACGGATGGCTTGAGGGCGCTGCTTTTACAGGTGAATGTACTTTAACAAAGTATACTTGGAAGAACTTCTCTTCAGAAGAAAGGAAAAAGGCATTCATTGCATTGGCATACGTGGTTTCAGGTAGATGCACATTCAACTGCATTCTGAAATCTTTGTATTTTGAGATATGATTTTTCTATAAAATATCATCATAAAATCAACTATACTTTGTTTGCAAGAGCAATATGCTTTTCAATCTTAAAATAAGATTTACGTTGTATCGTAACTGTTTGCTCCTATGAAGTCTATTTAAAAATAATAGAAAATTATTAACTTTGAAGATATTTTTTGCCTTACCTATTACTAACATTTATTTAGTTTAATGCGGGCTTAATATCGAGTTAATTATAACACGTAACATTTTTAGCGTATAAGAAAAACTTTAATTCTACAAATTTTCTCACCAAAGTATGTTGTACAATACAAAAAATTAAAATATATTTAATATTCTTTTAGGTCTCCAAATGGCGAATTGAATTCCTTTGAATTTAGCGCAGAAGAAACGACAAGAGAACGTGTAAACGTAACTACGTTAAAAAACGTCTTTTTCCACAACTCTTCATCTTGTGCAGATCGTGAAAAACGTTTGCCGATAATTGAAGAGCCTTTTTCGATTACGTTCCAGGCGAATACTGTACGCATAGGTACATATGAAATCGACCCGGCGATTGAGGCACAGCCGGATGAAAATTTAAACCTTAATTAATTGCCCTAATCTAGGAAAAACGTTCACGTGATGTTTGAAAGTAGAAGATTTGATTTTAATGAAACAAAACTTGCAAAATGCAACGTGAATAAGCTTGTTTGATTTTTCAATCAATTCACACGACAGTAAATTTTTGTTCTAACAATGTGTTATTGTGAATTTTTTTAAATTATACTATTTTTCATTTTTGCACATTTTATGAAATGTGCAATTGTACAAATGTAATTTAGATCAAAATAAGATTTTTTTTGACAATGACGAACACAAAATTTACGAAATAATGTTCACTATATTTTCAATTAGTTTGAAAATTAATATTAATTAATATACAGTAAGCATCACGTGTACAATTAAGGATTGAATTTCTAAAATAAAAATCGAAGACTGAGGAAATGTGGGTAAAGTTTACGAAATTTGTTTTAATAAGCACGAAAGAAAATGACAGTAGTACAAGCTGTGAATAGGGGGTATGTCAAAATTAAAATGCAGAGACATGCTTGGTTTTGTACATGATTAGTGTTCATAAATTCATATATATATATCTCCATTCATTTATATATACATGTATAATTATATAATTATTACTTGAAAGAAGATATCAAAGTGAGAAGCGCATTTTACAAAAATAACTTGTGAGAAGTTTCAGAAGTCGGATGATGGAAAAAATGGCGAAATTATTTATGAATTAAAAATATACTAATATAAAATATCCATAGGATGCAAGAAGCTCTTTCTATTGAGTTTTTAGTCAATCATTAATTGAATATATCATTATCTTTTTGCAATTTATTAAGCTTAGCTTGAAATAAAGATCCTGAAAGCTTTAAAATACAAATGTATTAAGAAAGTATTTTTTTGTTTAATTGTTACATCAGTTAAACAAAATTTAGACGTAATTGTCTTAAAATTTTGATAAATGTTTTAAAATTTGAACAACGATATATGTAAAATATACAAAGTAAGCTACTATTCTGCCTGCAAAAAAGGCTCCGTGGAATACCTCACTATATCCTTTGATTGAACGCAACGCAAAACTGCCGCCTTCTTCAAAATAATAATAATGAAAGAATATAGATGATAAGTAAAAAGGCACATTTAAAAATTATATATATTATAAATAGAAAAAAGAATATAATTATTGATGTAAATTCCATAATTTCTCTTTAATATTAATAGGGAACATTTTAAAACAAAATCGTTTTATTTACACGTGGAAGGACTTTATAAAAAGAAATGCATTTTATTTAATCTAATATTGTATTGTTAAGAAATAATAATTAATATATTATTTCTTATATGGATCTATTTAAAAAAATAGGAGACTTTTTTATAAGTTCGTCAACCTTTGCTTTAAATAATTCACTTTGAATTGGCTCATTTGGTTGACACAGAGGGTTTTTCACAACATACTCAATATATACCTGTAATAAAAATAATGTACATAAAAACATTATAAAAAAAATTGTACATATACATTCAATAAAAAATAATTAAGTACAAACCTGACTATATAGCCGTTGTAACAGTTCTTTAACATTTTGAGCTCCATTGTCAGTATTTATTATAAACTTTAATCCTGTTGGTGTTTCTAAGTAGTGAAGAGTATATTTACTAGTTTTGTAAAATAAGAACCCTTCTTTTGGATCAAGAGGTGAAATTTTATTTACAAAAGATTTTATAGAAAATAGCATTCCATACATTAGTTTAGCTTCCTGCAAGATACAAAATAAATGTATATTGAAAATCAATAGTAAATAGTAGCACACATCTAAAAAGTTCTATCTAGTGATATCTAATAAAACATGAAATTCAGAAAAATTACAAAAATGTTATTACTATTTTGGAGAAAAAAAATAATGTTTATTAAAATTGATGTTCAAAATTTCCGCATGAAGCACAAATACTTTTAGGTTAGATTTCAAAATAAATTTGTATAAAATTGTTCTGTACTGTCATAAGGTTACCTCTTCTCTTGTCATTCCAGATTTGTTTAACCTATTCCATTCCGTATAATACAACAAGGCGCCATTTTTCGCAAAAACATAAAGATTATGAATCGTCATTATCGGTGTATAACAACTTAAAGATACATGTAAACAAGGTGACGTTTGACGTTTAACTAACTTTGTGAACAGTGTACACCAGCAGACTGTATGTACTAAGTACTTACTCAATACTTATACAGATATATATACAATATAGACAACTGACCCGACTATCCTGACATGACATCCATTTCATGAATTGCATCCCTACTGCAGGCTACTGTGAATTGACTGTTGATAATACAGCAATCTGTTAAATTTACCATCGATAATATCACATCATGTAATTACGAATCAATTTAAAAAATATTTATTTTATTCACGAGTAATGTTGTATAAAAATATTACCGTTAATACAGCGAGATCAACATAAATGGCTTGATGTATAACTTCAATAAAAGGAATATTATACTCAATAATTTATAAGATATCGCAAACTGATTCGATATACTATTTTCTTGCAAATATTCAAATAGTAATGGACCGCAGTCGATTTTTCCACACGCAAAAAATAGCTTAATTGGAATTTTTTAGAATACTAGCTCTTCTGCAATCTGTTGTAATTATTATATTAAAATTGTTATATCTGCATACTAAAAATATGAATGATATAATAATAAAAATTTGTAAATTATACTAAAACTAACGTATAGGATAAATAATACGATTAATATATGTAGTTTATATCAGTTCTTTAATTTAACTTGAGATGCACGATCTTCTAGCCAACTTTTTTGCAATAAATTCAATTACGATTTGGCATTTGAAATTTTAAAACATTTTCTTGCCGTTTTACGTTAACCAATCTAAAAGATGGTTTCTGATAATAATATACTGGATATGGACATCAGATGACGTCGTCACTTCAATTAATCTACTTTAACAGATAATTTCAATGGATAAAGAACAATAAATAATTGAAATAGCTTCATTGTTGATATTTAGGGGAAGACTGCCTAGTACCGACAATTGCCTGCTACTACCGACTACTACGGGTTTCTCGGGTTCTGTGGTATAAGGCCGCCTAATCGCTGTAGGTTTTAAGATCAGTGTGATAGGTAAACAAATGTCATTTTTGCAGCTAAAAGTTACTTGATTGGTATTTTTTTGATACACCAAGATAACTTTAATACAAAATTTTGTAGTGTTTAAAGCGAGTACGCAAAATAAAAAAAATATTATTTAGAACAAGTCTTTACCTACAAAATGCATCCGCGCAGTAACGCGAACTACACTTAGTCCCTGAATGGGACGTTAAACAAAATTTTTCAGTTGCCTACTACCGACTACTAACTGGTTGCCTAGTACCACTACCTATTTTACTTAAATATTACAAAAAGAAAGATTTTTCAAATTAATTTTCCATGTTTTCAGGGAAAGAAAGGATTGTGGAAAGAGTGTGAAATGAAAAGTGCATTACAAGCAGTCATAGAACGCAAACTGACTAAATTTTTTTTAAGTACACATACATTAAACTGTGTTCTAAAACAATTTTAAGTAATAATATATATAAATGTTAGATTTAATTAAATATGGTTTTTAAACTAAAAGAAAAGTTTTTAAGCGTATCTTTTCATGGAAATAGCAGTGGTTGGTACGCGAAAATCTTGGTTTTCTTATTCATTAAAAAATTATTCTAAAATATTGACAATCGTAAAAAAAATATTGCACTTAAGATGCTATGGGTGTTGTTATTAGGTAACTCTTCTTTATACCGGTAAAAAATCAATCATATTTTCTGCTTCATATTCATTCATATCGATTCTACTCATTAATTGATCGCTACTAGTTAAAGATTGATTTCAAGTATAGCAGTTCTCATTTACTTCTAAGTATAAGTACTCATCATAGTAAGGACCATATTTCACTTGACTTTAAAAAACATAGACGCTCATATCTAAAATTACATTGTTGTAATTACCTTAAATATCGTAAAGCCGTATCGCGAGATAATCGACAATACTAAGTGTAATTTTCCTCACCGCGCGCGCGTATTATCTCTTTATCGAGCATCAGCTAATTCGCTAGTCGCGACGAACTCCTCGAAAACGATTACCGAGCAATACCTCAGGCTATGTCAGTGCTATACGAATACGCTCGATCGACGGTCTCACTAGTCTCGAATCAAAACCTACCGAAGATGACCGAATTAGAGGAGAAACCGAAGGTTAGTAATTCTGTTGTTATTTTCATTGAAAATAAGCTATTATTGGTGTATATAGTGGAAAATCAAGAGAGAAGTTTTCGAGGGAATGAATGCCTATTTTAAACTGGTAAAAAATAATTTCACGAAAATAATGCAGAACAAAACTTTTTTCTACTATAGGATGTAAATTTTTTTTTAACTATGAATTATACAATGTTTGCTGGTTGTTATTTTTGCACTGGCAAGAAGTGAAAACAAAATGTAATGTTTCTCCTCTGCGGTGGATATTTATATCACACTGTCGTTTTAAATACATAATGACATTAACTTACTATTTATGCAGGTATCGTAATTACATCATGCGAAATGACATCAGCAGTAGTTTAGTATAATTTTATAGTGGGTGTAGATTTTAAAAGAATCGAACATTTAAAAGCTTATTTTTCGCGAGCGGTGGTGAAGCACGAGGCAACCCCGCTCATAATCGGCTTACAGTCACTTTAATTGTTATTTTTTATGCTTTCTGACAAAACTTGTCAGACGAAAGTCTGCAACATTTGGACAAACAGCGCGTGCACGCGCAAAAGTGCTATTAGCGATTCCCAGTGGATAATTATTAAGTACAACGATAAAGAGAATACATTGTACTGTGGTACATTTTATTTTTACAATTTTTTATGTTGGTTTATATATGATTGATCGAAATATTTCTTCGATGACGGCCTTAATTGATACAGGTGAAGAAGAATTTGGCAGATCATTCGTGTACTCTTTGACGTCTTACTTCTTTTTTCTTTTTTACAATAAAAAATTACATTTTTAACTTTGGATTTACTTAAATATTGAAATTGGCATGAAAATTGTTGAAAAAACACAGGCATGTTTTCATGCTAATTTGACTAGCTTGTAACGTGCGAAGCATGAAGATACGAGCTATTCTTTAATTTCCGTTGATTCGCTAATGGAGCGCAACGGTTTCAACTCGTCGGCGCGATAAGGAAAAAATTCGTTAAATAGATGTTTGTATATCTGTTTGGAAACAAGAAGGCCCTTTACAACAATCACGGGACATCTGCAATATAATGATTATAGCGAAAATTCGACTTCTGAGCTTTTTCGCACGACTGAACTTTCTTCGTGACTTTGTATTTTAATTAATGTTCAATATTATAATTTTTTGATCTTCTTGATAATGAATTAATCATAAAATGAAGTTCTCACAACCTTTTATCATAAGTATTAATTGAATTGATAATATGACTCGACTGAAACGAGCTCTAATTAATTTTGCATTGAACTACTTTATAGACTTTATCTAAAATGTTTAATTTACTTTAAAATACCTTGCTGATAAATTATATTAACATTCTCTCTGTCTGCAATAAAATTATTCTTATCTTTTGCACTGTTTATTCGCTTTTGTGTGGAGTTCAGAAAAATGTTCTTTTTTAAACCAGTTATTAATGGTTTTCCTTTTTCGAAACTTATTTGCTGCTTTTTTACATACAATGGTAAAAGAATTTTTAACTTAAGAATTAAGAATGATTAATATTTATAATACTTAATATTTTACGTTTGCCTTGGATACTCTCATGACATATCAAAATCATGAATTGATTATTGATTACACGTCATAAGCATAAACATAGATTAATGTAATCATAATTTATTATATGTAAACATAATTTATTACTCTTATCAGTGCTTTGTTTATGTTATTAGTGAATACCCTATTTAAAATCTGATAAAATTTCTAAATCTCGAGATGTCTGCTTTCATTTTTCGACCTATCGCAAACCACGTTTCCTGTTTACATCATATCGTTTTGACGATTTTATCACTAAAAATTTAAGTATACTCGGTGAAGAATCAATCAATTGCGCCGCTGATAATATTGAAGTGGGATTCTCGCCGATTGAGATGTAAAGACCAATTTGATTTCAAATACGTTGATAGTCACTCGACTTAAAAATTCGCTGAACGATAAGAAATTTTGTAAATTTTATTTCGCTGTTCGGGTTTGATCGCAGGCTCCTCGGAGCCCGAAGTAATCGGCGCGTCCGGAGCTCCAGCGAAAGTAATTATCCTGAAGCAAATTAAAAAGAGTCGGCTGAGCTATAATTGATTTTCCGTGTAATTTTCCTGGATGGGATGAGCGGAGATGCACCATTACCGCTCGTTTCCTTGACTTCATGCAATCGCACTTCGTATAGAAATAAAGTTGTACTTTCCGAGAAAATCGAAGTCAGGTGTTTTGCTCGTGGGATAGCACTTTTTTTTATAGGACCTTATTGAACGAGACCATTTTCACTGCATTTAATACTAATTGGAATACAAGTGTCCACGAGCAGAAGGAGCTGCAGCGCGGGAGGGAAAAATTTTATAATTACTGGACGACTTGCGCAATTGTCAATTTTCCAGTCGATTTATATAAGAATGTAGAAAAGGGCCTCTTTAATTCACTTGTTATAAAATTTACGATGCATAACAAAGAAACAAAGGCTTCTTAGACTCCTCACTCAGTTTCTGTCTGATTGTGCGCATGGCCATACAGCTGAGTTCCTCTTGTGAAAAACTCCGCACAGATATATACTATTCAAAATTACTCAAAATGAATAAGTAGGAATTAATGCTTCTTAAAAATATTATCTGCTGATCGAATAAGCGAATCAAAGAAACGAATGTTATCGACATAAATCGATTTAATATTCTAATTTAACTCGTCGATTAGATTGTGCTTAACATTATAGACAAAACTATCTTGAATTTAATAGCAAATACATTTAGCACGTGCAAATGTCTGTATTTGTATCGATCCTAAAAATGCAGACATTCTCGAAAGTCAAAATTCTATCAATTTCTAATTAAGAGGATGTTAAACCCAGGGGTAGGAATCTGCCGTACCGACATCGATATTTTCTTCTTTTTCTCAAGACCAAAACAAATTTTCGAAA
>JAXIUT010000048.1:8819823-8830934 GCA_035586675.1 Eurytoma californica
ATCGAAATACGATTTTTTTTATTTAAACAAATCAACTTTATTATATGAAAAAATGTACAAAAACGTCTTATTAGGTGATCTAAAAGATGCAAACAAATAATGCTCGGGTTCTTCTATTGTATCCTACAATTTTTTTCTTTTATATAAGGGTATATCAAACGAAAATAGTGTTGAACGGGCGATTGCAATAGATATTTTATTTTTTCTCTAAATAAAGCCCGGAGTTCAAAATATCCGTCGCGTGCTTCATAAAAAAAAAAAACGCAAAAAATAGTGGAATTTAAACATTTTTTTCTCTAGCTTTCGATTTTTTGTGGATTTTCTCATAAATAAATACTCTTGAGATTTTTTTTTTTTAAATCGAAAACAAATCCAGGTCGACGAGATTAAAAAAAGCGCCGAAGCTTTGATGGAAAAGCCGATAAAAAAAAGAGCTAAGTAGCGTTCACGTGCGTTTGTTTTGCGTTGCAGGCGTTCGGTGTCGACATCGGCAGATTCGACAACGTCGCCGCTTGGTACGCGCGCTGCAAGAAGGCGATGGACAAGTGCGGTTTCGAGGAGATCAACGAGGCCGGCGCGAGAACCCTCGGCGGCTTTTACAAGGCAAATTTGAAAAGCTAGTCGACGAGCCGAAATCGTGGAGGAGCATCAGCACGGATGATTGCACTCACCGCATGCAGCGCACGCGAAATGACCCGACCCGAACCGCAATTGCACGTTATTTTAGCAGTATTTTTCTTTCGGGGATGCGAGAATTTCCTTTCTAGCGTCGCTTCTTTGAATTTTTAATTGGAGCAGGATTATTAAAATAAAAACAGTATTTTAATAGTTGATGTTTTACAATGCATGCAGAAATATAAAGTAAAATAAAAAAAATGCAAAATATTTTTTCAAGTGGCGAGCATTCTTATAACATGTTTATATAACGCAATAACTTATTGAATCATGTGTATATCTTGTAATAACAATTGATTAACTTAAAATTATACCAACGAGATGTTACGTTATGAATATAAATTGACTTATTTAATGTCTTTTTTTATTTAATATAAGTGCAACTGGTGAACTAAGACTAAACTAGCAATTAACTAGGGCTATTTTTCGGAGTTCGTTTATTTTTCACTGAATATCGATTTTGCTTATACAGTACGTCTCCTTCGCTTTCATAGACTAGATACGAGTACATACTGTAACTAATACTACATTTTTTATTTTTTATTATTAAATCATTTTTTAATTGATTTTTACTTTAAAATTTATCTCTGCCCGCAACAATTACGCTCGACCGATAATTGTCAGTAACAATGACGAGAATGTGGACAGTGCAATAATTCCAATCTTTTAACTACTTTATAAAAGCGGTATTTACCTCGGTAAAGAAGTGGCTACAAAAATAGCCTCATCCAGGTGTGGAATTGCGGGCAATTGTTGCACAATTGTGTTTACGATCGCGGAGTCTTTAGAACGTCGGTCGGATTTCCGCTCACGTCTCAACATCGCGACTTCTTCCCTTGCATGAGAATTTGCTTGGTGCGAATACTTTCTCCGAGCTTCCGGCGTTATTGCGCGTACTGTCGTCGTAAAATTACATTCGAACAAACTACACAGGAACAGGTGAGTTTCTCGGTGCATAATTATTACTGTATCAGATCTATCGACAGTCTTGCATGACTTTTTAAAAGGAAATGTTACTATTTGCACACGGAGAGTATAAACTTAATAAAAGTTGCTATTGTGGTTAGGAAAGGAGTGACAGTCTTAATCAGGGAGAATTTTTAGTACTTAAATAGCTACTTTAGTACTTAAAATAGCAATTTTTAATATTAAAATAGTACTTTTTATAATTTTACTGCGAAAAAAAATTCTCGCTTGTAAAAGCTGTCACTCCTTTCCTAACCACAATAGCAATTTGTATTCAGTTTATTCTCTCCGTGCAATTCTTACATTTGCTGTTAACTTCTTTCCCCTTCGATAGTAGCTTCACTTGATCATTGTCGCGGACTTGATAACGCTTAATACCTTAATTGATTTTCTGAACATTATCATGCTTAAAAATTCTTTGTCGATGAAATGGTACGACGACGCGATTACGGTGATTTTATAAAAAAAAATTCATAAATCAAGGAAGATATTTCAAAGAAAAATAAATAAAAAATGTAAACAGCCGCGAAAGAAATAGATTTCACAGATTTCTTATACGCAGTTTCGCAAAGATACTAGTTTTACTTTGTTATACATCAATAGAGATCTTGCTCAATGTTTCCTTGAATTCGTTGCGACTTTCGAGGCCCAAGGTATCATGTCAAGGTCACCTAATTTCTCGCATTGGTTATCGTTTTAGTATACGGAATAAACCACGCAGTTGTATTTTGCTGGTACTCTGTTTATGCAACCGAAATTTGATAAAATTTCCCGAATTTGATACTAATTTCGTTCGTATTTTAATTGAACAGGAGTCGGTGATGAGGGCAATTAGCAAAATCAATAAATAATCTTCCAGCAGTGTAAAACGCGATAATTACCGTTCAAAGTATCATTTAACTGCACCGAATATTTATCTCTCGCAGAAACGTGCCAGTGGGAATCACACGTACAAAGATAATCCATTAATCAAATTTCTATATTTATCGTACGAACACGCAATTTATCTACTTAATTTATTGCTATTAATTGTAATGTTTCAAAAGTATACTATGAAGCACATTTGTACTACGAAACAATGTACTTTCTGAATCTATTAGAGAATGTTATTGTTTTTTTATGTATTGAAGAAATTTTTATTTTCTATCAATACAGTTCTCAGCGAGAGTTGGAGTTATAATACCTGATTAAACTTATCATCCTCTGATAAATACACGTAATTTTTTTTTTTTAAATTTATGACAAAGCATTCCCCGAACTTCTATGCGCATTCAAATTACTAGCAAAAGATGCTTTGATCGATGATTTCAGTTAATGCTCGTTTGACAACTTAAATAATCCTTATAATCTCATCTCAATATTAACACCTGTAAGGCCTTAAAAATACCACCGTTGAATCGGGATATAGCAATAAAGACGCATTTACTTTTAAATCGTTCGAGTCGAATTAAAAAAAAAAAAGAAACGTACGCCGCATCTTTCACTGAACACGGATAAACAGCAGAAAAATCCCGCGGTTCGTGTAAATAAATAATTTGAATCTACCAAACACTGATCGTGCACGAATCAGCATTACTCATCGATAAAAGGAAAAAAAATCGATGCTCTCATCGCCCCTTTGATAAGCCGGAGCCTTAGTGCGCCTACACGCATTTAGGCTGAGCGTTGGCCCATCGGCGGCTGCACTTTGGAGTGGAAATCGGCGGCTCTCGCCGGAGATTAGTTACTCTCGGACGCATAACGCCGCGCCGAACCTGCCCGGCAACTACAGAGCCGCGCGGTTCTTCACCGGGGCAAGACAGTCGCAGCCAGGCGGGACGTCTAGCGACACACCGATCGCGTCACGCCGGATCGACGGACAATCGCTCGCTACGCCGAGTATGGAGAGGGCTTAGTGCGAATGATTTTTTTTATCTGAGATTTAATTATTCTGGTTGGTAAGTAATTGCATTTGGTTCCTTTTTTTACATTCTTTATATTCACTTTCTATTTCATATTTCGGCGGGAACTAGATACATGGCAGTTAAAAACAAAGAGGAGAATAATTATTCTACAGTACACTAATCTAAACCCTAGCAGAAAAAAATTATAATCGGCGCGAAATGATTATAGTTTGATTATAGTTTGATTATAGTAGGGACGAAAAAATTATAGGATTCCTATAAGATTCCTATAAGGATTGACTATGATTATAGTTTTTTTCTGTAAGGGAAATTATATTTTTAGTTTATTTTTTAACAATTCTAAATGAAAAATGTCTTTTACTATTTTTTTTTTAACGGTTTCTTGATAATGCGCCTTCTTAAATGAAAGATGGATAAATAACTGTTTCAGTTATTATAACTTGTTAACAATAAAGATTTGGTAATACATAATTTTTATTCAATTCTTCGTTAAAAAGTACAACAATTTTTTTCTGCTAAGTGATTTTATTATTTTCAAAAAAGTCATCCTTTTCTAATATACTATTACGACGCTTCCTCTGGGAGGAAGCAAAAGTCTAGTCTTTTCATTCTTGTTAATAAATTAATATTTCTGATACTGTGATTGTTTTCTTTTTTTTTTTATCATTGCTATTTATTTGACGGTAACTTTTAAAAAGAATTTACGTATCTAAAGCGCGGGCCTGAGCTTAATTTTTTATTTTTAAATTTTTAAACACATTTATTATTTATATTTAGTTATTTAAAAATGTTAGAGTTTCTGAAATTTAAGTAAACTAAATAAATATCTGCGGCAAAAAATGTATATTTTTAACTTTTGAATGCCTTTTTGCCAGGAAAAAGCTCAATTTTCACATAAGGGTCACAGAATTATTATTATTATTATTATTATTATTATTATTATTATTATTATTATATTATTATTCACGAAATTTGTTCATTAGAATATCGGCAATTTGATGTACGTATTACCCTTTATCCTAAATACTTTCTATTATATTACTGCTATTATTGATTAGAAAAACCTATTTACGCATGTTCCATTTAACAAACGTACAATTTAAATAATAGAACAGGCGAAAAAAGAAAAACTTTTAATCTTGTTATTTTAACAAAAAAAATTTAAATGCTTCGTAACTTGAATTAAACAAAGTAATTTCAGTTATCGCAAAAATGATTACTTGAGCTAAATCAAGTCTTATCGTTAAGAGATAAAAAAATCTAACTTTTTAAATTTAATAGATGCGTAAAAAATAATGTGATATGAGTAAAAGCGGAAATTACAAAGATTATCACTAAAATGAACGCAGGATTGTCGCTAAATCTCAATTATACTTTTAGATAATTTCGTTTATTGCATTATTTACTGTCATTAGTGCTCGTTTCTTTCTAATAATAATGTATTTTATCAAAAAATTTTCAATATAGAAATTTTTTTTTTTAATAAACAAGAGGCGCATTATTATTTTCAAATTGATCATATCTTCAGTTGAAGCTATTTCAAATAAGATTAAAATGTTTCATACAAAGCACGTAGAAATTAAATTTGAATTAATTTAAAAAATACATGTGAGTTTTAATGCTGTTAATAATAACTTTTTTTTGTTATGAAAATTTATTAGAATACAAGAATGTCAGGACTCACGATGAAGTCAGTGACTGTTCTTATACTGGCAGTACTCGTGACGGATTGCACTTGCCAAAACGGCAATGTAGGTGAACTGGAAGGCAACAATGAATTTCGTTTGCCCGGTTCGGTGATACCCTCACACTACAACCTGAAGTATACAGAAATAGATTTTAAGAATCTCACATTCAAAGGTGACGTTCAAATAGAAGCAAAAGTAGTTTCGGTAACAAAAAAGATAGTACTTCATAAGGGAAAATTGGAGGCTGCTGTAACATCGGTACTCGTAAACAATAAACCTATTGAGGGATTTAAACCAACTGTTAATGATACAACGAACTTTTGGACAATTGATCTGACGGATCCATTACAAGTAAATAATTTCGTGATCGTCGATATAGCTTTCAACGGGAAATTCCGAAATGACATGATCGGTTTTTACTGGAGCTCTTACATCGATTCAAATCAAAAGGAAGAGTAAGTACGCGCAGCGTACGTAATTCCTGAATATTTTAAAGAAACCTACGATCAAAATATTTTTTCCTTGAAGATTTCTGGCAGCAACCCAGTTCGAAGCGGCGCACGCGAGGCACGCATTCCCGTGCTTCGACGAGCCTGCGTTAAAAGCTACATTTACCATAAGCATCCTACCTCCCGTTGGCTACAGCTGCTTAAGCAACATGCCGCATGATCCATCAGGGCCTAAGTAAGTTTTAATGATTTAATGTGTAAATTGATTTACTTATTAATAAACGGGATTATATAAGAAAAGTTAAAAAAATTGTAGTTCCGCAATAAACGCAGCCTGCTGTAGGTATTGGAACCGAAGAAACAAATAATGAATCATCATAAATTTTCCTCTTAATGAGACTTCAATGTCGCAATCGAGATTATTACACGTAATGAAATTTTGAACCCATTCGACCCTGACCCTGCTACATAACGCCCTCTTCGCTTTCAGCAACTTCTGCAAGTTCCGGAAATCGGTAAAAATGTCCACGTACCTAGTGGCATTCGTCGTTTCGAAATTTAAGAGCCAGTCAGCTGGGAGAGTGTCGCTTTGGTCCCGTCCCAACGCGCTGAACCAAGCGATTTACGGCGCGGAAATCGGCAACAAAACCCTGGCGTACTTTGAGAACAGCCTGAAAGAGGCATACCCGTTGGAGAAGATGGACATGGTCGCGGTGCCGGACTTCTCCGCCGGCGCCATGGAGAACTGGGGTCTGCTCACCTACCGCGAGACCGCCGCGCTGTACGAGCCGAAGGAGTCGTCGGCCGTGGCCCAGCAGCACGTCGCCTCGGTCATCGTCCACGAGTGCACTCACATGTGGTTCGGCAACCTCGTCACGCCCAAGTGGTGGAGCTACCTCTGGCTGAGCGAGGCGTTCGCCAGGTACTACCAGTACATGGCGACCGATCAGGTACCAGCTCGTTAAATATTTCTCCAAGCCCCGCTAGAAATTCAAATTATTATTCTATTTATTTTCGTTTTTATTCAATTCTATCTCATTTTTTCACTGATTGAAAGAAGATAAATGTCCACTATTTTTTACCATTTCGTGAGGTCATTGGCTACTAAATAACTAATAAAGGGATTCGATTTGTAACCAGGGAACACGTAATTGTAAATAAGCGATATTTCGTTTTCTGAATTGGTTTTTGTAATGCGTCAGGTCGAGTCAGGATGGAATATGCATGAACAGTTCGTTGTGGAGCAACATCAGCTGGCGTTGAATGTGGATGCTGAGAAGGACT
Organism: Eurytoma californica; assembly: GCA_035586675.1. Classification (NCBI taxonomy): domain Eukaryota; kingdom Metazoa; phylum Arthropoda; class Insecta; order Hymenoptera; family Eurytomidae; genus Eurytoma; species Eurytoma californica. The sequence continues at coordinate 8,826,790 of JAXIUT010000048.1, forward strand.
CTGTAGCTATGTCGCGACCGGCGGCAACTCAAGCTGAAATTGAGAAAATGGGAGGTACCATCACTTATTCAAAAGGAGCAAGTATTGTGCGCATGATGGAACTTTCGTTTGGATCCGATGTGTTTATTGCCGCTCTACGGAATTATTTGAAAGCCAGGTATATACTCCGTTAAATTCGCATACTTTCATTAAATTGAATTATTATTTTTTTAACGTTTTATCTTTATTGAACATTTATCGTATTACTTAATAAAGTACACACCTTTGTGGTAAATATGTTTAATTATAATAATTTGTTATCTTTAATTTATTTTTAAAATAATAATTTCTTTATTCCTAATAGAATAATATACACATAGAGTTCTTGTAGTTTGATACATTATTTTAAAGAAATTGAAGCTACAAATGGGGTTTTCAATTTAATAAATTTTCTTGAAAAAAATATAATAATTTAACAGACAATACAACTCAGCCACCCCGGATGATTTATGGAACGCTCTTCAAAAACAAGCCGACATGAATAAATTGAACATAAATGTATCAACGATTATGAAGGAATGGACGCAGAAACCCGGTTTCCCGTACTTATCGGTAAGCGTCGGGCAAGATAAAATTAAGCTGGAGCAGAAGAGGTTCTTCCTTCGAAGCACCAATGATGTACCCGAGACAACTTGGCAAGTGCCAATAACCGTGTTGTCGGCCAGCCAAGTCAACGACATCTCCACCAAACCCGTTCTCTGGCTAACGAAGAACACCGGCGAGATGGAAAACAAAAACAAAAACGACGATTGGACGATATTCAACGTGAAATCCGCAGGTAAGCTTAAGAATGCAGTCCAATTAGCGCGGGGCGGCGTCCGCTGGGCGACGGACTGTTTAACGAATCCATTCGCTCCTTTAGGTTTCTATCGCGTCAACTACGATAAAGAGTCCTGGAATAAAATAATCAATGTCTTGAGGGAGGGCAATTTCGAGCAAATACCCGTGCTCAATCGAGCAGCCATAGTTGACGATCTGCTGAATCTCGCCAGGGCTGAGATTCTTGATTACGAAGTCGCTCTGAGAGGTATTCAGTACCTTCGGCGCGAGAAAAATTATTTACCTTTTAAATCGGCGCTCACGTCGTTGGATTATTTAACGAGGAGATTCAGTATTACCTCGGACGATAAAAGTTTTAACGTAAGGATTCTATTCTTTTAGCAATTTCCATCGGTTTCTTCTGGAGTTAAATTAGTTACTTTCTATTTTTTTCGCGATATTTTTAGGCATTCGTCATGTCTTTGTTCTCGAACATTTACGACGAACTATCGTACGACGATAAAAATAACGAAGACCGTTTAACAATTCTCCTCCGCCGAGAATTGAATCGGAGAGCTTGTAGATTTAATCATTCATCGTGTGTCTCCAAATCTAAAGAGTATTACAAGCAGTGGAAATCGTCGGGAAAAGCGTAAGCAAACTTCAAAAATAATTCTTTCCGTACATTTTAATAAAATAATTCTCTTTTCTCCAAAAATGTATTTATATCAATGAAAATCTCATTTGTTAATTTAAGCACAAATTTAGTGCCTGTGCTTATTAAGAATAAGAAAAATCAGATAATAATTATTACGCAATTACAGAATTCCGGTTAATCAGAGACCAGTCGCTTACTGTACGGCAATCCGACACGGTAATAGCGATGATTGGGAATTTTTGTGGAACCAATATCACAATGCTAATGTGGCTGCTGAGCAAGTGGTGATTTTAAGTGCTCTTGGATGTACGAAAAATACTACTCTGTTGGAAAGGTTAGCTCGCACTGAGTGTACGCTTGACGTGCTTTGATAATTTTTTAAGAATTTTATTGAATTGATCGGGTCATTTTTCAGGTACTTATTAAAAGCCTTAACAAGCTTTAAAGAAAGTGGCATACGCAAACAAGACGTATCCAGTGTCTTTAGTTCAGTGTACACATCGAATCCGGAAGGTGCCGAATACATGCTAGATTTTGTCACTACTCAAGCCGAAGCTGTACATAAATAGTATGCGTTTGATATATTTTCTTTTCGCGTCCATATCTATCTCACAAATAACCTTGAATATTTATTTGTTACGTTATTTCTAATTTGCCAAATTTATTTCAGTCACGGCAGCTACGATGAAATTGGAAAGCTTATTTCGGGAGCATTGAAGATGTATCCGTCGACAAAGCTCGTTGACAAATTAAGCAGCATCCTGAATAGCAACTCCAGCTTTATTAAAGGAATCGAAACTACTCTGAAGAAGAGTTTGGAACTTGCTAAACTCGATTTGGACTGGTTCAATAAGTATTCCACTAAGATAATCAAGTGGATAAGTGACAAAGTAAAAGAGGAGGAAACTGTCGCCTATCGTTTGCCCGGTGACGTGAGCCCTAGCAATTATAAGCTTCGACTGAAGCCACACATCAAAGAGAACGATTTCACCTTCGAGGGTGTCGTCGAGATCACGGCAGATGTAAAAAACACGACAAATAAAATCGTACTTCACACAGACCAGCTGGTCGTAGATCAAAAAGACGTGGAAGTATTCGAAATAAATGGCAATAAAGTTGGCATAAGAATTATCGACTATGATGAAAAGTACCATTTTATGAACATCAGATTGGAGAAGCCACTCGGTAGCACAAAAATTTTGATTAAAATAAAATATACAGGAATTCTGAATACGGAAATGAGAGGCTTCTACAGGAGTTCATACAAAGACAAAAGTGGAAAACAAAGGTTTGCTGTCTTCAAATACACTTTTTTAAGTTGCATAAATTAATATAAATTGACGTTAAACACATCAATAATCTTTTAATAGTACATAAATTTTGTTAACCAATGAAAATTAAAGAAAATATTCGAGTTGCCTTATGTCGCCTTTATCATAAAATAGGACTGGTGGAATGACAGTTTATCTTTTATTTAGGTGGCTGGCTACTACTCATCTGGAACCGGTTGGTGCGCGCAGAGTTTTTCCCTGTTTCGATGAGCCAGCATTAAAAGCTACTTTTGATATTACCGTCGAAACAACTCCAGATTACTTCGTTATTAGCAATACCAAACCGAAATCTATAAACGGAGACAAGTAAGTTTTCTCAATTCTACGTTATCAATCTTACTAAAAGATAATCTGTTTTGCGTAAAAGAATTATTGCACTTTTTAAAGGCTAAACCCCAAAAACGTTTACATCGAGATCTTTGAATTTGATTATTCTGAAGAATTTGCGCAATAAAATTACAGAACCATCTACGAATTTGAAACGACTCCAGTGATGTCGACTTACCTGGTCGCCGTGGTAGTGAGCGACTTCTCGGCAGTGACCGCGCAGGACGCTAAGAACCGCGATTACGCCGTGTACTCGAATCCCCTCGTCGTCAAGCAGCTGAACTACTCTCTGGGCGTGATGAAGCCGACCGTCGAGTTCTTCGAGAGCGTGCTGAAGCGGCCGTACGAGCTGCCGAAGCTCGACATGGTCGCCCTGCCGGACTTCACCTCCGGCGCCATGGAGAACTGGGGCCTGCTGACCTTCCGCGAGACTAACTTGGCTTACGATCCGGACCTCATGTCCAGCCTGGCCAACAAGCAGTCGGTGCGCAACGTCATAGTCCACGAGATCACCCACCAGTGGTTCGGCGACCTCGTCAGTCCGCTCTGGTGGGATTACCTCTGGCTGAGCGAGGGCTTCGCTCGATATTTCCAGTATCACGCCTACACCAACGTGAGTAATGAGATAGTGATCTTGATCGAATTTCCCAGAAATACCGCACTGCATGGAGCTGCTCATTACATTAAGCCGTGTTACAAGGGTGATTAAATCGAGGGTGCCATCGGCAGCTTATCTGGCGATTATAGCTAACAAACTTTTGAGCGTAAAATTTGTACATATTTTTAGTTTTACTAAGTTAATGGTTAAATAGAATTTTTATTTGCATCCGGATATCGAAGAACCATCAAAGTCTTTAAAATTACTAGGTAGCACATATTATTAGGTAGCAAAACGCCCCTAGTAGATAATTAAGCATAAATTGAATTTCCTTCTAATTAAATTAACCAGTTCTGAATAATTTATGGTTAATTACTATCAGGGCGTGGTCACGCGATTAAAAAAAATCTTTATAATACTTACAAAATATTTT
>JAXIUT010000048.1:8856998-8869844 GCA_035586675.1 Eurytoma californica
CTTGAAGTTGAATAAGTAAAAATTCACTGAAATAAGTGGATAATCGCTTTATATTTAACTTGAAATAACTCACTCGTGGAAGACTTTTGACTTTCAGAATAATTGAATCTTCACTTATTCAACTTTAGAGGTTGACGTTACCATAAAATAGCAGTACTTTTTTAGAACGCATTAAAGCATCGTTTATTTTTCATTACGTGTAAATTAATTTTTTTCTCCCATTCGTAAAACAAATTAACTCGAAAAATATAAAACGCAGGTAGCTCACTTATTAAAGGCAGTATCTCCACGGATCCATCCATCCGGCGCGCGAGTCGTAAATCGCATAGTTCCGATTCGCGGGAGCGAGAGCGCATTAATTACTCGCGCAACTGCCCGATGCCGGGGCGCTCGGCGCTGCGCGAAATCGTCAGTCGCTTACGCCGCCGCGTCGAGGGTGCAGATCCGACGTCGCCGTCTTATCGAGAAATCCAGCGGAAGATAAGCGGAGGCGATCGCAAGAGCGGACCACACGTACGTTGTTTTATCTCCGCGTCGAGCGACTTTTACTCTACGCGGAGATTTTTTTCTCTTCTTTTTTTCCTTCCACCCGTAGCTTATCGCCGCGGTGCTCCCGAGCGTGTAGGTTCGCCCGCGCTGGATTTCCCACTGGCTCGTGTCTATTTTCACGCCGATATTTCGACGAGTGCTGCTCCGACGGATATTTTCAATCGCGGGGTGACGGGGTCGGTACGCTTAGTTTTATTAATTATCGCTGCTTCGACGGAGCTTTCGATGAATCTTGATGAGATTGCGGAAACGTGTTTTAGGTCGACTCGGTCATTGTGTGCAAAGTTGCTGAAATTTGTAACGGGCAAAATGCGCAAACTTTCCGCTCATTATGAGACACGGTTGGGTAAAAAAAGTTCGATCGGAAAAAATGTTTTCAGTATTTCTTTACAATTCACACGTGGGTTACGTAAAGGCGATATCGCGGAATGCGAGATCACATCGCTTATCGGTAATGATATGTGTTACAAGTGCAAAACTCCTGGAGGAGTCCATTCAACTGGCTAAGAATAAGCACTATTAAACATTGTATGTAGATGTAATTTGCACATGGGATGCGCGCTTGCCCCCAAGGTCGAGCTAAATGCACACTAACAAACTCGAGAGCCTAGCTCGATATTAATTAATAAATTACGATAACCTGAGTTCTAAGCAAACACATATAATCGTCACGTCTGAATGGAAATTGTAATTTTATGTAAAACACGCTCGTGCGATTTTCATTTCTTTTCGATGCTTTTTTAGGTAAGCGGTCGGCTTCGTTCTATTTTTAAAGTAAGGATACCGCGATCGATTATAATTACTAAATAACAATAATTTTCGCTCATTACTCTAAAATATCATTATTTGCGCCATTGTATTTTCCCCGGGCGACCGAGCATAAAATTCACGAAGCACTATTAAATTACGAGAAACCTCAGTTCGTTCTTAAAAAATCTAATATTCCACTTTAGTTTGATGAAATTTCGATGAATTTAACCTCGCCACTGGGTCCAGTGAATGCAAGTTTCATGAAGCCTGGATAAAAGCCAGAAACAAAATTCGCAAATCAATTGGAAGCGCCTTAAACTGGCAAGTCGATGCTATCTTACACAAAATGTACCGGGCAAATTGCGCCTTCTCGACATTTTGGCAAACCGATCGCGTAACCCCCCACTCGGGCTCGCGCGCGACCTCCTTCAATCGCGTCGTACGCCGACACCTCTCGAGCGAAGGAAAAGAAAAAAAAAAGTCATTGGTCCAGATTTCGAGAGAGCGCCGCTCGCCGCGTTTTCGCGACGAACCATCACAACACGGCGTGTACACACTGGGCCTTTTTTCTCCTCAGATGAGAGAGGCAGGGAGACGCGGCTGGCAGAGCTGAGCGACGCGCGCCGACTGTCGGCCAGCAGAATGCGAGCGGCCGCCTGAGAGCCAGGCAGTTGAGAGCGAGACACGCGGCGTGCACCCCAGGGGGACGAGGCGCGCCGGCCGACGGTGTACGTGTTTGTGCGAGGACCGGGGAAACCGCTGGAGCGCGCAACCCCGAAACAGCGACGCGAGGTGAGGTGAGCATGCCACTCTACTTTAGCGAGATCGAGGAGGGAAAAAAGTCTACTTTTTTTCTTTTCTTTTAAGAGGTCGATTTGGCCTTGTTGCGCGATATAACACTTGGTGTTTGCAAGAAAATACGGTCGGATCGGAGATTTGTGAAAAATTTATTGCGGCTGCTTGTTAATAATACATCTCGGATAAAAGCAGTTTGTGACATATGTAATATTCGAAGATAAGATAGCACCTGCATATGTATATTAGAAGCTATTTTTTCCGATAAAGTAAATGTGTCATTTCAGTTAAAATTTTTTTTTCAAACATAATATTTTCGCACTATGAAAAATAAAGATAAATAAGTTACGTGAATGTGCTAATTAAAGCAATCGAATACGTATTCTATTACCGACATATTTTTGAAACAAATTTATTCCGCTTAAAAATAAAAACTTAGACAAATACGCTCGGCAGAAAAAGTAAACAAATTACCGCTTTAAATTTGGCACTTGAAAAATATCCTTATTTACGGCGGACATTGTTTGTCCGCGCAACGCAGTAATTAATAGCGAGGGAGGATTTCAAAAGACCGACGCGTGTTTCGTCGCCCCTTAACAAGTAGTAAAAATTTTTCTTTTCACCCAGGGGTGCATTAGCGAAATTACACCTCGCGCAGCGCGCTTCGCTCGGAAATCCGTCGCGAGGTCGCGAGCCTGCGTATGCTCCCCGCGAAATCGATGCATCGCTAATGATTTGCTCCGGCGTTCTTGTGGAACATTTCAGACGCCGGCCGAGGACAGCCGTATAAGTGACGGAGCGGAACCAGAAGAAGGTAACGAGAGCAGCGACGCCCGAGCCTTGGCCATGGCGAGCGCGGACAACGACCTCGAGGAGGTGATGTCGCACCTGGGCGAGTTCGGCCGCTACCAGGCCTGGCAGTTCGCGCTCCACATAGTCGGGGCGCTGACCGCCGGCCTGCACATGCTGACCCTGATGACGGTGGCCGCGGTGCCGCCGCACCAGTGCGACGTCCCCGTCGGGCTCAACGGCACCGGCGCGAGGGAGGACTTCTACTCGGCGAACTCGAGCCTCCTGCCCCGGGCGCTGGACAGCTGCCACTATCTGGACGCGAACAACGAGAGCCGGGCCTGCGACTCCTGGACCTACGACACGACCTACTTCCAGTCCTCGCGGGCCATCGAGTGGGACCTGGTGTGCTCGCGCAGGTGGATGGGCGCGATGGCCCAGTCGGCCTACATGTTCGGCGTCTTCGTGGGCGCCGTGACCCTGGGCAGCATGGCCGACAAGTACGGCCGCAAGATCATATTCTACGTGTCGGCCGTAGCCCAACTGCTCCTGGGTGTGTCGGTCGCCTTGGTCCCGGAGTACTACACCTTCCTGATCATCCGCTTCCTCTACGGGATATTCGGCTCGGCCGGAGCTTACATAACCGGGTTCGTGCTGACCATGGAGCTGGTCGGCGCTTCGAAGCGCACCGTGTGCGGGCTGATGTTCCAGCTGGCGTTCGCGGTGGGCTTCATGCTGGTCGCGGCCTGGGGATCGGTGATAAAAGACCGATTCTGGCTGCAGGTCGTCTACGGGATGCACAGCGCCTTCCTCCTGGGCCACTGGTGGCTCATGGACGAATCGCCCAGGTGGCTCTGGGCACAGGGACGCATAAGCGAAGCCGTGCTCATCGTCCAGAAGGCTCTGCGCATGAATCGCAGTCCAGTGCAACTGGACACGGAGAAGTACTTGACGAAGGGTAAAATAGAGGTGACCAATGGAGAGGATAACAACTACGGTGGTACGGATCTTCTGAAAACGCCGAATCTCAGGGCTAAGACGTTGAACGTCTGTCTGAACTGGTTCGCTAACTCCATCGTCTACTACGGTCTATCGCTGAACACGGGCAACCTCGTGGGCAATCCTTACTTGATGATGTTCCTGAGCGGGCTGGTCGAGGTCCCGAGCTACATCTTCATCTGCTTCGTCATGGATCGCACCGGCAGGCGGAGTCTCATCAGCACGCTCATGCTGATCGGCGGCATCTGCTGCATCGCGGCGTCCACCATTCCCAAGGACGTGTCCGGTGGCGCCGCGGTCACCGTGAGCATCGTCCTCTTCGGCAAGGCCTGCATCGCCGGGTCGTTCGCCATCATCTACAACTACACCGCCGAGCTGTTCCCCACCGTTCTGAGGAACACCGCGCTGGGAATCGGCTCCATGTGCGCGCGCCTCAGTGGCGCCCTCACACCTCTGATCATGCTGCTGGACTCGTTCAACCCCAGAGTGCCCGCCACTCTCTTCGGGTTCATAGCTCTGCTGGCCGGCTTCTTGGCGCTGTATCTGCCGGAAACCATGAATCAACCGATGCCCGAGACCCTGGAGGACGGGGAGAACTTCGGCAAGGGCGATACCTGCTTCTCGAGCTGCTTCAATCGCAGGGTCAAGGACAAACGGCCTTACGAGGTTGCGCTTCAAAAAGTTGACGACGAGCACGAAAAGGATTACTCTCAGAAGTATTGAAGTGTGTACTCTGTAGACGCGCGTACTTCTTTCTAAAGTATCATTTTCGTCTCGTTGTATTTTACGATCTTGTTTTTAAACGTTGCATTTTATTAGCTCGAGATAAATTCACTTTTGAAATTCAATTTTTCATTTCATACATAACGATTCGAATTAAACTGCTGGTCAAGGAAAGCGCCTCAAGGATTACACAATGATCTAATCTGTAATTGTCAATTAACGTACCATAAAAATTTTATTTTATTTCAATTAGGTAACAAGCTCGAACTTTATGAAAACAAACAATAAGCATAATGAACGCTTGTGCAGACAGAGGTTCAATCATCCCTGATTAAAACTTTAAAACTGGCAATCGAGTTCTACATTCAGGGCGGAAGCGCGGAAAGTGTGCGGTAAAACCCCGCGTGATAGGCGGAATGAGCATTAATGATGTTTACATGAACTACTGCAAGATATAGCAAATCCGATCGCAATAATGAATTGCCGTTGCGGTGATTGCTGTAATTCATCGTGAAACGCGTTCCGGAGGCATGGGCGTATTGTACACTGTAATAAACGCAGAGCTTTTTCACAATGAACGCTGCTATAAACATAGTTCAATTAAATCTCAATGATGTCGCGCGAAGAATTTCAATTTTTCATTCGTTTCGCAAAAGAAACTTATATAGTAAGAGTTGTTTAATTATACATTAAATGTAAATGGTGATCAATCAAATATTTGCCTCAACTTGGGCTGACTATTTTTGTACAACGTTAATTATACTTGTTGCAATGTAATTGTAATGAAAATTCCGTAATTAAGATGCTTTTTTAATAAAACGGTCTTTTTATGTAATTTTATAACGCTGTACATATATTTTTTTTTCTAATTAAAAGGGTTTTAATATTTTTTAAAAGTTTGTAAGTTTAAAAAAAGTGATGGTCACGTCAAGAAACATTCAAAAATAGTACGAGTCTTTCGTGTATATAGTCAAGGTCGTTGGTCTCAAGAAAACAGTCTGAACGGTTTCTGATTGACATAAATATTGAAGAAATATATTTTCAATGTCCAATTGTTGACTGTCCAAATAATGGTGCATAGAAAAATACCTATACAATTAAGCGAGCTCCTGCAATGTATGTATGCCTGTATAATGTAAATGACTATAATTGAACACATAATTAAAAGGAAATACTATTTTCGATAAATGTAGATCCGTAAGTGCTACTTAAGAAAAATGTAACAAAAAATGACATTAAAAAATTATTTTTTATTAAAAGCCTTTCTTGCTTAAAAAAATGTATTTATTTAACCTGACTTCCTCAATTATAATTGTCGTAACATTGCAAAACTGCAGTAAAAATAATTATATGTGACTCTTAAAAGCTGCCGTTTTATAATTTGTATATTAAGAGTCCATTGACAAAAATTTAAACTTAGAATATTACAGATATAAATTACATCGTTAAAAAAAATTTAAACGTATTTTTAAATTAGAAATTTTATACTGTTTCTTTTAAAAAAATGCAAAGCCAAGAGCCAGAAATACGTATGAACCTTTTAAATTGGAAATTGTGTTGTTTAGGTAGACTGGGTACAGGTGCACTTTACCTTCCATCAGTAGATAGGAGTAGCTGATATATCGCTATTAACCAGATATGATAGACTAGAGTATCTACCTTATCAACAGTCAGTAAGATAACGCATATAGTGTTTTGAATAATAATTATCTTGTGTACATAAATTCGATCACATTTGGTAACATATCGCGCTTGCATATTCTGTTATTGTTTAAATTAATGCACACTCATTTAAAATTTTTATTCAAAGTATTGCACATAATATTTTATTATGATTCTTTAATTTATTGTAAGTAAAAAAGCTATTGATTATTATAATAACAACATTGAAAATATGCGTTTTAGTGGTGTAAAGTAATGTTAATATTCTAAAACAACAATTCGTGGAAATAACAGTAACATTCGTTTTTATAATAAAGTATCATAAACCCATTTATTTACTTTTTTACTTCAAAAACTTACACACGAATTTTATATTGTACTAAAAGTGCAAGCGAGGGCGAAAAGTCACACGAGCTGAATAATCACTTTTACAAGTTTCGAAAAGTATTTTAAAGTTGCTATTATGACATTGCAGTGGTATAAAAGTTTTCTTATTGCAATGTCTTGTTTATTTAAAAATTCTTTAAATTATTTTATATCATTGTATTCTAAACAGTATAGAAAAAGTTTTCATATCAATTACCTTGCCAAAAATGTTCTAATCGATAATCGACAATTAAAATCAAATTGCGGTTATTAAAATAATTTTTAATTCTTTTAATGAGGTTGTGCTTTTGTTCAATCGGGGGAATAAAACGCAGCTAAAAAAAGCTGCGATAATTATGTCTCCCTTAATTACGCAGAGAAGCGGAAAACTTTACACATCGCTAAATGATTTAACCGCAGCGTGAATAGGCCGCATTGATGAGGTTCATAATGAAATTCGGGCACTTATTTTGTGATAAGGGTTTAATTTAATTTAACTTTACGACCGTTGCTTGTAAGTCTTGATTAAAGAAACCTTAATATATATTTCCAGTGATAATGTGCAATTTTATTTTTTTAAATCTGCGCATGCCCAAGTGAAAAATGTTTGTCGCGAAGAAAAATGTGGGGAACTTACAAGCGAGCCAAGCTGAATAAACAATTTTTATTACAACTGCGTAAGGCAACTAACATCGACAAATTTTTTTATCTATAGATACTTTTAATGTGACTCAAGCAGTTAAAATTTGAGTATCAATTACGTGCTGAATATGGGATTCTAAAGTCAAAAGGTTATACTCAGTGCAGTGTATTTTTTCATACTTAGAATGTATACCTATGAATAATTTATATTATAAACCTTATATAAAATGTTGATTGTTGCATGGCTTTTCCTCATTCGCACTCGCTTCAATGTTATGATTAATTTCAAAATAATTTCAGCTTATATTTACCCCTATAAAATGATAATGATAAGCATTAAGTACAAAAAAGTGAAATTACAGAATTTGTTTTTCTAAAAAAACGTATGCACAATTTATGAAAATCGCAACGTTAGTCATACAAAAAAAAACTGCTCATTTCTCATTTCGGAACCATGAATGACTGGTGACGAAGTGAAAAAGAGCAATTAGTAGTCTAATCGACTAAACGACAGTAATAAGAAGTACTCGTAAGTGATGATCGGCAGTAAAAAAATAAGTTATAGAACGGCGCCCAATTAGGAATGTCGGAATACCGGGACGCCCGACAATGGCATCTCGAGTCGGTCCATCACGGCGGATCTAATCGGCTGGAGCCGCCCCATAAATCCTCGTTGAGAACAATCCGCGGTCCGCATCTATGGCTTCGACCACCCCGCGCCACGACCATTACGAGTGTCGAATCCGACCGGCTTTTATTCGCACGAGATTCGCCGTGCGCACGTGCGGAATAAACGCGTGGATAAATTTGGAGCAGCCATCATTTTTTTTTTTTGAAGCTTGGTGGATTTCGCAACGAACTTGCGGCGAAGCGAAAAGTTCAACGAGAAACCTTTCTCTGTTGATGAAATTTTTACTGTAGCTATAAACAACCCAGTCGGAACCAATTTTAGTGGGTACATTGACGTGTATACGTAGCTGTTATATTTAATTTTGCGAAACTAATTACAGTCAGCTAAAAATAAACATATGGATCAGATTAAATTGAGTAATTTCTCGCTAAACTTGTAATAAGGTTACAAGTTATTTTGCACTCGGTAAAAGATGAGAAAGTTAATATTAAACAAGGAAGAATAATTGACTATGTAAGAAATGGCCACATAATCATCTACAAATTTTTTTGTATACGATTATGTGGCCATTTCTTATATAGTTAATTGTTTTGTAGCCTTTTCTTATAGGAAAAAACATTCACTTCAGAGAAATACTTAAGTTATAGAGCGACGAGAAAACTTTATCGTGAATACACAGCTTTGCTAGAGATAATTCGGAGCCTCGTGTTAAAAAAATACACCTGGAGTTACGAGTTTCCACATCTTTGAAAATCTCTAGTTCCAAGATAAAAAAACAGAGCGGGAAAAAAACCACGCCAGTGTTTATCTCCGATTAAGCAGCGAATGAGAAAGTGAAAGGGCGCGCAAGCACGCGAGCTTTTTTTTTAAATCTTCCGGCTTGAAAAAAAGGCACACTTGATAAATCTGCAACGAGTCTTGCAGCAAGCTCCCCGTGACACCGGCATTACCTCGGATTCTCCTGCAAAGATCCATCAATCACCCAGGGAAAAGAAAACAAACAAAAAAGAGCCCGCCACGGAAGCAAATGATTTATCGCATTTGCACTATATGTAAATGAAAAAATGAAAAGGGAAAGGTGCATCAACGTCGATCGAAAAGTAAAATCAACGCGTCGCAACGTTTTTCGCAAAGAGATAAAAAGACTGACCTGCTGGTAGGTCCCAGTAGCCGGCCATGCGCCGCTGGAAGTTCACTGGCTGCGGGGCGTGTTACACGGAGCCTCGCGCACACACAGCCGCACGCGCGCGCTCGCTGCGAAAACACGAGGAGGCAAGGGGTGCGGACCACTGGGCGGCTGGGCAAAGCGCCGAAGCGTCGCACGAGGAATAACGGGCGCGCGCTGCGGCGACGGTCGCGCCTCGTCGACTACTAATCGCGGGAGGCGGCTGCTGGCCGGAGAGGTGAGAGCGAGGGAGAGCGACGCGTGCAGAGAGGGAGAAAGCGCGCGCGCGCGCGGAGGCTTGAAAAGTCTCGCCCGCTCCCTATCCCCGGCGCGCGGGATGCAGGCCTTTTCCCCCCGGGTCCTCCTTTCTTCCTCGCAAGTCCATCCCCCTCCTCCGGCGACCGACGCAGCGGCCGACCCTCGGCTCGCTTGCGCCGAGACGCGCGGCGAACTGGAGGACCGAACGAGCTCAATCTCTTCGGAGCGCGCGGAACTCCTCCCCGAGACGCTGGCGAGACGATCTCGTGGGCAACTTTTTGGCAAACGCTCCGCGATCGATGTATCGAGCGACGAGTGGGACGGGGGAGTCACTGGTGCTTCCGGGTGCGTGGGTTGTTTTTTCGAAATTTTTTGCGGTACATTAAAGTTAAGTGGATGTTACGAAATGAATTTTTACGATTTAGTTTGGCGGTCGACGGTTGCGAGGATTCCGAAATGGTAGTAATGTGAATTTATTTCTTTAAAAATACAAGAGAATAACGAGGTCATAAATTATCTCGAGGAAGATAAGAGCGCGGGGGATTCTTTCACATGCGCAAAATTGGACGAAAAGCGGAGCTTTTCGTATTTATCAGCGATTATTTTTGAACTAGCGACTTCAATGATATCATATGTGTCTAAATTGCGCGTGATATTTCGAAGCTTAATTTTCATAACGTGAATAAAGAAACTTCGTTTTTTCACCCTGCGCATTATTGATATTCAATATATTGTTACGATCAGGAACAATAAATAAATAAGAATTATATAAAAACCCGTAACTTTATTTAGAATAAGAAATCTCGAGGTTAACCGTGATGTTTACAAAATCAAAATCAGAGATCGACTAACTGAAAAACAGTCGCTAGTCGGCAAATTCAGATCATACATAAAAACATAAACGAACGTAGAATGCCAATATATAACAATATTAATAAATTTTAAAAGATTTAAGTTTATATTTTTTTTTTTCAATTTTGATTTTTCGAGAACGGCTTTTTGTATTGACTTGAAATTTACAGGATTTATAGTTTGTATCATAGTTAATACTTGTATAAAATTTCATCAATACATAGTGAAATTTTTCGGTACAACGCGTGCAAGGCACAATTCAGATAGAAAAACGATAGTTTGAAAACGATATTTTCTTTTATCATTAGAAATGAATATAAAGAAATTTCAATGAAAAAGATTATTTTATTATTAAATTAAAAAAATGAAATCTAAAATTAAGTTGGAGGTAGCTATGTGCCAATCTATTGGCAGCGGTTTTTTAATAGTAGATCTTTCTCATTTTTAAACGTACCATAAGGTAAGGTAAGCTCCATCTTGATGGTGCATCGTAAAACACACGTACAAAACCTTTTATATCTGTTCTAGCATTATTTAAATTGAAAAAATCTGAGGTGACATTTCACCTGAAATTTCAGGTAACATTTCACCTGAGATTTCAGGTGCTATTTCACCTGAGATGTCACCTGAGAACTCACTGGAAATCTCAGGTGAAATAGCACCTGAGAATTTTTCCAAAGTTAAATAATGCTAAAATAGATATAAAAGGTTTTGTAACTTGTGTTTTCCGATGTACCATCAAGATGGTAACAACACAGTTTAAAAATTAGAAAGATCTACTATTAAGAAACTACTATTAAGAAACGAAAGTTATAACGAAGCTTTTATTTTAATATCACCTGAGATTTTGTCGTGACGTTTCACCTGAGAATTCACCGGAAATCTCACCTGATATTGTTCAGTAGGGTTTAATTTAAAATCACCTAAGATTTTGGCGTGACATTTCAGATGAGGTTTCACCTAAGAATTCACCTGAGATTTTTTAGTACGGATGTCATCAGTGACCGTTAACAACTTAACAGATGTTACTCTGCATATAATAATATTTTATTATCAAATCGATTAATTTTACTGTAATACCTTATTTTTTGGAACTGAAAATTAATAGTTCTTACATTCTGTTTCAGGTGATATGATGACACTTCTTATGAAAAAAGATACTTTATCAGAAGAATGTACCCAATTTTATATTTCCGAAACAGCTTTAGCTATTGATTCTATACATAAACTTGGTTTTATTCACAGGTAAGAATTTAAAATTGTTTGTTTACATGCGTATTAATAATAAAATAAATGTGCAATGCAGAATGACAAAGTGAAGTAGAAGAAAATAATGAATTTGAAGATTTTGATGCTCAAATTAATCACAGTCATTAATACAAATGAAATATTTAATTTATAGCTATTCATAACTAAATTCGGGATAAAAAGCATAGAGGAATCAAAATGCTGCCAGGCTGTTAATCGCTTACTAGACACTTAAAAAGAAACAAGCCAGAATGTAAACAAAACGTCGAGTTTGTAGGCTGGAGAGGCGCACGTTGAGCGAGGAGCCGCTACCGAGGAGAGAGGATATCCCGGTTTCCTAGCCTCCCGCGTGATATCCCCGAACATCCTTTAACGCAGATAAAGACAGTGAGAAGCGCAGGGTAGAGTGGAGGGAATTCCAGAAACGAATACCATGACTGTGGAAGGCCCTGACCTCCGTTTCGGTACTTACTATCGGGATGATGATGGAGATGGAGGGGATGGGCCAGTCCTAGTCCTTTTTGTCTTGTTCCTTGAGGTTTTTGGCGTACATTATTATAACATTGAGCTTCATTAGCTTCTCATCAATCTGTAATACATTAGTCACTGCAAGGTAACAGGCACTTTCCAGGAGTCTCTTGGGTACATTTCGAATTGATGCGCGCCCCAAACCAGATAAAAAAAGAAAAAGTATGCGGTATTACCTTACTGATCATGAATGTCTGTTATATTTGGGAGAGGCCTCTGTATGGTTTTCACGTTGAAGTCCCCAAAATCAATTCCATTTGATATTCCAATTATCTTCTATAAATTTCTTGTTGTTTAGCGGGCACAGATATTGATTAGTGTGGATCAGATTATTACATTAGAAACTATTGGTTATAATCTTCTAATTTTTTTATCAACAAATTAAAGTTTGTCTGCGTTTATTCCGGATGATTTTCTTGAGGATTTCGACCCTTTATGCGGGATCGGTAACAGGGGAAGTCTCGACTTCCATATCACTGGACAAGTCAAAGTAGAATTAGACGCAGTAAAAATCAATTCAAATTCAAATCTAGACAATATGTTAACCAAAAGCTTTAGCAAAACAAGATTTGTTAGCATTCGATAAGTGTTGAAATTGATTTAAAACTTATGTAATATATTGTATTAAATTAAAATTAAAAGCGTAAATAATTAATTATATCAAAAAGAAGATTAAATCTGTAAAGGATCACAATTATAAAAATTTAAGAAAGCGTATTCAATAATGGTAAATATTAGTCTTGATGCTATAAGTAATGCTATACTTACCAGGAGAGTGTCACACCTCCGGAACACCAATCTTTTCAAAACTATGTATGGTGGTTTCTTGTGCCTAACTATGAAGCAGGATACCTTTAGTTTGATCCCATAGGCCTTTCTAACTTATACA
>JAXIUT010000048.1:8869944-8885102 GCA_035586675.1 Eurytoma californica
AACAGTCGCTAGTCGGCAAATTCAGATCATACATAAAAACATAAACGAACGTAGAATGCCAATATATAACAATATTATACATATCTAAGAGCTAGGGAAATCTACTGAATTAGAATTTGTACGTAGTGCCGTTTAATTTACTGACCCGACCTAAGCTACGGGAGCATGCATAAATTACATTTATCGGTAATAGTAAATTTTAATTAAGATATACATCCACCCAGGAATTGTGCACCTATCGTCGGAAAATCGCAACTCTTCCGGTACTTGAAACGTGTAATCGCAAAATATTTTATCTCGCGTGAAGATCAAAGTTTTTTGTGCACACTTTTCAAACCGACTCGTATAAAGTACTGTAAAAATCCGAGTCTCAAAACAAATACCCAAACATTCTGATAATATTATTTATCGCGAAAGCAGTAAAACTTGCAAGTGTAAACTTTGATGAAATAAAAATCGGAATTACCTAATTTATTTTAACACCAGTTTCAATCGATATCGAATCGGCTTCCATTAATTGAAAAATTAACTTCATAACTTATTTATTCTCGACAGCTTGACGATAAATGTCGCCCAGCATCGTTAGCAATATCAAAGAATGAAGCAGATATAAATCTCGAAAATATCTTAATAATTTATCAAAATAAATAAAGAATCTCAATAATGGAGAACAATTTAGCATATTTTGAACCTAGAGTAAAGTAAAAAGAAAACAGAGCTAATCACATTCCGATCAAGTGATAATTTACGAAATATGCAGCAATCCCCTCTAGACAATGAATCTGGGCATCGAGCTAACTTCGGCCTCGGACGAATGAAACTCATACCTCAAACTTAAGTTTTGATGTGATCGAATTATTTGTTTCAAAATTTGAATTGCAAACTTAACAATGTATAACATTAAAAGTTCACCAAATATCATTTCTAAACTGTGATGTTATTTGGAAGCTTAGATTAAATTGCATATTCAGATTATGATAAGGCGGAACTTGCGTTGCCAGTTCTTATGCGAATAAAAATTTATTCAAATTTTTCACTAATCGAAATTATGAATCGGCATTTTTAGTTGCAAGCTTTTTTTTGTATTGATGGGCATTTTTTATTTTATTTTTTCTCTTGTCTTATTTTAAACACTTTTTTACACAGAGCTGATATAGTTGCTCGCTACTTATTCTCGTTTTAACATTTCCTACAGATTACAATATTTAATACAGCCGTTAAACTGCGGGTAAACAATAATAATTACAGCTATAAATAAAAATAAAAACAAAACAAGTGCTTTTTAAAATGAATTAAAAAAAAAAACTTTGTGAATATATTGAAGGAATAAAATACACAAATATTAATCATTGATAGGATGGAAAGGATAGGACAGCAATTTTAAAAGTATCTTTTCGCTCAACAGAAGAAAAAGTGCATTTCCACGAGAGGCGCTCGTTCCAAACGAACGGTAAAAATCAACGTAACTGATGATTTAATCAATTGAAGAATAAATTATACGGTCCTACTAAAAATTTAACGCGTTCGTCAGCCTCGCAGGAATTTTATGACGCACACGTAGTGTCCCACGATTAGAATCCATCAAGCTCCACGCCAGGCAAAAACTTCACTGACCTAACAATTGATCGACAAACGTCACATTTCACATTTTAAACGGTACGATAAAGCATCATTTCCGATGCGCGTGCACGCATTGAATCCAGCCGGGTTTAGCCGGCTCTCAATCGCAGTTAGCCTTACCACAATTGCGCGGCTCAGAATCCACGTGTGTGTGTGCGCGCGATATGCGCATACAGTCGCTGAAGCGGAAGGCTCGGAGGCGCGCAGATTGAACGAATATCGATGGTGCGGTGTCCGCGAAGGCGTAGCGTAACTGGCCGGATTTGACACGCGTCGGGCGGAAAAACGGGGCGCATCAAAATGCGCGCGAGCGTTCCAGGATTTCCGCGGATCCGGGCGGTTTCAATCCTCCTTTTTCAATTTTTACGGAAAACTTTCAATATCGTCCTCGTGTGCTCTTGGCACGATCGCGCCGCGAGTTACGGCTTCTCGCGGGAAAACGGCTGGCGGAGGGTGAGACGCGGT
Source organism: Eurytoma californica (assembly GCA_035586675.1). Classification (NCBI taxonomy): domain Eukaryota; kingdom Metazoa; phylum Arthropoda; class Insecta; order Hymenoptera; family Eurytomidae; genus Eurytoma; species Eurytoma californica. The sequence goes on from JAXIUT010000048.1 coordinate 8,872,030, forward strand.
ATAAGAGATCGATTTTTTCTTCTTTTTTTACATCGGCAATAAGAAACGACTGCGCACGCACGGCGTAAGTTTTGTCACTTCCGCGAGCAAACAAGTTTTACGACTGCTTTACGCGCGAAGGACCGCGGACGCAACATATCCTGTAGCTCTTATTCCACTTTATGAAGGCATAAAAAAGTTTCATTTACTTTTCGTTTGAATACCGAGCTTCTAAATTCTTTTAAAAACTCAAGTTTCAGTAAAATTCTTTATCACCACTGGTTACTCCCGACTTTCGCGAATGCTCGGGGATACGCTGAATAAATTTGCGAGAACTTTTCACAAACTACCTAATTGCCTGGAAAACGTCGCTTATTCCCCGAAGGATAACTGAGGAGAATTAGTTTGTGAAAAGAGAACTAATAGAACTTTGACTTAGTTACATAATAAATTTAATTCGGGAGACTTTAGATTTCATTAGTATTTGAGTTCAATTAATACTTTTCGGAGCAGAAATAAGTTTACCGAAATCCGTAATTTTTCATCAGGATAGCAGTGCAAATTTTTTTTTTAAAGTTTACCAAGTAAATATTTCTTTGAATCTCGTAATTAATTCTTCGAAGCAACACAATACATTTAGTTTAAAAAAATTGTTTACTTGATTAAAAGTACTATTTATTTGAAACTACTCATTGTTTTCAGTGTATTTTTATTTATTTAGACGATTATAAATGTTCCCCCTTTATGAAAACGTTTCGGATGGTCTGCTATGATCCGTTAGAGTCGAAAAAACAAAATTGATTAAGAAAGCAGACGTTAGAGTCTTTTATATTCTGAGAATTTTTCTCTGAATATTTTTGAAAATATTTTTATTTATATTTAAAACAAAAGATTTAACAATTGCATCGAACCTCCGATCGAATTAGTAAATAAGAATGATAAATAAGAAATTGATTAAATTGATAAATAAGAAATGCAGTTTCATTCGGCCACGAAATGACTTTAAGAGGAATGCAGACCAGCCTTGACACGTCTTTATTTATCATTCACCGCCGCACGTTGAATGCTAAATCAAATGAGGAAATGTTTTCTTGCCGTACAAAGGCTGCACCGCGGGGCAACAGTTACATCTCTGTACACCTTCCTTTTCTAAAAAGTAAAAAATGAATGCATGAATATTCTACGATAAAGTCATGACGGAAAGGCACGAAGGACTTCCACAATACGGCTCGTTCGTGACAAGGGAGATTAAAATCTCAAGGGTGTTATCAAGAGCAGTTTTGACATTTAGAATTGCGCCCGGACCGATGGCCAAGTTTCGTCAGATTTTAAGATTGTGCCTTTTCAGTACCGAAAAAACGTAAATAGTTTTCTATCAAAAGGCGGTAAATCATTCTTATCGGTTTGAAAAATATTTCTCCCCTATATCCTGAAAAAATAATTTCGTAGTTAGTACACTTAGAAAAAGTTCAACTATCAATTCAAAACAATAGTAAATCAAGATTAAATAATTTTAATTATTGTATAGTTTTCTACACTGCAGTAGAAGATACTTATTGCGTGTTTTCTTTTTGACAGTTGAAAATATTGAAATAAAAAGACTGTCAGTGCTAAAGAAAGTTAAAAAAGTATTCGCTAAAAAATTAAAGTAAACCTTGCAAAAAATTTTGAATTTGATTGTAAACAAATATTTCATCGTTTATTTGATTAAATTACTTTCTAGCGCAAAGATAAATTCCTCTCTTATCGTATTTATAATTTCTCTGAAAGGGGAAAAAATATCTGAAGATGATAGTATGAGATTAAAAAAAAATACATAAAAATGCACTTATACGAATAAAAAATTTGTTTTATTGAAATTGTTAATATTTCATTCATTTTATAATTTACTTATCGACGATCTAAATGTTTTGAAAGTAAATAATTGCTAGAACATAAAATTTAAAATGCAAAGGAATGAATAAACAGTCAGATTGTTTTTACGAAATATCAGTGCATTCGAAGAAATATTACATGTATTTAATATGTACAGTAGTAGCATAAAAAAATAGCGAATCATCTGACAGCTCGCATACTTGGTATTCGTGCATCTGTATATAAAAATACGTTTTAACAATATTATACATTTAGGTATGTACATATATACCTCTTTCCTTTCGAATTCGCAAATGGAGAAAATATTCTATTTTCCGTCCCATTACACACATCTGAAAAAAATTCTGTTTCTCGTTGATTCGACCCGTCGTAATTCGATCACGCTTTACGTGAATGGTGTATATAATAACCGGAGTCACTTTTTCTACTGGTACAAAAAGTATTCGTAAACATTTGTGCTTAATAATTGGAAATTCGCATGGATCCACTTAACAATTGGACTTTCCTCTCCTGTTCGCAAACTAAGTGTAATGGAAAGGTAGGGTCACAATGATTTATTTTTTTTATTATTTTTACAATTTATAGACTCAAATAGTTAATTTACAGACATAAATAAAGTAAATTAATTTGTTGGCATTTTTAAAAAACCACACGCACTTCTTAAATTGAATTTATTTTCATTTCGACGTAAATCTTCGTTTTCGTCACAAACAGATTACATTCTAACACAAAACGTCGTGCTACTGATATGTAAATTGTGATCAATCTCATTCTTCCCCGCAAAGAAAACGAAAGAAGGCATAACACTTATTCAATTACTTTAAATGATTAAAATACAAAATAACATTTTAATTATTAAATTATCTAATAACCATAGAATCTCTCCGACGACAATATCACATTGAACATTGGAAACAAGTAACATCAACAGTATAAAATATGAAGCAAGGCAATATTTGGACATCGATAGTCGTATTCCCGTCGAAGACATCAATTAAAAATGCGATCCGCGCCCGGATTGCCACACGGTTGGTCGGACAAATCAGCGTGACAAAAGTGTAAGAGTAATCCATGCGGAAGTCCAATCGCTAAGTGACAGGATATCGGGAAGCGACGTCAGTCTTTCGGATTGTTTTTCTTCGAAGCGCACTGCTGCCGAATGCAGGCCTGATCAGGAGTACCGGCGCACCTCCTGCGGCACCGACCCCTCCTGCTAATCTTCCTGCGGCGCGTCCTCCGCGTCCAGGATCGTCTTGAAGCAGAACGGCTGGAAGGGGTGACCCTGGCCCTCGTAGAACTTGCTCATGAATTCGACCCTGTCACATAAAACAATGCCGGTTAGTATGTTCATTATTTTAATAATATTAATATAATGCTAGTTAAGTGTCCATTCGGAAGTAAGAATTTTTATATTCTTAAGATTTTATTATTGAAATTCACTCTAAGATTGATTTTCCGATATGCCCCTGTATTTGTTTAATTTGTCTTATTTATTTATTGCAGATGTCTAATGTGTAACTACTAAGAGATGTTAAAATTTCTGGTAAATTAAAATATCACCTTGGTAAATAAAATCAATTTCCTAATTTTTCAGAGATACCCAAGTCTAAATTTCTAATGATAATAAGTGATTCATTTATTCACTTTTACAGATAAAATTTCATATAAAAAAAAAATAATTTTAAGAAAGAGTAATGCACAATGTATATCTTCATTAACCCATTAAAGCCGCAGAGTCTTAAACTATAACGCTACCGTAGCTTCTTCAGTAGTCCTCCATCCACTACACTAATAAAAATGTGCGTATGTATACTGCATGTACTGTAGTGCGAGCAATTTTTCAAGATTTTAAAAGATTACGGTAAAGCTCATCGTAAAAATTGCTCGAAAAAAAGCTGACAGTAAAACATCGCTGTAGTTATTATCCGAATGTTGGACGATTGGCCAAGCTTCGTAACTTTTACTGGAAAAGCTCCGAGGATTTTCGATGAAAATCGGACCGACGGGTAAGTTAAGATCATCCGTACCAGTGAAGACGCAGAGTGTGCAGGAAAGCGGACAGCCCCTCCATCATGACGAGGATGGCAAGGGTGAACAGGGCCCAGGCGCCGAACGCTAAGAAGAGCATAGCGGACTTGAAGAACTCGCCCTCTTCGGCCACGAGACCCTGGCGCAACACCATGTTCCAGAGGACCTCGGAGAGCTGGGCGTGGGCGAGCGACAGGGCCCAGAGACGCAGGTAGGAGGCAGTGTGCGAGATCGTCGACAGGACGTACTCGATCGTGTGGATCGACTGGTGGATCATCACGTCGCCGAACGAGCCGTGATCGTCGTGGCCGCCCGACGGCGGGCCGCTCGGGCTCGCGGCCCCGTTGCTCGTCTGCAGCTCGATGTCCTGGGACGCCGAGCCGTTAGTCTGCGGACAGCAAGACACGTTAGCGAAAGTCTAAATGATTAAGAGCCTAATAAAACGAGCTAGAAAATAAAAAGGCTTAGTGTTTATTGATCGACGTTTCTTTAGATTCATCCAATTCAAGATTATTTCAATTGTTCACGATGAAGGTAGACTACAAAATTCTACCGAAACGTCGAACAACAAATACTAAGACTGGTTCGCAAGTGGTCGTTTTTATTCGCCTTTCAATGATAACGCCCAACCACTTAATCTCTGAAAATGATTCTCATTTTATGGCACAAAAGGTTATTATTTGGACCATGAAATCTTTCCTAAATGGCTATTATTTTTCGTTTTTCTAGAAACGCATTGGTTGATTGGAATTTTGAACGGTGGCGAACTACTCACGTAAACTTTGCCCTTCGAACTCTTCTTGGTGCAGAGGTAGTGGAGTGGTTTGCCGAAAAGCAGTACCGGTACGCAAGCGAGCGCCGCAAACAAGAAGACCATCTGAACTTTGTCCTGCCCTGGGAACATGAATTTCTCACAGCCCTGAGATACCTTTGTTTCGCCGAAGAGTATCATGTTGATAAACGTTATAAGAACTGATGGGGCACAACCTTCGGACCACGTTCCTGTAACAAACACGCCGAGGATGCTTTAAAAACAAATTTTAAAGGGTATTCATGTTGTGAAAATTATTGTTTTCGATCAATAAATTAGGAAAGGTGAACAATGCATTTTTTAAAGGACTTTTTTCTCATTTTAATAGTGTTAACTGCAAAAAATTACCTCTCGCTGTTCCACTGTATAGGACCCATTTAATGAACATAAGAGCGACCAGGTACGTGAATAGCAATAGCAAGAACAACAGCTGCGGCAAGAACTCAAGGAAGAAACTTGCGTACTTCTTGAAATGCCTACAAAAAAGAAATTTACCGTATTACATTTTCTAAAATAAAATTCCGTTATAGCAGCAATTTAATAATGGAAATTATTGAACTTACATAATGTTGACCACACTGACGCATACACCGAAGATCATGTGCACGACGCCAAATATGATCGAGAGTTTCATCTTGTAAGAATTCAAAAATATGATCTTGTTCTCAGCCAGCGCCCAGACCGGATCCATGCCGACTGGATACGGATGACCAACGTAGGAGTCCTTAGGGTCGAGCATTATGGTCTTTTGCTTGAGCATCTCCTCGAAGCTGTTATTTTCGCTGATGTTCCAGTTCGAGCCGAATACATTGGCCGATTTGGAAAACACGTCGTTGTATATGACACCCGTGTATATGGAAAATATGCCCATGAGCAAAATGATGTAACGACCGCCGAAGAAGATGTTCCAGATTTCGTTGGTCGATCTTTTGGCGGACAGCTTCTTCTCGAAGTAGCACATGTAGGCTCCGAACAAGAACATGATGAGACCTGGAAGGAAGAGTAAATTTAAGTCTTGAGATTTGGACAAAGTGGGAGCGTCGAGTCGAGCGTACCGTGTCCAGCATCACCAAACATGATACTGAAGAGAAATGGGAACGTCACGATGGTGTACAAGGCAGGATTAGCCTCGCGGTATGAAGCAACACCGTAGGCGTCTATCAAATTTTGGAAACCCCTAGTGAACCTGTTCGTCCTGTTGAACGTTGGCGGATCCTCGTCCGTGTGGATTACGTTTAAAAATGAGGGAATGGAGTTACCACAAAGACGCTGAAAGTACGACACACTCACAATAAATCGGATAAGATAAAGGAATTACGTTAAATAATAGAGTTGTATTCGCACCGATCCTTCACTCAAGCAATTTTGTACGATAGTCAGATCTGCTATGGGCACCCAGCATTCTCCGATAAGGCACTTTTTTGATACGTCCATATTAAAAAGATTCATCGTGTGGTAAATAGCCTTCATCTTGCGCACCATAATAGACCAATTTGGCAGTTCCTTGGCGACGCTATGAAGTACACGTTGACGATGATCGTGAGTTTGATTCAATACCTAGTAACGTGACAGATTTTAGTGCATCGAATATTGCCATTTAATCAGCTTTCAGAAGAAAAGGATTTGTTGCGCGATTTTTCTAAAATAATTGCAAACTCACCAAATTTAAATCTTCAAGACGAGTGCGGACTCCCTTGACCATTTCCATGCGCTCGGAGTGGCTGTTTGGACAAGGGTAAAGGGAGGCATGAAATCCACTGCATACCTTCTTAATCCGACTTTTCAGCTGTTCACCTTGGAAGAAGGCGACAAAGGCAGTTTTGTAAATTTCATTTCCCTGCAACGTTAGATTCAGTATAATTTTCCACAAATTAATTCGTGCGAAATTTCACAATTGTGAATAAGATCTTTTATCTCTTCATCTCCGATCCGCAAACTAATTTGCGACACATTTTCTTATCATTGATTAAACATTTGCCGATAAAGTTATATTTTTAGCATTTACATGCTTCAATGATTTGCATGTCTCGTCTATAGTGGAACAAGCTAAATTGTTAAAAGCGTACGTACGGCGCGTTAAAAAATAATGTTGAAATCTAAAAATAATATTAATCGCACAATAAGCACTGCAGATAGAAATAAATCCTTGCACATTTGACGTTCACTGTAAACTATTTTCAAGACTTTCATTGTTAATTTAAAAGATCAACAAACCGCTAAAAACGCAATTACCATTATCCAGTGTTAAAAAAAGTGTGGTCGTTAATGTCCCAGCTACATGCGCGGCTTCTTTGGAAATGCAAAAAGGAGTAAATAAAGAGAAATCGTCGCGAGGCTTCAATTCACCGTAGTCCGTCGATATTTTCCAATAATCCAAATCTAATTGACATTTAAAATGCTTGGCTTGCCGAGGCGATTGAGTTGGATAAGCGTAAAAAATCGCGAAGCCGAATGGAGCGATACAGCGCGGTAATTTATTCCGACCACGAAGCAATTAAGACCCTCCCGGCGTTCATGTAGTTGTCTGCGCCCTTATCGTTGCCCGCGAGACTCTCGAGTCGATTCTCCGCTGCTCTTTCCCGCGGCCTCGCCAAGGCTCCCGAAGGGAACTAACGTCTCGGTGAATTGCCGGGATTTGCGCGATTGAGATAATGCTTCTGGAGTACCTCCTTGTTTTTACTTCGAGCCCATAAATGTAGATCAAAGTCGGTATAGTGCTCTCTTTCTCAGTCTTTCGTATTTTGAAAAAGCTTCAACTTTATTTCTCTTTTTTGCATTCTAAGTGAAATTTTTATTTCATTTATTTATGCAGGAGTTTGATTACGAAATTATTTATAATTTACGCTTTGAAAATGTTTAAAATCTAAGTTAATGTACAGATTAATTATTGATGAAAGGGTGAGCGGGACTATTTTGAATATTTGCTTTTCTGCTTTATTCCCAATCTATTCATGCAAATTTACCGGTTACGTAAAACGAAATGTATACGATGGTACTTTTATAGCTCGGGGATTTGTGACAACATATTAAACGTTTCAGTCTGCATTCAAAAGTGAATGAATGTGAGATTATATAAATTGACCCCGCTCTCCCCTCTACGTTAGCAAATTCTTTAAAAGAAATGTCAAAAAGATGATAAATAAACTACACATACGGGTGGCCTAACAAAAATCAATTTAAACTTTAGGTCGGATAGAAATAAAAAGTAACCCACCGTGCTGGGATCCTCGAGGGGTTTCTCAAGACTGGCCTGTCGCAGGAAGACGTTACCGCGAGAGATACGCCAGAGCATACGCTCGAAGGCCGGCATCCGCTCGCGATTTATCACCCCAGCGACGAACCTGCAAGCGTGAACGTAAAAAATACAATCAATATTTTTCGTAAAGCCTCGTTCGCAAATAAAAAAAAATGAAAACGAAAGGTTATAATCCGACAAAAAGACGCGAAGAGATTATTTTAAATTATGAAACAAAAAATACCGCGTAAATATGAAAGTGTAAAATTAACTTGGAAAATGCGAATAATCACATGTTGCGTGTAAAAAGTCGTTTCTATATTTAATAGGTGCCCGATCTGCACTTACTCGAGGCGTCCGCGACCAGTGGCGTTCTGCAGCTGGCTCTCCTCGTTGATAAGGGCGCGGGTGATCGAGTCATTGGCCTCCTCCTGTTGGTACATAAGAAGAAGCGGACCTTGATTCTTCGACAAGACGTGAGCACCGATTGCAAGTAGGGACTTCGCATCAAATAAAATCTGGCGAACTACTGTAACTCACCTCCGTGAAGAAAACCTGGGTCTTTTCCAGCACGTGGCGCAGCTCCATCAGCTCCAGGTAGTTGCTCTTCAGGTTTACCGCGTTTTGGCTCAGCTCGAGTATGTCGTTCTCCGTTTTCTCGATGCGCGCCTGAAAATAGAGTCGACGATTTTAAGTGCGCCCTACGTACTGCTGACCTTCGGTTTACAATGGAAAATTGGAGGTACATTTTTCAAATTGAACCACTCTACTTTTGTGGCTGAATTTTTTTAGTGATGATACACTTATCAAGAAAACCTGAATATTTTTTTAAATTTTTTTTATACCTTGTGCAATTAGAAACAGTGAATATGAATGAAATAACGCTAATTATTGATAAATGATAAGAAATAAATGGTGATATAAAAAATTACTAAATTGCTAAAACAAAGTATCAAAAAACATTCATTGCTTTACGTTACAGTTTTAAAAATCTTAAAAGTGAAATGACTTCATTTTTAAATTCAATGAATCCATTGCTTATCAGAAATTGATTATTTATTATTTGCAAACAAATGGAATGGCATTTTCCAAGCTGAGCATGAAAAATTTGTGTCATCGTAGGGAGAAAAGCAGTCGATATCCAGCCATCCGGGTGTTTTTCAACAAAAGTCCCAGGGGAGGTGTAAGTATGTTTGCGAAGGCAAAGCGATTCGGCTGAACGTTGAATCAGCCCCCAGAAAAGAAGCAAACAGTCGCGTCGTAAGTACACACCTCGAGGTCGATGATCTCGCGTGGATTTGGCGCGCGGGGCAGCTCCCTGACGTCGTCGGCGATCGGCACGTCGTCCTTCTTGACCTCCGCCTCGATGTACCTGAGCTTCCGCTCCATCTCGTCGCATCGTCGCACCTCGTTTACGAACTTCCGCTGGAAGTAGTTCACGTCGACGTTGAGCTGCAAGAAGAGAAAGAAAAGGTACGTGTATCGCGCGCACTGCGAGTCAGCCGTGTGGACGCGCGGGCCGTAAACTTACGTCGCGAAATTGTACGGTTCCGGTCTCGCCCAGCTCCGAGACCGAGAGATAGGCCGCCTCCGGCTGAATGAACAGCTGGCACAGGGCCATCTCCTCGCTCCTGAACATCGCCCCCATCTTCAGAGGACGTAGGTCTCCCGCTCCCTCGGCTTCGAACTGTCAACCCTGCAACGTGAAGGAAGGCCGAGATTCATTTGTGCGCTCGGTGTCGCTCCCTTTTGCCCGGCGGAAGATATTAGAGGAGCGGAAAAATCGAACGGACGCGCCTAGCTGCACTCCGAGCTTCGAGCGGCTTCGCGACCTCGTCAAACGCTTAGCGAATTATTTTTGCCGACGTTACACTTGATCTCCGGCGAATGTGCGAATCTAATTTTAAGGAAAGCTTTTACTCCGCGACGTTGGATTAATTACCTCTCTGATTTATTAGATGCTTTTGAATGATCCATTTAAGTAGTGGAAATAGATTTGGCTCTGTTTCATGTTGCTGAATGTCTGATCAAGATATTAAGAATCATTTATCTCTTTAATCTAATGCGAAAATGAAAATGTCAGTCGATGCTGAACATGGGTAAATTAAAAATGTTTTCAAGCGAATAAGAAACAAAAATGAAGAAACTTGAACATTAAATCTACCTTCCTGGTAAAGCTCATGATTAGGTCATTAATTATAACTTTTTTATGTACGGCGCATTACTTTAGCACTGAAAAGTAAAGAGCTCAAGAGCTAAAATTTATCTCTTTACTTTTCAGTGCTAAAGTAATGCGCTGTACATAAAAAAGTAATAATTTTTGAGATAGACTTAAAAACGTTTTTACTTACGGGCATCACAAATCAAGTAATTGCAAGAGCAATAACAATTTAGTCTCGGTCACGCGGTTCTTACTCGGCGTATGTCACATTAAATTATAAAGTTGTGTATCCTCTTTCTCACTCTTTGAATAATTGTATTTTCTTTTTTCGTTGTTAATCTTTGCTATTATAAACTTTAACTTGTTCTAACACTTATGGAAATAAAATGTTAATAGTGTTTTCACACATTTTGCTTTACTAGGAATTTGCTTTCTAAACGCAACAGAGGGACTATCTAATCTTGTAGAATATTTGATAACAATAGCAGAAGAATAACATTTAATCTTTTTTAAATAATAATGTATCATTCTTTTTCTGATGAAAATTTTTATTGTAATTATCAAGCTGACTTTGCGATAACAAAAATTCGTAATTCAGATCAAACGATTAAGTAATTCATTAATTATGCAATAATAAAAAATATATATTGTTATTTGAAACGTTCAGTGAAATTTATATCGATCGACTATTTCGACAGAGTAATTGTTTATTCCCCTTTTCTAATTATTCTGAGGTAAAATAAAAAGAAAACTGAAAAATTCATTAAAATACTATTCATCCAGCAAATTAAACTTAACGTAAAAGTCTAAAAGGATATTAAAATGGAAAAGATAATAAATAATTTATTATGGAAACATTTCTCACACTACCGGTGAAACGATGATTATTAATCTAATGAAATCTAATCTCGTATAAAAAACATATAATTTCACACATATTTATTAAAAAGAATCAAATCAGAAGATAATTAAAGTCTATTAGTAACAACTCGTCTCAAACAAAATCGCAAAATCAAAACGAAACATTAAAGTCTCCGAGTTAATAAAAGTTGAACATAACTTCGAGATTATTCTATTGCCAAACTTCACCCGTATGCAATTCATCATCCAAATCCAACCCTTTTAAACTTTCATTAGCGCAGATAATGAAAATATGAACATCGATGGGGAGCCAGCCCCACGTCAACATCTCGTGCGACCGCGAGCTCGCAAATAGCGGAGGCATCGTCACATGACCAGCTGACATTACATCCGCTGCGCGTACTGTGCGAGTCACGAGGTGGCGGCGATGCGCGCGCGCAGCAGTGATTCTGCACCCTAGCCTCTGGGCGATTTGCCCGAAAAATTCATGGAAAATCGATTGGCCATTTCGCGGCCAGGGGGAGGGGGGGGGGGCTGTAAGGGATCGAGTATGGAAAGTTTGCGAGGGAGGGCAGATCGCCGTTGCGAATCGTGGGAGACGCGGATCGCGTTACGTAAATTGTATCGCTGGCGGAGACTCGTCTTATCTCGGCGTGATCTAACCGCGATAAGGGGGCCGAGGCTCGAAATTTACATTGGCGGCGGTAAACAAGGGAATTAAGCGAGGGAAACGCGTAGTCGCCGAAGAATTTTTTTTTTATAAGTCGAGCTCGAAGGATCGGGGTCAATTATTAATTAAAATTGTAGATCGTATTAATGCTTTTAGGTGCGGTTTGTTTGAATTTTTTTTTTACTAGACTGAATGTTCATTTACTTATTTAGTGATGACGAATTTGGTCACAGGATAAATAGACATAACTGATGATCGTAAACTATTACTAAGTTCTTTTTTTCAAGTCTTTCTGAAATGCATAGTATTTCTTATTTCACATTCGACTATTTAATAGTTTAGTTATATTGTTTTCAAAATCAAATGGAAATGACAAATATTCTTCACATTTTTTTCTTCAATCTAATCTACTACTGCATTAATCTTAATCAGAAAATCATTACTTTCAAATCTGTTAAAATGGCGTTTTATAATCTTATCGCGTACTGCAATAAATATTTTTCAAATTCAAACAAAATAGTTGACAAACTGTTTGTCGCGAAAAACAAGTAAAATATTTAAGGACGTTATCAGATCCGAACTATTTCATCACATAGGCGGAGGAAACTTTATCTAATTTTAACCGTCTTAACGGTATCTCGCAGATATCTCCATATCCAATTGAAGTGAGAGTGTGTATGCGCCTCGCGTGTTCGACGGCATCCACCATCGAAACCACGATTACTTCTAATTAGCAGATTTTAGGCTATTAGTCCTGTCGTGTTACTTCTGCTTGAGATGCAACTTATCAACTACAATTCACAAAATTTTGTTATAAAACAATGATAAAGTAACAGGCCATTTAAAAACGTTGAATCGATTTTTATGAAAAAAAGCATGATGTAGATTTGCACAGTGTGTTTTTTGCAAGAAAATCAATTCGAAGCCACAGGTAGTGTAATTAAAATTAAAAACGATTTTTTTTTTTTCGTTTTCTGCAACACAATAGATTCTCGACCGCACTGCTATTATCCGTTCAAACATCAATCTCTAAATTAAATTTCGTTTTAAACCACCAAAACAAAAAAAAAAACACGTAAAAAGTAACAACGTATAACAAACGATTTGATAGTATAAAAATAATGAAAAAAAATAAATAAATAAATAAATAAAAGAAATATCAACGCCGCAGGACACTGTCGTGCTGATTAAGATGCAAATTAAAAGTCAGACAGCACGAGGACTCACGTGTTGCGTGGAGGCGCGAGGCTTGCGGAGGATTTCTGCGGCAACAACTCGCCGATCGGGCTTAGAACTCGAACTGAGCTCCCGCGCTCTCACCTGGCCGAGGAGGCGTCGCGGCTAATCTCGACCGAGGCGCGGAGACGCTTACGTATCTACTACTCTCTCTCTCTCTCTCTCTCTCTCTCTCTCTCTCTCTCTCTCTCTCTCTCTCTCTCGCGCTCTCTCGCGC
>JAXIUT010000048.1:8885202-8921646 GCA_035586675.1 Eurytoma californica
GTAATAATGACAATCTTTCAAAATGCTTTAATTTGAATGAAACTTGTTAATAAATATTTTTCACACCAAATGCAACATATTTGGTCGCTATGCCCCGCTTTCCTCTATTTCTTATTTGTTTATGAATAATAAAATGGACATACTACGTTTTGTAAAACATAATTCTTTTTAACATTTAAAGTTTTTATTCTCATTTTCAAAGATTTTAATTTGTTAAATATTTCTTTGAAAAATCCTGTTTATTGCAAACAATGAAATATTTCGACAAATATCCGCCGTACTTTGAAGTAAAATATCGGATGCATAATATAAGAAGCAGTAAAATCAAAGCTTGCGCTTTTGATGGTGCATCGCGAGAAGCAAAGATGTCGGCCGAGCCACGACGCAATGCAGTCGGAGGATTCGCACAAAAGAAAGGAGAGAGAGGAGCAGAGGCGCCGCCGGCGTTCGCGAACCTTCGAGCGTACCTGCGGTATCGCCCAAGCGTAATTTTAGATTCGCAATGCAAATATCCGTCTGCGGTGTCTCCTTACGCGGAGTAGAGTTCCATCGGTCACCGCCAAAGGTCGGGACCGAAGGTCGCGGATCATCCGGCGATTGTCACGGATCAGCGCCTCGGCGCACCCCGCCAAATCTCGGCTTCTGGTATTGACTTTCAACTCGAACTATATCCGCCTTGCGCAGCCGCCGCTTCCGTTCCGTAATTTCATCTCGAGATGGAGAAAACGGCACGGCGTTCTCCCGCGCAAAAACGGCACTAGTCAATTAGCGCCGGGGCCCGAGAGGGACTTATGCCACTTTACGAGAGCATAAAAGGCCGAAATCGTAAAGTTCGCGGTAGTTAAGCCGGCGCGCCGTACGTGAACTTTCCGCTCGCGCACGCTAATCCGTCCACCCGCGTTTTCCCGCGCGAAGTGCCTCGCTCGCTCCGTATATCAGCCGGTCGACGGCCCGCCGCCACCTCCGTTTATTTCACCTTCCGCCGAGAGCCAATTTAGCAATAAAACGGGAGGCATAAAAAGGAATCGGCGCGAGATGAACTCGGGTGTGCGCGCGGACCGGCTTCCGCGGCTTCGGACGGAGTGCGGAAACGGCCGCGGCGAGAGCAGGAAGCGCTCGAACCAGCCTTGCTTTCCCGAACAATGCGAGCGCGCCATAAAGAGGCCGGCTTGCGTAAGCGCAGTCTTTTCTAATCTGCATCCCCTTTCCCCCCCGCGCCGGGCAGCCCCGCGAAGGCGCACAGCCGCGATGTAGGTCAGTGTGCTTCGGCGCGCCGATTTTCATCGCGTAATCGGGGCCAGTGCAACGGGAAAAATTGCGCAACGAGCTTCGTTGCCCCGCGACGAAAGCTTCGCGTGCCCCTCGCGAGGACAGCCCGAACGAAGCGACCGTGAGCTCGCGCGCATACGGACGAAAGAAAAAGGAAGGCGTTGGTAGGGGATAGATGGCTTTCGCTTTCTTGGGACGACCTCGAGGCTGGACGGAGTCTGTCGAACCCGCGGCGAAACGAGGCGCGGAGACGAGTCGCCCGGAGCCCGTAGGACGCGGCGATCAATCGGCGGGGGCTCGGGAAACTTTCACCGCGCGCTACCGATTGACACTCGCCGATCCCGGCCGGAGGACGCGCGGGCGGAGTTGCGAAACGGCGCCGCAGGTGCAAGATTACTGCAGGGGAGAGGTGAGGAGCGGGCGCTCGGGGTGGGAGATCGGCATTTCCCAAAAGCCGCCGGTAAACAAGGCGCTTGCGCAACGGGCGCGACGTACTTACACCTCCGAAATTCCAGAAGGGGAGAATGCCTTTTGCCTCGATCGGAATTTCTGGGAGCACGCTCGGTGATTGTTGGGCCGCAATTCAATTGCGGCTTTCAACCGCTCCTTCCCTTTTTCGGCTGATAAGGCCGAGGAGAAATTTAATATGTAACGTCGCGCTTAAGATACGCGTGTCTGCGAATTTGATAGGCGAGGCGATTAGTACGGTAATAGTAAATAAACGATGCGAGCAGGATTAATTATATAATTAATTTACATATCTTACATGTGATGAAAAATAGAAAATAAAAACAGGTTTGATTTGCCGATCGATAATTCAAATTTTAAAATGTTTCACACGTTGCACGTAACAAATTTTATGATCACTTCATAGGATTTAGTACTTCGTAGTAATTGATTAAAAAATACGAAATTACATTTCATTACATTCTATACAGCCGGGTCCATGTTCGGGACAAAAGCTCCACGAGTATCTTAAGAGAAAAAAAAAACTCCGAGTTAGCAAATCCAGCAACCCCTCTCGAAGCGATATCGGCGAAAAGATCGCGACAAGGATCTCGCCTCCTCAGCCTCCTTTTCGGCGTTCAAGGTGGGGCCTCCTCATCGCGCCGGCGGGGTGAGGGAAAAATGAAAGTGAAGGATCGCGGTGAGCGGGATGCTGGGAGCCGCGGCACGCGTGTGTGGGATTATACACTCGGCGAGGCCTCGCGCTCGCGCGCCCAGTGAAAGTGCCCGGCGAAAGTCTTTGTGCCGCTTACGTAAGACGCGCTTAGCTATTCGGAGATCATATACGCCCCGATGCTGTGCGACCGCCGGCCGTGCCCAGCTGCCAGCTGGTTTCTCCGTCGCTCTTTTCTCTCGGTTTCTCTCTCCGCGACGCGTGGAAATCGCTGCGGATCCCCGCGTCATTTCGGCGATGCCGCGCGAAACTTCGAGCGCGATCGATTAAGGCTAGAGTGTGCTTCTAAATATATATACAAAAAATCGATTTTCTTTTAATATATTCTGCTAAAAGAATGATTACAGATTCCGTCTTTTGAAATTTCTTTTACAACTTTTAGTTTTTGTAATATGAAGCTAAAATTTCCAAGAAAAAACTCCAAAATCTAACATATAATTTCTAAGATGTAGAAAATTACTTTAAGATTGTAGAAAAACTTTCTTTACGAATACATTTTTAGATGGTATGTATGAAAAATAAAACATTAATTTTCTATCCATAGCCTACAGCCTTAAATTCGGGTGCAACTTGAGAATGAGAAATTTCCACTTTTTTCTATGCAAATAAAGTAATTGTCTTTCGATAAGTCGTGAACAAAAGCATTCATTGCAGCTTATCGTGCGAACGTGCAGCCTTAGTATCAACGGGTATCAATTTCCAGGACGCGCGAACAATGATACACGCGCGAGCTAGGCGCTCGCATCAGTTAAACGCGAATTGGCCACTAAAAGGAATACCGGTTGGATCGCGCTTGCGCAAAATCGTCAATTAAATTCGCGACGTCCCGAAAGGCGTCGCTGAATTCCAGCGAGCCCGCGGGGAGCCTTTCTTCGAGCGAATCCTTATCTCCGCCGACGGGATATAATTGCGCGCGCGCGTCCGCCGGGGCACAATGAGCGCGCCGAGCCGTACATGCGAAATTAGGTTCGACGCAAGGAGCCCATTGTTCGCGGCGATTTTTCCGGCTAGTACGGCGTTCCGCGAATGCCGCGACTGTATGTACATACAACCGCCTGGAAAAAGCCTGGGCACGCCGCCGATGGATTATTGTCCAACCTCTGATAATGTAGAAGAGTGAAAAATTCAGAAAATCACTCTTTTTCAGAAAAAACACAGCCACTCGAAACTCGATTGGCTGTGTTATCACTCGTTTCGAGTGGGTTTTCACTCTTCCACATTTTGAAGATTATGAGGGACGTATTGGAACGCAGTGAAAAAACCATCGTGTTTCGAGAAATGTCACTAAATATTCGTAGTAAAGCAGTTTCGATTAGTTTAAGTGGTTTTTCTTTAACTGAACTTTAGAAGACAGAAAGCCGATCTTTTCGGTGGCCTCGAACGCTACCCGCTCGACCGATCGATCGTCGCGATCGTCCTTTTGGATTTCGCACGTAGGCGACGGCTTTGGGTACGTACGGCCGGATCGGCGAATGAAATCGAGAGCACGTGCCGGAGAAAACGAGGAGATCGGTAATTGCGAGCGAGCGCAGCCTTCGATTTCTTCGGCCGTACGTTAAAAGCCACTCGCCGGGAAACCTACGCTCGTTCAGAATTTAATGCTCAAAAAGTCGCGGGGCGATTTTGAAAAATCCATTTCATTTTACTCGTAGCTTAACTGCCAGCCGGCATAACTTTATATACTTTCATTATTAGTCGGCGAAACGTAAATTTGTATATTCGAACGCTTATCTTTCAGGAAAGAAAGCGTCTCGCTCAAAATAGACACCGACGGGATCCGATCGGACAGGCTCCCAGCGACTTTTCCGCATTCCCGGCGCAGCGACAAACACCGCCATAACCCCAAGCCGCTCGTTGGAACCCCATTCGTAGCCGCGCACCCGCATCTCCGAGAGAGAGAAAAAAAAGATCGCGACTGCTCGGTCTGCCTCTCGCCCGTACCCACGATTATAAAACGTGCAGCTTCGTTTGACGTCGTCGGCGAAATTTAAGACCGCCGGCCGCGGTAATGATCGGCTTGCGCAAGTCCGCCCCCTCGACTCTCGTCCTCCTCGTTTTCTTTTTCTCCCGAGCGCAGGGGTTTAATCAATTAAAAAAAAAAGGCGCAGGGAGTTTCGTCACGCTCGCACGAATGTTTTACGGATCGGCGCTTTCCGGACTCCCTGAAGGTCGGATGAACGACTCGGCGGCTTTATTTCTGACTCGCGAGACGAAAGGGAATGCGTAAGTTCGCTCCAGGGTAAAAGGCCGGCCTCTTGTCGATCCTTTTTTGTTTTATCCCCTCGGCTCGAATTCGGGGACGGCCTTTTATTTCGCGAGTGTTCGCAAGAAAAATTATCGCTCGGACGTTGCGTGGAAATGCAAGAAAGGAGTGAGGATCCTTGACGCGAAGTTCGGTGCTGTCGGTCGAAATGGGAGGGGTAGCGACCTTCCGGCTTCATATTTTCCAAGGACTCAAAATCGAGAGGCCGCCAAGGCTGCCTTTTCGCTTTTGTTTTCTTTTCTCTTTAATCCCGCTCGATTATTGAACCGTCCGAGCCATCAACGGCATCTTTTCACTTTTCAACGCGCGGCCGATTATGCTAATTGAGACGAGTTAAGTTGGGTTTACTTAACTTTCGCGGTATAAATTACAGCCGATCGGCTCGAGTGCTATCTCAATTCCCGCGCGATGTCATCTCCGCCAACGAGCGCGCCGCTCTTACGTAAAATATTTACCGAGCTTTCGGAAGAAATTTAGTTGCAAACGAGAAAAATCACAAGCGGCGACACTCTCCGGGACTTTTGACCCCAGAACCGGCGGTTCGTTGCGCAAACGGAGTGGCCCGCCCACCCCCGGCTAGCTGACGACTCCTGAAAATTCCTGACCCCGTGACGTAATTCGGAGAAAAGTCAGCCGCTTGAATAATGTAGAAAGGAGTCGTTCCGCGTCTGGGTCAAATAGAACTCCAAAATCCCCGAAAAAATCGCCGGAGATAAAAGTCGCCGGCGGCTCATCTTCTCGCGCAATATTCATTTCAGGCCGCCGCATTCCCAGAGATGAAATCCGCGCGGCGGGACTCGATAAATATCCCGCCGCCGAGTTACGCAATCGAGTCGCGCTCCAGCCGGGACACGAACGATTTTTCGCGTCGGGAGAATTTACCCTCGCGAATTCCTCCCGCGATGTTCCCCGCTGATTTACCGAGCGCGTCAGAGCTTATTCGCTTCGGAGAGCGCGGAGTGTTGAATTTTTTCGCTACCACCTCGCGCCGCAAGTAAAGCGGTCGAAGAAGTAACTCAAAGCTCCGCGAGAAAGTAAACACGGTGACGGTGTGCCTTTCGTTCGGCGATATTAAATTTAAAATACCGGGCTTTTTCGATCGTGGAGGATCGTAACAGGCACTTTCGTTTCGCGCGCTTCATTCGCCAGCCACGCGCGCGCGCGGGGGATATTTATCGCGACGGCGGCAAAGCCCGGAGGCGCGAAAAATGAGGAAATTGAAAAATGCGCGGTGTCGCAAGCGCCCCCGCGCGAATTCGCCGATCCCGCGCGCCAGCAGGATTCGCGGCCGCAATATTTTCGCTGATTTATCGCCAATTATTATGAGTTACGTGCTCGCATCGCCCGGCGAAACCTACTTTTTGCCCATGACGCAAGAACGCGCTCGCGTTACACGAATAGATATAACAGTTACATAAAATTGAATTAAAGTAAACAAACCGGCGCGCGCGTACGGGTTCAATTTAATTTTCCAATGACTTCCACCCTCCCCCCTCCGGCGCTTATCGTTTTTCGAAAATTCGCGTAACCAGCCCCGCGATAAGAGAGCGCCGGTTGCGCAAGGACCGGTCCTGTTTGTGACGGATCATGCAAATGACTCCGCGCGCGCGTTTCCGCAATCCGGCGAGCCGCGAGGCGTGAACGGGAGAGGAGGAAGCCGGACCGCGGGTGAAACGCGTTTTTCCGACGGGAAATCGAGGGCCGCGCGGCACATAAATGAGCGGGGGCCAAGGGGCCGATACGGCCGGGAGGTAATTGGAGGCGATGGAGCGAGGCCCGGCTAACGCAGTCAAGTTCAATGCGCCCGAGGCGGCCTAGCTTGAGTTTATAGGGTTATTGGTCCGGCCGAGCCCAGTTCCTACTACTCCCTAACAATCCACTTTTTCTGACCGCGCCTTACTGACTTCTCGTATTTTTTTTTTTTTTTAAAGGCTACTGGATTCTTGACTCAACGGGGTTTATTATTAATTCATTCGTCTTACAGATTTAGGAATATTTTATTTCTTTACATATTTCGTTGAATAATTGGTCGAAACCTTTTTTTTATAGGCAATTAAACGTAGGTATAAAAATATAACTTTGATTAATTAATTTTTAACTTCAAGAGTTTTTCCATGTAAAAATTTCATTAGAGCATAATTCTTAATTAATGAAATATTTTTATCTTGTAAAAACTATGTAAATTGCTCTGAAGTAATTAGAAGGCAGTTAAAGAATTCCCCAGTTAAAAATTAGTTTACAATAAATTTCATTTAAAAAGCAATTTTTTCATTAAAAAAGGCAATTAAATTCTCCACATTCTTTTATAAGCATTTTCTTTGATAACACAATACAGATATAACTCAAGCAGCAAACTCAAAGTCCTTGTTCTCAGGTTTAAATGTCCATAATTTAAGCTAAAACCCACAGCCACGTGTTTTCTTAATCTAAAAAGCTGCTTAGCGCTGGAGTGCCACTGTTCGTAGCTCGGAGCACAGCTGAAAAGATAAGCCGTGCCCAACAATGGGCGTCGCTTTCCCAACTCGCGCCAATCTTTCGCGCCGATAGCCTGCCAGCCGATTAAATTAAGCGATTTATCGGCCTGTCCTCCCCGACGGGCGTTGCGACACTATTGCCATTGTCTCGCGGTCCCCGGGGTAAAACGCATTCCATCCCCACCTCCTCGATCCTCCGGAAAATCGGCACCTCGCGGAGAAATGCCGCCGCGACAATCCGCCGATAGCCCGGGAGGAAAAATAGGCGGCGATTTTCACTTTTACTATCTACGCCGTGGCTTTTCGCCCGGGCGTTTTCTACACGCGATCCAGTTTTCACGATAAGCGCGCTCGACCGGATTACGCGGCCTCGCGTGTCCTGCGGCCCGCTTTCGGCTTTCCTCGGCGGGTAAAAGTCACGCGGCGAAATCCCTCCTCGAATCGGCGTGTATCTCTGAAATTGAACGGCCGCCAGATTATACGCTCAATTATATCGCTCGCGCGAGATTTCCCTTTCTTTCTCGGAGGGCGCGGCGTGCGCGTTATAGTCGTCGCGAGAAATTCGAAGCTGCTCTTATACTGTGCGCTCGCACTTTCCAGCGTGCACCGGTGCGACTGCGCGTGGATTTGAGGCAAAAGAAAGAAACGGAATCGCCTCGCTCGTTTAACTTTCACTGGTGCGCGCGGAAAAGCCGAGCGAAATTTTGCGTATGGATTTTCTCGGGCGGGCCGAGGCGGGAGTCGAATTGATCTAGGTCAATCGAGCGGATGCGGAGGAAATTCCGCGGCGCAATTAAGGCTTACCCATGCGCCGGATTCTGTAATTATCGGGCGGCGTTTGAACTTGACATTCGCGCGGCGCACCGGCTTTCTATCGGCATGCTTTTTGCACCTTGTCCCTATTGATCCGCCCGATTGATTTGTAGGCGCATCGATGGGCTTGGTTGGACCTTTCATTGGTGCCGCCCGAGGTGGGAGTCAATGAAGCGTTGATTACAATTGCCCTCTTTGCGGGAGGAAAAGTTAGCCGCGGTCTAATTGAGTGCTTTCCACGGCGAAGATGCATTTCACTTTGTTTATGTCTTTAAAATAGATTTCGCTGCTTAATACAAGTGTCAAATAATTTAGAATAAAGTATTCTCTCGAATTCGCATTTAAATGTGCGAATACTGCGAAAATGTATTAAGACGTTTTACATACGTATTATGCAGTACGATACTATTATGTAACTTTATGAAAATTGATGATTATTTTTATCGAAAACACGAATGATCGGAGATCTGTATGCTAATTAACTGCTAATAAAATTATGCAACTAGGAAATCAAATTTTTCAAAAACTGGTTACGGCTGTAAAACTTCTTCAGCTTTCGAAACTAAACTTTTCAACTAAACTCGTCCTGTTAATCGTAAAAAAATAATTCGAAAAGAAAAAGTAATCTATGTCTTCGGCTTTCAAAAGTCAATTACCTCGCATAAATCGACCGATAAAAATTAATCGCACCTACCGAACTTGAGGAATTTACTTAAAAATCTTTTACTCCATTAAAGAAAAAGAACCGCTTTAGCTTTGTGAAAAAGGCAAAAAAAAACAGGAAGACTGTCGAAAAGATGGCAAAATCTAAATTTTCGCCGTAATTTCTGTGATTCCAGGAGCGAGCGGCCAGGAGTCGTTCAAATGCCCGGACGACTACGGCTTCTACCCGCACCACCTGTCGTGCGACAAGTACTGGAAGTGCGACAACGGCGCGGCCGAGCTGAAGACGTGCGGCAACGGGCTGGCGTTCGACGCGACCGACAGCAAGTTCCTCACGGAGAACTGCGACTACCTGCACAACGTCGAGTGCGGCGAGCGAACGCAGCTCGAGCCGCCGATCACCACGCCCCACTGCTCCCGGCTCTACGGCATCTTCGCCGACGAGAAGAAGTGCGACGTCTTCTGGAACTGCTGGAACGGCGAGGCCTCCAGATACCAGTGCAGCCCCGGGCTCGCCTACGACCGCGAGGCCCGCGTCTGCATGTGGGCTGACCAGGTGCCCGAGTGCAAAGTCGAAGGTGAAGCATTTTTTACTTCCTCCAAGTCTCGAAATTTCGATGCGCTCCGTCGTGAGCTCTCATGTCTTTGCGTGCTCGGTAATCTTGAGATCGAAAAGAAATTACGATTTTTCGATAACTACCCAAGCTATTAATGTAATTAATTATTACCGAATCGCAGGATAGATCGAAATGTTTTACCGAAATTTAAAGGAGAATTAGATCGAAGCTTTTGAGAATAGAGCGAAAAATGGCAATGATTAACAAAATTGATTTCGCCTTGCAGAAGTAGCCAACGGATTCGGGTGCCCCGCGGCCGGTGAGGTCAGCGGCGCCTCCGGCAGCTTCTCCCGACATGCCCACCCCGACGACTGCAGAAAGTACTACATCTGTATGGAGGGTGTTGCCCGTGAGTACGGATGCCCCATTGGTACCGTCTTCAAGATCGGTGATGCCGACGGCAGCGGCGCCTGCTCCGACCCCGAGGATGTTCCCGGATGGTAAGTCAAATCAAATCTCAGTTTTCTTTTTTCAATCGCCAACTTAATAATTGAAGTTAAATTAATTATTTTAATTCTTTCACAAGTTATGCTTCTTATATCTTTATTATCGTGAAAAATATAATTGAAATGACGTCTTAGAAGTTTTTGATGAATGTTGAGGGATAGTATTATAATTAAGAATATAATAAAAAAGACATGAAACATTCACTAAATCAATCAGAACAAAACTAAAAACCTGTTCCACGAAAGTACCGATTGAATTAATTTATGCTAATCATATTATGTATTCGCGGAATCATATCTTATAGGCGATAGCTAAAATTTTCTCTCAGATTAATTACAAAGTTTCCGTCGTAACTTTTCGACCGGTTAAACAGGTCGCGCTACTTTGAACTTTTTATTTACATCTTACATATTGAAAAAAAAGCTAACGACTAAGTGTACAAACTGATTATGCAAAACTCACGCTCGCCTCGAATTTCAGCGAGGACTACTACGGCGACTTGGACCTGAAGAGCATCAGGAAGAGCGAGCTCCTCAGTGGCCTCCAGGGCTCCGGCGAGAACAGGAACACGCCCCACAAGCCCAGCAAGCCCAGGCCCAACGCCCAGCCCCCGCGACCCGCCCAGTCCCAGGAGTAAGAGTCCCAGGGCCCTCCCCGTCACCAACGATCACGACGATTTTCGCCGTGACGGCGACCTCGCCCGCGCGGACGCCGTCCGCGAGTCAAAAGCATAAAAAAAGACGTCGCGAATTAAAAAAAAAACCGCGAGAGAGAGACCAGGGTATCTAGTCTCGTCGACGCCCACGGCGATTAAATCCTCCCCCTATCCCCGCTCATCCTAGATCACCTCCTCTCTTGTACTTCGTCCCGATGCTCTCGGTTTTTTTTTCTCGTTTTCCTTGGAACGACACGCGCGCTCGCGCGCGCGAGTTTCCGTACTCGGGGAAGAACTTCGGAATCACGCGGAAAAATCGAGGGGGACGTTGACTGAGTTTATAAATTATTGATGATGGTATATGTATACGAAGATGTGTTTTATTTTTGTTTTTTTTTTCGTTCGTTCGATCGTTCGTCGTTTGACACATTGCCCGGCCAGGATCGACGTTCTTCTCCGAGTGCGCGTTTCTCTCTCACTCTCTCTCTCTTTCTCTTTCTCTTTTTCTCTCTCTCTCTCTCTCTCTCTCTCTTTATCTTTCTCTCTCTCTCTTTCTGTATTTTCCTCTCTCTCTCTCTCTTATTATACGTACACGTACTTTATTGCATTTGCGCCGGTGTACCTATGTGTATTCCTACATTTATACTGCTGTAAAATTCGGAATTCGTCGTCCGAAAGTACGCTCGAAGGCTGAGTATCTATTCTACTTTTTCACCTGTCCCGCTCTGTCTCCTTCCATGCGTCTTCTTTTTTTTTATACATTCTCGTAGAGTACGCGCAGTCACCACGGGGCACTGCAAATTGTTGTAATTCGCGCGAGGACAAATTTGTTTTCTTCTCTTTGTAAGCGTAGGCGCCTGATTCGAACTGAAATTATAATTGTACGCGCGAGCCGATGCGCACTTTTGTATGAAAAAAAATGAGCTGTCGAAAAAAATAAAGCGGCGAGACGAGGAGCGATCGCTAGTGTGAGTCGAACGCGCAATCCCGCTGGGAGAAGGCCTTTTCCTCCGATCGATCCGCGTCCGCGGGGCCGCCCCGGCGAAACGTCGATTCCCGCCCGCCGGCGTGCCGGCGCAAGAGCGGGCCGATGGCTCGTCTTTCTTTGCGTCGTTATTTTTTTTTTTTTTTTTTTTTATACCGAAAGAGACAGAGGGGACGCCTCTGCCTTGGGCGTCACTAGAAACGACGATCGCCGTGGAGGGACGCGCGCGCGCGATCAACACTTTCCTCTCGCGCGCCGCTCGCCCCGCACGACCCGGCGAGCCTCACCGCCTGTCGAGGCGCTCACCGGCCCCGAGACCTCGTCTCGTCGACTCTTTCTTAAGAACTTAAAAGACAACAAAAAATTCTAATAAAAATCTTTAAAAAATTACCTCACGTCTTCTTTATTGCGATTACTTCACCTCCTCTCACTTTTACTCGACGTAGGATTAAGCGTTTTGAATTTTAAATTCGAACATTACGGAGAAAAAAGTGAAATTCATTCATGTATTCGGTTCGTTATCTTTTTATTGATTTCTTTTTTATTGCGCAGAAAAAAATTACGCGTATGTTAATTCAACACAACACTTTATAATGATTTTTACTTTTAATAGTGTATTGCGAAGTAGTGACGGACAGTGGGAGAAGTACGCTGCGGGAATGACCCAATGAAGTATTTATAGATGCGAAAGGAAATGAGAAAAACAGTAAGCTGTGAAACACAGGCCGCAAAAACTATAAATCAATCAATGAAAGACTTTAGACAGATCGAATAGATAACGTCACTTGGGGGTATCAAATTTTTACTTCACTCGCACAATTTATTATGCGAGCTTACCGTACATAATGAACGATACCATTGACAGTGAATTATGCGAAACTTCGTAAAGCGTAAAAAAAAAACTCTCAGCACGCCCAAGCGGACGTCCAGTCCGGAAAGTCGTACCGTCACACTCCACATATCTTCCGCAACCGAAACGAAAAAAAAAAAAATAAAAAAAGCGACTAGCATCCTAATTTGTCAGAGCGTGTATTGCGAGACGAATGAAATTGAGACACTGCGGAGAGCGAGTAAGCGATGTGAAAAATCTGCCGAGCGCGCGAACCGAGAGAGGCAGGGAGTCGAAAAGGCGAAGAGAAAAAAGGAGGAGCCGCGCAGCGCGCAATTGGGCTAAAAATTCGCGTTCGCGGAGGGAGCGCTGCGCGAGCGGGGGGGATGAGTCGCTGCATTATGCGCCGCGCGAGTCCTGCGTGTCCCGTTTGCGAAACAAACGGCGCGCTCCCGCGCCTCCTTTGTCGGGGGGGCCTCCTTTCTATTCCCTGCCTCCCCGAACGAGAGTGTCTATATGTACGCCCGTTTCTTTCGCGATGCGCCAACGTTGCGCGTCCCACCGGTCGCTTTTCCGGGGAATATTCGCAGTCCGATGACTGCGACGGATTTTTCGCGGGATTAACAATAACGCCGACGCGTGTGCCAAAGAATTTCTTTAATTAAATTTTCTTTTTTACGCGTGTTCCCCGGACGAATTAGGGAAATAAGTACACGCTGTAAGCCTAAAATATGAATTTTGAAGTGTCCAATTTTTTATTTAATGTTTCATTATTTTTTCCTTTTTAATTATTTAATCACGCTACGTTAAATGGAGATTAAAAAAGAAATAGAAAGTTTTTGTTGAAAGACGAAATTACTGCATACGGTGGATTTTTATTAAAAAGTATGGAAAAAAAATTAATTATTTTTCAAATAATGAAATTGATATACTTGTTAATCAAATTTACATGCAGTAATTAGTTATATTATACGTGGCTAGTGAAAATATCAATATTCTTAGAAAAAAAGGTATCATTTTTTTTTATTTTACAAAGTGAATTTCATTAAAATTTTTGAGTTTACAGATATAAAAATTTAATTTGGGTTAATGTGTCAAAAATAACAATATAACCACTGTATTTTACCAATTCCGTTATTGTTCCGATTAAAAGGAACTACGAGAATAATGTCGTATTAAGTTTTAGCTAATGGTGTGAAGAGACATTAGATACGGTCAATTGTACGAAAACTTAATGTCTTCGTTACAAATCTCTCTATCGATCATAATTTTTCATTTCCATTCGCCATGCCTCCACGATTAATAAATTTTAAACAGCCAATATGTAAAAAATGATTTTTGTACAACTGCAGTAGATATTTGTCGGATGGTAGTAGTTGTGCAAGAAGTTTGGTAAACGCATGTTTAGAAATTCTCTAAAATAAAATTCTCATAAGCGTCTGGAAAAAAATCTTCGTCCGATGACTGCACAAACCCACGTCGTTGCATTGTTACGCTTCCTAAGCATTATCCTGAATATTTGCATTGAATAGTTGCACAATAATAAGAAACCAATACTTGAATTTTCATTCCCTCCGCGGCATGTTTCACAAAAGTAACGAAGAGCCTTATTTAACAGAAAACTGCGCGCCTCCTCTCGAATCTTGCGCAACGTAAATTCCGATCCGCATCCCACATAAAAATCCCGCATAACCACCGCGTGCAAACGACCTAACGCATCTGACCCGACGTGCAACCCAGATTATAAAGAAATAACCAACGACGCGCTACTCGCTCAAGGTCATTAACGACCGGCCGGTCATCCCGCTCGCGTTTTCCTCGCGAAAAGCGCGCCGTGCGTGAGTGCCCGAACTATTTTTTTCCCCCGCGCGCGCGCGCCTTGGAAAGCGGAGAGAAAACGGACGAGGGAAAGCGCGCGGGAGAGGTCGATTTTTCGAAGTTCCCTGATTTTTCAGCGGCGGACTATGATAATGAATAGAAAGTCAATATGCGAGAGCTCATGCGCCGACGTCGAGATGCCAGGGTGGATAAAAATCCCGTGAAATCGGGCGTTTATCACATACCGCGCGGCTCGTACGATTCTTTTTTTTTCTGCCGATCTTTATGTCGCCGCTTTTTGCAGCGAGTGCTGCGCGAGCGAACTAATCGGGACCGATCGGAAGCGTAGTTTTCGCGAAAGCGCCCCGGTGACTGATTGCCGAGTCGCTTCGCGAATCGGACAATCGGAGTTTTGCGTGAAAGCGGAGCGAAATTCGCTGGAGGATCGACATTCCGAATTCAGGGGATCGCCACGCGCTCGATCGCGAGGTTTTTAAGCGCAGAATGATGCAGAATTGCTTCGTGATGGACATAATAAGCTATTAATGAGACTGAGCTGCTTACTTATCGTTTGTAAACGAACGAAATCGCGTTAAGCATAATTATGTGAAAGAAAATCAAATAATCGTTAGTAATAGATTAATTTGTAGTTAAGTGGGATTCTGAATAACCGATAGAAATGAGATCGTCATAAGGCTCACTGCTGGCAATTTAAAATTCCGCGCCCTTTTTCTCGCCCACGCAATGACAATAGAGTGAATATCTGCAGTACCGACATTCAATTTGTACGCAGTATATGTACACCCATCATACAATATATAAATTTCTGCCTTTACTTTAGACTCAACAATTATATTAATACAAAAATAAATGATTTTTTTGTAAGCATCTTGTTATTAAAAAATATATACTTAAATTATGATTTTACTAATTTATCTAGAATTTACATAAATAAATTCTAACACATCTAATTTAATAAATATGAAATTAGTTCATTCACTTTCAAATTGACAAAATTATATACATACACGCACTCTGCACGAAGAATTTGCTAGTTTGCTAGTTCCTTACCATCTCGATAACTTACCTACTATCGCTGAACAACAGTTGAAAAGTAAGAGCTCTACTACAGTGTGATTAGATCATATTTTTTGTTTATGTAGAGGGCCTTATATCCGATAATTGCTTAAGTAAATATTATATTACAGATGATTTGTAGTTATGTGCGAACATTAAATATTAATGCTTTAGCTATGAAGATCTAAATTGATTGTAATCCATATTTTTAATAAAAGCAATATCTTTTATATAATTTTAATAAAAGATGTGTAAGAATTTTCAGAGTTAGTTATCAACAATTTGTTGCATATACGCCTAAAAACTTCAATTTGATTAATAAATAAGATTAATGTAAGAAGTACAATAACCGTACTTTTAAATTGTATTTTTATTTCAAATTGTTCATAAAACAACATTTAACTTTAATGTTTTTGGAGTACATTCCTTTTATTTTTATAAAAAATTATTCATTTAATTTTAGAATTTTGCGCTGATGAATTAACCGATGTTTTTAATATCTTTTAGAATTTCAATTTTTTGTTGCTTCATCTTTTAATAATTTGAATATTACTATAAAAACTAACATATCAACAAAGTATTCGCCTTAATTAGTGTAAATATAAAACATAAAACGAGCCAACATTTTATTCTGATCTTTAGCAAGTGCTTAAACGGAAAAATTGTAAAAAAACAAGTAATTAATAAATTTTTTAAAATAATTGAATAAATAAATATCAATTAATAACATCTTAGAAAATGGCCTTAAAATAATGATAACATTATTGTGATTGCCAATTGACATCATGGAATTCTATTAGCCAAAGTTAGCTAACAACAAACATGTTTGTGATTATACTATAATGATACACCATTGATAACTGATTAATAAAAAGCTTAACCAAGTACCTATTATTATTGTTTTATACAAAAATCAAGTGAGTATATTGTAATCGTTTTTTAATTTATCTGTACCTGCAATCATGGTCCTAACGGAGAAAGGATGAAAAACTAAGAAATTATCTTTATGAAATTGTAGGTATATGAAATAATTATTATTACCCATACGATTGAATGTAAAATAGCGATAGTTATCTAAACGTTTGTTGAATCGATTTATTTGGAAATTTTCGTAGAAAATTACCTTTCGAAAAAGTATTTAGTTCTTTTGACAAAACTGTAAAACTAAGATTACAATACTTTTAAGTAAGGACGTTACTCATCGAAATTGGAATGATAATATCACCGCTTTATTTTATCTTATTCCGTTATTACTCATTTTATGACAAATTTCTTTAGTTCAAGTTGATTAATAATCGCTAGATTAGATTAAAATTTAGATAAAATTAATATATAACTAAAAATTTTCATAACAATTTAAAGAAAATATTTTAAAATATTCAATAAATAAATTTAAAGAAATAAGAAACAATTCCGAAGATGTAAAAACTTATTTTTTATTTTATCATACTTATGCGCGGTCTTATACATTAAGAGACTACACTAACACATTTATTTATATATAACTAATAAATAGAAGTTATTAATCAAAGATGGCCCAGGCTACCAGACAGGAGATCAGAACAAAAATTGCAATGCCGGCTTTACTTGATGAATTGCATTGGTCACCATCGCAGATTGTGCACCTTTCAAATTTGCCATTTTGAGGGAATGTTTTGTCCGTCTCTAATGAGTCACAATTTAAATAGGTTGGTATACACGATCTTAAAAAAACTGCATCCGTCGAATTCTCTGCAACATTTTAATACGTCAACACGATGATACTTTATAGTAACGATAACTGTTCACCGAATTATTAAAGTAATATCACATGTAGGTAGTAAATATTGCTATATTAATTATTGTATTTATAAAAGCACTATACTCACTTGCTTCCACGGTGATGCACTTAAACTTATTTTTGTTCTCAGCCTTCTTAAACTCGGGAACATCTGCAGTTGAACGGTAAATTTAATTAGGCAATTTCAAGATAGAAGAAAATTAGAAAACATAACGACAACGGGAAAAAATAAACAGAAGAATTGAATAACCTTTAAGTACGTGAGATCCTGCATCGCAATCTATGGCAAACATCTGTTCAGGATTATCCCTACAAGCTTTATTACTGATCTCTTTTGAATCTACGCATACGTAGCACGATATCGAGTGCACTAAAAAAAAATAACGTATTTGCATTGAGGTAATTTTGCAAAAGAATTAATCAAACACTTCGGTCAAAGACTAAATATTTCTACCTTGGCCCACGAAACCAGCGAGCAACAGAGAGGCAACAAAAATAACCTTACAAACCATGATGAGGAGACAATGGGAATGGCGTGGAAGTTCAGACACAACTAAATCTGATGTCACGGTTT
Source organism: Eurytoma californica (assembly GCA_035586675.1). Classification (NCBI taxonomy): domain Eukaryota; kingdom Metazoa; phylum Arthropoda; class Insecta; order Hymenoptera; family Eurytomidae; genus Eurytoma; species Eurytoma californica. The sequence continues at coordinate 8,902,647 of JAXIUT010000048.1, forward strand.
TAGAAAAAGAAACCCATTAGTCGCGAACGATACAGTCATTAAGAAGACTGATAATGCGGTTACTAAATAATTCAAAATTACTTTCTTTATTTTCTAGAAAGAAATTCCAAAAGACAAAAACAGATTAAACAATTGTTATAAAGGACACTGTAATAATATTAATAAAGAGTTACCTCGCAATGACAATATTACTATGAAAAAATATAGTCTTTCGATCACTAGTCACGTACTACACTGATTCAGTGTAGTATACTGGTACTTATGAATCAAATGTTGAAGTAACACTAAGAGTAACGGACGTCAACTTTATTAAAAACCCCATGTTAGATTTCTGATTATTCAAAATCAATGATCCAAAAAACGGGAGCGACAATTAAAAATTTGTAAAAAAAAGCTATTGTATTTATTTATTGTACATTGTTTCATTATAATAAATAGATGTAAACATAATAGATGTTTTAACATTACTTGAAGATGAAATAAGCTATGAAACAGGGAATTAGAGTAAAAATTGCAATGCCAAGTCTTCTCGATGAATTGCATAGGTCGCCGTTGCAGATTCTACATTTTTCTAATTCACCATCCGTCAGTTTAAATTTATCCCAAGTTTTTAGTAAGGCACAAGTCATATAATGTGGTGTACAGAACCTCTCGAAAATAAACGTAGTCTTATTTCCTAAAAATAAAACGATGTTAGTTATTTGTTAAAAATATTTCAAATCCAGAAAAAAGGTATTGGAAGCTCGGAAAAAATAATTGAATGAAATTCAAAGATTGCTTACGAAATAAAATATCATGCTTAATTTTGTCCATTGATAATTTTAACGAAATTTGCCATAACATAGATTTTTACCATTTTAATTACAAAATTAAAAATAAATATATTATGAATATTTTATTTTTCATACATAATTTTTACCATGAGGAAACAACGATACTTCATATGGTAGCCTCACATCAATAAATTTCGATTCACTAATATATCAATATTACTTATTCATATTTTTTCCGTCTATTAAATAAATTGTATAAATTGTATTTAAAAATATCACAGTACTCACTTGCTGCCACAGTTGCGCATTTAAATACAGAGTCATCTACAATTCATCAGTAAAATTACATTAATGTTGTTAATATCTTAGAATGGATTGAAAAAGGTAAAAATAATATAAATTATGAAAAATCGAATAGTCATGTTACCTATCATTAACGCAGAAGTTCCTGTGCAATCCTTTATATACTTTATCTGTTTAGGGCTATCTTTACAGTCTGAATTGTTCTTCTTTGTTGAATGTTCACATGTATAACATGCTGTAGAGTACACTAGAAAAAATCAATTTATTTGCATTCAAAGACATGTTGCTCAAAAGAATGAAATTCTTACTGTGGCCAAAGATTGAAAATTTCTACCTTGCCCCACGAAATAAAGAAGCAGCAGTGACGCAACAAATGAAGCTTTAAAATCCATTCTGGATAGATTGTTATATATAAGTTTAGCGTGAAAGAGCAGTTGTAACTAACTCTGATAATCAACTTCAGGGTTTTATAAAGAGAATTCTACTATCTCCAATCGATATTATGGAACATTTAAAACGTGATTTAATAAAATTCGTTCATCAAGGATTCGAGGCTGAAGAACGATTAGATAATTACAATTATTATTTAATATATTTTAAAGATAGCGTAGCTTACAGAATGACATCCCTTATGAAAATAAACTACTAACAAAACTATTGACAAAACTATTGGATAAGCTACTGTTGAGCTGCTGGTGAACTACTGATAGATCACATAATTCTAATAGTAAATTGGCGATTACTGACTAACTACTGACCGGAAACTACAGGTAAACTACTTGTAAACTACTTAGGAATTTTTTGAAATGTTGGCAGTAGTTGCCAATTTACTATTGGAATCAAGTAATTCATCAACAGTTTTCAGTAGTTCGCAGTAGTTCTTACGTGCTTAAAACGTGCAGTGTTAAGCTTTCTAATTTTAAGCTACTAAAGCTCGATCAATTAGTGTTTAAATTTAATAAACTTAAATAAATAGTCAAAAAAATACTAATAATAAATTGGCAGGCAGCTTTCTCAAACATTATTTTTACAGTTCCTTTCCTTTTCTAATTTTTTTTATTTAAGTTATTGCAATTTATATTTCATCGCCTCTAAAGAAAAATAAGCACGTGTTAATTTGAAAAGCAGCTCGTTTCAGGCATGAATAGAATCGCATTTTACAGAGTTGCAACAAAAAAAAGGATATTTAGCAATACTCTTAATGCATTTAAATTGTACAATTTTTTAATAAAAAAAGTAACATGTACTTTTGTTCTGTAGGGGAAAATGAAATGTGCTTTTTTTCGTTAGCGGCGAAATATGTACCTTTTTAAAGTACACTTATATATGCATATGCTGTGTATTATATGTATTTTTGAGACAAACAACAATGTTTAAATGAATTTTTTGTTTTAAACATCTTTTGTCGGAGTTTTTTATTATTGTAATAATCACTTATTTTATTTTTCTAGTACAAATTGGTCAGGATAAGATAGTTCTGAAAGTATGAGTATGTATAATATAAAAATTTATTGATGACTTATAAAAAATTATACATAAATAATGTATTAAAATAGTACATTAAAATACTAAATTAACATATATTGAAAAAACTACTGAAGAACATACAAAAAGAATTATTACATTTATGTATAGATGGTGTTACATGTACATTATACGACTGGATAAGATAATAAATATAATCACTTGAAGATGATGTAGGATGTAATAAGGCAGGAGATCAGAGTGAAAATTGCAATACTAGCTTTACTCGATGCATTGCACAGATCACCATCACAGATCCTGCACGTTTCTAATTTCAGACCATTAGCGAATGAGTTTTTTATTAGATCACAAGTAACATAACTTGGTGAACAACTTCTTTTGAACACAAACGACTTTTTATCGGCTAAAAATGAAACAATGTTAATTAATCGAATGACATTTAACGAGTGCCTACAAAGTTAAGAATTAATTAGAACACCTAAGCGATCGACTAAGTCGCGCAACGCCTGAGCGGTCACCCATCCAAAATAGTGACTGCGCTAAGTGTTGCTGAGGCCGTGTGCACGTAAGGGAATACCGAGCAATACCGAAGAACACGGAGGAAAACAACAGTCGTATAAGAGTCATGCAAGAGTCGTATTCCTCGGTATTCTTTACGTGCATACGGCCTAATCCTCCTGATCGCCCGAGGGCTAGCCTCGCCATCCCGCCAAAGCGTCGGTCTTGTATACTATTTTAATCATTTCAATAGAGTTTATATTATAACATTGATTTGCCGTTGCAATTAATATTATTTTACCCTATGTTCAAAAGACTGTTACTATAGTATCCTCATGATAAATTTTCACCCACTAATAAGAAAATTGTTTCGAATTCATAATTTTTCCGTACAATGGCGATACAGTAGAAGAATATTGCACTTACTCGTCATTTTCACAGTCAAGCATTTATACTCCATGTTCTTGTCAGTTACCGCAAATGGAAGAACTCCACCTATAATTAATTGTTTCATATTTAGTAAGTTTACAAATATTTTTTTTAAATTCTTGGAGACTTAACATTTTTATACTGAGAAAAGCTCCGCAATTTTTACAAGAAAAGTTCCGTAATTTTTTGCGGGAGGCTCTCCATAATTTTTCAGGAGATTTTTATACAAACATTTCCACTATGTTCATTTGTCCAAGATTTAATTAATAATTATAGCATTACATCTTAGCACATAGATTTCCATCTTACACTTAATAGGTGCAAAGATTATTTAAATTAAGTTTTCTCATGAAAAATATGACAAAAATATGACATGAAAAATTGACTTGTCCAATTCTCCCGCAAAGCGACAGAAATAATCGATAATAAAAATAAATAAAACATATTTACTTGTAGCTTTAAAATAATCACATGGCTTGGCATACTTTAATTGTGCTGGATTGTTCAAACAATCAATCGTACTATTGTCGGATGTCGAACTATGTTCACATGAAAAACATGCTGTTGAGTATACTAAAAAAAATAATTTACTTTTATTAAAAAAAAAATTTTAACGATTAAAAAGCATCACTGTGAAATTCTGAAAATTTATACCCTGGTCCACAACACTAGCAAGTAGTAGTGATACAATAAAAGTAACCTTGAATGAAACCATATTGAGTGGCAACAGAAAAATTGGTACAGGGATTCAAATAAGACTAACTCTAGTATCAAAAAATACGATTTTATATAAACCACCTGCTTATCTGGAATCAATATTTCATACTGACCAAAGAATGATTAGATAAGATTTCAAGCATTTCCAAGGTGGTAATACGAAAAGTGGGGTTCGATAAAAAAATGTTTTGTGGCTACAATTATTATTTTAATCCTTAATTTCCGTTCGTTGATTTATATCTGATACTTAAAACTCGCATTGTAGCTTTTATTTTCTACTTTATTTTCATTTTTTATGTAAGCTTGTACAACTTTCAGATCCAAAGAAATTAAAATTTTTGTAATTACATATTTCCCATTGCATATTTCATATTTTAAAATCTATTTTTGTTACTGACTGATCCATTTAAAAAAAGTCCCGAGACACGTGCTTAGTGGAAACAGTCAAACTTCATATTAAATATAAATAATAATAAAAAATATCATTTAAAATGATCTATCATTTATGAAATAAATGTTACTTCGCTATCATTAGTAAATCAAATTCTTCAGGTCTAATCTAACTCTTTGAAGGTATTAAAGTATGTATTTGTATCGATATTTATCTGCACTGTTCAATGTCGTCCCGAATTCTTGATTCATTGGATACTTATTTATATGATAGTGAAAAAAATTAAAAAAAAAAAGTAACGTTCCTAAACATAAAATATTTTGTGTACAATGGGCGTAAAAGATCGATCCCCGTAAAAAAAACTCAAAATCCAAGGAATATAAAGTAAATAGACGTTTACGTCTTTGTCAAAAATATACATTTATAGGCAGGATTCGATGCAGCCTCCACAAATACCACCCAGGCGACAAACGACGGCACCGTATAACGACACAATCGCCCCTGCGATTTCCCATACGTGGACACACACTTCCGAATAGAGATTTCAAAACATCAGCCCTAGGCCCATTCATCCGCGTCCGGCGATCACCTCCTGCCTCCTCCGCTGAACAATGAGCCGCTCGCGAGCGCACATACCTGCGCGCCTCTCAGGAATAATAAATCCGGGCGACGCGCGGGACGAGGAGGCGCGCGTGAATGAGACGCAACCGGTGTCAGGCGGATGAATATGCGCGCGGGCCCCGCGTGGTAAACGATAGCCCATTAGGTGGGCCCCGGCCGAGGCCCGGGGCGTGTACCCCAGGGGCGAAATTAATTTTCCTTTAAGAGTCCGTTAAATTCTGCGGGGAGCGCAGCTGCTTCTTTCCTTGCCTCTTCTCGAGCCGGAGGCTGGCCGCGCAAGAGACTGCTCAATCCTCCGGGCCACGCGTCACAAATCTTACCTTGGGAGCCGCGGTCGCCGCAGAGTCGAACCTCGGAAAATTCGCGGACAATGGGCGACGGGGGTGCGGGGAAAGCGAGAGGTGAGAGCGGAGGATGCTACGGTCGGGTATCGTAAAAAACGAGTAGCCGCGCTTCCGGGTTTCTGCGGTGGCTCGCCGACGACCCACTTGCCCCTGAAGGAGCTGTGCTTGTAAATTTTATATTCGGGTCAAGCGCTAAGGTTTAGTGACTGAATTTTTTTCTTGGACAGCAAATATTTAGAATTCAGTTATTCTTGATATTAGGTGCTTTCATTTGTAATACAACATACATTTTCTACAATAAATGCAACGTTGACTTCATTAAATATAGTAAATTTCGCAATAAATACATTTAATTCATGAAGAATTAGTTCATTTCAAATTGTGCAAGTTTCTATTCACTTCGTATTTTGTCATTATTTAAGATAATATTTATGTATATTCTATTTATTGATATTTAAGACATGTTTTATCTTTTAAATGTATTGCTTAATAAATTTTTGTTCAAAGTTAAATATTACATGATTGTTGGGTTTATATTGATGCTTGATGAGTTAAACCAGCAAAATACACAAGTACTTGATTTCATGTGCCAAGTATCTGAAACATTATTTTCTTTCCATCTCCAGAAAACTTTATACTTTTTTAAAGTAAATCTTATAGTGAATCCAATGTTTAAACTTGAGATATTTCATAAAATTTTAATACAAAAATTTTAATTATAACCTATATAAATAAAAACGCCACCAATATAGATTAGCACTTAGCTTCCTCAAACCTAATTTTAAACTTCTTTTTTGTTTTTAGAGAAATTTTCTTTACTAAACAGTAAATTGTCATACATGGGGAAAGAAAATTAAGAACGCGCAAATAAAAATTATATTTAATTATAGAATTGCATTACGTACAGTAGCATATCATGTAGCAGTAACAAATAATGGATATATTCACTGGAAGATAACGTAAGATGCAAGACAGAAGATTAGAGGGAAAATTGCAATACCAGCTTTACTCGATGCATTGCACAGATTACCATGACAGATCGAGCATTTGCCTATCTCTATAGGCATTATTTCTTTTATGGATTCACAGGTAAAAGTGCTTTCTATACAGCCTCTGCTAACAATTGTGTTGCCCTTATATTCTAAAAATAAAACCATAATAATTATTGTTAAAAATATTTAAACTTCATGAAGATATATTTGGATACAAGAAAAAATGATCCATTGCAATTTAACAAGTGTAATTTCTATTGTTATAATAGTTGCAATGAAGTTTGCATAAAATTGATATGTATCCTCATTAAAAGTTTTCATTCACCGATTTGACAATGATGTCTATTATTTATATTTTTTCTATTAATTGCCAATTCACACTTACTGAATTATATATTAAAAAAAACTTACTTCCTTCCAAAACTGCGCAGTTAAACTCATTGGCTTTGGCAGTAACTGTTAGGAATGCAACACCTATAATTGATGAATAATTTAACATGGCGATTTTAATCTATTTAGAATGAAACAAATCAATCGATTAATAAATCTGTGACTTCTCAGAAGAACATCATTTTTTGACAATATTGAGTTTCTTGCATTAGTAGGTTTACAAGTGTCTTTTAAACTGTTGGAAACTTAACGTTTCCAGTCATACTAATAAATCCGTAAATACATACGTGTAGTCAGATAAGTCATGCTTTATTGATGTGAAAATGATAGTATATTAGTTTACTTGAAGAATTTTAAAACGATTTGAAAAATTAGTTAACTTTATCTATCCTTAAAAAGTAAAAGTCTTATAAGCAGATATTTTCTATTTAAAATCCTTGAAATTACCTAAAAGTATTTTGTGATTTTTTGTTAAAATGTTTTAGCAAGGAATAAAGGTATATATAAAAGATAATTTACTGAGTCTGAAATGTATGCTCCGTATAAAATGTATAGATTCGATCTTACACAGATAGGTGCAAACATTAAAACTAAGTTATCTCGAAAACTTCAAAAGTGGACTTACTCGGTTCTTCTGGAAAGCGGCAGAAATAATCAATATCAAAAGTAAATATCAAATCTTTACCTGAATCTTTAGTATTAGAACATGCCTTGACATACTTGCTTTGTGCAGGATTTCCCTTACAATCTTTTGACTCGCCGGTTATCGAATTGTATATACATGTATAACATAATTTAGAATATACTAAAAAAAAAATTTATTTGTAATAGTTCAAAAAATTAAAACAATTATCACAGTCAAACTGAAAATTTATACCCTGGCCCACAATGCTAGCAAGTAGTAGTGACACAATAAAAGCAACCTTTGATGAAACCATATTGAATGGAGACAGAAAGGTTTTGGCTGACGTTCGCAAGTAAGATTAACTCTAGAGAATAGATTAACTAGAGAACAAAGCGATTTTATATACAGAGCTGATCAGAGAACGATTAGATAAAAATTACTAGATAATAATTAGATAAGGGAAAGCGAAGGGGCAATGTGAACCTGCGGGGCACAGTGGGTCACCCTATTAAATGTGTTTCAGTTACATGGTTTAATGCTGCGGTTATGCCAAGTAAGAAAGAAGTTCCGTCATTCTTAAATGTTAAACTAAATTAAAATAGTAAAGACGAATCTATAATCATTCTTTCTAAATTTAATTCTAAGTATACGTACACTGCAAAATAAGTGAGTATTCACTTAATAAATAGTAAAATCCAATTCACTTAGATTCTACAGTAGATATTCACTTATTTAGCAGTGTATATTGTACATTTATTCGACTCACTTGAAATTTATCACTGAATTAAATTTAGAGAGTTCATTTACGTAACCACCTGATATCTTTATAATACTATATTTGACACTTGTATAAGTCATTTTAGCACAGAGAAGTAAAAAATGTAGTATTTTATTAAAATTTACACATTAATCGAATAAGCCGTCAGACGCACTTTTTATCGTCTCCCTTCCACATTATCAAGGAGACAGTCCAATGACACAGCGCAGAGCAATATCCGAGACTTGCTCGAGCCGGCGTATCTGGATCGAGAAAAATAGGGAAAAGGCAGCCCAGAAGAACGCAAAGGAGAGCTGAAATACGAAGAGCTCATCCAGATGAGAAACAGCCGCAAAGGCGCCTCCTGCTTATATATAGAGACGTCTGCGGCTGTCAGGCATGGCTCTCACGCAGTGCAGCTTTCTTTCTCCCACTTCCACCCCTGGAAAGCCCGGTGAAAAGGTACTGCGAAGAGTGACCTTCTTCGCCGACTGCGCGTCGCGCCGTGCAGGCCAGGCCGAGAGCGCACAATGGCCGTAGTGCCCGGCGAAAAGGGCCTTCTTTTTCGCCGAGCACGAATGGGGCCACGAAAATCGGCTTTGTGCCCCGCACAATTTATTGGTGGATCTTAGCGTTTAATCGGCGCTTTCTCACACTCCCGCGGGGTACGCGAGAGGTGGACGTGTCCCGGGATACAGGCGACGGTTCTTGGGAGGCGTCGGGGCGCACTGGCCGCCTGGCTGGACGCATTTTTTAAAAGGCTGCTTTATAGATCGATCCACTTTTCTTCGCTTGCGAACGACGCGAGGCTTTCGGGTTTCGCTTGATCAGGCTAAGAAGCCGAGATCACTATCGACAGATACAGAACGAAAACACTGTAATGACGTCGAAATGAGACGTTATGCTTCGTGGGATTTGCGTTTTGCCAGGGAGTTTCAAAGTTTTTTCTAGGATGCTCATGTTATTTTTTTTCTTTTTTTTTTGGAGTATTTAAAGTTATCATTTAATATGCAACTGGAAATATTTAAAAAAAAATTCAAATAGGCATGACATATGAAAAGAAATGTAATAATTTTTATCTTCCAGTTTTTCTCATAAGTGTTCCAGATAAAGACTTAAGACGTAACTCCAACCAAAATATTGACGCATTCATGATAATACATTCCAATTGAAATTACAAAAACATTCATATACTACTAGAAGTTCAATTCAATTGATTTATTTTTTAATAAATACTTAAATATAGGTTTATCAGTCAATCGACCAATTGATCTTTAGAACTTCGTTAGTTAATAATTATTTTTACGTTTGAAAGCGTTAAAGATACATTAATAAACTAAAAAAAATGGTGTCATAAAATTGCAAAAGATAATTCAACAACAAACGTACTTCGCGTTTGAAGCGGCATATTTACTACAACCTACAATTTTTCTCCTCTATGACTAGTCAATCAGGTAAACCTCTTAACAGATCGGACGTGAACCCCTGCACCCATTGCGCTTGCCTCTCAGCAGAACTAGAAAACACATACGAGGCCAGACGCATCCCCAGCAGCGGCTCCATCGTAATTCCACGAGATAAACAGCAGATAACGCGGGGGGCAATTAAAATTTCTCGGACTTTGCCATCGGGACTCATCTTCCGTACCTCGCGAGGAATCGCCGCAGATAAGCGCCCCCGGCACTCGTCATCCATTAGGCATCCGCTGAGTCGATAATCGCGGGCCAGCGACGGGCCGCGCTCGGGAAAACAAAAGGCCGGCTGCGGGCCAGCGGCCGCAATCTCGGCGCGCCATCGGCGCGCCTCAGGTAAACGCGACGCGGACCGCCGACCTCGCGACGGAAGCGTCTTCCGTCAAACGGAGGTCGAGGTCGCGGCGCGGAGGGACCCCGGGGCCGGCGGGGCAGCCGGCGCCCAGCGGGACCTCGGCTCCACGCCGAGCTCGGAGAAGCGATTGACGCCCGCTTCCGTCGCGAGATGCGACTTCTTGCGACGGAGCGCCTCTCGTGGGCGACTTCCCTTTTCCCTCTCTCGGAGAAACGCTCGAGGCGACCGCTTTCCCACAGTTGCGCTATTTTTTTCTTCTTTTCTCGTTTTGTTTGGGCTCGGCTGCGAGGGGCACGCGCACTGTGGGTTACGGTTTCACAAAGAAAAGATGAGCTTTTAAGGAGAGATAAGTTTGGAGGGCGTTTATTGTACTTTTTTTTGACTATCGCTTTCGAGGTAAATATTTGATATCTTGGATGTAATTACTATTAGACTTACGATAATAAATAGAAATATTATAAAAGATTTAATGAATATCTATAAATAATAAATTAGATACAGTTTGGTGAGAAGAGCCGAAATGGTTGGAAAATGAACCAAAATATATAGCGGATTCTGTTGGATAAAGATTATCAAGATCAAAGAGCATTTAATAATTACAGCATATGCTCTTTGATCTTTGCAATCTTTGTTCATCAGAAATCCTTTTCCGACTGAGCTACTCTAAAGTTGAATTAGTGAAAAATCCCTAAAATTCGTAAAAAATGGTTCTACTAATTACTTAATAATGGATCTCTTTTTACTAATTCAACTTTAGATTGTTTACAATATTATAAGCTGTGTTCCTTTATTTGTAAAACAGTAATTAAGGCTTTTCTTGCAACATTTCATTGACCGACACCGCCTGGACCCAAACTAAAGAGAAATTTCTCATCACTTAAAATTCTTTGAATGTTTGACGTTCGGAAAAGAACCGAATGCACCGGACGAAACAGTCTCTCGTGTCAATGCTAAGCTTTACAAATCACCACACGGAGCAACTCTTGCTTTACTACGATCACCCCCGCCAGGATTTCATAAATGACGGAAGGGTAGAGTGACGAGACTGCGACGCGCAGCTGCACGTGTTCGACATTCGTGTATTGACAAATTCTTGAAGCATTGAGTCTTTGCACGAGTCTGCGTTGAAATTCTATAAGGACTGTCAGGGATCAATTAGAATATTGGAAAATAGTTGACGCTTTATTTTTCCTCCTTTCAATGTAATGTTTATTTCGGCAAAGATGTCGTGCGCATTAAATAATTCAGACCTACCCTGGTCGAAACGCTTAGCAGCGGTTAGCCAGCCACTGGCTAACGTCAGTTTTTAGCCAACCGCTGCTAACCACTGGCTAGTAGGCGAAACATGTCTACCAGAGTAAATAATGTGTTTATTTCATGTTTGAAATGGATTTTATCTTGCGATATCTTTGTTGAATTAACTTTCTAAATAATAATTAAATTTTCTACCAATATTAATATATGATATTCTTATTATTTATACACTTATACATTATACATTGTATATTTTAAGATTTCGTTCATGAACTGCACAATATTATATAATTGTATAATAATTAATAATTTTCATAGTATAGTTCTACTCTACAAGTATGTGGTTTAATAATGCAGTTTAATAATTAATCATCCTCAAGAGTGTTTAATATTTTTAAAGACCCTGAATATTGCATAAGTCAGATTCACATTCTTTACATCCATCCAAATGACCATTTGCAGGGTATGCTATACTATTTGCTATCATTTTGCCACAGTATAGATAGCTTGGGATACAAGCTCTCACAAATATAGAGGTAGTCGAATTTACTAGAACAAAATAAAATATATCATTGTTACTGTTAAACTTTATAATGAATTTCGTAATAATTTATTTGATACATGGAATAAAATTATCTTTAAGAGTACTCTATATATTAATACCGGAAATAAGATGAGTAATCATAGTCGCATTCAGTGATAATTTTTCTCGGCGTTTTGCGACTTGAATAATTATAATAAATTCCATTCAATCAAATTTTATAATATAGTTTAAATGAAAATATAAACAAAGGAAATGTTTATATAGACTTAAGAAAATAAAAAAATTTTGGTCCCTCTTGCCTGTTACGTCAAAAGGCAGGTGTACATTTTTCTAACGATTTGATTAATCTTAAACCTTTTTATGAAAGTTTGAAAAAATTTTGTAAAAAATTTGCGTTGTGAAATGTCAAAAAAAAGTAATTGATTGGTTATCTTTGTATACGAATTACTACGTTTTCAGTACGCTCAATATTTTAGACAAATTTTCAATAGCATTCTGATTAAAATTTCTCATATTCATTCAAATCAAGCTGATAACCTAATTTATACCGAAAAAAATAAATGTTTACTTGTGATAATTTTTCTCCAACTAATGAAAGTTAAAAATATTATATTTAGGAAGTAAAATACTCACTTGTCTGCACAGTGATGCATTTAAAATTATCTTCACTCGCAAGGTTGATGTAAGCCTCGTTAACGTCAAGAAAATCTACAATATTTATCGAAAAATTTGGATTAAATTTGGATGTAAATTACATTTACAAATAAAATAATGTACTTGATGAAATATTTCATAAAAGAATCATTTTACCTTTCAGTATATTAGATGGTTGTTGTTTGCAATTCGAGACATATTTCATCTGTTCAGGGACTGTCCTGCAATCTGCATTGGTCCCGTCCTTATCTGTGCACAGGAAACATGCTGTACTCGAGTATGCTAAAACGAATTAATTTATTTGTCATTACAGAAATTGTTCAAACAAATTAAATAATTATTACGAGTAAAACTTCAAAATGTTTACTTTGGCTGACGAAACAAGCAAGCAACAGAGACACAAAAACTGTAGCCTGAGATACCATGTTAAATTAATTGCAAGGTTAGCGTTGGCAGATGAAATACTATTAAGAATTCTATTGGTAAATATTATCAAGTTTTTCTACTGTACACCCTTAGTAAACTAATGGACGAATTTCAAAATAAAGATTTCAGTTGGTTAAATGCAAAATACGTTGATTTGAAAAGCTCTTCTGGTGTACCACTGGTTTGCGCGTCCGAGCAACTGGACTAGTCGGCAATCGAAAAGCCCCTCCTCTCGTGTGCTCGCAACGCCGCGTCGCGCAAATCATATTTGCATATATAGACTTCGCCTTCAATTTAAATTGCTCATTCCCAAACACTATCAATTTGCAGTAGAAAACAGGCGCTTTATTAGAAAATGACTAGGTCATGATTACTGTCAACACATGATAAACTATATAAAAAAAAGAAATTAGGAATATACAGAGCAACGCAGGAGATTATAATATAGAATTAGCCTGTGATTTAATGTGGCGTCAAATCTCGGTTATAAAGTCACGGAATATTTGTTTCTTTCCGGCAAATGAGCGTAAACGCATTTTTCACATTTTCAAGTAATTAAAGTTGTTATAGCTTTTCGCGTCCTTTTATAAAAAACGAAACAATAATCTATTTTTTTCAGTTAAATAGATCTTTTACAATGTTTTAACTGCGTATTAATAAAATTTGTTATATTAAGAATAAATAAATTTACCCACTATAATACATAGGTACTATTTTCTAAGAAAATAATTCTTTTCATTGCCGCCGATAAGCATCTACAAATTACTCAAAGGCAAACCTCCTAAATTTCGCCAAGAATCTCAGTTAAAAAAAAAAAACCAGAAACCATAATAAAAAAGTCCAGCGTCGCGCCATAAACAATCCATTCCACCTCTCCCGCCTTAATTAATTAATAGGCCAGACAGTTGGATGCAGCCTCCACGCGCCTTCCGCCATCCTCCATAACTCAACGTCTTCCGTCGTGCTCCAAAAGCAAACACCGGATAAAAAAATAGTCGCGCGCCCGAGATATCAAAATTCAAAATCCGTGAAAGATATCCAAATGCCAGAGGGAGGGCGAGGGTGTTGTTACATAAATCCACGCCGGGGCCGTTGGCGTTTGGGTGTCCCTCGCAGCGGGGCCCGGTCGCAGCAGTTTTCGGGGTCCAGCGCGTACGAGAGCGAGAGAGAGAAAGAGAGAAAAAGAAAGAGAGAGAGAGAGAGAAGAGCAAGCCAAGCGCCGGTGGTGGGGATAAGGCTATAAAGGACCGAGGGTAGCTCGACCGAGGGACGAGTCGCGTGTTGGTCGTTGCGGTGGAACGAGAAAAAGAGAGAGAGAGAGAACAGAGAGAGAGAGGCGCACTCTTTTGATTGCGCCGCCGAAGTTGTTTTTGCCGTATACGCGCCCGTTTAATAACGGGGAGAGAGAAGATGACTAGTGCCGCCGCCGCGACGTCGCTGCTTTGAGAGTGCCGATCGCGCTGGACCGCCTCGTGTGCTTCATTACACGGCAAGTGTGTCGAGGAAAGGCGAGGTGTGCGCGCACGCGGGCAACCGGAAGATGAAGATCGTTCGCGGTATGGATCGACTGCTACTGCTGCTCGTATTCTGCGCTCTCGGTAAGTACTTCGTTCTTTGCTTCGCTTCCTCTTTATATATTTTTTTTTTTTTTTTTTTTGACTTGTAATAACCTACCAGAATTACGTCGAATACGAGCTCCTTATGGGTTGGCGCGGATCGGATGGTACTCGCCTGGGCTTCGGTTTGTCAGCGTTTGATGGGGATTTTTGATACTTTTTTTTTATTGTTTCATTGAAAAGTAAACGTTTTAAAGTATGCGATTCACTTATGCGGTATCTGCTTTAGGTCTGGTTATAGTACCCAAACAAAACTTTTGAGAAAACTTTTTTCTACATTTTGGACTTATTATTGCAAACGTAAGTTGTAAAACATATTTGCTTGATGTAAAACGATTAAATAAGTATTCAGATTAACTTTTATCTTCATTTAGAATGCTGTATTTCGCTCTATCCTTTTATTTTTCACTCGAACCTCGTAGAACCTGCTAATGATATCCAGTGAACGTATGGAATGAATAAGTAAACAAAGGCGTGAAGCTTTTTCCAATTCCAATTTTCACGGCGAACCTAATTAAAGCGACTTGTTTAAACTCTCCACGTCCCGCGAAATTATCATAAAACCACTGTACAAAAGTAAAATCGATTATTTATTCAATCAACTCGGAGTCAACTACCAGTGCCGATAAATAAAGTAAACTCGCCTCGCGTCATAAAATTTCAATAAAAAACAGAAAGAAAGAAAACTTTCGAAAAGCCTTAAAGACAGCGGGGAGAACGGGTGAAATCCGGCGGGCGTCCCGCTCGGCCGAGGTCCCTAAATCACAGCGAGCGGCCTCGGCCGCGGTCGATCGCAGGCGATCGGTTTCGCAAAATTCCGATAAGGCGCGCACGCGCGCGTATAAATCGACGCTGGCGCGCATCCGCGCGCGTTCGTGGACGCGCATAACTTCACGCGTCCGCACCTCGCCGTGTGCGCCCGATGGAATACCTAATCAGCTGCGCGGGAGTGACGCGACGAGTTCGCTAGATCGCCAGGATTAGCTGGCGCGCACCGTTAATCGTCAAGACGATTTTATCGCGCCAATTCGGGGAGCCGATGTTTCTTTTTTTTCTCGGGTTAGGGATTGCGCGTCGATGCTTAGAGGGAATTCTGACGAGCCACTCGTTACAATGTTTGAGGACAATATATAATTTTAATAGCGTATTTGATAGTAAGATTAAAATATGAATTTATTATATAAGTAATTCTTAAGAAAATAAAATATTATTTATTTGTCAAGAAAATAGAGGCTTTAAAAAACAATGTTCTATCCTCTATCTATTACTTATTCAGCCCGCAGTTCCCAGAAGAAAAGGAACTCTGCTAGTAAAACGTCTAAATCGGGAAAAATCAAGCCGCGGAAGGGATACTTAAAAAGGGCCAAGCCTAGTCAGTCGTGGGAATCGAAATACCACGGCGCTTTTCCCTATCTCCCGGGAGCATCTTTTCCCCGTCCGAAATTCGTCGCGACGTACGCGCGCGGCTCCTTTTAAACGCTCAGCCGCAAGCTCGTAACTCAAGCCGCTATCGCGGCGCGCGGATTATCGGCCGCCTCGCTTTTTCGGGCGCGCGCTCGCGGCTCGCGTCGATTTTACGCCCTTCCTTTTTATCCTCGGAGGCTCCTCTTTAACCCCGCCGCGCTCGCCAATCTGCGAGGTCGATCTGCGGTTCCCCCGGCTGCCAATGGCTTGCTCCTTTATTTTCCCCGAAACTGAAGCGAAGGAGCCGCGGAATGTTAAACGCACATCGATGTGAATCGTAAAGATGTTTACGATCGCAATTCCGCGATTTTATTCCGACGTATAGCCGTGTCTTTCGCGGAGATCGACCGTTTGTCATCTACCTATTGCGGCGCCGTTTCGTGCGGTATTTTACCGTTGTCTCGGTTTAATGATCGGGCGACTCCTTCTCAGGAAATTCTGTTTCTTACTCACATTACGGAAGAACGAATTTCTCGTGGGGGGGCAGTAAAAACCGAAATTAACGTCTCTCTTTCTCTGCTTCACTTGCGATTCGAGGCACTTGACGAAATGTCCTTGGCGATATAATCGCGGCCTCGAATCCCCCTCGTTTTAGCGACTAACCGGCGATAAATTAAACAATTATCCTGCGCAGAGCGTGCGGGCAGGAAACTTCGAAAACCAGATGAAGCGCAAAGCGGCACTCGGGAAGAAAAAGGGAAGCGTCCCGTCCCCCTTTCCGAAGCTAAAAATCGGCGGCACTCACAGAAAAAAGAACGACCGAACAGGGGACAGGTCCCGGGCCCGCCCACTCGCCGGCGTAATTCCAGAAACGCATCGGTCGCGCCGCCGAATCTCGGGGCGCGCGTTTTGGCGACACTCTCGACGAGGGGCGCCATATGGACCCCGGGCGGCTGGCACACGTGTTCGCGGAATTTTTTTTCCGCCACGGCTCGCTGGGTCTCGAATTTTTAACGAGGACTCGATTACCCGGGAAGCTGCGCGCCCACCCCGTCATCTGCGAATTGGGCGACTTAAACGACCGGCGGCTCGGGTAAGGCGACACGTCCGCAGTTGCGCCTCGTTCTTTTCGACGCGAGCCGGCAAATCGAGCGTTATGAGGGCGCGAGCTCAGCCCGGGTCCGAGTGGAATTTCACTCGGCGCGGATCGGGAGATAATATTTGTGGAAGGGAATTTCACGCCGATCGCTCGAGCAGCAGCAGTTGCACGGCAGCAAGAGCAACACTCGTCGCGGTGGTTGTACACCGGGCCCGCTGCCGCGGTTGCCGAAGAAAAACAGCGGGCAACGCTCGGTTATTGTGATAGGCGCCAGGATGTTTTCTCCCCCCGGCGCGCGACCAGCTAGGCGGAATAAATTATTACGAAATCTTCGGCCGGGCTGTTTTCCCGCGGGTGCGGCCGCATTGTTGCCGCACGAAATCGAACGCGTAATTGCACCTTAACGAGGCTCCTGTTTTTCCGCGGCGAAAAATCCCGTGAAAGCCAAGGAGCGCTCGCTCGGCCGCTCCCATTTTTTACTCCCGGTCCAATGCAAACAAAGCGGCTCTTTTTCAAATACACCGATGCCGTTGCGCGCCGGCATTGTTCGCGTTTCCCGCAGCGGACAAAAGGCGGGCCTGACGATCGATCTCGCTTCGCGGACGATCGGGAGGCCCGTCGATTCGGCGCGAGGACTCGCCGGGGGGAAATCCTTTGATGGGACGGATTATTTGCCGGGCGAAAACTCGGGCGGACCGGCCTGGCACAATGGGGTTAAAGGGGTTGTGAATGCTTCCGCGTGTCTAATACTAGAGCAATTGTGGTTACTTGCATTGTGGACAGATTTGTAGTATTCTACTCGTATTATGTTCGACTGCTCAGCTTCGAATCCGATAACAAAGCCATTAGTAGAAAATTATCTTTTTCTAATATTGCTGCAGAAGTTTTCACTATAAACTATATAGTTAAATCTTTTATAATATGCCGCTTTAAAATACTATAAACAATTATTATGAAGACTTAACTTTTTTTCGAATGAAATCATTTTAAATTGGCTTAACAACAATAAATTTCAAAGATACATCATAAACAGTGTACTACTACTTCGAAAAAATTACAATTAATACATTTTTTTCCAATAAAATAATAAAATTAATTTTAAATTAACTGAAATTTTAACAAATTAAAAACATTTTCTCCGCAATACAATGAACAATAAGTTCTAAATTAATATAAAGTTTAAAAAAAAAAGTACCATTCTTGAAATCTGCAAAAAGAGAAATCGTTTTAACACCCTTCGAAAGCTACAAGAACGGAAAAAGGTCGCGCAACTCTTCCCCGGTGGTCGCCTACGGCCGGAGGGACACTTTCCCGAGAATCTCGGCAGAAGAAAAGCGCCGGTCGTGCCGAGGACAATCGATTTTCCGCACAGGAGGGGGGAGCGACGTGTCGCCGCGACAAAAAGAGTCGGCCGCGGGCGAACGCGCGCCGATTTCCCGCGGCGGGGGTCCGAATGCAAATCCGGGCGAAGTCGCCGAGTCAAGGCAGTGCCCGTGGGGAGCGCGATGCGGAAAAGCTGCCCCTCCGGGGACCCCGCGAGATAATCCAACGGGTCGGCGTTTATCTCGGCGAATCGGTCCCGGCGGGTGGGCCCGTCGAAAATACCTACCTGCCACGGGACCCTCGGGGTATGCGCTCGCCTACTTATTTAAACCGGTCGATCTTGATCTCGAGATGCGACGTTCCCTATTTTGCTCGCATTAGTCGTGACAATGAGGCAGTTTAGATTTTAAAGGTGCGGTTGCCTTCGTTCGCCCAAAGCTCAATGCACACGACGCTCGGACTGAAGTTTTCCAATTTTAAGTGTATACTGAGGGAATTTTCTCGCGAAATTTTAAGGGAAAACCCGTA
>JAXIUT010000048.1:8921746-8934416 GCA_035586675.1 Eurytoma californica
TCGAGCTTTCCCTCCGGAACGCGAGCGCAAGAAGGGAGCACCTGGCGCCATCGACTCGTCCCGATCGCCCGGCATAATTACATTAGTATGCATCGCGTTGACCGATAACCCCCGAAAAAATCCCGAGCCCCGCGGTCCGAACGTAAATTCTACCCGTCGCCGGGGTCCGTTTTTCTCGGCGGCGCGCCCTGCCGACGCGGTCTCGGGGCTCCCGGCGCGCGCGCGTCCCACGTTGCATTCCTGCCTCTCCGACTTGCACTGCGCCTGTATATATATACAAGTTACGTGAGTGCGCGCGGCCGCCGATGGAAAAACCGAGATAGGCGACGGCCGGTACGAGTGAGTCGTGACTGATCGCCGGACTTTTTGTCGCAGGCTGCTGGGGTGCCGATGCGGCGGCTCAGTGGGACCCCACCGCGGACTCCACCGAGGACCAGTGCGACGTCGCCGTGCGAGAGATCGTCAACGAGGACCGGGCGACCGTCGTCGACGAATCGCCCACCAGGTTGCAGGCCGTTTGGATTTCTCAAGAGTGAGTATCTGATGTATTTCCTTCTTTTCTCTTTTGTGATTAACAGGATGACATTGCTCGGTATACACTATTTTATTGAGGTATCGATGAAACACGCGATATTTACTAATAACTCGATGAAAATGGTATATCCCGTTTAAACAATTAATTATCTTAGTGACTATTTATTGACGCAATAAATTGAAGGATTAAAACGTAAAAAATTCTCGGAACGGTAAATGTATATTGAGACGATGAGAAATCAACGAACGCATCAAATTTTCGACTGCCTACTCGTATTTCTCTTTGTTTATCGCATTCCGTTCAATTGATACCAATTGGCGAGTTATTGATGCCTGCCTAATTGGGCGTGATTTTTATCCATTGTTTCAATTACACGTCGAAGATTAGTTTGGTGCCATTAATAAAACTGTCACTTAAACTCGCTACGTGAGCATAAATTTTAATTGAGAAGCGTCGCGTCAATGCAACTCAAACAACTACAGTCGCTCGTTGCACTTTACTGCTGTACATGCCTTTTAAGAAAACAACCGACCGAAAGGAAAGTTCGTCCCAGCAAAGTACCTAAATTCGTGTTTGCCATACTCATTAAGAACAAAGAGTAAATATTGAACGAACAAGCGCCTATCCACACTTGCAACGTTAGCTTACAAATTCGTCCTTTTCAAACGCAAACACTGGGCCACACACTCTGCCCGCCCCCACTGTCGTTAAAAAAAAAAGAGGAAAACGTCGCCTATTCGCCTTTCGCGCGTCCGCGAAGCGAGCAAACAGAAACGGCTCGCTGCCGTGAAAGCTCTTCGGTCGCGTTGGATCGATGCGCAGGGTTCGATCGCCGACTCTCGAGGGAGGGAGGAGGGGAGAGTCGGAGTCAGAGTGAGCCGTCACCACGACGCGTCTATTGTCGCCCGGACGAAATATTATATCGAGAGGGGCGGGGCGCGGGACGAGCGCATCTGCCGCCGATTTATCGGTGCCCGTTGCACAATGAGTCTTACTTTGGAAAATCACGCGGCGAGATAAATGGACCGCGAGCGCCGCGCTTTCTCCAGATCGCCTTTCTCCCTCCTTTACTGACGCGCTTCTTGTACGGTACTTAGGGCGCTTTGTATGCTTGGAGCTGCGCAGATAAAAGCCGCTTGTTACTGATTTATTATATTTAAGCTTCTTTTTTTATGACGAGATATTTAAAATTTTATCGGGAGTGTGTAAATTGATCTTAATTACGCATTCGTTATCCTTTTATTTTTACGATCGCCAGGACAACTAACCGTTTACGGCGGTTTACCCTTAAATACGCAAACTTACCCTACGGATGCGCAATAGATTTCAGAAAAGAAAAGGTAACTCAAGAAATGACCCATTTGACGTTCCCAATTGGGCGGCGAAGGGAACTCCTTCTTCTTCGAAAAAATTGTCTCTCCAAAAGAAGCGTCTCCAATAGCGCCGGGGGCTTCCCTTTCGCGCTACGCTTTCGAAAAACGTACCCGTATACGAGGCGCACAATGGCCGGGCAAGAAAGCGAGCGGCTCCGAGACGGGCCCGCCAGGTATAAGAAACCTCGGGCCTTTTCTTGCCCGCCGCTTTTCCGTCTCCGTCGCGCAGGTAGAAAAATCCCCGGGGCCTCTCTGGGGGCGACACAATGCGGCCCTTTGACGCGCGCGTCCCCTCCGGCTTTCCCCGAAAGAAGCGCCGAGCCGCCTTTTAATCTTGCAGCAAACTATACGCACACGGGGGCCGAGCCGAGCGCGCGAGTGTCGCGAGGCCGAGATGGTGGGAGGCGCACTGCCCCGGTGCCTGATCGATGATTCTTACGCACCGGCGGACTAATCGGTGACGTGAAAATCCTCGAGGTGCTTCTCTCCTTTTTTTTTTCTTCTTCTCTCCTCGACGCGCATAACGAGGGGTCACGCGAGGGCAGGATTTTCCGCCGCCGTAAAGCGTGAACTCATTGACGAGCGGCTATTTATGGCGCGCGGCACAAAAGAGCCGGCGTGATGGACGGGGAAGGGAAGAGGATTAAATTTTTCTTGGCGTTTGCGGGCAGAGCGCGCGCGGAGTGAAAAGGGGAGCCGCGGTAGTAATGGTAGTAGCTGGAGTAATATCAGAAACGGGAGATTTTTCCTGAAATTAAAGGTGTATAAAATGTTGCGGGGAGTTCAAACGAGTTTTTGACGAGTTAAAAATGAACGTCGACGCCTCTAACGAAGAATTTAATCCATTTGATCTTTCGCCGAAAATTAAAAAAATTTGAAGGCTTTATAATTAAAAAAACATGCCTATATATGGCGATAATGTACAAACTTTCAATATTTAAGGCTTAATCTTTACGTAAATTTACAGCGGAAGAACGATGTTTATTTCATATTTTTTCATGCAACCACAGGGTAACGATTTACATGATAAAAAGAATTGTGTATGAAAATAATATATACTATTCATGTTTTACTGTCGTATTTCCATGGTTAAATCTCGTAACAATGGAACTTTTTCATCGGTTATCTATTACTACGTCAATAACAGAGTGATTATAATTACAAAATTTTCCTAAGTTATTCTTAGATTGTTTGTATCTTATTTATCTTAGTTTGTATCTTATTTTATCTTAGTTATTATTAGATAACTGATTTCTTATTTATTTCTTAGTTATTCTTAGATTGTTTACATCTTATTTATGCAAAGAAATAAATAAGAAATCAGTTATCTAATAATAACTAAGATCTTGAGATATTCTACAAAAGAAAACCCCTTTCCTAAGCAGTCAGAGCGCACACAACTACACCAACGCCTCTTAGAGAATCAGCCAATGACTGCGTGCCTAATCGACCAATTCAATTTTCAGGTGTGAGATTCGCGCGGGTCCCGAGTACATAATCCGCAAGTACACGTTCCACGAGAATGGCACCTTCATGCTGATGCGCCACCACTACGCCGAAGAGTCGTGCAGCATCGCGACGCACACGGTGACGGCACGCGGCGTCATCAAGATCCTGGGCAACTCGCTGGTGACGCCCGGTGCCACCGAGACGCGCTATCAGCTCGACACCGTGCACATCTCGCCACTGAATCGCCAGGTGAGTTTGTGCCCCCCCCACTAAGGTGTGCGCGCGCGTGAATTTCCTCGGCGTCGCGACGCGCGCAAATACCTTCGCGCTGACTGTTCGCCGGTGCCGTAAATTGCCGGCGAGTTCGAGGTGGAATCGGAAGAACCCGCGCAGATAAACGCGGAGATACGTAGGCGAATGAGATACGAGCGTTACGGGGCCATAAATTTCGCCGGGCAAGGACGCGATGGATATTCGTTTGTAAGTTTGAGGTGAAAAAAAACTTTATGGTCTTCTACGATTTAGTATCTATAGCGCGTGAGGAGTCGCCTACTTTGCGATCCCGTCGTTCGACGTAACGAACGATGCTGATTACGCGCAATCGTGAAATTAGCGCTCTCAATTCTCACTTCGGCGGAATTATTTGAGATTTAAAGATTAAATCCTGTCATTGTATTTAATAAGTATATTTCGCAGAATAGGACACACGGTGTAATTTCGCTAATTATTCAACGTTAAAGATTGATCGTTTTAATGCTGGATTCTCATGAAAAGCGAATTTACCGACGTGATATTTTTCGTTACCTTGATGTGACTTTTCTAAAAGACTCTTTGCAATTATAATATATGATACTTGAAGATGTAAGAAATATTTCGTAATCATAAAAATATATAAGCGGCATTCATAAAGTTTACACCTACACAGTCACCTATCGAGCGCAAACAGCGATTTGGTGATGCGAAAGAAGAGAAAAAATCAACGAGTCGCCACTGACAAAAAAAAAAAAAATCAAAAAAACAATATGTGCGACACAAAGCCAGTTCGTACGGTAGACTAATCAGGGCGTTCGCGCCTCGTTCTTAGGTCGCCCACAAGCTGAGCCACCGGGTGAACGTGTCGTGCGGTCCGCAGCCGCGCTGGCGGCCCTACGTCGCCCAGCTGGTGTACGAGCGGGCGCCGGAGCGCTTCGGGCCGAGCTGGCAGGGGCCCCGCTACAACTCGCTGCAGGGCCAGCAGCGCGACGAGCTGGGCAGCCCGGCGCGCCACGGCAAGAGCGTCAACTGCCTGGCGCCCCTCAACATCGACTTCGACGAGCTAAGGCTGATGCGCGTCCAGCACAGGCCCACCGGCTTCAGGTCCGCCGCCTTCGGCTCCGCGGAGAGTCCCAGGGTCGAGCTCTTCTTCGGCGGCCTGCCGCCCGACCAGGCGTCCAAGCGGTCGCACCGGCCCACCTCGCTTCAGCCTAACGCCCTGCTCAGGGTCGACACTGTGAGTAACTTTTCTATGCGTTTGATACAACTGTACTAAAAATTGCAATAATCAAGATACTGTTACAAACAAATTTTACAAGAAATTGTTAATGTCAGCCTGTGGCGATATTAAAATAAAATGACTATTGCAATTTTTAATAGAGTTTCTTTTAACAAGTATTCTTCTTATGCGGCTTAAACTATCGAACAGTAAATTGTATTTTGAACACTTTTATTTGATTATTTGCGTAGTTGCCGTGATGTATTTACGTAAAGTAGATGAGTATCCATAGTGGAAATAAAATGTATACAAAAGTGTGTATAAATGTATGAAATTGTATATAAACGTGTGTTATTTCAAACACTTAGTGAAACACTTGTGTACATTTTTGTACAGTTTTGTACACTTATATAAATTTTCTGCACCAAAGAAAAAGAAAGAAAGCTTATAATACTTATACACCCTTATACACATTTATGTACACCTGTTAACACTTGTACAGATTTGTGCACATTTATACACACTTGTGCATACTTGTACACACTTTTATACATTTTTTCACACTTTTACACAATTTTGTACAGTTTAGTACACTTTTAAACATTTGTATACGTTTATGTACATTTTTATACATATTTGCGTAGGAAATTTGGAATGAAAATTTGAAAATGTATAATAGTGAACAAAAGTGTATAAAAGTGGGTAAAACTGTGTGCACGTGTATCACTTCGGACATAAATTTACACTAGGGATATTATCAAAATCGATATTACTGTGTCTATTGTAAGATATTAGATCTCAGGGAATCCCCTAATCTGAAAATCTTTTCGAAGAATCGTCTACCAATAACAAATACGACATATCTAAAAATAACTTTTTTTTTTCTCACGATACAAACTCAATTTAAAAAACACAATGCAATTACCGGCTAAACATAAAAAGGTACACTGTGAAAATAAAGCATTAGCCGGCGTCCCGTCCGAGCCGACTTAATTGGGAAGGAAATCGCAAACATAAATTACGATCGGTTCGGTTTCTTACGATAATATTGGTTCACGCCCGGCGTTCTTTCCTCAAATCCGGAAAAACCGGCCCCGCATATGGCGCGCCGACGTCCGTCTGCCCCGTGACGACGGCTCGGGCGTGTGAGAACTCGGGGGGAAAAGCTCTTGTTTACTCTCA
This sequence comes from Eurytoma californica, assembly GCA_035586675.1. NCBI lineage: Eukaryota > Metazoa > Arthropoda > Insecta > Hymenoptera > Eurytomidae > Eurytoma > Eurytoma californica. The sequence goes on from JAXIUT010000048.1 coordinate 8,927,757, forward strand.
ACAGTCCATATGTTCAACTTTTCTTTTTTTTCTCCCAGCGCGGCCGTCCGTCCTTCGTCGAAGAGAGGTCCGTTGTTTTTTTTTTTTTCCTTTTTTTTTGCCGCGGCAACGCGATATCCAGCGCGGATTTGTAATCTTACGCCTGCTTTTCTTTTTTTTACGAACGTAGCAGTTGGGTCTTTTCCGCGGCGAGACTACGTTTCCAGACTCTTCAACCACTTGGCTGTAAAAGTTCGAGACGGATTATATTTGAACGGCGGATAAATGAAACTATCATTTTTTTATGCTTCCCTCGTGTTTGGGCTGTCTATGTGCAGGGAATTAAACTTTTTTTATTGATAACTTTGCCGTGATTAATGAGATTTTACTAAAGATTATTGGGTGATCGATTAATGTACTCGCAGCGCGCTTGCTGATTAAAGTCGTACGTTTAAGAATTCGAGATAACTGTATATTCGAGCTCTAGTTTAAAGTCGAAGTGATTGAAGAGATAGACTATGCGCACATGTCTTTCGGAAGTCTCCGATGACTCATGAACTTTCAGATTTTATCCAATCACTCATATACTTTTAAATATTCATTCGATGCTGCTCGAGCTGATATTAATCTCGGAGTGAAAGAACAATAGATCACTACTTAAAGAAGGTCCGCCAGTCTTTCGCTTTCTTCCATTCTATCAAATACATTAATCGCTCTTTTTAAAAAATCAACTGTACCAATAAAAGTGTGAGGCTCACTAATATTTTTGTCCACTCCTCCAGATCCACAACTGCCCGATCTGCGGAGCCATATCCCGCGGAACCGAGAACAGCCCACCGCTGCTGCACGAAGTGGTAGCCCTGCCGGCTCTGCTGGGCGGCTCCTGGATAAGCCCGTCGTGCGAGTCCCACCCGGGCGGCGTGTGGCTGCGCCGGCAGCTGCGCGTGTACGCCGGCGACAAGCTGTGGACCGGCCGCTGGGACTACTTCGGGGACGCGCGCTGCAGCGGCTTCCTGTACGGCATCGCGGCCGCCGGCAGCTACGCGCAGCGCGCCCGCCGCCAGCACCGGCGGCGCGACGCCGCGGAGGAGCGCGGCAAGCGCAGCCTCGACGAGGCCGACTACTACCGGCACCTGCTGCAGAGCGCCCAGCCCTCGATGGCCGAGTCCTTCGCGGCGATGCTGCGCGGCAACCAGCGCCGCGAGGAGGCGACGACGCGCCGGCCCCTGCAGCCGGCCACCCCCACCGGCACCACCGAGCTCGACCTCCACGTGGCGGAGAGCCTGCTGATCGCCGGCGACCCGGCGCTGGGCCGGCGCTGCGGGGCCGCCCTGGCCGACGGCGCCAAGCTCGCCCGGCTGTCGAGCTGGCCGCCGAGCTGCGTGCCCCACTCGATAGACGCGCCCTCGACCCTGGGGCTGCGGGCGCGCATCAGCGTCGACTGGTACGGCCAGTACACGCTGCTGCTGGGCAAGCGGGACCGGAGCCTCTGGGACGCGCCGCTGCTGCACTGCGGGCCCACCAGCATGAAGAACCCGCTGCTCAGGACGCACCTGAGGCGCAGCGTCGGTCTCAAGTTCGGCATCCTCTTCAACGCGGCGCCGGAGACGTATTTGACCGCGGGAGTCGCGACCGTGGCGCTCGCGATGCACTTGCTAGTTAAGCTCTTCGTTTCGTTGCGCTGAAGCGAGCAGGCTTCCGTCACTTTCGAAACTTGCTAGTAGTTCGCGCAGATACGGTATTCAATTACGCGTAATTACGGTAATCATTTTCTCTTTTTATCCTTAACTTCAATTCATTTATAAAAAATAGAAAAATCGATCTATGACCTGAACTTCTGAAGTTAAGCTGTATAATCTTATACCGAACGGTTTCTGTGCGAGCAATTACCATAGCTCGTAGCGGTCAATCTTCATTTACCATCGGACAACGGTTTGCCTATAAAAAGCTACGTCCATTACTTGGATAATTCAACGTCCCGCTGAAACATTATAAAACTCGATGAACTCTCCGTAGTTTCGAAATAGCCGCATCTGAATTTCAAACGAGGCCGAGCGAAACGAGCCACGTTAGGCAAATACAGAAAGTCACCAAGCGGCTGCCAAAAAAGAAATCGGAGCAGTGAATAAAAAAGAATCCGAGCGATCGGAGGAGGCGCGTTCACCGAGCGAAGGCAGCACATCTCGTCGAAGGAATTGATCGAGTCGATCCGGAGGCGGCGGCTCGGCCGGCTTTGGGGGCGCGCACATCAAAGAGCCGCCCCGGCGCCGGCCGTCAACGAATTAATCCGCTAATTAGCGCTCGCGCGGGATACTTTCACGCGGCCCCGACGATCCTCGCTCGTAAATATAACGCGCGTCGCTCTCCCCGCGACGAGCAAATCCCCGCGGAGCTGAATAAATAGGTGTTCACCTGCGTCCTGTATATATGTATATATGTAAATAGCGTCGAGACGCTGGTCGGCGCGTACACGATTGTAACTAGTTTCTCGTGGAGCAGAGTCCGGAGCCGAGGGAACCGCGCCGACGAGCTATGTTTTTTTTTTTTTTTTTTTCTTTCCATCGGCCTTAAGTCGCCCGTAGTGGAAGAAAGGAGGGAAGGAAGGGGGACGGCGAGCACGAGGCGGCGGCGATCTTTGATCCGGCGGCCCTCTTTCTTTTAACGCCGGCGACGCTTGCGCGCTTGTAAATACCGAAAATTACGTGGAGAATAAGAGAGCCAGAGAGAGAGAGTGCGTGTGCGCGCCCGCGTGTGTGTATATGTTACTGTGAGAGAGAGATAAAGAGAGAGAATAAACGAATAAAAGATCGAAATCAATCGGATCCAATCAATGTATCGTTCAGTGACCTTAGAGTCGAAGAGACGCACTCGCACAGAGAGACTATGCTTAGTTGGTTACATTTTAAGACTTACAAGTTACATCGAGGAGCTCGACGTCTCCTTCAAGGGAAACAGAACCCCAGTGAACCTTATTGCTATACAATCGATGGCTGCCGTTACGCCCGCGATGCTATCGGCACGCAGGGCAACGTAAGCTACTAATATTAATATTACTAAATTAGATTTTAATTTTCAGACTTTGATTTCTACCTCGATGAATCAAGGCGCAAAAGTCTGTTCGAAAAATTTTTTTTAATTTTTTTTTGTTTTCATTTCGAAAGTATGATTTATTGTATAATTACTGTTAAGTACACTAAAGGAGATAATCTCTCATGTATCGACTAATTATGTACGATAATGAAATGTATAAAAAAAAGATAAGCAGGAGGCTAACGAATGCGTCATCATTAGTCTAATGTTGGACTCGTAAGAGGTGCATTTATGCATCACTGTGTATCATAGATTGTAAATAGCTCGCGATGCGAAGTTCGTTTGTACATATGGTTATAAATAAAATCTCATTCAAGAGTTTGTTATCTTTTGTACGTTTGGCACCACTGGCGCACATCTCAATAAATTACACTTAAAGAAACTTAAAGAGCTCTTAAATTTTTCCTATACAACTGAAAAATTCCTCTCTTATCAGTTTAACGCTCCTATCAGTTCGTTTCGGCTCCGCAGCAATTACTATTCCAGATTTACTCCCTGTTCTTTATTTAAAGTTTAATGCCTCGCGTATCCTAACAATTTTTTATTACAATCAGTTCAGTGTTGATTAATAGATCAAAAAAATTAAAGGAAACATGGCTGCAAATGCAACTGCTAGGACTATGTTGGAATTTCAAGAGTTAGTTTTGAGTGCCGTGGACTACACTTTGTTCGGTATTTTAATAGGACTGAGTTTGGTGATCGGCCTTTACTTTGGATTCTTCAGTAAACAAAACAATACGAAGGAGTACCTCTTCGGAGGCAAAACTATGGGATACATCCCGGTAGCTACGAGCATGTTGGCAGGGTCAGTATTTCTTTCTCTTTTTTTGCAGCCTTTCTGTGGCTACCGCTGCAGCGGTAGCCTCGGCTCATTTTAAAATTGTACACGGCCAAGGAGAAGAAACGATTAGTATTTTTGCTACTGTCTAGATAATCTGAACCCGTCGATAATCCCCTTTTCGGTCCTCGGAATATTAATTTTAAAATTGCTATTCAATTTATGCAACGAACGCCTCGCACACAAAAGGCGTAAATCATTTTTTTCTGCGCGAAGTGAATGACAATATTAAATAATTTTATACGTAAGGAAGAGATTTAAGAAGCCTCGAGGGATAAAGGGGCACCGGAGAAGTTCCGTAACTTTTTGTGATATCTTTAAAATTAAAGAAGATACAGCACTCTAAAATTTCTGTCCCGTCACTTCGTTGTGCGGCGGCGCCCTTTGATCTTGTACGGGACGAGTGACGTCGGTTAAAGAGCTTCGGCTGTTACTTTAAAAAATCCGCCTTGTTTTCGACAAAACTCAAGGGGAGAAAAAAAATGCAAAAATAATCTTTAAGAATACAAAGCCACCTCTATCAGAAATGAAATTTTTGAACTTAAAAACGGGATCGTTGATCCGAAGGCATGTGTCGGGGGTGACGCTGCTGGGCGTCCCGACAGAGGTGTACCAGCACGGCTCCGCGTACTTCCTGATCATAGCGACACTGGCGATCACCTGCCTGATCACCGCCTACGTGTTCCTGCCGGTCTTCTACAAGCTCCAGCTCTCCAGCAGCTACGAGTACCTGGAGATGCGCTTCTCGCGGCGCATACGGATCATCGCGTCGGTCCTCTTCGTCATCTCGCTGCTGATGTACATACCGATCGTCATCTACGTGCCCGCGCTTGCCTTCTCTCAGGTCAGCGGCTACAGCATGGCCGCCATCCTGCCGGCCCTGTGCACCGTCTGCATCGTTTACACGAGTTTGGTGAGCTCGCAGCGGTTAATTATAAATTAAGCTCGCATGAATCGCACAATCACATATGAATTTCTTAAGTACATTTTACTGTTTCAAATTATTATAGACATTACTATGTAAGTTCATTTACGAAGGTTTAAATTTTAAGTTATTAACTTTTATTTCTATTATTATTACCATAACGTTTCATTCTATTGAAAATATTGAATTTCCTATGAATATTGTGAAATAAATGTTTTAAATTATTTTAAAAATATTCTTCGGGCATAGGGGGGAGTTAAAGCTGTCATATGGACGGACACTGTACAGTTCGGATTCACAATGGGAGGTCTACTTGCGATTTTCTTCATCGGCGCCTACGCAGTGGGCGGCTTTTCTAAATCACTGGAAATCGCCGGCGAGGGAAATCGTACGGAAATATTCGAGTACATTACAAAGCGCTTAATCTTCTTACACTTGGACTACTTTCTCATTCAGTGCTCTCTAAAAATAGTATATCATGCATGTATATAGGGGAAAAAATAAAGAATGCCCCGGATCGCACGTAAATGATCGCTTGTAAATCCACGTGACCTTGAATATTCTTCATTTCTTTCCATGGTGTATATACTACTTTTTTACCTAAGCATTGGAAGAGAAAGAAACTGGTACTTCAGTCCCGTTATGCAAAAAACTAATAATCATTATATTCGCAGCATGAACCCAAGTCTCTACGTCAGGAAATCCTTCTGGGGAATGACGATAAGCTACGTATTCGTATTTCTCGCTCATCTGGGAGTCGGCCAAGGAAGCGTGCAGAGATACTTGTCGATATCTACCGAGAAAGATGCCAGAAAGTAACATCTTTAACTACTTAAAAAATTAAAAAGCTTCTCAATCTTGTATTTATTTCACTTTCAGATCGATATTATTAATGTGCGTCGGTATGATCCTCATGAAGTTAATCTGCGGCTTCACCGGTCTGATAATGTACGCCTGGTACCACGACTGCGATCCACTTCAGGCAAAAGTACCTAATCATCTTTTTCTCTTTTTTTTCGTTGTTTTTCGTAACCCACTTCCATTGCTTGACTAAGACGAAAAGATCTCTGGGGCGATAAAAAAAGGGTAACCTACCGCGACTTAAGCCGATTTGTGTTTTTTTTTCTTTAAGATCGTGCAACGAAGCGACCAGATTCTCCCGTATTACGTAATGGACATAGCGGGTCACCTGTCGGGCCTGCCAGGCCTGTTCCTAGCGGGGCTCGTTAGCTGCGCACTTTCTACGATGAGCGCATCCCTGAACACTCTCGCCGGCACGATTTACGACGACTTCGTCAATCAGTGGCTGCCCGAGACCTCGAACAAAGAAGCCCGCGCCACCACCATTATGAAGGTCCATTTGCATAGCTTATCGCGTTTATGTTTTAGCTTTATTTCTTTTTCCTTTTAATGCGGGCGTAATCTCCGTTCTTGAATTTCTTTGACCACGTCTTCTTCTCTTCGAAAGCGCATTAGAAGAAAATGCACCGATAAGCCGATACTCTACTCGGAATGCCCTTGCAACGGATTTAAAAGGAAATAGAAAGAGGCAAACTAAACTAAAGAGAGTAGCATCGCGTCGTTTTCACAATCTAACGATACAGGTGACGTCGGTGATAGTGGGCCTGGTGGGCCTGGGCATGGCGTTCCTGGTGCAGCACCTGGGCACGATCTTCGAGGTGGCGATCAGCATCCGGAGCGTGGTGGAAGGCCCGCTGGTCGGTCTGTTCGCGCTGGGCATGCTCCTGCCACGGGTGGGTCGCCGGGGCGCCCTGGTCGGCTGCCTCGCCTCCCTGGCGGTCATGCACTGCCTCGTGATCGGCAGCCA
>JAXIUT010000048.1:8934516-8948591 GCA_035586675.1 Eurytoma californica
CGGGTGGGTCGCCGGGGCGCCCTGGTCGGCTGCCTCGCCTCCCTGGCGGTCATGCACTGCCTCGTGATCGGCAGCCAGTGGCGCGTCTACAGGGGCCGCGGCCGCCACGCGAATCTGCCCACCTCCGTCGAGAGCTGCCCGTTTCCCCTCAACGAGACCCTGGCCGCGGCCACTCACCGATCCGTCCCCGAGGAGGGCCAGCAGTTCTTCCTGTTTCGGATATCCATGCTCCACTACAACTTCATCGGCACGCTGGTGACCGTCGTGGCAGGCCTCGCCGCCAGCTTCGCTCTCGGCGAGGACGAGTCCGCCGCCGTTCATCCGGACCTCGTTTCACCACTCGCGCACAGGTAAGAGTCGCCTCAGTTCCTGATGCTCTGCGGGATCGGGGTAACTTTCCGTTCGCGAATGATTTCGCAAAAATCGTTGGTATCGCAAAAAGAAGTAATGAGTGGCGATACTGATAAGGAAGCGATTGCATTATTTACTTTATCTTATAAAAAAAATTTGAGTTATCTGTAGGTATTATTAAAAATTCGAATAATATAGCTTATGATCAATTGAAAATAGCGTTTTCATCGGTCATCTTTTAAAGAGATTAATTTACGTACTCGAAAAACCATTTTATCCAAGGGAATAAATCAGTCAATTTCCAGTAAGGATGCTTTATTCGCTTTCCGCTCCGTAGCTAATTTTGAGCTCTCTCCATTTTTGCAGATTTCTCCCGGGAAAAAAGTACGTGGAAGTGCCGCTGAAAGAAATTTCCGGTGATAAAACGGGCGAGGAAGAAATTCGGAAGGGTTCCGAGAACGGCGCGTGCAAAAAGGAGCCACAAAAAGTCGCATCTTAAGCCGTCATCTCTAACAACTCGAAAACTTATGATCCTACATCTGTGCTCAGCTATTATTCTTTAATGGCTACGTCATATAAAAGAACGAACACAAAAATTAAGATATTTTGTTCTCCGCAGCAGAATTTCATTATTTAGGTACTCATAAAACGTGCGTAATATTAAGAAATTATCGAAACTTTTGTGAACATTATTGACTTTAAAAATTTGTATTAAAAATAATTAAAAGTTTATCGGAAAAGTGTTATTAACTGTAAAATAAAGTTATCACTACATGCATAGACAAATTTTGACAACTGTATTATATAAATCTTACGTTATTTTTATTATAAGGTATTGATATGATAGTTATAAATAAAACTTGAAAAATGATAAAGATTTATTTTTTCATTAGTACCTCTTGATTCATTTGTATTATTAACTGTTCTGAATGAATGGCGCGTAAATCATAAATAATCTATTATTATCAGTGCACGCTATTTAGTTACTTACCTCTTCACATGACACTATATGAGTACCTTACACTCTTACACTGTAATTGCATAATGATATGACGAATTTTGATATTTTGTTCATTAATTTGTATGTTTATAATGAATATTAAAAAATATAATTAATGTTAAATTATTGTTATTTCTTTAAATAAATTGATGTTATCAGTTTGGCTTCGTATAAGTATTGATAAAGTTTATCAGAATCTATTAATTAATCCATTATGGAAACTTTTACTTGCGGTGCAGAATGCATTCGTTAATACATATCACTTGAATACAGTCAGTAATGTCCGTAAAGCCCAAGCAGCAGGGAGTGCAAAATCTATGATTTGCCACTTTTCCTCCGTTTTTTAATATTTCATCAAACTAAACATAAAATAAATTAAAAACTTACGTTTGTTTACAATTTTGTAAAAACATGTAAATTTTGTAAGTTGCAGACATTTAATTGCAGAAGTTTATTTACGACTAAATATCTCATTACACAGATTTTATTGCAGATAATTAAATTACACAAAGTGACGTAGTCTGCAGGTATCCCAATAAGTAAAAAATTAAAACTGTTTTCCAAGTTTTAAACTGGTAATATCAAAGAATAAATGTCATTATCTCACAAATGCGTCATTTAAGAAGACTAAGCGGTAAAGCACGTTGACATGCAATTTATTAGGACAATGTAGGATTGTCAGTGCTAAATTGACTCCTGCCTAACTCGCACTCACGTTAACAACAAAATTTTCTAAATATCAGCTTAATAATACATAATACTGAAAATGGAAGAAATCCGGCAATTAACATTCGGATGGACCGATTATACTCTGTTTGGTGGACTTCTAGGCGTCAGCCTACTAATTGGGATTTACTTTGGATTTTTCAGTAAGCAGGATAGTGCCAGTGAATATTTATTCGGCGGTAAAACTATGTCTTACCTTCCCGTTGCAACGAGTATTCTTGCAAGGTTTGTTTCCTATATTATTTCTTGGACATTCTTTAAATTGAATTAAATAAAAATTTCCAAGAGGGCAAATCGTGCCACGGTTACGTTTTTTCCCGTAATTTTTAAGGGAAAATTCTTTTAGTGTATAATAAAATAAACTAGTTTTTTTTGTTTGCATTATTGAGAGACGGTGGAAAATTATGAACAGCATAAATTATGAATAACGCTTTTAGTTTTTTGAAGCGTGAGTATTTTCTGCTTATTCGTAAACGTCAGAGTTTGCATGCCTTGCCGAAGGCTGCAAAAGAAAAGTCAATATATCAAAGTTTTATACTCATATTAATATTAAGCCATAGTAATTTTATCATCTAAAGAATGAAACACAAAAATTATTTTTCTTGTTTTTAGTTTCTTGTCAGGCATAACATTTTTGGGAATTCCCACGGAAGTTTACTTTCACGGCGCCATGTACGTGTTAACAGCTGCACCTGCAATCGCTAGTGGACTGATCACTGCTTACATTTTCATACCTATATTTTACGATCTGCAACTTTCGAGTTGCTACGAGTATTTAGAATTGCGATTCTCTAGAGCAATACGACAGCTCGCATCCTTTTTATACATCGTATCACTGATGCTGTATATACCAGTGGTAATTTATGTGCCGGCCCTTGCTTTTTCGCAAGTCACAGGTTACGGCGTTCATACTATAACACCGATATTCAGTTTTGTTTGCATTACGTACACAACTTTGGTGAGTTGAAAAACATTCTAAAATTGTTATTTATACGGTAGAAAGTGTATCAATATCATAAATTTCGATCGTCTTGCATTAATGTCAACGCACAATTTGTTAGGGCGGTGTAAAAGCAGTAGTATGGACTGACACTATTCAATTTTTCTTCACGATTGGAGGGCTGTTTACAGTTCTTGTCATAGGAATAAAATCTATTGGAGGATTTGGAGAAGTGTGGAGAATTTCTAAAGAGGGTGGAAGACTTGATATTTTCGAGTAAGTATGCTAAGTCCGATTTTATGAAAGTAATTGTTTAAACCATTGTAATGCATTATTAACTGTACGTAATAACAAATTCTCACGTGAAGCATGAATCCAAGTCCATTTGTGAGAACAACGTTTTGGAGCATGGTAATTGGAAATTTTTTTGGCAATCTTAGTCGCTTCGGTATTGGCCAAAAATTCATTCAAAGATTCCTATCCGTCGAAAAGAAAGCTGACATTAGAAAGTAATTGCTATTCAAGTACAGTGTAAAAGAAATAAATTAAATTTCCTCAAAATTGAATTTCACCCTATAATTTTAGAGCCATATTAATTCTGATAATAGGATGGATAGCATTACAGTTGTGTTGCGTACTGACGGGTCTTATAGTCTACGCTAAATATCACAACTGCGATCCTCTGAGTGCTAAGGTAAGAAAGAGCCCAGCTTACTTAAAATAGCCCGCAAAGGAGAAATAAACAAGATTTCATAAGGTGAAAAAAACATTGAGTTTAGTTGGTGAGTCGGAACGATCAAACCTTGCCATACTACGTGATGGACGTCGTTGGCCACATTCACGGTTTACCGGGGGTCTTCCTCGCGGGTCTCGTCAGCTCCGCGCTCTCCACCATGAGCGCCAGCTTAAACACTCTGTCGGGTATAATTTACGAAGACTTCATAGATGGCTGGATATCGGAGAGTCCCGGGAAGGAGGCCAAGTCCGCCAACATCATGAAGGTACGCCCCAAATCGCCCCCCGCAATCTTATCGCAAATCAAGGCACCCCTCTCCGATAAAGCAAAAAAAAAGACAAACATCCGTATTTACAGCTGATATCCCTGATAATCGGCTTGGTGACCGTCGCGCTGATCTTCGTGATCGAGCACCTGGGCACGGTGTTCGAGATGGCCAACAGCCTGAGCACGATAGTGGACGGGCCGCTGCTCGGGCTCTTCGTCGCCGGCATGTTCGCCCCGTGGATCGGCAAGCGGGGCATCCTGGTCGGCACGAGCCTCGCGCTCGCCTTCATGACCTGGCTGTCCGGCGGCATCGCCTGGCACATGCTCAACAAGCACATCCGGTACCCGAGCCTGCCCACCTCGATCGACCAGTGCCCTTACCCGCTGAACGAGACGCTCGCGCGAAGCGTCGGCGCGCTGACGGAGAGGCCGCCGTCGCCGGACGAGCAGCCCTCGATGATCTTCCGAATCTCCTTTTTTTACTTGATCCTCATCGGGATGACCGCCACCCTCGTGCTCGCCTCGATCGTCAGCTTGGCGCTGGGCGAAGGCGATCGCGACAAACTGGATCGCCAGCATTTCGCTCCGTGCATTCGAAGGTTAGAGGACATTTTTGCGTGTTCTTTCTCTTTTCAAATCAAATTCTGAATAATCGCTTTTTTAACGTAAAAGTATATAATATGCAATTTAAAGTAGCTCGTTCAAATTCTGCCTGTCCTGGAACATTAAAGAGTTGAATTGCAATTTATAAAAACATAAAATTTAATTATTGCTATTGTATAAATATTTTAACTTGTTCAACAAATTTTTATCTCGCGTTTCAGATTTCTACCAAAGAAGAAATATGTGGAAGTGCCTCTGAAAGATGTAGTGAAAGAATAATAAAATTTATTTATTATACTATCTATTCTAAGCGTTTTAAAATCCTTATTATCTCTTCATCAATGTTAGTTGAAAAAATTCGAAACTTTAAAAATGTTCAATCAATTACTTTTAGGTAAATTATGTTATTAATTTTTTTTATATAATTGTTTAAATAAACATTTGCTAGCTTTTTACAAATTGCTTAACGAGAATTACATTTATTTATATATTTTTGAAGTAAATGCAACAAATCAATGATTTCTTAAATTATTTCCTTATCTCTTACTCGCAACATTGTATCAGACACCTTGACATCGAACCACAAATCATAGGACGAAACTACGTCACGTCGTCGAAACCAGAATAGCGAGTCTAGTTTAAACAATATCACTCTCATTTCTGTACAGTATATGCGATTTTGTGCAATTAGCCTTATCTCGCCTCTTAATAGCAAGATAAGGCTAATGGAATAATTACAGCTGCATTTAATGCAAATATGCAAATAAATTCCTCATGCCACCTGTAAAGATATGTTTTCACTTTACCCCCTCTTATCAGACTATTTAATTTTTCCTCTCAATTAAAGTCTCGTCGTATATACTTTTCCACTTTGCGTCTACTAATTCTCAATTATTCGCGCGGGAAACATCATGGATTCAAATATCGGTGGAGGAAAATTCATAAACGACGAGCGAAATTTGATATTTGGCTGGATTGACTACGCCTTGTTTGGAGGGCTTCTGGGAGTGAGTTTGCTGATTGGCATTTACTATGGGTTCTTCAGTAAACAAAACAGTAGGTCGGAATATTTGTTCGGAGGAAATTCAATGAATTACGTTCCAGTTGCTGCAAGCATTTTGGCAAGGTTGGTAAATTAATTCGTTTTTGTAAGTAAAGAGAATGCGTGGGCATCATATTTTAATATAACATCATTGTAATGTCTTTGTTTCTTCCACTCATAAAATTATCCCGCCTTAAAAAAATAGAAAGATTAAAATGCAAAATAAAATCAAATTCATATTAATCAATAAAATAAAGATTTATCAAAACCATGGAAAATAAATGATTCAATGACGCTTTCCTTATAAGCTTCCTCTCCGGTATCACATTCCTGGGGATCCCTACAGAAGTTTATAACAACGGCAGTCAGTATTACGCAGTGATATTCGCGGCTCTCATCATCGGTCTGATATCCGTGAACGTCACAATGCCGGTGTTCCACGAACTCCAAGTTTCCAGCTGCTTCGAGTATCTGGAGTTGAGATTTTCCAAGTCTACGAAAACTTTCGCCTCCGTACTGTACATCATTACGCTCATCGTGTACGTACCATTAGTGGTCTACGTACCGGCGCTTGCGTTCTCGCAGGTCACGGGTTACAGTGTGCATGCCATCGCACCCGTTTTTAGTATCGTCTGCATCACTTACACGAGTTTGGTAAACTACTTCAGCCCTTAAACCCTTTCAACATTCATTAGGTTCTTTAAATTTATTTTTAAATAACTATTTATTATATCCTAACATTTATTTCACAGGGAGGCGTCAAGGCAGTGGTGTATACAGATACGATACAATTTGCTTTCACGATTTGCGGTTTGCTGTCGGTTTTAATTTTAAGTGTAATATCAGTTGGTGGTTTCGGTGAGGTTTGGAGGATTGCCGATAGAGGTGGCCGCATCAAATTATTCGAGTGAGAAATTTTTCTTATACTTAAATAATATCAAATATTTTAATTGCATTAATTAAAGAAGACCATTTGAAACATTTTAGCATGGATCCAAGTCCATTCAGAAGAGACACATTCTGGGCCATGACCATCGGAATGACATTTACAATGCTTAATTGGTTTGGTTTAGGACAGAAGTTCGTTCAAAGATTCTTAGCTCTAAAAAATAAAGCTGACATGAATAAGTAAAAATAAACGCAAAACTTAGAATTAAAATAAAACACTTATATTTCCTTTAAAAATAATTTTTTTTCTACTTTTTAGAGCAATATTTTTATCAACTTTCGGTTGGGGAATACTGCAACTCATATGTGTACTTACTGGACTGATAATGTACGCTAAATATCATGACTGCGATCCACTAAAGGCAGGGGTAATCATCATTTTATGTAAAATATGCGTGCACAGTAAATAAAAACGTGCATAATTTTATTAATTTTTCAAAAGTTAATATCTCGAAGTGACCAAACCTTGCCCTACTTCGTCATGGACATTGCTGGTCACATATCGGGACTACCCGGAATCTTTCTAGCTGGTCTAGTAAGCTCAGCTCTGTCCACGATGAGCGCAAGCTTAAACACCCTATCCGCAACGATCTACGACACCTTCATAGATCGCTGGATCAAAGAGGATCCTGACAAAGACGCCAGGGCAGCGAAAATCATGAAGGCACGTAAAAATCTTCACCATCATTGTCAAATCAATCATAGCCACTTATAACTAGGGGAAAGCGGGGCATAGTGGGCCACCCATCAACTATGTTACATTTGGTGTGAAAAACATTTATTAACAAGTTTCATTCAAATTAAAACTTTTTGAAAGATGACATATAGTAATAATGACAATCCTTCAAAATGCTTTAATTTGAATGAAACTCGTTAATAAATGTTTTTCACACCAAATGCAACATATTTAATGGGGTGGTCCACTAAGCCACGAAGGTTCACATTGCCCCTACATATGATCTTTTTTTTTGAACAACGAAAAAACGCGATCCCCAGGTGGTATCCGTGATCGTGGGCGTCGCCACGATCGGCCTGATCTTCGTGGTGGAGCAGCTGGGCACGGTGTTCGAGGTGGCTCTGAGCATCTCGAGCGCAATGGAGGGCGCGCTCCTGGGCCTGTACCTCCTGGCGCTGCTGTTCCCGTGGGTCGGCAGGATCGGCGCCCTCACCGGCGCCTCGGTCACCCTCCTGGGCATGGGCTGCTTCGTCGCCGGCGTCCAGTGGCACAGTCTGCACGGCAGGCTACGCTATCCCGGTCTGCCGCACTCCGTCGACGGGTGTCCCGTCCCGCTCAACGGGACCCTCGGGCTGATCGCCGCCCAGACGCCGACGGCCGAGCAGGAACGGCCGATGGCGCTGTTCCACATCGCCGTGGTCTACTTCACGTTCATCGGATCCGCCGCAGCCGTCGTCGTTGGCCTCGTTACGAGTTACTTCGCCGGGGAGATGGACCTGGCCAAGATCAACCCGCAGCACGTGTCGCCGATCGTCCGAGGGTTGGACAAACTTTTTCTTCATTTTGCCGATTCATTCTGTAGAACTGACTAAGCTCGAAGTTGCGGTATTTTTATTTTTCAGACTGCTGCCAAAGAAGAAATTTTACTTGGGAGTACCTAAACATGATATTAGCATCGAGAAGACTGACAGAAAACATTCTGCAAAGGAAATTTAATTTTTAAATTATTAGAAAAGTATTTCAAAAATTTCATATAAGTATAATTCACTTAAAAAAATCTGTTGCTTAGTATGTTAAGTAATGCCGTTATTATTAAGTAAATCATTACCTTAAGGTTGCAAATCGAATATTCAATTAGAACTTCACCGTTTTTAGTAAACAAATTTCTAAAATGTAGGTTGTAAGTGAAACTAACACTGCAGCTGATAAGTAAATCAGCGCATTTGCAATGAGAATAAAAAAGAGCGTCACGGCTGTCATTACGTAGAGAGCAGGTATTTGCGATTGCAATAAACTAACTCTTCCTGCAATGTTTATTGCTGTTATCTCCGCCTAAGCTCTTTCGAAATATCTCGTCATTAGCCTTGAACTCAAGTTCACTCAATTTGTCGCAAGTCCGTCCAATTCTCGAGCGATTGCAGGATCCTTGTAAAAAAATGAAGTTAACGATGACTACTTTGGCCCCAGCGACGGATATGAGGCAATTAATTTTCGGTTAGTCGGATTGCTGCCTGTTCGGCTGCTTGCTAGGTGTCGGTCTATTGATCGGTTTGTACTTCGCGATATTCAGTAAGCAGAGCAGCGCCTCGGAGTAGCTCTACGGCGGGAAACACATGCATTACATTCCGGTCGTAATTAGCATACTTGCGAGGTACGTGTATACATCTTGAAGGAAGTGATCTGTCACTTAAGAGGGGCACTCCACGTTTCTTACACGCGGTTAATCATAATTATGTTACATCGCTTTATGTACGATATGATTTAATTTAATTTAAATTTAATAAATGGCGTAAGTGGCATCTGTTTATAATATTAAACATCAACACAAATAAGTTAATAAAAATTGTGTGCAATAAAAAAGACAGTTGGATCGTACATCTTTGTGCCCGGATAAAAGGCACGTTGAACGATCGACGAAGATATCCCCTTTATTAAAGTAAATTCTATTGCGTAATATGCCTGTTTTATTAAATATTTCATAAAATTATAGCCTGTGAAAATTAACAAAATTAACTGCACATAATGTTATTTAAAGAAAATAAATATTTTGAGTAAACAACCTAGCTTATTTAACGCAGTGAAAGTTGTTCTTACATTATACCTCCAAATCTTGATCTATATTTTTCTCAAACTTGCCAACCATGTTATATGCTAATTTAGACGATTGCAAAATATGTTTATCGACTCACTGAAGTTAGACCTCTTTAATTTTAACATTTGTTCACCGCAGTGTAATATTGCGGTTTATTGCAACATAAAATAACATTTAAGCACGTAAATTTTGTTACTTTCTTTTTATCTTTTTTATTTTAATTCTACTTAATTATAATTATATATGCGTGTGACGTTGGCATTATCGAAAATATTCGAAAGAATATTATGGAATTTATTCATTTAGTATTGAATAAATTAACTTCTTACCTAACTGATTATTTCAATTATTACCTACAATTACGCATCAAGTAAAACAAACAAGCACGTGAAACTTAACTTTTTGGCAAAAAAATGTTCTTACTTCATCCTACCTAGTTTTTTTCAAGAATAACATTTTTTGGTGTACCAACGGAAGTTTATCTGCACAGACAGCCAGTACTTCGCGGCGACGATAGCAGCCCTTCTGATAGGTCTCATATCCGCCAACGTGACGATGCCAGTGTTCCATCGGCTTCAAATTGCCAATTGCCACGAATACTTGGAATTCAGATTCTCTAGGGCTGTCAAGGTATTTGCCTCCGTGATGTATACCGTCTCTCTGCTTGTATACATTCCGGTAGTGGCGCAGTACACGCCCTCGCTTGCGTTTTCCCAAGTGACCGGTTTTGATTTGCATATGATAACGCCATTCTTTTGTTTGGTAAGTCACCCTTTCTTTTACCACCATTTAATCAAAATATTTCCACTAAAAAATTGCATGAATCTAGCTATTTTAATTTTTCTCGTAGACTTTCACTATTAGAACATTTGCAACTATTTCTTCTAAAAGTGTTTATAGTTTCATCTTAAATTTACTAAAAATCTAAAAAAATTTACTAGTTTTTGCAACTTTTAAGCGAAATTGTTGCAATTTGCATTTTTCTGCAATGGCTGATAAAAATCTTGAACAAAGAGAACATTAAAATAGACAAATGTAATTTTTAGTACAATTTTTTTCAATGTATGAAAATAATTCAATAATTTTGTAAATATTAGTTATTTCAATTAATAAACAATTTTGTTTTATTGTTGCACAGGGTGGTGTTAGAGCAGTCGCATGGACAGACACGTTGCAATTCATATTTACCATTTCTGATTTATCTATTGTTATAGTGCTTGGAGTAATAGCCGTTGGCGGTATTGACGCTACATGGAATATAGCCGAAAAGAGAGGGAGGATTAAATTTTTCGAGTAAAATTGACATAAAAATTTTTTCATTTTTTCTAGTACAAGAGAAAAATGTACGTTTTATTCATTGCAGCGTGAATCCAAGCTCTTTCGACAGAAACACTTTGTGGGCGATGTCAATAGGCGTGACGTTCACGATCGTCAGTCGATTTGGTCTAGGGCAAAAATACATCCAGCGATTTTTGGCGATAGAGAAGGAATCCGATGTCAAAAAGTATTTACTTTTCATTAGTTTCACATCAATCGACACAGATAACAAAATATTTATTTTCAATAAAATTGGAATGGTTGTATAAAATTTATTATAATTACACTTAAGAGCTATAATATTGACATTATTCGAATGGACGACACTGCAAGCAGCTTGTGTTTATGCAGTAATAATTATGTACCCTCGCTACCACGACTGCGACCCCTACAAGGCTCAGGTAATGGTCCCTAATTAATATGGAGCAGCATGAACATACATTTGAAATTGACTAAATTATTCGCTAAATGCACTCAAAATAAATTTCTTATTTTCTAATAAATTAACATATCATTACCAAAGCTGGTGAGTCGAATCGATGAGACGGTGCCCTACTACGCGATGGACGTCGCCAGCCACGTGTTCGGATTGCCGGGCGTCTCTCTCGCCGGCCTGGTCAGCTCCGCTCTCTCGTCGATGAGCACAAGTCTAAATACGCTGTCCGGCACTATTTACGAGAACTTCATCGATCGCTGGATGACCGAGGGGCCCAACAAGGACGCGAAAGCCGCCAACGTCATGAAAGTTCGTAAACTCGCACGGGTATACGTATATACACGACTGAGCATCAATTTTCCCGATAACCATGGTTATATGCATCTGGCCGTTTGTGCAATTCGCAAAATTTATATTTTGCGAATTGCACAAACTCGGGCTAAGCGGATTAACGGCCCGTTTAATCTAGACGAGAGCGCGCGCGAAAACGGATTACCCAACTCGTAATGGGCAGTTCTTAAACCTCGAAGACAAAATCCGGAACGTAAATGGGAGCGTCAGTTCGCTCGCTCTAGTAAATGCTTCAATGCAACTTGGGCGCAAAATAGCACCCGCGTTGTGAATACTATTTTTTTAACCAGACAATCTACAAACATTTAGCAATCGTTCACTTTTATGAGAGATCGTTTCTCGCTCTAGAGATCGAAATTGTCACTTTGCGCCCGTCAAACAGACACGAAAGCTATTTTCCACATGCTGCGCTTCATAAAATCGAGAACATTGAAAACGGCTCGCACGCATCACACAATTAAGCTTCACCTGCGAGCTCTCTCTGTCCCTACTCAAATACGTCAATATAATTAGATGGCGTCGGTACTTGTGGGTCTGATGGCGTAAGGGCTGCTCGGGCTCTTTGTCCTAGGCGTCCTGGTGCCGTGGGTGGGCAAGAGGGCTCCGTCTCCCTCGGCCGGGGCACCCAGTGGCACGTGGCCCACGGACGAGTGAGCAATTCCAGATTGCCGACCTCCGTGGAGGACTGCCCGCACCCCCTGAACGAGACGCTGTCGGGTCCGGAGGTCACCGAGCCGCCACTCGAGCCCAAACAGCAGCCCATGATTTTCTTCCGAGTGGCCGTTCTGTACTTTGGCTGCTCGGGAAGACCGACGAGCTGGAGAAGATCAATCTGGATCATGTCTCGCCTATTATTCGACAGTTAGTTTCTATTTTTACGCATAAAATATGCCACGGGAATTCATTTTGAATAATTGATGTAGCACCTATTAAAGTTAAAGATTTCAATTACTTAAAATAAAAAAAGAGTAATCTAATTAGATTTCAGATTGCATTGATTAATTTTAAATTTATAAAGGATGCATGTTCTTTATGCTAATCTCATTTTAAAATAAATCCATTTTAACAAAATTATTTAATCATTCATCCGTCTGCAGCGGACAAAAATCAAACTTTAACCGGCTTAAAAAAGAATATCTCAATTTTTCACGTTGAAATCCTCCGCTCATCTCTATGCAATTTCTCCGACGAGTACCAGCTGAATAAAACGTCCCCGCCGGGGCAAAAAGGGAAAAACAAATGAATTTTATTGGGCGCTCAGCTCCGCGATCCTCTTTCAATTTAGCGGCCGTACGGAGCGGGGGGAGGAGAGCGAGATTCGCGCGGGCGAGCGAAACGGGTCAATCGACTGTCGGCCGCGTTCCTTTCCGACGCGCGCGCACTGTATATATGCGACTGTGCGCGCACTCGACGCTCGCAGCAGAAATAGAAAAGAGCAGTCTCGCGCGGCCCGGTGCATTATATTACGCGCCGGCCGAAACGGGCCTATCGATCGCCGCCCACGCACGCGCAGAGAGCGCACACCAATCCCACAGGACTTTCCCGACGCCCGCCGCGAAGTGTCTACCTAACACGGCGCGCCACCGAATCATTTTCTTTTACCCTCACCCCTTCACCGACTTACTCGTCGCTCGTACGTACGACCATAATAAAAACACACTAACGCGGCAATTTGACTAAATTTAAAGCCAATGAAAACTTACTATCAACAATAATCAACATAAAAAAGCTACACATTATTGCTTTCTGAGAAAAGCTCCACATTTTCGCTTTCCTAGAAAAGCTCTACATCTTCACTTTGCTAAGAATCCGCTCTGACGAAGCGGACAAGCTACCCACGATCCTCGAGATGAAAATCCCCCGATCATACTCCCCGAGCTCCGGCTCGTGCGCAGAGCATCGTCGGCCTCGCGCGTCTCGAGATCCGTAGTCCCGGTCCTGATTGGCGGGACGGCGCTGTCGTGGCGCGGCGTCGCTCGGGGCCGCGCCTGGCACGTGGGGCGCGCGCGCGCTCGCGACGGCCAGTCGCCGCTCGCCCTCCTCCGGACCAGCAGCCGCGCCAGCGGCTCAACAAGTTGAGTAGGGAGCGGAGCAGCCGCGAGACCCGTCGTCGCGAGCCATGCCCGCAGGTAAGGTCCGCTCGTCGAGGCGCCCGCGGGGGTGCAGGCGGCGCTTTCGCGCGCGATGCGGGTCGATTGATCGCGCGCCGCGTGCGTCAGCGCGGAGGCACGAGGATATTCGCGCGGATCGTTAAATCCGCTCCGTTAAGAGCAGGGCCGCGCGCGAGTTCGCTTTCGCTTCGAGCCTTTGGGGGAGGGGGATGCAGGGTACAACGGCGCTTTGCGGAGGACCGCGAGTTCGAATTAGTTTCCGGAATTTCATTCGCTTTGTCGACGTTTAGTCAGTGGAGTCCGATGCAAATGACTGATCAAATAGGCTTTGTGCGTACTTGTCTCGGCGGCTATTTTGAATGACGACGCCGTTTTGAATTTTCGAGTTCATTCGTTATGAGCGCACTTTGGGGCAAACGCGAGTACACGGTGGGTAAGTACTTAATTAAGCAGCGCACAGAGCGATTCGTAGTTGAACA
>JAXIUT010000048.1:8954124-9010861 GCA_035586675.1 Eurytoma californica
TGAAATATATAATGATCTGACGCTGGGTTAGCGTAAACAAGTAGTCCATCGATTTTGTTTTCACATAAAATCAATACTTATGATAGATAACATACCCTTTTTTAATTAGTTTAGTTTCTTTTTACATATTTCCATATACTTATTTCCGGTGACGAGAAAGTCTTTACATCAAACATTGTTGACCTACATTCTGGAGAGTAAAAAAAAGTGGATAAATTATAGAGTTATTAAATTGATCGAATATTATCGACTCTACAATTTTTGTTCAGGTATTATTTACATTTTAAACTTCAGACTTACACGTATGACATAGTTAATGATTACGAAAAATGTAGATATTAACTAACTGATATATATATACTTACCTTGACAAAAGAGTATAGTATGGAATTGTAATAATTAATATTGGTCTAAAGTGATTAAAAATGAAAACATAACATTATAAGAAGCACTGGTCATGCAAAGCAGGAAAATGATAGAAGTGTTATTAAAACGCAACTATATTATTAAAAATCGTAAATAGTTAATCTTATTTAATAGTTCCTCCCGGTTTTCCCGCAAGGCGATTAAAAAAAGAATTACATCGATAAAGTGAAAACTTTGGTGCAATAAGGTAACAATTAAAAGCAATTAGAAACGAAATAAATTTATATAGAAAAGCCAGTATAGTATAAGAATAATCATTTTAGTTTCAACACAACCACAATCGGTGGGTCGGCTTTATTTTCGCAAGCAAAAGCATCTGTCCTCCGAGGAAAACACCGCCCCGATAGCGCCGCAATCGTCGGCGTATTGGCGGGCGAAATCGGGCAAAAAAAAAAATAATAACTAGCATCCCAATTCCGCCTGTCTCTCTCGCGCGGCCGCACAGATCACACGTATCGCGCCGTTTCCAAGGTCAATGGCACGACGCGGCCGGCGGCGGCACGTAAGCATATCGGCAGACGTATAAGCCGCGCAACGGAGTGCAGCGGCTCGCCAGTTGAGCCCAGACCGTCGCGCCGAAAGCCATCATGCCCGAGTGCAGCGCAAGTAAGTCGGCATCGAGTCCTTTTATACGCAGGGGGGTCCGTTTGCCGCGCGAGGGGCGGGCTACAGCTTTGCGCAACATTCGCTTTTCAGCGCAGTTCTCCGACGCCCGCGGTGGTCAAGCGCGTGGAGATAATCGCCCGGTGCGACGCGTCGGCTGCGCGTTAAAATTCAATTTGTCAGCATGTACGCGCGGCTATTAATACTTGTGTACGCGCTCTTTTGAGAGAATCGCCAGGAAATACGCCGCGCTCGCTTCCCTCGCGGAGACAGATAAATCAGTTCGTTTGGCAAGATTTTGCAAGTTTTTTCCTAGTCGTTCATTTATCTCGCGATAACGATAAGGAAAAAAGATGCAAATAGAACTGATAATTCATTGAATGACATAGAAACTTATTATTGTTTCTATTCCAACACATTTTATGTCGCACCTTTTTTTGTATAAAATCAAGGTTTAACAAATTAAAATAATAATTGCAAGAATCGATCTTTATGTTATTAGCATTTTAACATCTGCACTCTTTTGCGGTTTTATATTTCTAAATTTTTAATTAAAATAAATTTTGCCTTCGCAACTCAAAATCTACGTAGTTTCATTTTTTTACTCTCTAACAGAAAATTAATAAACAAGTACAAATAAATAAGCGCGCTTATAAATTTCGTAAAGGTAAACTACTTTCTTAATGGGCACTGCGAATTAGTAGCTTGCGAAAGCGAAGGCATTAGATTGCGCGAAATTGTTTGTATCAATTTTATATAAGCGAATATGCCAAACCAAATAAGATTGCACAATGCACGCCGAGTGGCATTCCGACTGGCCACGGGTGCGGTCGCAATTTAACGATAGGGTTCTCGAGCACCCTATGTATGTGCGTACGCACAAGTTTTGTACCACCTTTTGTCTCTTTATTTATCGTCGGTAACGAGTACTGCCTACTCTAACGCAAGACAGTTGGGCAACGCGTCGTAAAGTCTCTCTCCATACAAGGCCCACGTAAAACTCCGCGCACGCTGGAGCCTCTCTCGCTTAATTAAGAGTTCAAATTGCCGGCACAAGACTGAATTTTTGACACCACGCCAATTGCTTCGCACTAATTGCAAAGATTAGAAGATTAGAGCCGATCAAAGGCACTGCAGGGTCGTTTGATTTTATTTGAGAAATAATAGATGCGCCATTGTGAGTTAAGGTTTCGGGCAAAAAATTTGCAATGTAGTAAAAAGTTAGAAAAAATTTAAAAAATCTTTTAAAAATGTAAGAAGTTTGCAATGAAGAGAATAAGGTTTCGGGTAAAGAATTGTTGCGCCCGCGTCGAGGAAGTACGAGATGTAAGAAGAGGAAAAAACAAGTCGGCGGTGAAATAAGAGACGCTTCTTTTCTAGAGAGTGGAACATGCGGCCCCGGCTACCCGAGTCCGCAGGATGCAATGCTCCACGGGCCGCGCGAGAAAATTCTCTACGTCAACTGCATACACACCGATCCGCAGAAGCCCGACCTTTTAGCGACAGTGGATGTCGATCCCGCGAGTCCCACTTACTGCCAGGTGAGGTCAAAGTTATGGTATACTTGATTCCTTTTAGACTGCCATTGCATGTTCTTCGTGCCTTTTGTCAAGCGCATCGCTTTGAAATTCTCAAACACTTACATTATTGAAAGCTTCAATTGCGATGAGTAGAAGCACGAATAGTGCTTTAACAAGCTTTACGTAACATAGGTTATTGTGAAGAACTTTTGTTTCAAAAAAATTGGGATAAAAATATGATAAGGAAATAAAAATCTATGGGTATTCAGATAATAGTGAAACGAAATGAAGAATACAACGCAAATTAGTCAATTACATTTATTTGCGTGCAATAAATAAAGAATTAATACTCTTTTGTTCTCATATTATCTACTGTTAAATACTGTTATATAAATTAGACAATCTTTTTTGTGATATACCTTCGACATTTTAAAAGCTTTCAAAATTCTTATATTTGTAAACTTTCAAGTGATATTTAAAGTTTTAATTTAATTAACAAATTAATCAATCATCTATAATAATAATCCTTTCAAAACCATATTTTTTGTGTATTTACGTATAATCCGGCGGAGATAATGATAATAACATCTTTGATCCGTGAAATGTGCAAAAATAATAAGGCTAAATAACGGTACATTATTTCAATAACAAAAAATGATTCTCTCATCTATTTCCTTATTTTCTATCTTACGATTTATTGGACAAAAATAAAGTGCTCTAAACACCATCTCATTAGATATGACAATGAGTTGCCTGGGCTTGACATTCGCGTGCAAATTACTTTTTGCAAAACAGGAATGACTTTATTTTAAGATTATTTTTCTTATATTTTGCGGACTCAACTTTATTAATCAACGTGCACTGTGCATAAAGTATATTTGATAGCGAATCTCGTTTCGAATTTAAATTTTAAAGTGCCGCTCGCTTAATTCAGGCATAATCAGGATTACACCGGGAATATTGAATTTGAAATTTATATTATCCGCGATTATACTCGTACAGTCGTGCCTCGGAAAAGCTTAAAATCCACCGATGCCGCAATAAGTCGCGGCTCGAAGCAAACAATTCCGCGTTGATTTCACAGTCGATTTATCATATTATCGCGCAACCCATCCTTCGAAAATAAACAAAATTAGACTCTCACGATTTATCGCGTAGCCCGCCGAGCGCTTTCTCTTCTCGCGCTTTTTTTTCCGCCTCTTGTGCAACCTTTCCAGAATCCATTACGGCTGTAAATGCATTACTTAACGCAATTCCGACGATGGAGCCGGGCTTCGCGAGCCTCTATTAACTATAGCGATCCTTCGCAGATAATCCACAAGCTGAGGATGCGGGAGGTGGGCGATGAGCTTCATCATAGCGGCTGGAATATCTGCAGCAGCTGCCACGGACAGCCCGGAAAGCGCGACACCCTCGTATTGCCTTGCCTCATGTCCGACAGGGTCTACTTTGTCGATGTCTCGAACGAGCGCGAGCCTAAAATCAAAAAGGTATAACGGCTGACGTACTATGCGCTGAAAAATCTGCATGCTCAATTTATTTACAAAATTATATGAAGCGTGTAATTTTAACTTTGTTCAAATAAGTATTAACTCCAGGTAGAAAGAGTGCACGAGTGTGAGTTCTTTTTTAATATTCAAATGAAAAGTAACTATAAAATAGAAAACTATTTTTATACTTTTTTATTTTTTACTTTGAAGAATTTCGTTGGAAAACTCAGCGAGTTCACTCAATGAGCAAATTACAATTTAGCCGTAACTCTATAATATTTTTATTCGACCTAAAAATGTCGAAACGAAACGAGAAATTAATAAAGTTTCTTTTCATTTACTATTTTACCTTATTTTAGAAAATCCACGATTTAATTCGTGATATTTTAATTATATATTCAATAGCATTTTAATAATATTTCAATAATCGCGG
This sequence comes from Eurytoma californica, assembly GCA_035586675.1. Lineage (NCBI taxonomy): Eukaryota > Metazoa > Arthropoda > Insecta > Hymenoptera > Eurytomidae > Eurytoma > Eurytoma californica. Next base: position 8,958,597 of record JAXIUT010000048.1, read on the forward strand.
GCTTTAAATAAAAAAACAATGAAGTTTCGAGGCAGCATAATTTTTTTAAAGTCCCCGTAATTGAACCGCAGGTGATAGAGCCGGCGGAGATGCACAAGCACGGCGTGGCGACGCCGCACACGGCGCATTGCTCGCCGACTGGCGAGATCATCATTTCGACGATGGGCACGCCGGAGGGCGACGCACGCGGCGACTTCCTCCTCGTCGACGCCGGAAGCCTCGAGGTGAAGGGCACCTGGGTCAAAGGCGAGAAACACGCCAAATTCGGCTACGACTTCTGGTATCAGCCCCATCACGATACCCTGGTAGCCACCGAGTGGGGAGTGCCGAACATCTTCAAACGCGGATTCTCCGAGGACGATCCCAAGGGCATAGGTAAGACTTAGAAATTTAATATACTTGCAGATCCCTTAGCTGTATATTTTTTTGCTAGGTCAGAGTTTTTTTTGTAGAGGTATTTTTTTTTTTAATTTTTTTATAATTATTCGGTTAGAAATATTCAAGTAATTCGCATAAGAAATCGTAATTTTATTGAGTAATGTAAAAGACGATCGAAAACCTACAACGTCCTAAAATATATCTTTACGATGTCTTTCGAAACGAGTAAAAGTGACATTCATTCCGAAAGTATCAGGAGAACAAAACAGAAGAAAATGTACGATTATACGATTATATCCATATAGATTATTAGCAATTACGAATATACATAAAATGAATTTGTTATTTTTAATTTGTCTTGTAAAGGATATAATTGTTGAATCAATCATTGCTTCATTATTTTAAAACTTGAATAATGATACTCGTCTTATAAATGATATCTAAAAGTCATCTAGAAAATAATTTCTGAAGATGTCTTCACAATGTCTTGACAAAAATGAAGAAATGGTATTTGATCAGGAGTACAGTAGTAAGACCTGCAATTTTTCATAAAGATAGAGGGTACGCATTGCAATTCAAACGTAGCAGTAAAAACAACATAACACAAATTTTTTATAAAATATTTAAGTATATTTTACATAAATTCTTATTACAAAATTCTAATAATCTAATTAATTAAAGAAAATAAACGATTTTGCAACGTTATTGATTTTAATTACTGCTTTTAATTAAAAAAAAAATAACTGAGTTGATATACCTCTTCTTCCAACATTACGAGTTCCGTACAAAAGATAGATTAAATTTTAATGAAAAACTATTTTTAACAGAACATTAAAAAGTAACAATTGACATTTTCAGCGACATATGATGGTTCGTAAATATAAATTATATTTTATTTCTGTGTAAATCTGGTGTGTGCATTTTCTTAATAATGTAGATCATATACAATTTTTGTTTTACATAATATAATATATAATTCGTAGTACGCTAATATTGGTGTGCTCATATGTGTAATCAATAATTCTAGTGTAAATTGCTTCACGCGATAAAAAAAGTATTAATACCGTAATGAAAATTAAAAAACATTGCACCGGTGTATCATTAGTAATAATATAGTGCAATGCTTTTAGAATAATTTATAGAAAAATGTGTTAATTGTTAACTGCCACATGTACACTTTAATAACAGAGGCTCCAGTCGCACGAACAAAAACTTGGTTAAATTAAAATCTGTCAAGCGATCAATAAATTTTATCTTCCTCTCTCCTCTCTCTATTTTGCTTCCCGTATGGAAATGTTATACGAGATCTCCTTTGCAATTAATTGTAAAATATTTTAATTTTTATTTTTATATATTTCTAAACTAATGTTTATGAATGAAAAAATATTTATTTACTATGTTCTTAATAAAATTGCAAGTCAGCACTCATGTTTGAAATTCTTTATTAAATCTCATATGAGATTGAAATTGCGATTTCCAAGACTCGGAGTCTCTGCGTACGAAGCGAAAACCGCACAATACTACAGTGTCTTAACAAAGAATAAAAAAAGGCCACTCTAGACGTGCCCCTCAGACGCATCACTAATACAGCCAGAGCCGCGCTAGTTTAAAGGAGAAAAAAGCCTTCGTTATTTATTTCCCTTCCCGCAACAGAGATCTACGGGCGCAGCCTGAATTTTTACTCGTGGAAGGAGCGCACGCTGAAGCAGGTGATCAATCTGGGCGAGGAGGGGGTGACCCCGCTGGAGGTGAGGTTCCTCCACGATCCCATGAGCGACGAGGGCTACGTCGGCTGCGCCGTCCACTCGATCGTCTACCGGTTCCACAAGGACGCGAGCGGCGCCTGGCTCACTGAGCCGGTCATCAAGGTGCCGCCCAAGAAAGTCGAGGGCTTCGTCTTTCCTCACATGTCAGGTGAGGCGATCGACTCCTCTTCCTCATTACCGCGGCGAGTCATGCCTTTTAATGCCAGTTATAAAAGACAATTTTACTGAAGAGATCAGCGATTGATTATACAAGAAGAGATAATATGTTTGGATTGTCCTACAGTTGTCTATCTTGATGAAATGGTGATTAGCGAGAGGTAAATTCAACTTTGTCCGACATTCTTTTGATCAATTAATTCTTTTAATACAGCGATGACTTCTTATTCGATGAAAGGTTTAAAATAATATAATCGGTATGCCAAGGTATATTACACTCTGAATGTTTATAAACATTTACGAAATTATAACGTATTAAAACGGTTTATTGTTACATGTTTTTAAAACGTAACGAACTTTAAAGAAAAATCACTTGAATACCATTATTCTGCACCGCATTTCCTATACATGAATATAAGCAACAATAAAAAATCGATTTTTTGATGTTTTAATACCGCAGCTGGACCTCTTAATTACTAAGGCTTTATATAATTTAAACTTTAAAAAAAATGTTATTATTACTTTGTTCATTAGGCATGATTACGGACATCCTGGTGAGTCTGGACGACAAGTACCTGTACTTCTCGAACTGGCTGCACGGCGACGTGCGCCAGTACGACATCACGGACCGCTCGCATCCGCGCCTCACCGGCCAAGTCTTCGTTGGCGGCTCCATCCTCTCGGACTCGAAGGTGCGCGTCGTAGAGGACGAGGAGCTGCAGAAGCAGCCGGATCCAGTCTACATCAAGGATCGCAGGCTGGACGGCTCGCCGCAGATGCTCCAGCTGAGCCTGGACGGGCGCCGGCTCTACGCCAGCACCTCCCTCTTCAAGCCCTGGGACCGACAGTTCTACCCCGAGCATGTCAAGTAAGCGCCTTTACGCTCTGTACCTTCGACGGAGCTTTTATCTTTTTCGAGAGACTATTACGTCGGCATAAATCGATTCGGCTTTGTTATTCCAAAATATTTAATAGGGTCACCATGTTTTCTTTTTTAAAACAACTAAGAGGTGCGATAACAGTGATAAAAGTCGTATAAGTTATTTACACAACGATTTTTTATTCGCGGATAACGAAGAAAAAATTATGCAAATCACTAACAACTTTCCCAATTCGAATTATATTTTTATAAAGACTATTGCAATACTTTCTTTGTTTTAGGCATGGTTCGGTGATGGTAAAACTTGATGTCGACGTTGAAAATGGAGGAATGAAATTGGATAAGAATTTCCTAGTTGATTTTGGATCTAACAAAGACGATATTGTCTTAGCTCATGAAATGAGGTATAAACAGTAACTAATTTACATTTATTATTTTAATTTGTACCTTGCATTGAGTAATTATAATTTTATAAAAAATAGGTACCCTGGAGGTGATTGCACATCAGATATTTGGCTTCCTAAGAATGAGTGAACAATTTGCTAATAAAATACACTGTCTTCTTATACAGAAAATGAAGGCAAGACTATTACCTATTAGCGTTTATTTCAGAACCAATACTATCAAGTGCCATGATACTATTTTCTGTTGCATATAAGTGTTAGAATTATTACTCTATGTGAAAAACGGTATTAGTATAATTTTTATTCATCCCTATTACAATGTTGTCACTTTTATTGTCGTTTACAAAATTTGTAGGACAATATATTGTTAAAGAAAATGCGATTTACTTTATGAATTTAACAGTTAACAATTATTTGTTCTATACATTATAATTTTTTTCATTGCTTAACCATTAAAAAATGAAAATAGTACCAAAATTTCAACTTATCCCATCACAATAAACTGTCACTGTACGATACCGTAATTATATAATGAATAAATCTGGTTTCGTTACTTTGAAAGTCTCAAATTTATAGAACGAGACCCACTGGATTCCATTAAAATTAAGATGTAATAAAAGTGCATAAACGATGTCTTAAATAAATAAAAAATATAAAATGCAATCATTTATCAACAAAAAAAACATGTACTTATTACAATTTTTAAAATAAAATTACAATTTTTTTTATTTGTAAAAAATATTCTAGTTATGCGTTATTTAAACTACCGCATTTTTTCCTACGTTTATAAATTATTTTTAAAATGTTTAAATTAGAATCATGAAGTTAATAATTCAGCATATAAAGATATCTTATATTTAATATAAATCTACACATTTCGTAGATTTTTAGGATACTTTTTTAATGTTTAAAAAATTAAATAATCGTATGTTTAATAGAATTGCCATTTATTAGAATTTTGTAATCAAAACAGAAGTATATAATTATATATAATTTTAGTTTTTAATAAAATTAATTAAAGTAACAACAAGACTTATTATATATATACTATACACATTTGATATAATCTGCACAAATTGTAAAATATATTTGTAATATTACAGTTGACGATCAGTCATGACACAATCATCACATTAATAAATAAATCGATATGGCGTTGTATTAAAATTGTACAATATTTTTCTTTAACCTATTTGATAAGAAAATTTAATAGAGTGTTTAACACTTTTAACAGTCTCATTGATTTCTAATTTGATCTCGTATAGTATTTCAAACAAAACTACTATCCTCTCTACTGGACACTTAATGACACTTCCTGAAGTGTGCCTTCATTTTTGAGCTATGTCATTATTATTTTTATTTGTCACTTTTCCTACATGACTTTTCTTACTTAGTAACAATTACCGATCAAATAATCATTAAAGAAAATATTCATAACAAATTTTTCATTAAAAGTGTTGTAATCAAAGTCAATAAAAAATAAAGCTACTTTTTACTTACTGATAAATTTAAATTTTTGGAAGCATTTGAAAGAATATGACTGCTAAAAAAATTTTACTGGAAGCTAGTTATAATAGATTTAAAGTTAAACAAATAAATACGTAGATAGTATGAAAAGGTATATAGATAAAAAAGTGATCTATAGAAAATTGTGCTATGAGAGTTATTCTCAATAGGGTTCTAGTAAAATTTTGTCTAAAACTGTTGAATTTCTTTAGCCTCCCTGGTACAAGTTTTATAAATTTAATGTCGAAAGTAACTGACGTCCAGTTTCCATTAATAAAGATTTCACATGTTCTGCATGAACAGTTTGTCCACAAACTTCAGTATAATGGTGAAAAGCCTCTTCGTCATCTTTTGGTAGAATGTAATGTAATGACTTTAAAGGCAAAATTTCCGCTGCATATTTCAATGTATCTAAACATAAAAAATATTTTTATTGACCAAAGGCTATCTTAAAAACGATAATTTGTCAGAATAATATTTTGATTATTACCTATCATAGTTTGTTCAAAGAAAAGACGAGATTCTTGACTAGAATTATTTTTTGAAATTTTTTGCTGCAACAAGTCTACAAGCAGCTTCCATTCAGTTTCTTTGGTATATGTATCCTTCAGTAGAAAAAAATTTATAAAAAATAATTCAGATTATTAAACAATATAAAAAGAGAAAGGTGATACCTTTGCATACTGCAGTACTGCTTGCGGACATTTGTCAATTAACATTTGCGTTACAGTTTCTGTATTTCTATTGCATAATGTACGAAATGCTAGACTGCCGTCTACCTCTTCTGCATCAAGTAACTGCTCAACTTCTTGAATACATTCAGCCGGTAAAAAATCGCTAGCCATCAAAGCTTGTAATTTTAGAACTTCGATTCGAATCATCTTATCATTCTCTGCACTATTTAATTTTGAAAATTCATCTATATCCACTGCATTCATAATTTTTTGGTAATCTTTTGCACACGGCGGCATTTTATCCAAATATTTTGGTCTTTGACTTTCAAAAAGGTAAGCGTCTTCATCTCGCCATTGTCCCTTTTTTGGTATTTCTTCTGTTTTATAAATTTTTGTTTGCATCAATTTCCCCAGATATGAACGTACAAGAATTTTGAAGGCTTCAATTAATGCAGAATCATAACTAATGTCACTTTTATCTTCTAATTTTGAAAAATAACTGTGGAGATACGTTTCTAAAAATTGTTGCAAAGCAGCTGCAGCATCATGACCATCTCTTCCAACTCTTGATGGCAAATATTCAAGGAAAACCTACAAAAAATATAATAATTTAATTATTAAAATAAGATTTTTTCATTATTTTTATTTATTCAACTTACTTGCATAACTTTATCCAAAGTAAGGACTTCATTACTAACCAATTGAGTAAGGATTTTTGCAAAGACCAAACTTTTGCGACAAATTAACGTCGCTGAAAAATCAGAAAATGATAAAATAGCTCGGTTTCGAGAGTCAAATTCATCTTCATCAAAGAGCAAATACGGATAGTCAAGTATAGTACGTAAAAGGAACCTGTCTGACACTGACTCTAATGCAGATTCAGCTAAGGCTTGCTTTTCGGCTTGAATGTAAAGAATTGTAAGCGCTAATTGAGTGTAATCATCTTGACTTTTGGAAGCCAATATTTTTATTAATTTTTCCGTTGTGTATTCTCGAATAACCACGCTTCCCAAGATTATTTTCAACAGATCTTCCCTGCATTCATTTTTAATAATTTCTACAATATCTTGACTTTGAAAAAGTGCATCGGCCTCCGGTCCACTTTTAATCGTCAATAAAATATCTGTTACATAGGTGACTAAACCAGCAGCATTGATTGTTGATTTTCTAGAAAGAATCTCACTAGGTTTAAGACCTGACATTTTGTAATATGGAATGCAACGACGTCGTTCCAGTTCAACATCAGATCTAATGAAATAATCTCCTAATAGAGCGCATGACTGATTATAAAGATTTTCTAATTTTGCATCATTTTGTATTTGATTAGTATCTTTTTTATCTAAATCAACTACATCCTTAGCTAGTCGTAACATTGTATGAGCTTCTTCTAACAAAAGTCTGTACGTTGAAAGACAACTAGTTCTGAAATACCAAAAAGTTAATTAAAATTTTAATCATTTATATTTTAATAGATACACAAATATGAAAAATATATATACCTGTGATTCTTAGCAGCATTAATAATATCATAGTATACATTTTCTGGCCTGGGTAATATCAACGAATATAGAGTCCAAGTATTTTCAGCTTTAGCCAAGAGTACAATGCTTTTGTCTGAACTGTGTAAATTTTGTACACCTAGGAAAGGTCTTAATCCAATGAGACAAACAGGTTCAGAAACATCAGGGCAGATAGTTTTTATTTTCAATTGAGACATGGTTTTTGCTATATGGTGAGGCAAACGAAGAGTATACGATTCCAAACCTGCCTCAGTAAGAGCGTGTAAAACTGTATTCTCTAATGCTACATGAATAACAGGAGCTGTAAATGGATAAGTAGTTAAACAAGTTGGATCATTATTATCATTATTTTCTATGTTGAAGTGATAGATGTAGCCCTCTTGGGTTGTGCAAATTAAACAAGTTACACCATTGAGATACTTGTAACTTTCAGACCTGAGTATTGATTTCTTCAATCCATTACTGTTATTATTACTTTTCAAGTACAGAGGTTTCAAAACAAAGCTTGTAAAAAGTTCTGTACTTCCATCTGGCCTAGGAAAATCGTTTGCTCTAGCAATTTTCAGTCGAAGAATATGTTTCACTGCATAGTTTTCTGACCATCCGTTGTCTGGAGAAGTTGTTTTTATAAATACTTCTGTGTCGACAGAATTTAAAATAAACGGATTGATTGTATGACCTGGACCAACTCTTTCTAAACTAATTGAAGGGAGATTAAGTGAAAAAGGTTGACTGTTTTGATCAACAGTACCTTCACTTATTAAAGCATCCATTTCACCTTTTTCATTGCTAACTAATCGATTCCAATCTATACAACGACTATTCTTGATGGTTTTAAAACTTAAATTAAGAAAAGTACGAGGATTGGAATTTTTATCTGTTGCACTTTTCTTGCTAGTATTTGTTTTCTGCTTTGTTACATTTGAATCACTGATGGTAGAGAGAGAATTATCCACACTTTCCATACTGCAAAAATCCATAGATATGGTTGTTTTATCATTTGAGGATGAAGTTGTAGAAGTTAAGGAACTCAGATGATCGATATCGTCGTAAAGTGGATTTGTCAATCTAAAGATTATGTATCTCGAAGAATCCATCACAGATATAAAATCTTCTACTATCTCCATCCGAGTAGGTGAGAAGTGCAAACCTACCGACCAAGGTCTTGGCTCGAAATCAATAAACTTCATCTTAGAAGGAGTCTGCGTTTCGATTTTAAACTCGTGCAAGATAAGAGTATTACCGGCGGCTACCAGCAGATTACCAGTGGTTTGACAGCAAGCTATGGCCGTTGGCTTAGAATTCAAAGGCAACTCTATCATCTCCAAACTATTCTGTGGCCTGTTCAAGCTCGGTGTGACACGTCCAGCTATCCTAGCCCTCATGGCTTGCCTTTCCAGGGTGGCCCAGTTGATGTAGACCCTGACGAAGCTGCTGCTGTGCAAGTTGTCTCTAGTGTGTTTGGTCTCCAAAGTGGCAACATAATTACCCTTGGCGCAGTGCGTCAGCTGACTGACAAGGTCGACCGTGGGGAAGGCTGTGAGAAAGCTGAGCTCCGGTGTGCCCAGGTCCCTCACCTCAACGCAGTGGCTCGCCTGAGCGAGCAGCAGGTACTCGGCCCGCGGCTCGACTGCGACGCTCGCCACGCAGCTCGCCGTCGGCTCCTCGATCTGCGCCACATTCTGCTCCAGAAAGTTGTGCACCGGTATCACCCGCACCATGTTTCCAGCCGCCTTTGGCAACCACTAGGCCGACGGGGCTACGTGCGCCGCTGACTGCCCGACTGGTGAACGCCTCATCCCGCGTAAACGCGGCTGATTTCTATTATTCTATAAAAGGAAAGCGCGCCCGAAATTGGGCACTGGTTACAATTGGTCAACGACTCGCAACGATGAGCTGTACTCGCGCGCACACGACGCCTCTCGCCTTTTTGACACTTACCCAGCGAGATTCGTCTGCTAAGTGGCCAAACCGCCTGCAACCGTCGAGAAAGTGTAACTGCTGGGAAGCACGGTTGGGCGCATGCGCATCGCGATAGTGGCGTCCGATTTTTAAAAGCGTATAGTACTTAGTGCGTGTCTTGATGGGGACAGAAGATACAGCCAGTGTACAGCAAATATAATGCAAATATACATGAGCTCGCGGATCGATACAGGACTTAAAGATTCATGAAATACGATAGGCGACGCGAACAAGTTCCTACGAGTGCAAACCCATAAGCTTGCGAAAAATTATATAACGAAGGTCGATGATCAGTCAAACTTACCGTGTTTTCAAAATCGCTTAAGAAATAATATTCTTGTAATTATATTTATTTTTGTTGGTTTTTAAAATAAGCTCAATGAGCATTTGTGCAATTAGAAACAAATTAATAATCGAGTGACTGACTAAAAAATACACATAAATATCATAATTCCACGTAAAATTGTCCATAAATAATATGCCCATTCTCTATAATAAAATCGATAAATTTAAATATGAAGTATATTTTATATTAATTCAGTATCGCAAAATAATAAGAAACCTACAAAAAATGTTATTCAAATGTATCATTATCACATACCGATTATAATAATAATACACTAATAAATATGCTTTTTATCAATTTAATTACTAAGATTACAATACTTTGTAAACATGGCCATAAAAACTTTTAAAGTTTTAATACGTTTTATTATAATTGATTTATAGTTTTTTTTTAATGAATCATTTGTCATTTCTTCGAACAACCAGGTGGAAATAATTATCAATCTCAATTTATTAATTATTACTTAATTTAATTGTTTCTACCAATGTGTATTTAACCAAAAAGCAATAACATGTTGTTAATACCTTCGTTGCTACATTGATATTTAACGATTTTATGGAAAAAGAGTAGTTTCTTATAAAGTTTAAACTTATATAGTAAAATATTTTCGTTTATAGTAAATTTCGCAAAAAAAAATTTATACTTTTCGCCATAATGACGACAACCCGTGAGGACTATATATGTAAAATCTTACATCGTAATTTTTATTAGAAAATATTCTTCTTTCATAGAACTTTTTTAATATTCTTCGCGTCTTATTTTTAAAAGATTCTAATTCTACTGCTTTTCGCGAGATTACGTGAAAGCCAGTTCTAGTGTCACTGTAAAAAAAATTTCGCAGCCTCTCGCTCCATATTTACCAATACCCAACGGCCATGAATGCGATAGTTGAATCGGCGATATGCGCAATGTCGCTTGAACGCACATTATTTTTACTGTCCGATTTGCCGTTAATTTAACGATATATAGCAAACTAGCTTGGCCACCTGCTTCTGTTGGCAAAAAATAAAAACAATGTTGCAACAACTTTTACAGAAATGTTAAATTGAATGTGGATAGATATAATTATAGATCATTTTTCAATTTTACGCGGACATAATTATTTTCTTCCGATCTGCAGTCGATAAAGCTTGTAACACTAGATTGGAGTAATGCCGACGACCCATTTAATCGAATCATGTGCGAATATTGACCCTGGATGGCCAAGCCTATGTTTTTCTTTCACTTAAGATCAATATATGCATATCAGCGTGGGGTAAAATGGGCTTATTGTATTCCCCGTAAATGGACGGCCAGGTACACCCATTAACCGAATAACTATATTAACTGAATAACACGCGCCTCCCTTGCGTACATACGCTGATGGTCGGAACATTACGCGCAAAGCTAATTTTTTCCGACGGAATTGCGTAACTTTTTTTCAAAACTAGCTCGGCCAATCCCATTCGCGAAACAACAAAAGTCCCGTAAAGTCACGATAGGCCGAGGGAATACAGGTGCAGCTTATAGGTCGAGGCGATAAAGAAAGAAGCGAGGGAAAGAGGAGTCGTGTCGCGCGGCCGTCGATGACGCAGTGCGCACATGCCATGTGGAATGCCGCTCCTTTTTCGAGCCGCCACGCGAGATCGGCGGCGGGTGGCGCGTCGCGCGTCTAATGCATCATCTCCACTGGTCGAAACCGACGATCGATCGGGCCGCCTCCTACGAGACGCGTCGATTCCGCAAGGTGGAAAAAAAATTTACACCAGCTGAAACGGGACACCAGGGGCCTTAATCTGTAAGCACAGCGAACGCGTTAAATGGAGTTAACGCCAGCGATACAAATGTGCAAGGTGTACAAAATCGCGTAAAAAGTAACTGATAACGCTTCGTTAAACTTACAGAATAACACCCCGGTGTTGCTGGTTTTTTTTTACAGGTGGCTTTATACATCGTTTCGAGGATTTCGCTTGCAAAGTACACGTCGCAAGCTCACCGCGACGCTCAACCGCTGCTTCTTACGAGTGGACAGTGGTGAATTGTTCGTGACGTGGGTTATTTAATCTCGCCGGTAGAGCATTACTCGTCGATTTCAGAGAGTAATTTTCAGGAGTCGCGGTTAAATGTCGTCGATTCGCTAGTTTATTCACTTTAATAACGAATTTACGCGTTTTAATGAGGATTAATGCCATTCGTATGTGAAGGAAAAAAATGTCAAGTCAGTGAAACAAAGCTAATAAACGTTGCGAATTTTTAAGCGGAAAATATAATTTTAGATTCTTTTTGTAAAATGTTATATCATATTTAATTGTAAGGAGTGGAACCGTGCCATTAATATAGACAGTATAGTATATAGTTCAAGGTGCCGTATTTTCCCAGAATAAATGGAGCGCCGTACTTTTTATCTTCTGTAACTTGTATAATCAGATTTATTTTCAAAATAAGGAACTCAAGACTTTAAGTTAATTAACATTAAATAACCTTACGAAAGAAATAAAAATACTGCTAATTAACTACTAGTCAGGAGCAAGTATAATGCAAATTCTGAAATCACCGTTAAATTTTCATCTTATACATAAAACATACAATTTGAACGATTTGTATCAATTAAGTGTGTTTCCCTTTAAGTACGTGAAATTCATTTACTCCATTTGCATGTACTTGATTATGCAAGCAATAAATATCACCTGACTTGTCAGTGGTAAAAATCTAACTAAGAAACATTTTTTTATTTAATTCTACACGATTGACCTCTTACTTGTTACAAAATAAAGTAAATTGATAAAATCATTCTGCCTTTGCAACAATAAAATTAATTCCAATTGAAAATGTTAATTTAGCAATTCTATACATAAAATTTTCATTGCGGGATAATACGTCACTCTCTCATATAAAACGACGTTAATTATTGTTTCCTTGAAAATTTAACTAAGTCTTATCGCAAATTAACGCAGGCCCGTTGCTAACCAATTAGTAGATAGTTAAATGATTTTCTAAACGCTCCTGCATCTTTCAAATACTATATTCTGCTTCGGTGTGAAATAAAAAAATTGTACTCGTAAAAGGAGAAAAAGCCGGTCGTGCCGCATTGTCCGTCCTCAATTAGGCATCGTCTTCGCGGATGCGCGCGCGAAGTTCGAAGCCAAGTAGGCTCCCGCCGTGCACAGAATTCGAACGTCGCTATTCCCCGTTTCATTTTGTTCCCCATGGCAGGTGTGCAGCACACCTATACACCGCAGCCGGTCGGGCACCGCGCTTCGCACCGTTCGTTAAAAAAAGAAAAAAAAAGCGGCCCGGTAGCCTTAAAAATCAATAAAGCGCAATGCATAACTGTGTTATCGAACGGCTTAAAACTAGAAAAAGAACGTAAATTCATAATCGCAAAAAAAACTGGAATTCGACCAAATCGTAATAGCGTATCTGAGCAGAATTGAAGTAAAGCTGATATACTGCACATGTAGTATATATTAGAGAAGTATGTACCCTCGGCGGTAATTGATTCTGTTAGAACATTTCAAATAATTGCAACATTGCTTGAAAATTTGTAGGTGTTAGACAAGGATGCAAAACTATGCATCCTTGTCTAGCACCTAGAAATATCCAAGCGACGTTGCAATTATTTGAAACGTTCTAACAAAATCAATTACCGCCGAGTGTATATAGCAGCGCATCCTCTGCCTGCCTGCATTTGTCGGACTTCATGCACGTAATACCCCATACACACCTACGCTTCACCAATAGCTCTTTATTCCCTAAGGAGGCAACCCTGCTCGAGCTAATTGGATAGTCATGTTGGAAAATGAACGAATCATTACATTAAGGAAAATATTCTCTGGCATAAATGTAAAAGTTCTCGAGACCATTTATGTAAATTCTTATATTTCTTTTTCCTTTTCCCGGAAAATATAGCAACGCTTTTTATGATTGCAATTTTATTTACCAACGGGAAAATGCAAATGGATAATAAAAATAGACTGATTATTCTAAAATATAATTTTATTTGTGTGTATTATGTGTATCTGCACGTATAGGATCTATTATCATTTTATTTAATTTTATTTTAATTACTTGAATTAAACCTGCGTGGACTTTAAAATATCAAAATAAAATAAGAAGTACACTATTAGCATAATTGATTGAAATGCGAATAAAGTAGAGTAAATTAAGCAAATATTCCTTATCGGCGGAATTCGAAAAGAGTCTCATTCGAATTTATTAAAAATTATTAATTCGCCAGTCAACGACACATATACATATATCATCGAGTTGAAGAAAAAAACCGTTAAAGCGGGGTTCCTCTAAAAAAAAACTCGGCAGCGCATACCTAATCGGATCCGTTAGCAATCGGAAATTTTTATACGGAAGACTGTCCCTATATCAGCTCCTTACCGCATCCACAAAAAGACTTACGACAAAAAGCCGGTAAAAGGGCTAGGCCAAACCACAATATAACAGTATAAAAGTATGACGTCAGCTACTACGTTCCACCCCCATTGGTCAAAAAAACTGCTAAAGCGTTATAGGTATAGCGAGAGGCAAAAGTGTAGAAGCCGCATTGTAAGCGTGTCGTATAACAGGCGCTTGCACGCATAGTGGCACTGCTGCGCGCACATTGTACATTTAATACGTGGGAGCGAGACGGAGCGAGACGGTCGGCAGTGCTGCGGCAGTAGCGGGCGAGCCAGTAGTATCCCGCAACCCGCATAAACACGCGCATCGCGAGAGGCACGCCGGTGACACGCGACGGGCCTATCCCGATCGTTGCCTCTCGAATAACGGCGGATGCGAAGGCGAATTCGACCGGGAGTCCATTCGGCGGCGCTCACATTCAAAAAGCGTCCTATCGAGCCTCGAGTAGTACACAGCGACATGACAGTCGCGTGAGCGGGTCTTCGTACCGCTCGGTGTGTGCGCGCGAGCGAGAAGGAGCGAGGTAGAAGCGAGGCCCGACTCGAGCGACTAGCGAGGAGCGCGCGCACGCGGCGCTTATCCGCCTGTGCGGCAGTCTCTCTGGCAGAGTCTCTGGTCTATCTCGGCGGTCGAGAGGCCGAGCGAGCGCGGAGCTACGTGCGGCACGGCGGCGACGATTTTCGCGAGCGTACATGTGCTGCGTCGCCGTGGGCAGTCGCGTGAGTCGAGTTCTCTTCCCCGGGGTGCACCTCGGGCCACCGCCGCCGCCGCCTCCGCCGCGACCGGCGAGCAGCCCACCGCACCGCGCCGACGAGCCCTAGGCCCGCAACGCCGGACATGGAGCTGCTCAAGAACTTCTCCCACTCCTTCTGGTCGCCGTACGTATGGCTGCCGCCCAACATCACCTGGAGCGACATAGCCCCGACCCCGGAGAACAGATACGCTGACTACCGGCATCTTGCCTATCCGCTGCCGATGTCCTTGGTCGTCCTAGTCCTGCGATACGCTCTTGAGAGGTAACGTGCACCGCCCGCTTGGAACGACCACCGCCCTACCTACTCATCGGCACCTCCGCTCCTTCCTTCGACTAGCCGGCTAGGCACTAGCGTACGCACTTGACTCGGCTCATCTTCCGAAGGGTACGCAAGTACCTCGGGCACCCTTTGGAGGTTAGGTCGAGTACGCGCTAAGCACGCTTCTCCGTCGCGCGATGAGTTATTGTGACACTTGGAGAGAGAAAGAGAGATGTATATGAGATGGGAGAAGTGCTCATACCTACGGTGCGTTGTTGCGAAAAAAAGGAGGCACGTAACGTAAGAGACCCTTAAAAGGAGCCGCAACTGCACTCGTTGGGAAATTGTTTCTTCCTAGCTTCTTACTGCCTCTCCGGCGTTAGCTTCGTCACGTGCGAGGTGTCAACCGTCGTGTGCATCCTGCTCCGCTATTTTCTGTTTATCTCTGGCGCTCCGTTAGTCCGCGTTATCCCGCCGCGCGTTTTGGAGCAACCCCGTTGCCACAGCACGACTCGACCGGAAAGCGTTCGATTACTTCGAAATATGATTCATGCAATGTGACGTGAAGTCACCGAGGTTTTTGATGAGGGGATTGCGCATTCACTATTTTAGATTTTAGAGGTGACGTTTTTTCACCGTCTTTTTTATCGCCCTTTCCACAAGGTGACTTGAAATTGAGTCGAGGTCTAATTGTAGTCTGTAGGGTACCATAGGACGATAGTTTTTTTACGACAATTTTTAAGAAATATCAATACAACATGTAAACATATAAAATGTTTAACATTTTTTTTGTAACTAATCAAAGATTAAAAATTAATTTACAAGATTTAGTGCCCAAGCATATTTCAACTACTCTTTAAATTTTAATTTGTCATTATGATTGCTGGTGTTTCTTCGCAAGGTCATAATTGACAAATAATTTAAAATATTTTATATAATACTTCTGGATAATATGTAATCCACATGACACCACTGATAATCATTTTTCCTAGACTATCATGTTTTGGAATGTTATTAGTCATTTCCAATATAAATGAATCATTCAATTTTTTAAAAATAAATTATTTCTAATAATATTTTTTCAATAAAAATTTTTCTTGATATTTAAAATATAGCTTGCTTGTTTGTCCCATCAATTTAAAGAAAACCTTTGACCTATCAGCTGATAATTAATACTTATCTTCTGAATTAACCATAGTGAGATAGTTAACTTCATTGAAAAATTTTTAAGCCGAATAATAATTCATTATTGATGTTTTTTAGAAAATATGCTAAGCATAAAATAATATGAATAAAGAAATATATAAAAACATGAAAAAAAAAGTTTTTATAGTCCATTTATTATATTATAGTCCATTAATATCAATTCGGCGAATATTATCTTGATAATAATATTATTAATACCACTAATGTAAACATAAATAAAATAAAGTAAACCATTATGCTGCATCACTATTAATATCGGACTTAATCATTATTACTAAGTGAAGAAAATTCATAACGAAAAATTTTAATAAATCATTAAAGCAACAAATTAATTTTTATTGCAGGTACTGTTTTGCACCATTTGGAAAGAGTTTAGGTATTAAGACATCAAGAACAAAGAAAGCACCTTCTAATCCTATTTTAGATAAAGCCTATTCTGGAAAAAGGATTAAGCAAAAGCAGGTACATTTTTAGTATTTTTAATTCTTTCTTAAAACTTGTATTTTGAATATAGTTTGATAATTAACAATGTAAAAAGTAAAATCATATTTTGATAAAATCTTATAAAATCACTATATAAATTACAGATTACTGGACTTGCTAAGCAATTGGACTGGAGTGAAAGACAAGTAGAAAGATGGTTAAGACTTCGTCGTGCCCAGGACAAACCGTCAACATTGACAAAGTTTTGTGAAAGCAGCTGGCGATGTTTCTATTATACATATTCCTTCCTCTGGGGCCTATATATTCTGTGGGACAAACCATGGCTGTGGGACATTAATAATTGTTATTATAATTACCCTTATCACCCAGTATCTAATGATGTGTGGTGGTATTACATGATATCGATGTCCTTTTATTGGTCACTGAGTATTTCTCAGTTCTTTGATGTCAAACGAAAAGATTTTTGGCAAATGTTTATACACCATATAGCGACTATTGTTCTCATGAGCTTTTCTTGGGTTGGAAATCTAACCAGAATTGGCTCACTTGTACTTCTAGTTCACGATTGTGCTGATATTTTTCTAGATGTATGATATTGCAATAGAAAAACTTTATATTTTCTTTGGTTTAAAATCTAAGTTACCACATAAAATTGTATCAAAGATATTTAAAACATATATTACATTTTTTAGGCTGCAAAAATGGCTAAATATGCTAGTTATCAAAGGGTCTGCGATGTTATTTTTGCTATCTTTACAATATTATGGATTGTTACTCGATTAGGTGTTTATCCATTCTGGATTATCTATAGGTAAGTTTTTTTCATGACAGAGTAGATTATTATTTTTCTAATAAGAAATGTTTGATACATATTTATTTTTCCTGAACTATAGTACCTCAATTAAAGCACCAAAGATAGTGCCAATGTTTCCAGCATACTATATTTTCAATTCTCTGCTGAGTCTATTGTTGGTTCTGCATATCTTTTGGACTGTACTCATTTTAAAGATTGCTTACAATGCACTTTATGCAGGCCAGGTAATGTAAACTTAGACTTTTTTAATGTTATTTTTCAAATTGCAATATAAAATATTTACTTTATTTTGCAGATGGAAGGCGATATTCGTAGTGATAGCAGTGATGAAATTTCTGAAGAGCTCAATGGAGCAGCAGCGAACAACATCAACCACGTTAATAAGCCAAATGTAAGATAAAAGTAACTATTAGGATACACCTTACAAAGTGTGCCCTTATTTGGAAACGATTTGCAAAATGACAAAATAAAAATATTAACAGTACTTTAAAGTTAATGAAAAAAATTTGTTATTATTTAAACTATTTTTATTAATTCAATAATTGCTTTGTAAGTATTCTTATATAATTATTTTTAAAAAGTTTTAGAAAGATATTAAAATGCTATAAATTCTTAACTAAATAAATGCGACAAAGTATTGTATTCACGATTTTATTTTAAAGACAAGAGTATAAATTAATCGTATATTACGCACCTAGGGAGTAAAAGTAAAGAATGTTCCAATTCGCATGTAAATTGTGACCCGAGGCGAAGCCGAGGGTAACAAACAATCGATTTGACGCTTCTTTATTTACTTCCGAGGTGCGTATACTATTATTTTGCTTAGCGAGGTTGAAATGCGCACCTCGCGATTGAGCGCCCGGGGCGAACATGGGCGCTTTCAGCCCGCTAGACAAAAAAAATTACTTTTAAATGTAGGTTATTTCAAATGAATTGTAAAGATATAATATTTGCTTGCAACTTTCACTTGCTCAAAAATTACTTTTAAAGTACAGAAAAATATTTTCAGCAATAAATAATTAATCTTTCCAAAGAAAGTTATATTAGAATTAAAAAATTTTCAATTTCTTTACAAACTCTAAAATTTTTGTACAACATTTAAAATGGAAAATGTTTCGAAGTAGATTTTAGTGAAATTTAATTAGTACAGTACTCTGAAAATTTTTTAAATAATTGTCTGATTTTAGTGTAACTTTAATATAAAAGCTTTAAATATTCCTTGAAATAAGTTCTAAATGCATTTTTAAAAATAATGGGTAAATGTCATGTACACCATTGTTGATAATGCAAATATTAAAAACAAAACTCAATTATAGCAGGTCAGAACTTATAATTTATAAAAATAAGTTTTAGTAATTAATTACTTTTTTGGTTTCACAAAAATTTGTAATTTAGACTTTAGTTTTTTGCAAATAATACCTTCTCCTGCACTGTGTCATTTAATCCTGAAAAATATTTGTTACATACTTTAAAAAATACTTACGTACCAAATTTATATGTAAAATATTTTTTCTTATTCTGCTTAAAAGCACAGGATTTTTGTGTTAACCCCTAACTACTGAATAAATGTGACGGTTAAAAGATAGCTTAGCCACATAAAAATAGTAATTAATTTAATAAATAAATTAACGGGTCAATTTATAATTTAGTTTAGAAAAAAAAAATTTTATAATTTAAAATTTTAAAATAACGCCTTTGAAACTCTTATAGACCTATGTAATTTATTTAATTATAATTATAATTATGCATGTGATTTAAAACCTATAATTACTATATTCAAATATGGAACAGCAATTAATCATTTAATATAAAGTTTTACTGAATTATTTGTTCTCATAATCTACCTTTACTGTTCTTTTTTCTTTTGGCACAAAAGCACGTTTACTTTTGTTATCAAATCTATTACCTAAGTATGCTACAATGTTACATCAGATATTGTAAATAACAAGTATTTTATTTTTTATTTTTTAACTCCTTTTGAGAATTATTAGATTGAATTTATGTTTTAAAGAAAAAAAAGAAAATACATTTTTAAAGTATGGAACTTATAATCAACTTTTGTTACTTTTAAAAAAATTCTATACTTCTGATTCTACTATTTGTTGAATAATTATTTGCCAAATCTAGTATTGTAATATCCATTTATAAAAATTCAAGCAAATATACTCTCCTTATGATTGTAAATATACATTACAATATGATATGCAAACAGAAGAGTTTAAGCCTAATGTATATGCAGCAGTATTATCTACTATGAAATACATATTTTTTAATATGTAGATTTATTGAAGCCTGGTACATTCTTCCAGAATATGGTGGAATAAGAATATATCAATTAAAATTGTTTGCACATCCAAATATATATTTGTGTTGTTTGTATGTTCATGTATCAAATATACTGCTGTTATAAAATACAGCTAGTTATCATAATTCTTTAATCTATGTAAATACCTTTTTAAATTTGAAATCTTTAAATAAATTATACAGGCTTATAAGAGTGCAATTTATTATTTTACTTTTCAGGAAAAATTATCGAGTTAGATAGAACTAATAACTATAGCATTTTCCGCACCAAGAGAAAAAAAAATCTTCAAATCCCATGTAAATTGATAATCATGCGATCTGAGGCATTCTTCTGTACTTCCTGCAGTGCGTATACTATTTATCATCACCCCATAGTCGAAATTATCACATTTTCATAACGCCACCGGGCGAAAAATGGATACTTTCAACGAGAGTAAGGTGAAAAAACAGTTTTAATTATTTTCACTCAATGATAGAATTTGAATAGCGGTAAAGTTTTATTAATAGGTACTTTTTTAAGGCAGAAATAATTAGCGTTAATTAGTTACACGTTGCTTTAGCGAACGAATAATAGTATTACATCGATTAAGAGTGGATAATATTGCCTTTACACTATGGTAACAATGAATAATGATAAGGGCGAAAATCTAAATATTAAAATTTTGTAATTAAGCTATTTAGAAATTATTTAGCTCGAATGAACTGTGGACCTGGTTTGGTTTGGATGTGGCATGAACCTTCAATCGATTCTAATCTTATTTTCTATAGTCGATGAGCGCTTTTATACGAAAGTAGCGAGGAAGATGTCATGCAATTGTCGCCTGTTTATAAGATTGTGATTACTAAGTCGTAAAATGTTCGACTGTTGCGGAATTGTGTATATTGTTTTCATTGCATTCTTATACTATACATATTTTTACTTGTCAAGATTTATGTACTTTTCCTTTTATTATGCACCTGAAAGTTTGTGAAGAAAAATTTTATTCCACAAAATCTTTTAAAATAAATAGATATTTCGTATTTCACATAAATTTTTTGGCTTTTATATTGGTAAATAATTTAATCTAATATTGTTTATGGAATAAAGTTTTCTCAACTTTAAAAAATGACTAAAAAATTGTATTTCATAAAAAGTAATAATGCTTGTAATAAAATTGATTCACCTTTTTAATGAAAATTCATTCCCAAAGAAATCCAAATGATCATTTGCCTATTTTTAGAAATGTCAAATAAATAATTTTGTTTAAATTTAGCTTTAATTTTATTTTCCTTCTTGATAAGTTTTTTTTAAATTAATTTATTAAAAACTGTATTAATGCTAAAGAAGTAAAAGAATCACATAAATGCTGCGGAACGTAATTTGTATTATCATCAAATTGTACATTACATGGTATTACAAATTCGTGACGCAATTAAAAAATATAAAGAAAAATGCTTATGGGTTTGGGTTAGCATTTGGTCCACGTCGGCGACCGTACGTCTGTACAACGTTAACAAACCTCCGGTTGTACTGAATTCGCCGTTTGGCACGGCCGGTCTTCTTCTTGCTTTTTTCTTGCTTTTCAACCTAAAAAACAAATTTTATTTTAATTTTGCGAAGTATTGTGTAAAACAATTTTTTCTTCTTTATTAATTTTTGTTCCAGACGAATGAAAAGTAGAGATTATGAGCACAATTCTACTTCACTTTAATCTGTACTTTTTCTATAGCACTGCTGTTTTACTACAATTCAAATTCAAATTAGTTAAATTTGTAGCTTAGATCAACCAGTGCACAAAAATATAAGCATCATTAAAATGTTATTCAATGATTACATTGATAATTTCATTAATAAAATAAAATTGGTTTTGTAAAAAATTCTATGTGTTATTTAGTAATATATTTTTTTATTTTTAATGTTATAAAAAAAGAAAGGAATAAATTAATTGAATTATTTTGAATAATTTACCTTTGGGGTTTGTCCCTTGACTTTACCAGCACGAGCCAGTGAACCGTGAACCTTACCTTAAAAAAATATAAATATCAAATGTAAATTCATAGATTTTGTTAGTTAACTATTTTATTGAGATTAGAATAACTCACCTCCAAGAAGTGGGACAGTTAAATCAAGGGTGTCAGATGTGAGTTCGCTAACAAGAACATCATCGGTCAGTGGTACACCCGAGCAGTACAGGTGAAACTCAACATTTTGGAATGCTGTAAGTTTCTCCTATCAAAAGAAAATAAACCAATTTAATATCCAATGAATTTAAAAAATAAAGAAATCATTTATGTATCAAATATTGTGGTAAATTTATGACAAGATAAAAGTTACAAAGGTACTTTTGTCTCCCTGAAATTCACATTTGCTTTAGCATTATTGCTCGTACTGACACTGCAAGGAATTACAATTGTCAGTTTATCATTTAATGCAAAAATAGTGAAATAATTTCTATCAAACTGATTTAATTATTATTAATTTGTTAGTTAAAGAAATATATTTTTTTCATTGTTAAAATTAAAAAATTAATTGTAGGTAGTCATGTGATTGACACAAGGCATTGATTGATATCTATAGATTAATAACAATTTAAAAAGTCTATTGAGTCATTCTCCATTCTCCATAAAGGTAAGAAATTAGCGATCCTAACCTTAATTTGTGCCACGGTCTCATCGCCCTGGCAATCGACGACGTGAGTCTCCTGTCCACGGATTTGGAGCTGCATGTTTACCATCTTGCCTGAAAAAAATAGATATATATTTAGTAATAATTTAGCAAATAACCATTATTAACTGTGAACATGCGCGAGCCCATGCTCGACGACAATCACGTGTGAAAATTCCTCTAGTCAATTCTTTTCTTAACAAGCACAGAACTTCAAAACTTTTAATAGTATATTCAGAAATACTTTGTAACAACAATGAATTACCTCTTGGCTTAAATAAAGTAAAATTGTTTTTATAAAAATACAGTAAAATGTCAAAATGTTGGAAAATAGCACGAAAATACTCACCTCCGTTGCGTGGCCCACGGCGTAAAAGACCGAAAGCGGAAGTATACTACTTTAGTCGAAAGCGGAAGATACTACTTTAGTTGCAAGAATCTGAATTTAATAATCGAAAGTGTACATTTATATATAAAATAACTGAAAGAATAATATGAATTAAATATTTTCTAATTACATTAGCCACCCAAGCTACCCAATAATCGCATTTTATGCACACAGAAGTAAAACAAACGGTTAAACAAAATAACCAACGTGCTAAGTGCTAACGCCATCACGCCGACCAATAGTAATCGACGACGCTAATCAAAAATGTATGGCGCTTAATTTAAATTGGGTTCCAATAATTAGGAAAATTAAAATAATAAAATATAAAGACATTAAAGTTTCTCAAATATGAATATTTAATTACGTATTTTAAATATCGAGTGAACAAAATTAATAAACAATATTTTGTTATTTTCTTCATTTTTGGATAGTTATTCACATGATTAAATTTTAATTCAATAAAACGTTAAAAACAAAAAAATAAAAATCGCATTTACTTATAAATTATATATATCTAAATGCTAAATTACGTTATCCATAAAAATTTGAAAAAAAAAAGGATTTAAATTCATGAAATTCTTGTAACTTCCTGCTCTCCTAATACATTTGTGTAGCAACATCATTTCTGATGGCCTATATCCTTTCAGGATTAAAGAAAACTGTCGAAAACTTGACTCAAAAAATGTGAAATTGTAAGATTCTGCAGGTATATTATGAAGTTATTTTTAACTTTTTAAATTTCTACTTTTGGAAAAAATGCTAAATGCAATAATTATAATTTATAATTAAAACAGATTTCTCATCCATCATTCACTTTTATGCAATGTTAATTTACTATATCAATAATTCAGATTTTCTTATTTTTATATTCTCAAAAAGAAATAGATTAAATAGCTATCGGTATACACAAAAAAATGTCAAAAATATCGAATTTAATAGCCTTTCGTACTTTTTATTATTTTATTTTAGTTATATACCATTGCACAATTGCGCGGAAGCACATGTGTACACACATATATATAATGCTGTAATAAAAGTTTTCTAACCTCAATAACTGTAATAACAATAGCATGTCCACAAAAATATACCGAACAAGTAGTGTAAGTTGAATAAAATAATTATCAAATTATTGATAAACGTAATATTATTAATGGATCGTTTATTAAAATGGTGGTTATTTAAACGTAGTACTTTATTTGGAGTACTTATAAATCGAACTAGATGTATTAACAGTTTAGCTCATTCGAAAGGAACCATTCAGAAAGAAGATCAAGAGAGCACAGTGGAAATAAAAATTGATAAGAAAACAATTTCTAAATTAGAAAGAATTTCACTGGTTGATTTTAACAATGAAGGAGGGATTCAGAGATTAGAAGCAGCTATAAAATTTGCTCAAAAACTTCGAGAAGTTGAGCTGGATCCCCATATTAAACCCATGTATAGTGTTTTAGAAAATGAAAAATTAGAGCTTAGAGAAGATAAGGTAACAGAAGGAAATTGTCGTGATAAAATTTTGAGAAACTCTAAGCTTTTAGAAGACGAATATTTCATTGCACCTCCTGGTAATATACCAAAGAATTCTTGAACAAAATGGAACAGATTTTAAAGAGTTTTGGTAGTACTTTATTAAGTTTAAAAGAGTTTGGATTTGCTTATGGATTCCAGGGTATTTTATTTCGCCGAAATTTTGAAAAATTTTGGTTTGCAGAATGTGTTACAGCATTTACACAATACAATGTATTCTATTTGCCATCTAATACCCTTATGGCAAATATGAAAGATTTAACAGATATAGGTTTAACTCAGCCACCATTTGGTATTGCTGAAATAGATGATGTTAAAAATACTTGGAATCAGTCTTTGCTGCCAGCAAATATAAAACCCATTCAGCATAAAATAGCTAAAGTAACTACTGTTTACGAAGGTGATGATAGTATTGGGAACATAAAAGATTTATTTTACAAAAAGCAGAGGGAAAGAAAATCATGGTGGCGCAGAATTTCACAACATCCATCAATTTATTATATGACTGAAGCAAAAAAAGAAAGGAATAAAGAATATGTTGAAATTCAAGCCCAATTTCCATTTGGAAATGTTGTTGTAGAAACAATATTATTTAAGAAAAATGCAAAAAAATTGTTACCTGGAGTAAGTTTTCAGTGCGCTGAATACAGTTAATAACTTTTAACTTTTGTTTAATTCTTAGTATACATGATATTAAATATTTCAAACTTATTTGCAGGTTGAAGGTGCATCCGACTTAAGAATTGTGGAACATATAACATCTTTAGATTGGGGATGTTTAACATTACTGTGTGATGGTTTTAAAGAAATAGAAGGTTCTAAGGAATTGCACATGCATTCAAGACTATTACCGTACAAAGCTTATTGCAAAGCTATAATAGCACCAGATGCTGATGAAACAACAAAAGCAGATTTATATGATTTAACATTATATGTTATTGAATTACTCAGAGAACAAGGAGTGGAGTCAATAATAATGAATCATGCAAAGAATTCAGAAATTCTTCGGGTACCATATGTAGTAACTGTTGATAGTGAAAGTTTAAAAACTGGACTTGTTAAAATTGTAAGTCAAGTAACTTTATGTGGAGAAGTAGTACATATTACTGACTTAGCAAAACACATGTACGAATTATGTGTGTAGTGTACAATAACCATTTTTTAGAAAGATGTTTGTTTGTAGATAATTTTAGATTACTTTTCTAAATCTAAATTTTGGAAGTTGAACATATTTTATATAATTCTTTATAAAAAATTAATAAATAACTCTATTTATCAATCACTTATTTTGGTTTATTATCATAGTCGTATTTTAATTAATAAAAATCATAAAAGTAACAACTTAATTACAATAGGCAGACAAAATTTTATTTAACATGTATTCTTATTTATATCTGTCCATTAGGTATATGTCTTTATTTGTTTTTAACTCTAGTGTTTTTTTAATTGTTTATCATCTTTAAACACTTGAGTGATATCAAATTGTAATTGTAACACATTCTAATTTATTACAAAATTTTACATGGGCTTAAAAAAAAATTCGTACATACTCAGAACAGATTATAAAAGATTAAGGCGCTTCCGGAGTTTTGGTATCTACTTTTCCATCAGCTTTTCTTAGTTTCCATTTGAAGCTTACTTAAACAATTACTAACCGTTAAACTAACAATAGTCAGATCAAATAACAGTTTAAATTAAATTGAAAGTAATTAGCTAAATCAAATTTTGAATTATGATTAGTTAAAACCAATATATTGTTATGGTTAATATTTTTTAAGGATTACTACCTGTTATATGTACACTTAACAAAGTAAATTATAAAATCAGTAATTGTTTAAGTAAGATTAGAAAACCATTTTTTTTTTTTATTTAGGATTCCAATATCTACTTAAAAAAGTAGAAATATTGAGATAATTCTATGGAGCAGAGATGTAAGGCGCTTTGGGCTTGGCAAAGTTACATTTTGTGCGCTTACTACTCAAGCTCTCTTGAAATTTTTGACACATTTCATGTCACAATCATCAATGATTGTATCAGCATTCTCTTAATGACACTCTGTTGATTGATGTTATTTTCTATAATACTCGCAAGCATTTAAGCTGGTAACGACAGCTTTTTGCCTTTTAGTACTTTGGTGATATACAAATAAAAGAAATCACAGTACAGAACAGTCTGTACAAGTCCTGCAACAATTGCGATAAGGTCATAGTGGCCCTCTGAATAATAACGGAACACCCAGTTTAACAAGTACAGTCCCCTGTATGAGCCCAAGGCAAAAAGATAGTGACTGGTGATACTCTCTGCTTCACCTGTTTTTGACACCAGAAATAGTTGAGGTAAAATAGCCACTGATTCTAAATAAATACTGAATGTCCACAACACCTCCAAAACAGTGAATTCGTGATTTATTAGCAAAGATAGTACTACAGCAGGTAAAATCAGGAACTCAATTCTGTAAAAGTAAAAGTAAATTCAAGTTAAACATTTTTTAATTTAACTAATTTAAGTACTGCAAATATAATTTTTGAATTTAATTATTTATATATATTTAAAATGTTCATGTATTACTTCTAAAATAATACTTCCATTAAAAAGTTAAATATTCTTCAAGAAAGATAATGCACACTATGTAGAGATAAGAAAAATAATGTCAAATATGTTTTTTATTTCTACAATTTTTTCTCTTTACCATTGAAATAATATTATAAAATGAGCAAGAATCAGAGATCTGTAAAGTTTACAAATAATTATCATTAAGTAAACAAAGAATGATTTCTCACCTGAAGGTATCGTGATTGTGATCGTAGGTAGCCTTAAATTTCATGTACATCATAAACAGCGTTGCATAGGAAGTGGCCAAGAAAATGACTTTCATAAAGGTATTATAAGCAGAGACATATGAAGTTACCAAATCTAAATAACGTGTCGTGTAGACAATAGCAAAGAGAATCTGCGATTTTCCACTGATACCTGAAAGAAGAGTAATCCACTGTAAACCTAGTCAAGTAAAGGTGCATGTTTTTCGCGAAGGGCATATGCCGAAACTCGCGAAAATCTCAAAAAAGTGTGTTAAAACGTCGAAGCATTTCGATAGCCAGACAGACGACTCGTAACTCGCAAGCGCGCGATAAAAAGTTCGGTCCGTGGCAAATCCTTGAATCCGCGGCAACGAACGCGTGACGGGCGGCCCGCTCGGCGGTTGCATATTTACCGGCACAGGTCCTCGTCTTCCATATTTTCAGCAGCAGCACGATGATCGCGAGGAGGTGCGAAAGATCGCCGAGTAGCCGGAATATATTCATTGCCGGTGTTGTCCACGGTCCAGCTTCGAGGGGGCGACGAGTCTAGGGCGCCGATGCGGCTCCTGAGCGTGAAGCTCTACACTCGGGGGATCGATCACTCGGGACTTGGCGGTCGGACCGCGAGGCTCTTGGTGATCACGAGCACCGACGGGGACGACGATCACGACGACGGCAGCAGCAGCAGCAGCCCAGCAGCGGCGCGCACGAATATGACGTGGCTCGGCGGGCCTGGAACAACATCGGCAGATGGCCGACACGCAGAGAGGAAAAGACGGCCTGTGTATGTAGCCCGAGCGGCGAGCCTACGGGGCAGAGGCGCGCGCGCACCGAGATACATACACAAGAGTCGCCGCGCTCGTGTGCGAGTGTGCGCGAGCCGCCGCGGCGTCGAACGTCGAGTCGGCCAATGCGACGTGCCGAGCGCCGAGCGAAGACAACGTGGGTACGTGGGCCGGTGGGGGGGCCAGCCCCCCGACGGGCCCGCTGGCTGCTCCACGTTTACATTTACACTGGACTACCGAAGCTCGATAGATGTGCTGCCGACGCCGCGACGCGTCAGAC
Source organism: Eurytoma californica (assembly GCA_035586675.1). Classification (NCBI taxonomy): domain Eukaryota; kingdom Metazoa; phylum Arthropoda; class Insecta; order Hymenoptera; family Eurytomidae; genus Eurytoma; species Eurytoma californica. Next base: position 8,986,778 of record JAXIUT010000048.1, read on the forward strand.
CGCCGGGTTCATAAACCTCCGCGTGGATGCGCGCGAACGTCCGCTTCGTTTTCCGTATTGTATCGGAGGCCTTCACTTTTGTGTACATATGTACATACTAGTACCGGAACCATATCCAGAAATAAGCGCAGTTAAAAGGAGACTCCAATTTTTTATGCAATTTCCAAATTAAATATATCTATCGTTGCCATTGTAATATTGTATTTTACTGATGATGTATAGACTCTAGTGATAATAGATAGCAATAGCATGTTTTTTCATTGACAAGAACGGTAGTAAGGTTTTTACGCGTGTTCATGTATTTTTTTGTACAAATGTACTCATTCACGGCCAGTAAAACCTTAACACCGTTAAGTTAATAATTATTATCTACAATTTCTTCTTAACTACTAAGTTATTAAAAAAGAAAAACTTTGGCATTTGAAATATTATTGCTTGAAATATTATATAGGATTATTAGGAAATATTTTGACAGAATATATAAGAATCAATAAAATATAAAAAAAAATACTAGATGATAAAGAATTATGTAGCGAAAAAGCTGGTCACATTAGATAAATTAATAATCAGATCGGATTAATATTTTGTTTAATTAAAATAATAATAATGTCATATACGTTACAACAACTGCTATTCATATATGTATATTGCAACGGATATATTATTATTACTATTAAATATGGAAAGAACTAGCTGCTGTTTATAAGAAAATAATAAACTTTATTTCTACTAACAGTTAAATATTTCTATAAAATTGTTTAAATAATTTCGCCTGTAACACACTCAAAACGGATCTAAATTGTATTGAACAATGAAAACAATTGAAGTGGAAACAATTATTACTGACATTTGTTTTTCTTAATGGTCGATAAATTTATGATTTGCCGAGTGAAAGTATAAAAATATATCATACACAGAGAATTGTTTAAGTTACGCGAGTAAGCACAGTTTCCGTCATTACCGACGCAGATATAAAATATTCTCTGCAAACAACTAAGGCGGCGCAAAAGCGCATTTTCATATTTACACATATACATTCGTCAGAGGTATATCGTCGATCGTATTCACCCATACCAGATACGAGATACCACATTGCAGTGCGACTTTCGTATAGTGTCATGACTCATGACTCATAAGCCAGGATCCGCACGGTATTATTACGATAAGCGAGCGAGACGGGAGGCGGCGCGCCGCTAGTGGGACAAAGAGGGCCGCAGGGCCGCGGCCGTCGCGCGAGGAAAGATTATAGAAAGAACACGAATAACACGAAGACGTGAAAAAGTGGGAGTAGTCGCGGCGCTCGGAAGCGGAGGAGTCGGGACTGTCGGGAGCTACGGGCGAGAGTCTCGGAGCGCGCGCGCAAGAGCCGCGAGACCCAGGCAGCGCAGATACACGCATAACGCGAGCGCCTGCGGGAGCGAGAGGGAGAGGAGGCGAGAGAAAAGGAGCGTGAAATACGAGAGCGAGAGAGAGTATGGAGCGGGCCGACGTGATATCGAGGTGAGAGCCGTCCTCGTAGGCGAGGGACTCCTTCCACCCACGTAACCGCGCAGCCACCGCGCGAGGACCGCCAAAGGTCGAAGCTGGTGCCGCTCGCTCTCGCGGACCTCCCATCGGTCTCGTATCATGCGCCCTCCCCGCGAGCAGCTCGTCGTGGGGGAATCGTCCGCGGGTGAAGCAGCAGCAGCAGCAGCAGCAGCAGACTTTCTCCTCTTCCGCCTGTTTTTCTCGTCGTCGGCCGGACTTCTTCGTAATTAGCGTGAGCGCAAGTGCTGAGAACACCTTCCTCCCGGGCCAGGAAGATGATGGTCTGGTCATGCGTCGTCGAGCACTGACGTTTCAAGCGTAGCAGAGCTAAGCTATGAGGAGCCTCTGGATCTGCTTTCTGCTCTGGGAGAGCCTGCCCAACTTACAGGCTCATCCTATCTCCTCTGAGCTATCTCTAGGTGAGTAATTGCTGCTCTTTAAATCTGTCTGCATCCCTCGGGATCTATCTTTTAATGATTAATCAATGATTTTCCTCATTCTAATCGCAATATTTATCTTCGGACAATTCTCATCAAAATTTGCTTGTAACTGAATATTATATTGGATTTAATTGAATTTATCATTCCTCGAACTTTGTATTATAAGTAACTGATAACTTTACTGGTGTCACCAGTGATCTTGAAATAACAAAAATAAAATCAAGCATAACAAAAAACAAAACCAGAATATTCATGCCTCATACAATTGAACTATCTGAGATGAATTTTATAAAAATTAATTATAAGATACTTTTATTTTAATCAAAAAGACATCAATATTATTATTATTGAAAATATCATTTATGATTATTTCAGGTAACAATGAATCATATGATCACTGGGAACTTAATTGGCTCAAATATGCTATAGGATTACTAGGAATTACAATCACTGCTTTTACTTTGGTCGGTTGTTTATGCTGCCGTAGGAACAGTCGATCTAAGGGATTTCAGGTAGACTATTGTTTATTAAAATTATAGTTATACAAAAGTAAATTGTACTTCAGAAGTTAAACTTGAATTAAAAAAAGTATATTGGAGTAGTGATAAAAATTGCTAATTTAATTTTTTTAAACTTGTGTAGATAACAAGAATATAATTGTAATCTTTAGTTAACTCAGGTTTAATTCCATAATCTTACTTACTTAATATGTCGGTATTGCCAATAATTTTTGGTTTAGCATTATTGTAAATAATTTCCATGTATAAATAATTTCCACATATAAATAGAATGCATATAAAATTGTAAGTTATATTTGATTTGATGTTTCTGTTAAAAAAAAATTTTTGTAAATTAAAATTTAATATATTCTATACTTGTATATAAAACTTGTGTATATAATTATGTTATTGGAAATTATAAAGAAGCCAGATTTAAAATTTCAATAGTAAATAAGCCCAATTTTGTTAATTGTAGGATCCTGAAGGAAGTATTACTAAGGTAAAATCACATGTTAAAGCTAATGCACTGTGTAAACTGTTGATGTTTTTAGCTTTAGCTTTACAAAATAGTCTGTACATTGTAGTGCTATATTTATTATTTTATTTCTTTCTATTTCTATTATTCTAGCTACTTATTGTGTTGTAATATTCTCTAATATTTGAACTCTATTATAGGAGTTTAAGGGTCTGGAGTTGCAAGTCCCTGTCAGTGTCAGTGAACATGTTCAATTTGAACCTTTGCCAGTTGAACGCATCATCCCAGAAACATGTGCCTCAAGGAGACCAAAGCCACCTCCACCGTCGCCGTCCCTTTTGGAGGAGGAGGCTGAGTCTGACCGATCAACCCTTCAAGACTCATGTAAAGAGTGGTTCCAGAAAACAGACCTTCATGTGCCGCGAGAAAAAGTCAAGTACCTGCGCGAAATCGGTCACGGCTGGTTTGGCAAGGTGGTCAAAGGATATGCAGAGGTCCAAAGTACTGCTTTGGTATGCAGAATTTCCACCCAATCTAATTTAATACAATATTATCATTATTTAATGTTTGATATTTCTTATAACAGGGAAACGTAGAAAACAAAAATGTAGTCGTAAGGATACTTACAGAGGAGGCAACTGCCAAAGAAAAAGCCTGGTTCCTGGGTGAAGCTACACCTTACTTTAAACTTCGCCACCGTAATATCCTTTCATTAGTTGGCTCCTGCCTTGAAACAGACCCGTACCTGCTGCTCTTTGAATCTTGCGTTTTGGGTGATCTTAAGAGCTTCTTGCGCTCCAATCAAGATTCCCAATCTCAAAGGGCACTGATAAAAGAAAATATGCCTACACGTATAGCAATTGAAATCGGCGCAGGATTACGACATATGCATGAACACAAACTTACTCACACAGATTTGGCAGCTCGAAATTGCCTTGTTGCTGCAGATTTATCTATCAAGTTGGGTGATTATGGAACAGCAGTTGAAAAGTATCCTGAAGACTACTATGTTCTAGGTACGTTATTAAATTTTATTCTTCTATTTCCTTGCATTTCTTAGTTCATCCTTTATTCCTGCATTTCATTAGATTTAAAGGATTTAAAATCCACCTTAAAAAATTTGTGTTAAAGTTCGAGAAACGTGTCATTGTTTCATTTTTTATATTGTTCGCCACTTAATTAATTAGGTAAACCGACTAGTTTCAAATAAATTTAATTAAAATACATTAATTATAAAATACTTAATTTTTATGAAGAATACTAAAACAATTTTGTGTTTAGGTGACAGAGCATTACCTATAAGATGGTCAGCTCCAGAAACTATAGATTGCACAGATACAACAATCGAAACACGTGAAATCACCCCACGTGCTAATCTGTGGAGTTATGCTGTTTTACTATGGGAAATAGCAATGTGGGGCAGGAGACCATATGATGATCTTGGCGACGAAAAAGTTATCGAAATGTTGCTATCCTCCAAGTCTGGAATGAAATCAGTGGGCTCACAATTGCTGCTACAAAATAGTGAAAACTGTGCTTCGAATTTGCTGGAAGCAATCAAAACTTGTCTTGTTCTTGATCCGAATAATCGACTTCCTCTGGAAAAGGTGAATATCATAAATAATGAAATTATATAATATTCTTTGCAGTATGCATCTGAAATGTACTTGTTTGAATCTTATTAAAATCTCATATTTGATCGAAGAAATTACATTTTTTATAATTGTAGGTAAGACATGTTCTTTTAAAAGAACAATTAGAGGCAGAAACAGCGGGCTTTGAACAGCGTTGGGAAACTTTGCGACCGAATATTTCAAGAGATCAAACAAGGAGTGCAAGTTTACAAGATCTTCGTGGTAGTCTTGATTCTGAACAGTGGCCAAGTCTTACACAAACGTCATTTAGGCTTGGGCCCGAGGAACCTGTGAAAAACGTACCAGGTGGTCTCGTTCGCAGTGGAAAGTATCCGTTTAGAGATTCAGATTCAGAAACTGAAGAGGAGAGCTGGCGCGGTAGAGTAGAACGTGGAGCCTATACAGAAAAGGTGAAGCAAAAGTCAAAATCAGTGGCAGATTTAATGGTTTTAGTACACATTGAACCCGACTCTGACGCTGATCTGTCCCTAGGACCCCAGGTATAAATACGATTCTTTTAATTAATACTTTAATTCGATTTAATAGTGCTAGTTATAATTATAGAAATATTTTATGTTTAGACGCCAATGATAGAAAAAAGTTTAGTGAAGAAAAGGCTGCCAGCCACGGGAAGTGACGGCGATCTTCCCAGTGCGATTTTTGATGATCAGTTTGATTTGGCATTGAGAATGCTTAGGGATGCTCCTGTACCTGCAAATAGTTTAAGAGGGCCAAAAACTATTACACCGTTTGTAAGCTTAACAGAGAAATCTAATCTCTTTTCCTTAACGTCGAGTAAAGAACAGACGCCAATTGCAAGGGTAGCTTTTGATGTAAAAGTAGAACCCATGCGAAAAGATGATTTCTTCGTGAAAAGCACGGTCGAAGAACTTTGTAAAGAATCTGTACCAGGTAAATTATCTTTTAATTAAAGTTTCATTTAGTAAGACTAGTATTAGTGAAATAGCAATAGTTCAAATTTTTTGTTATATTATGTTCAAATGTTGTTAAAAATTGTTTTTGAAACGCAATTTATTTCTAACATTGCAGATATTCAGTCCTGTAAAGAAAACGTCCAAAGGCTTTTGCCAACAAACGATATAAAAGGACCGTTATTGCGGTATTGTAATAAAGATGAGGATAATAGTACGACAACGAAACAGAAGGAGATGTCTGAATCTCCAACTGCGATGGCTGTGAATGATGAGGATGCAGTACCTATTTGTTTTTCTAATAATTTTCAAGTGACTGAACTAAATGGAGATAAAAATCGCGTTACAAACCTGGAGAAGGACAATAATTGTGTGAACGAAGGCAATTTAGTTGACGTGAACTTCTGGAATAGTGCTCTTGATTCTGCTCTTGAACAAAAATCTGCCAACTTCCAAGTACATGCAACACCTTCACCGATGCGTAAGATTGAAACAACAAATGAAGAAGCAATTACGCCATCGCCTCAATCGCGTGCCGAATATTCTGCAGAAGAGGCTGAAGACGAATACTCTAATGGTGAAGATCTTCCTGGTTAGTAAATTTATTCCACTAAATTTTTACAGCTGTTCACGTGAATAATATTTTTTGTATATCAATGTAATTGATGTTTTAAATCTGCAACTAATATTCATTTTAACAAAGGATTGTCAAAACGAAATTTGCCAATGGATGATGAGGATGAGAGGAAACGTATGTCAACACCAGACGACGAACGTAGTTCCGATTCTGGCTTCCGCGATAAAGAATCCTGTGAAGAGGAGGAAAGTCCTCTAGCTGGACCACTGCTTACGATGAATACGTCCCAACCGAATACTCCAAGGTCGCATGAAGGTACCGAGGAAGAAATGATGCGAACACTTTTCGAACTCGATATGATTCTGGATGCTGAGTGCCTTGGCGCACTTAATGATTCTTTAGATCCAAATGTTGAAAAAAAAGTTGCACAGGTTCGATATTCTTTTGAAAATTCTACAAATCTTATATTAAAATTTTTTATATATCTCTCATTAATAAATATTAATGTAATACTCTTTTTTATTATTAGAGCCCTAATAGTCCAACTTCAAATGTTTCTTCAAAAGAATTAGATGTAGAGACAGAAACCTCCGAAACAGTACAGTCATCAAGTGAAACAACTGGTGAGACTGAAAAACAAGTTCTACAGATGGATAAATCGAGTAGTGATGATGCGAACTTAAGCTGCAGTTTAGACACGAATGTAAACAACAGTGCAATTCTAGAGTTTCATCCAATAGAGTCGGAAACTATACCCGTAGACTCGAATGCAAGATCACTCTTAGTCAACGAGGATATAAATCTAGATAATACGCAAACGATTACCACGTGCGAAAGCAATAGTTGGCCGTGTTTAACATTCGGTGATAACGAAGATGAAGACAGCTCGACAATGTCTTTGCGAAGTGATAACTCTTACGTGTCTTTTGGTTTGGACGAAGAATTTGTGACAGCAATAAGAAATGAGTTAAGGGAGAAGCTACCCCAAGCTCAAATGTCCGTAATTGAGGCGCAGGAACCTCGTGATGAAGATGAACCTTCTTTCGTAAGTGATGTAGATAGTAAAAATTGGGATGACGATGTTGAAGAAGAACTAGCAGACCGTAGGGGTGTAGATATATCGATTAGGTATTGTATTTTGTCTTCAAGCATTTAACATTTACTAAATATAAGATTGTGTCTCATGAACTATTAATGAAAAAAAAATGTTTTCCATTTTTAGGTACAACACTTATGGTACGCCTCTCAGTCCTATACTCGAGGAACGCGAAAGTGCGGGAAACTCGGAATCGGCAAATGTGACAAGAGACGATTCAAGGGATGTGTCGATTACATCGAAAGGCGGTAGTAACTCTTTGTCCGAGGACGATGTGCTCATGATTGATATGCAAACAAATCGAGCTACGCTTGTTGAGGGGGTACTGTCGCTTTCCCAGGATTCTCAGGTAACTATATTTTTTTCTATAAATACCTTTATACAATTTTTATAAAAAGTTTATTGATTTCATTTAAATGTGAGCAAAGGGTAAAAAGTAACGAAAGGGTTGATCAACAATTAATTATAAACTTAAATTTCAAGGATCTATCTACCTCTGATGATGAGAATCGCATCGTCAACCTAAACCAACAGCATAACAGACCGTTGTATCCTCTAGATAGAAGGTTCGGTGGAATCTTAACAGGAGGTACGGGTGTCCCATTGCCTAGTCCCGAGGATGACGCCTGCAAGTGGCAGCAGATATCGGCTTACCCAATGTTACCTCCGCAACTCGAAGACAATCTCATGTCAACGAGTTTTGCGAGCGAGCAAGATTGGGATAGCGACGGAGAGGAGAATGGGGATGGCCCGAGCGAAAGCATGGCGAATGAACTTGACGAAGATGACGACGACGAAGATGATGAAGACGGATGTGTAATGGATGATGATGACGATGACGACGATGACGATGATGAAGAAAACAGTTCGAGTTCCGGAGAATTTGTTTGGCAGGTAACGATGCATTATTAGCACACTTCCTATTTTAATTTTTTATAAAATAGTATCTTTGTAATCGACTAAAATGTGATACCATTCGTTTTGTAATTGTAGCAATACGGCGCAACGCATCTAGAGAGCCATGAGACTGAAAATTCAAAGAAAGATAGAGCCGAAAATGCAGAAGACGAGGAAAGGGCAGAAAATGATCCAGGTGAAGATTACGAAACCGAAGAAGAAGAGGAGGAAGAATTCACGCCCTCTGCTTGGGATGCAACTTTAGCACCTCACCGATCGGCACTTAGATCTCCAGACAAAACTCTGAAATCAGGGGTGAGTTAGACTTTCATTTGCAATCGATAATTAAACTTAGTTACTTGTGAATGATAGATTTTTCGTATTTGATTATGTGCTCTCTTGCCGCTAGGAGGAAGTGGTAGGTGTTCTTTCCCAATTAGATTTCTCATTGAAAATATAAACTCAATTATATGCATACTGTGCACTCGCAAGTTCAAATAATGATACGCTTTTTCACATCCCCATTTAAAGTCATAATTTTCTTTATAAATTAGATCATATTGACGTAAATTCATTCACTGCAGTTATATAATCTAACAATATAAAATTATAATAAAATTAATCTGTTTAGGATCAAAAGAAAAGCGTTTGGTTTAAAAAACAACGCTATCACTGTGTATACGAATATCCTAAAGAAACGCCTCCAACTGAGAATCAGAGTCCTGTGACGTCAGCTTGGGAGCCAACGTCATGTATAGGTATGTTGATGAATCACACTATAAGAAACAATATTCTTCAAAGTTAAAAAATTTTTATGATTTAATTATTTACTTTTATTTTATTCAAAATTAAATTTGAATTTAATACATTATAAGTCAAAGTAGATTTTTATTAAAATTACATGCAGATTTATGAAAAGAGATGAACTAATTTTAAAAATTTAGGAACATCACAATGATTTTTATTTTTTATGTAGACTGGGAAGAAATGATTGATAGCATCGATAGATTGAATTTTCAACCAATGGATTATTTTGAAAGTAATAATACCAGTAAGTTAAAAAAAAAATATTGAAGCAGCAGTTGATTCTTATGAAAAAGCTTATTGCATAATTTATATAATACTAAAAAGAGTTAGAAATCTTGGTCGTTTCTCACAAACATAATTATTTAAAATCATGATTACAAAGTTATTAATATAGAAAGGATCATAATTTTATAAATACAAAGAATAAGAAATTTTACACAATTAGTACTATTTTCCTAATAATACATGATTTTAATTACAATGTTTGCAAAACAATGAACAAGTGATTGCCATCACTTAATCTAACACAGCCCATTGTAATGCAATATTATAATGTTTCATAAGAATTTTACAAAAGGTGTTGTCTTCGCTGTAAACTGAACTAACTATTTCACAAATAGTTCATGTAAGAATTCTAAATTAAACATTAACATTAACAAAGTCATTATCTTTGTCTTTAAAATGTACAAATTTTCACACTCGGTTGTAACCTTCTCACACGTTCTTATAATAACCCGCAAGTAACTAGCCGCTAATACCTAATTTTCACAGCTTATCTATTTAGATTCGTAACTGATTAGTTACAAGCGTAGACGGTAGTCCTATTAGTGATTTTTTCAAAAAAACAAATTCTAATTGTTTCTTCAATTCCGCAGGAGACGATGAATTCTTTGTGAGCAGTTCGAACCGTCCGTTCCAATTCCAGTCGGGAAATGGAAAATATATTAGTCAATTCTTTCCTGGCGCCAGTGCCGCTGGTGTCGCCGCAACGTCCCAAGAAGCTCCGACTCCGGAGTCTTCGAATCCACAGAGCGAGAGTGCACCGTCAGTACAATCCTTCAGTGATCGTCAGCAATTGGGTGAGCTTAGGCATACGCGCGACCGTCTCAAGCTGAATCTAACGTCGTCTAACGGGGGCAGCAACAGTAGAGTGGTGCAGTTGTGCAATCCGGTGAAGCAGGGTATAAACATGAACGATGAAGATGAAGATGAAAGCGGCGAAGAAGAAAAAGAGATGAAGAAGGACGTCGAAAAGACAAGTTTAGACGAGGCTAAAGCGATCGAGGGTGGTAGTGAAGTGGAAAACAAGGATGCGAATGCTCAAGAAGAAGTTCCAGAAGATGTGAATAAGATGTCAGCCGACGTTTCCGCCGGCGTTGAACAGTCCGTCTTAGCTACCGTTAAAACGTCCCCAACCGACGCCCAATGTAGCGGTAGTACTGAAGTAAAGAGCAATCGCGATAATTTCGATGTTGATTAATGTAAGATGTTCGTGTTCGGTGCGTCAGGAGAAAATGTTATTTGGAATATTAGTTTTGAAAACGTGGGATATTAAAGTGACATAGCGACGTTCAATTAAATTTGATAACATTCTTCCATTTTTAATTATAATGTAGAAAGATATGTGTTGTTATCAATTTTCACAAATCAAAACATAATTTTCACAAACATTTTTTAAATGATCTTCAATACTTGTACCGAAATAATGTAAAAATGTTACATTTGTTACTTTTAATGATGTACCTTAGCGTTTTTAAAAATTTTACAAATTTAAATATTATGTGCGCAAAAAAATTGAGAAAACATAATTATGCTTAAAAAAAGATTTTAAACATTGACTGAAATACTTTGGTATTACACGTTTTCATATTGTGACAAAAAATAGAGCAATTTTTTCTCCATCTAGGTAAGTCTTGGGCTAATTAAGTTCCAAGTAAAAAAATCTGATTGGCCAAAGTCCGTCCGAAAGAATCTCTGCAGCTTTCATTTGTACATAGTAAAGTGCGATTCGATCATTGCAGCCAAATCGTGAATGTCCAAACGGTGATAAAAGTCAAGGTTAGGATCATATCGCGCTGAAAAATTCAAGTGTAGAATTGTACATATAGTAATATTTACTTTTACCACAGTCGCGGTTCATTATTTGCACTGAGAAAAATGGTAGTGCCTGGATCATCAAAATATCATCTTCATTGATATTCTCCCGTTGTTATATTGCTCGCACTCGTCGAGTGAATGATATATTTCATCGATAGATTTTTTTTGTTAATTTTTATGGACTGAAGAGTCGAATTTTACTATTTAAAAATAGCTCTCTAATGTACGATAATTAAAAGGGAATAATAAGGAAGGGGCATATTGTACAGCCTGAAGCGTCTCTTCTTACAAGACTACCTTTTTCGTACACCGACATAAGTCTTGTTTATAACGCTCGAATTAGTTTTTATTAAGCTGTGTGCATAGCACACCAAACTCTCATTTTCAAATAGATTATATATATATTATATATTTATAACGACGGAAGATGGGTCCACTGATTTCATAGCTTCGCAATATTTGCGAGAGGCAATTTTTAAATAATTAACTTTAATCTCTTGTATTATTATTAAACGTCATTAAAGTCATGGGCCTAGATGAAAAGCGAACATGCTAGTACACTTTTTGAGGCGGATTGTAACAAAAAGGTATCATCGTCTTTTCAAAGATTAAAAAAGTTACCGTAATGATTTTTCTTAAACGATTGTATCCTACATTATTACGATCTAATATAGTACTCACTGCAATCATTATTCATCGTCATTACAATCTACAGTATACTATTTGAATAGAGGACAATTAATATATTGTTATACATAAAATGCTTCTTAGTTTTCAATATTTTACCTTCAAATCCTTTCCTCTAAATTTTTCCTTATTATGTAGTACAGTTTAGTTTTAGTTTAGTCAAAGTGTTAATAGCTCTGTTATTTAAACAAATTTAGTTTTAAAGCAATTACACATATTTATTAAAATAATTGCTTTATAAAATCAGTCGTATTTTATAATAAATTTTAAAATGTGATAAAAAAAATGTACATAAAATCATAAAATTTGAAAAGTAAAGACAGATAAAACTTATAAGCATAAAGTATCATATAAAACAAAAAAAATTCATATTAATGCTTCTACTATGCGACGTAACATATAAAATACTTATACTATTCTTGAAGTACTTTAGTAAAAATATGCATTAGTAAGTTAGTCATGAACTGTAAAAATATCTTAATATTAATTAATCACAGAAAATTAACTAAAAATGGCGCATGTTAAAATAGTAGACTATCACACTTTTAAGTATAAACTAAAAATTACAATAGATATAAAATTTGTTCCTTGTTGAAATGACTTTGGAATGCATCGGCAATAACTGGATACTGTAGAAATTAATTCTTCCGTTTGTGTCAGTAACCTTCTCACGTATGAATGCAAGACTTAATCTGATACTTCGTGTCTAAGCCGATTAGCTGCTTACTTCTGGTTCTTTAGGCGTTAGCAAAGTGACCTGAAAAAGAAAAAATTGGTGTATTAAGAACAGAATAAGCTTTAAAAATATTTAAAAAAAATCAAATCCGTTTTTATGGTTTGTCGGAGAAAAATATTTTCAGGGTAACATAATAAGAATCTACATTTGTTTTTACTCTGCTTTAATTTGTAATCTGCGATAATTCTTGGAATTAGATTATTAAAATTTAAAAAAGAATCGTGAATTATTATTTTATGAATGAGTGATCGGTCATTTCAGATCATTTCAGATTATATTGTTAAGCAATTTCGATCAATGCGCATCGACCGCCTGCTGCGAAAGCAAGATTCACAAAAATTCACGCGCACAATCATTAACGATTGAAAATTCTTACAATAATCTTTATAAATCAAAATGGAAGATGAGGTGTCGCTTACCTTTTCCTCCACAGGTAAACAAACGCGTTGACTGTGGCGAAGTTCGTCCTTGTTGCCGATCATCACCTCCGTTGCTTCGGGCCGAGGGTCAGCGGTGGCCGGCCGCCGGAGCTTGCCGTCGGCCTCCTGCTCCGGCGGACAGACGAAGTTCGCCGGGCTGGCCTTCGGCTTGAGGATGGGCAGGTTGCGCGCGAAGAAGTCGCAGTAGAAGATCAGTTGGACGAGGCCGCCGGCGATCGCGATCCTCTCGAGGCGGCCGTGCCTCAGGTAGGCGTACGTCCAGTGCATGAGGTAGCAGCCGCGGTAGAGGCCCAGGCACGACACGTACGACACGACGATCGACTCGACTTCCTTCGACTTGGAGGCTAAGTACACCTGCGGCACGATCGACACCGCCTCCAGGTACGCGCTGAACGTCCAGAACACCTCGAGCGTCTCGAAGCCGTTGTTCAGAAACAAAGCGAACACCGCGCACGGCAGAATCAGTAGCTCGATCCTGATGGAGATTTTTAAAAAAAGTTTCAAGTTTTATTGTTTCTTTTTTTAGTGATTAATTGTTGTACTATTGTTATTAAGTTAGTAATTATTTCTGGCTAATCGATGCATTTGTAATGCAAAGAGCTCGATGGAAAAATTAAAACGGACACAATTACTGTAATTGATTTATGCAATGCTGTGGTAACTTGTTTCGATCGTTAAATACTTATTTTGTAGTCGGTTAACATTGCGCAATTGTCTTTACTGTAAACAATGTTTAATGCAATTAACAAAATACTTCATTAGACAAAAATTATGCGAGTGAATATTCCGATTGTTTGTGGTTAAATAAGTATAAATGAAACATCAACAGTTATTCGGTAAAGAATAACTTTACAAATATTATTATTGCATTGCTATTATATTTGTTACTCTTTAAAGTGCGATAATAATTTAAATCAGTCAGAGACTGTATGTGTTACTCGAAGAAGTTCAAAAGAAATTAGTTGTTTTGTTGTCGATTGGTTCAGAGCTTTAGTAATAATATTTGGAATTATTTGTATATCTTAATTGCTTCGGTTGAAGTGATTACAAAACACTTCATTAATTCAGAGCAGTTCAGGCATACTTTCTAATCCACTTAATATTTTCACACGACTTTTAACACAAAATTGTGACTATCGTTAAATTTATCAAACAACTTTTTCGTTATATTTTTTAAACGTTTCGAAATCAATGTCACGCGCAAAAAGTAAAGTGCACTAAACCTTGAAGTAAACTATCTATTCGAGCTAAAATTTATCTACAAAGTATCACTTCCCCTGTGAAAATAATTTTTGTGTAAAAATGTGCAAAAATATTTAAAAATGTAGAAAAATGTGTAAATCTGTTTAATTTTGTTTAATTCTGTTCTATTTCGTCACACGTTGATAAACATTTTTAAACACAAATAAACCTTTTTAAATGTGTAAAAATGTTTATTTCTGTTTAAAAAAGTATGACGAAATACAAGGTTTTTACACACTTTTAAACATTTATGCACTTTTTTGCACGTTTTTGCACAAAAATTATTTCCAGTGGGGTTACTAAATAAAAGAAAAGTTCAATGCTCCGAAATTACCTGAAAGCGTCGTGCTTGCGGTCGTAGGTCTTCCTGAAGTAGAACATCGATAATACAGTGCAATAAGAGATAGTGAGGTAAATTATCTTCAGAATGGTGTTGTACAGGGACACGTATTTAATCGTCAAATCTGCGTAGCGCGTTGTGAAAACCATGGCATTCAGTAGCTGGGTCTTGCCGCTTATACCTGCATCCAAACAAATACGTACTTTTACCGCGGGCCAAATCAATTTCGCAAGAAGGTATAAAAAAATTAGGAGCAAGCAGTGCCCGAAACCTTTTTCTCCGTCTCTCTCTCTCTCCTTTATTTAAAATTACGAACGTGACGTGTTTTTTATTTAGAACTATTCGTCACGCGTTGACCCTTCGATCAGCGAGTTCAATGGAGCAAAACTAATAAGTTGGTCTTTTCAAGGTGTTATTTCGCTGCTTTTAAAAGTAAAACGCACTCGACATGCATGGTATAAAATATAATAGCTTTTGACATTTATCCTTTGAATATTTTATAAATAACCGGTTATTTTGAATAAAGATTAAAGAACAAATCTTGAATTATATGCTTAAATGTCACTTTCGGTTAACATACTTCTTATTATTATCTTCGTTCCCACGTGCGGTATAAACATTCAATTAATTCGAAAATGGCTTTATGTAATGTTACGACTGTAACATCAGCTTTATACGGATGTCAAACAGGATATACATAAAGAATTGTCATTTTTAAATGCAAATTAACAAATAACACAATATCACATTTAAACTGCTTCTTCCCATAAAGGAGGCGCAGATTGCATAAAAAAAGAGACAATTTGTGAGAAAACGAAAGAAAAGGGGACACGCGTTGCGAGCATCTAAAATTGTTCACGCGTTAGTTCTCGATTGTATGCACTCATTCTGTCAAAATAATACCCGTGCTCTCATTTAAACGGCGCAATTGCGATTGTTCCATTTTCGCAGTGGACAATGGCTAAATAAGCGAAAAAAAACCAGCGAATCAACCAGTTTCTCTGAATTATAGCTGGCCGCGAGCTTAATGAATGCGGAAATTCTAGTATCGAATTACCGCTCGGCTCTTTATGCGCTTTAGACTCGGCGCAAATTCGCGCCGCGCTGCAAACGGTTCTGTCGATAGAGCGCTGATAAAGGATCGATCGCTGCAGCGGTAAACCGAGCGCGATCGCAAACACGCGTCGCGCGTCGAGTAACACCTCGTTAACGACGAGCCGCGGCCCGAAGTACAGCGATGGAAAATCCCGCGAAAATCATCGTCGCGCCAAGGGAAAGCGCTGCCCGAAAAAAAAAAAAAAAAAAAAAAAATATAAAGAGGATCCAGCCACGGCGAGTAGAAAGTCGCGCAGGACACGGCAAACGCGCAGCCCAGTGCATTATATACTCACCGGCGCAGTTTCTGGTGAGCAAAATCTTGGCGAGCAGTATCGTCATGCCCAGTAGCTGGACGTAGTCCCCGAATATCTGCGCGATGTCCATCGCGGATGGGATTTGGGTGCGTCGGCGCTCTACGGTCGGTGCATTCGTCGCAGCCTTAGGGACGCGCACCGCTGGCGGCGAGCGTGTGTACGTCGTCGGCTCGAGTGCGGGCGCACCGACGGGCTGCGAGGAAGGCGTGGGGAACTAAATCGCGCTGGACGTCGCGTCGCAGAGGCGCGCCGACACGCACTGCACCGGCGCGCGGCCTCCGGGGAGGGGCCCTGCCCGCGCTCGCGTAGCCGGCCGTATACAGTCCCTCTCCTTCGTTCGCGCGGCGAAAAAGGGGGATCCGAGGAGCGCCCGCCTGCTTCCCCCTTGCTGTACCTACGCAAGTGCGTGTGCACAAGCGGCACTTGGTGTAGAGTGAATCACTGATTCCGAGCGAGATTTGCGGATGCGAAAATCACGACTGCTTTGTCAAATGGACAGTTTGCTTTTTCCTTTTAATTTTCACTTTTTTTCATGTTGTTTGTTGGATCGATCGAAATTAAATATTTATTGATTTTCAATTTGTATTGTTTCATTCACTTTTTCTGCACGGTTTTAAACTATAAGTTAACAATTTTTAAGTAAAAAAGAAACGGTTTTCTCTACGTACACCAAGATAGTGGTGGGGGGATTGGGGGCTTCGTGGGACAAATGTATTATTGATATATTTTTAACGTAATTATTCAAAAAGGTATGAGGTACATCATAAATAATTAATAATCCAGTATTATAGTTTATGTCTTTTTATTTCAGTATTTAATAATAAAAAATTAATTTATTATTAGGGAGGTACTTAACTTTCAACGATTCAACATGTGCATCACATGTTTTACGGTATTCTTAAAAAGTTAATTATAATTACTATCACATGATCTGTATAATTTAAATATATTACAAATGTTTATTCTATTTTTTAAATCATATTTTTTTGATAGAAAAATATTGTAAAAAAATTATTCTTAAATGATTATAATCATACTAAGATTAATAAGTTGCATAAAGGATCACATTCTGGACAAACATTAATTGATCAATACTTTGGATTGTACTTTAAACGATTATTTCTTTGTATAGTTTCTTTTGTAATATTACATTATTTAGCTGCCAAACCACATTCAATTTTACTTCGTTTATGATGGTTATTTTTACAAATGACAAATGTCACTTCTTTGTAGATGCAAGAGTTGATTGGCTACCTTCAACTTATATAAAAAATCTTGCACTTAACGCGTTAAATAGTTCAAATTAGTTAAAAAAATTAGTTTTATCATCTTAAATTCGGAGTAAATTTTTCTTTGTGATTGATTTGAAATTTTTATTCGTAAATATATTATTTTCTCTTTTATCATCTATTTGCTTAAAGTTTATTGAACCCTTTTTGTGGGTCTGAAATAGACGTGCATCTCTTCAGTATATCTTAGAATACTGTTGAGATAGCAAAGTTTTCTTTTATAAAAGAATTCAAATTTCTATGAAATTAGTTTGCTTAGATTATTAACTCTAAAATTAATCAATAAAGAATACATACAATTATATGATAATGAAGGACTGAAAAAATGTATATATTTTTTAGGCATGATTTCTCCTTACATGTAACATAATTAATCACTCTTACTTACATATATATTATAATATTATCATAAAATCCTATACTGAAATTTATTTTTATTTTTTAATCTTTCATTCTTACGTATATATCATTTAATAAGTTAATCTTGCAAATCTATTTTTAAGAAAATTATATTAGATAAATAATACGACTTTATATTCTGTTTTATTGATACAGGATATTATAAATTATGTATGCTACGCAATTCGAAAGTACAAGTAAAGGAGTTGATGTATGATTCACGATTTACAATATTTTCAAATTGCACGTGGAAATAGTATAATAAATATGAAAATTATAAATATATAAATTTGTTTATTATTGAAAATATACAAAAGGTTTCTTACAGTAATATAGCGATAACTATAATTATAAAAAATATTTTCATAGTAATTATAATCAATCCTAATACATATAATAAGTACGCAGCTACTTCTAATACTAAAGATTTCAAAACAGCAGTGATAAGAATTTCCGTGGGAAGACTTTTTTTTAACGAACGTTAATACTTTTTTATTCTATCTATTGAAATGTCGTATTATTGGTCGTCTATATATATAGGACAGATAGACCTTTTATTTATTGCAACTTTTTCATACTGAATTCTGCGATATCTTGTACAAATTTTAACCGCACCCAAATTACTTCTACAGCAGCAACATTTCAAAAATTTATTTATATTTCATATTTTTATAATAAAAAAATCTGAAAATAACGTAAAATAAATTTCTGGATATTGCAATCTTGATTCTTAAGTTGAGTACTATTAAATTCTGTATAGTACATTTCAACAATGAAATATTTAAAACGGTCGAGACAACATAATAGAAAATCTTAAAAAGATTTTTTTGTTTGCACAAATGTCATTTACAACTGAAAAGAATATTGCGATACCGCAAGGACGGGATCTTAAATCGGCGATAACAACGGCGTAGGCGCGAGGTACGAAACACTTACTTCTCAAACACATGCTCGGCCTTCTTAAGTTTATCGTCATAGCCGTTCGCCATTACAGTGACGATCGTCAGCGAGTCGGTCCGGCTGTCGGAGTTTTTCAGGTGAACGTACTGGGCCTTGAAGGTAGGCACCATCCAGATAAAGAAGCCGCAGTAAATGAGGAACTGGATCGAGCCGCTGGCGGCGACGCAGTAATTGTCGATGTGTTTATCGACGATCAGCTGGTAGGCCCAGTGAACGATGTAAAATGCCCGATAGCAGGACAGCAGACCCACGTAAAAGAGCAACGAGCTGCCGACGTACTTGGCGCTCATCGTAAAGTGTATCTGGGGAAAGATGGCGAACGTTTCCAGGAAGACGCTCAAGTACCAGAGTATCGTTAGAATCTCCAAATCCTTGTAGGCGGAGAACAGTGCCATCACGGTGCAACATCCTACTAGTAAGTCGAATCTGAAAATGTAAGGTGTTGCTTACAAAAAAAGTAAGGTATTCCATTTATCTTACGGTATCATGGATACTCAATTACCTGAATATTTATTGCAAATTTTTCAATCGAATAATAATTATATGAATTGAAAGTAACTTTTTTTATATAAAAATGGTGCGAATTAAAACAAAAAAAATAATATTAAAAAGAAAGAGCGATAAATTAAAAAAAAATAGTAACAGTTTTAATGCTCGTCCAGCTCAATTCATCGATGATAAAATTATCGAAGCACGAGTGAACAACCTCTGAGAGAAAGAGCGCACTGGGAAGATCGCATCTCTCAGTTAAAGTCGCCGATCAATTAAAAAACGGGTTTTATCTAGTTTTTGCACGTAGGCTGTTTTTGTTTGAGAAGCAACCCTACACTTTTATAAAATAAAAAAATATCAACATTAATTATGCTTTTAAAAAATATCTTTTGTTTACTAATTAAATTGTGAATTTCTCT
This sequence comes from Eurytoma californica, assembly GCA_035586675.1. Taxonomy (NCBI): domain Eukaryota; kingdom Metazoa; phylum Arthropoda; class Insecta; order Hymenoptera; family Eurytomidae; genus Eurytoma; species Eurytoma californica. The sequence continues at coordinate 9,006,176 of JAXIUT010000048.1, forward strand.
TACTAACTAATCGTAATGTTTGATATTATAATTCCCAAACAGCGAATATTTCTATCTCTATCTAACAAAAAGTAATGATAATGTTCAATCAGGTTTAACATTACCTGAAGGTATCGTGTTCACGTTCATATGTCCTTCTGCAGATAACGAAAATTAATAGAACCGTGAGGTATGCGAGAAGAAGATAAATAATCTTGATAATAAAAGATAGCATCGAAATCCTAAAATCGTGCGGTAAGTCCAGAAATCTCATCGTGAAAACTAATGCATGTAGTACTTGCGTGCGCCCGCTGATACCTGGAAACAATAGGAGCTTGCTTTATTAGGGATCATTCATTTTATTAGTATCATCGATTATTGTGCACTTTATTTAATCGTATACGAGACACGCAAGAACAATAGAGATGTGCGGTTCAGTTCATTTATGACTGATTAAACAGCGCCTGTATCAACGCTTCGCGTATTTTTTTTAGATAAACCAATATTAAATATTTCACCTGTCGCGCCTGTTTTTTTGGAAATTTTATTTTTTTGCATATAATCACGTTAAACTCTTAGGAGAATTATTGAAATGAAAATTAATTGAATTTCAAGGTGAGCGAATTTTTTTTAATTTGAATAATATCTACGAAATAACAATATTACTTGCTATAAATAACACTCTTATCGCAAGCTTAAAATAGATAAAAAGATAATTTATATAATCAAATTAATACGGTTTTTCTATCAAATTTCTGTTTTACAAAATTATAAACAATTTTAACCAGTTTCTTTACTGATTATACACGATTAATTTCTGACAAGAGATCGACATCACAATATCTAATCTTATTCTGCTGTTACAAACAATGCTTATCAGCTTTATAATTTATTCTGTTAAACAATTTTTTTGCAGATTAATTCACAGTGAAGTTAACGATTTGGACTCTTTATCTGTTCAAATTTTCAGGTCACTGCAAGAACTATTTCCATCCACTGCTCAGCGACAATTCACGATAAACATTGAATAATCACCGATCGAAGATTATAAATATTTAAAAAAAAAATGTGCGTACCGGTACAATCCATAGTGCAAGCCATTTTCAGGAGTAGCACGAGTATCGCTGTCAGCTGCAGAAAGCTGCCAATGTTTTGAAAATCATCCATTGCTGCGCGTTAATTTTGATAAATAAACAATTCGAGGAAGGCAAAAAAAGTACGTGCCGGTCTGGTTAACGAGCACTGGTGCCGGATTCGCGAAAGCGTCTGACAATTGATCGTACCCTCCGCTTACTGAGCGACGTCAGACGCGCAGTTTAAAAATTCGAGGATGTGGCGCGCATGCGCGCTAGATCACGTGCGCCCCACGACCTTACAAACATCATTTTTTTCCTTAAAAAGATTCAACGTTCCCTCCCGTAATCGTGCATGTCGATCATTTCGACCGTACGATTGAGAGTGGTGTCAAGATTTAAATATCGACGGGGGAGCGCGTATTAAAGTTACGTGAAAAAAACTTTCATGTTATCTTAAAATGTACTTTAAAAGGCAGACTGTATTTTTTGTTCATTTCGAACGTTCAGATTATACATACAAGCGGCCGTCTGTTGTAGTCGTAGGCATAATAGTATAATCTTTCAAAATGGGAAATGAGAAACTATGTTTACTTAAAGAAAAAACTGTGTATTTTTGTCATAATATAATACTTACATACTGTTTTTTACTTATAATATTTTTACATTTGTGTATACAAATTATATCACTGAATTAACGACAAATCAATGTTTTCGACACGCCGTGCGCAAAGATACGACTTTGTGCACGCTTTCTCACAATCAGCTGCGTAAAATCGTACCTTGAACACGTCGTATTGTTGTATGCAAATGTACTATTGTCTAGGACGAGTGAAGATACATATTTTACATGATAATTAGGAGAAAAAATGTCTTATTTTTTATTTTGAGTATAAAATCTACGCTTATAGAGATGTAATTACCACCTCTGCAGAGTTTACAAAAAAAGATGGTTATCAAAACTGAAAGTTATTTTGCACACGTAATTACTAATAATATTTACTAATAGCAGTATAATCATGCAGTGTTGTCTGAAGCATATATTTCATTTAATATAGTAGCTGTAATCACGATAACAGGTATGTCTTGTTTGGACAAGTGTATATATGCAACTCACGAAGATGAATTTTTATCAATGCAATCGTGAAATTTATATAGACATTAATTTAAAAAAATGTGCACGATTTTATTAATCATATCATATTATTTTTTTTAATTGTTTAAATTAATTGTGAAATATCAAAATATCAAATACTCATTAAAAGGCATATAGGTAATTATAATTTTTTTATGTTTATCTGTAATCGACAGAAAATCAAATCCAAATTGCATCACATTTCTCCGAAATTCATTTAAATTCATGAAACATGCACTGTATGCAATCAAACTTACCTTCAAAGTGCTTCCGCGTCTTAATCAAGAGAGAAAAAGTCATTTTATCTTTTAGTCATTCGAGAAAGGTGATCGCATGATTTTGACTCAATCAACATCAAATCTCGTATAATTTTTCTGTCTAATTTTCGCTGTAAATATTGTCGCGCCTTTCTTGTGTCATCATTAGTAGTCGACATCATTATTGAGCTGCAAATGATAATTTTTCTTTTGGATGTAAACAAGAGCCAGAGTATTACAAGGTTTAAAGTCGACACAAGTGTTCATTATATACAAAAGTTATCGGTTCGAAAACGGAAAAAAACATACGGCATGCATTTTAAGAGAAATAAGGATTTATGGTCGTTATTCTTTGGTGCCGCCTTGTCCTATAATATCGACTTTGACGACAACGAGACTCCTACAGGATGTCTTGAAACAATGAGGCATTGTCATGTCGGAATAGAATAATATATATAGCGATAAAATATAGTTTAAAAAATAATTAATTAAAGAGACTATGTAGACTTTGTAATTTATTTATTCTGGTTCTGTTTACACGCGTGAGATAAAATTTCTTTAAAATATGAAAATAAGCCGGTAAGACAGAAATCGAAAATTGCATCCTTACAAACGTATAAACGTATAACAAGTATAAGAGGAAATTGAGTGAGACATTCGCACTTTTTATCGGGTTAACAATGTGTCCGTTCGGTTGAGTCAAAACTAAATATTATATAAGTCATTCTAATAAATTGAACATTAAACAATACTTTCAGAGAATTTAAAATTATTATATGTAAAAAAGAAACTTTGTTTTAATAGGATTTAAGCATTTTTATACATATTTAAAAAAATCATAATATTACGCAGTATTTACAAATATAATAAAATAATTTGCAATTATTACATTTATTTATTATATTGTCACAATCACAAATAATAATTAACGACAGTTTGTAGAAATGACGCGAAACTTTTATTATCACAGGTCAACTAAATGAAAAACAGTCGCTAGTTGACAAATTCAGGTAGTATAAAAAGAACGTGGAACACAATATATATCAATATAACCAATTTATTTATTAACCTTAATTTGAGATTTTAATCCTCACATTTATCCTTGTTTACCAATAATTAAGTAGATAAATTTTTTAAAAGATATTAATTTTAAGATATTATTACTTAATAAGTATTAATAAGTATTAATTTATTTATTTGCCTTAAAAAATATTACATATTCCTCACTTTTTTAATTTCTCTTTCCTACGAAAAATGAAGTTAACTACATACTGGCAATAATATATGTAGCATTTACAGATCTTACCAGCAAATAAAATGTTATTAATTTGAAATCCAAAATAATTATTATTTTATATTTAAAATTTCGAAATATATTGACGGAAAAAAATGTCAATAAATAAGAGAAATCTACAAGTTTTCCATAAGGCTCCGCATAATACTTACTTCAGTTAGATAAAATAAAATAAGAAAATAGTTTTTATTTTAGCTCTTCAGGTTTCAGTAAATTCGCCTAAAAGCAAGAAAAAACAAGTTAATTATTTACTGTTTTCTAAAAATTCTGAATATTCAAAAACTTCCTTGAATACGCAAGTGAATAAAAAATAATGTTTCCTTTTTTTATATAATTGTTGATAAAATTGATAAAGATTGCACGAAAACAGTCTACTGACGTTTCCAAGAAAGCCTCGAGAAAAAAACCGAGCATAAAAATACCTTTTCACTGGAAGCATCCAAGAGCGAAGCGGGCGTAAGGACAACGTTGCCCATGTTGCCCTTGAGCCATTCGCCGGTGTTCCCGGTCTGGGCTCCGATGATCGCGATCTCGGGGCGAACATCGACGATCCGCATCTGCAGCTTGGGCACGACCCGTGCGAAAAAGTCGAGGTAAATGACGAACTGGACGATGGCACTGGCTATCGCCAGCTTGTCGTAGTAGCCTTCCATGTAGTAGCGATAGCCCCAGTGCGGTAGGTACATGAATTTGTACACCGCCAGCGCGATAAGATACCGGAATACGTGGGTGTGCACGTAGCGTGCCTTCGAGATCATGTGGAATTGCGGCAGCATCGCCACAGCCTCCAGATAGATGCTGAACGACCAGAGGATATCTAGCACATTGAATTCGTAGTTATTGAGCAAGGCAACCACCATGCAGCAAACGAGAAGCAGCTCCATTCTGAAAATTTCGTTGCATTATATTCTGTCCAGGTGCAAATCGAATAATCTAATAATAACAGTT
>JAXIUT010000048.1:9014709-9075589 GCA_035586675.1 Eurytoma californica
ATGAGAATCATATGAGAATCATATGAGAATCATGTGAGAATCATGTGAGAATCATGTGAAAATCATGTGAGAATCATGTGAGAATCATATGATCGTACAAATACGAAAAAAGTATGAACTTACGAAAAATATATGGCACAGCATTACAATATATATATATAACTTAATTGAATATCAAAAAGTACTTTCAAAGACTTTTGTACTACTGGAATAGGGAATCTCAGCCGTTAATCGTAGTAAGAAGTAATAGACACGGTTAACACTTAGGAAAGTGATCGACTGCTTGGCATGACACTCGTGACATTTCACTCTCAACCAATAGGTAGTTAACGCAGCAACATTCAGATTGTTTGCCAAAGCACAGTTATAGCTAAAAGCCCGTTCGGGAGAAGTTTTAAAATTTGTTAAGATCTCGAGATATACTCAGCAGTGAAGAAGTTTACTTTGCCTCTTCATCTTTCAACAAGTTCGCCTAAAAAATAACAAATAATATTATGTATATTTCTTATTATTTAGAATAAATCTTTTCAATCACTTATTTTTGTACACATTATTCTATCAATAGCAATAGTCAATAAAGAAAACTGTGGAGAAAAGGATGTGCATGAAAAATACCTTGTCATTAGCAGAAGCATTCAAGAGAGAAGCCGGTGTAAGAACGATGCTGCCCATGATGTTGTCCTTAAGGCTGTCGCTCTTAATATCCCCGACACCGGTCTCTTCATCGCCGACGATTGAGATCTCGGGACTAGCTTTGACGATCTGCAGCTTGATCGGCGAGAGCCGTAAGAAGAAGTCGAGATAAAGGATGAGCTGGACAACGATGCTAGCCATCATTAGGTTTTTATCGTATATCCAATTTAGATGGTAACTGTTGCAGAACAAGAACATCAGGTACACGAACTGTCCCACTGCTACTGCAATGAGGTATCTGAATACGTGGGTGTGCAGGTGGCGAGCTTCCGAGATCACACGGAACTGCGGCAGCATCGCCACGGCCTCTAAGTAGATGCTAAATGCCAAGAGGATCGGTCGCAGATCGAATCGGTTGTGCGAATTCACCATTGTCGACACCGCGAAGCAGCAAATAACTGGCAACCCCACTCTGAGAATTACATTACGTTTATGATTAAATAATTAACAGCTAGTGAGGTATAAATGTTGATGACTTATCTATAAATTACCTGTATGTATCATATTGCGGTTCTCGAGTTTTTTTGTAGAATACGAATAATGACAATACAATTATGCATATTAATATCAAAAACACCACGTCTTTAATTTTAAATTCAAGTAAGACATCAAGTGGAGTTGAAAAAAATTCCGTGCCTCCTCTCGCAGTATAAGCCACTGCATACAAGATGTGCGCCTTTCCACTAAGTCCTGCGAACAGTGTACAATAGATATATTTACCCATACATAAATTCAACAAGTATTACGTTATTATAATTAAACATTAATTACTAATAAAAGTATTTCTACTAAAAAAAATATTAATCTTTTTATAAAAATGTACCTTCACTCTACTTTTGTATAAACAAGAAAAAAATACTTATATTAAAATACCTGCACAGCTTTTAGTCCTCCAAATATTGAAGATTAAGTACATATATGACAGTATATTAATGGACGCGGCCACGTAAAATAAGATAATTCCCAGTTCCATCTCGTTTGGATCGTTCGATTTGTTTCAGCGGCGGACAAAGAAAGCTTGAAGGATTGTGCGACGTGAAAGCACAGTGTATTCCGTCCGATTGTATCTTCGCCGACTGTCAGGGAAAATGGCTTCACTCAAGTGCAGAATACTCTGGTCTGCGAATATGTATATATATGTGTATGTGTATATGTGGGAGATAAAGCGCGTAAAAATCGAAACGGGAAGCGACATGCGCATGCGTCATTTCTATATCTTCTCTCGGTTTGTTTAACCATAGATTCCTATTCTAGAAATTTTATTCTCTATAGGAAAAAATGGATTGCTAATAAAATTATTTATGCAATAAATGACGTTAATGCTTGCATTATAAAACACCTACAATAGGCTTTTAGTGCTCCAAATTTTGGAGATTTATTCCATGTGCAATTCGGTAGCTTTGCCTCATCCATTATAAGCGCACATGCTTCTTCTTCTTCAAATGATTATCTATCGTTCAGGCCATTTATTTGAATGTAGATCAGTAATAGCTGGTTTTAATATACTTTACATAACTTGATCTATACGTCTACTGCTGTATTTTATTGATATTGCTGTACATTATTGATAGGATATAGTTCCGACCATAAGTTTTTCGTAAACTATCAATTAACGATAATGATTTACTCGAACAAAACAAAGTTTTAAATGATTTTAGATAATATCAGGTGCGCGATTTACAGTTATCTATACTGGTAAGAAATTTGTGAGTAAGATGTAAGACGATTTTAACTATGCAAATTTAAAACTTTATGGATTACAAAAATGTATTTATTACATAAGATTTACAAGTATAGTAAAGCAATTTGTAATTATTCTGAAAAGCAGTAATATAGTATATAAACTCCATTAAACTCCACTAAATATATACACGATTATATAAATGTTCTGATAAAAAATCATTTAAACGCTTAACAAAGTATTTTACGAAATTTATTTAAATTTTGAAATATTAACTGAATAATGCACTTGTTTCCTTTCACAATTGTAATAATAATATTTGATTATTATTATCATGTTCGAACGGATGTTGAATCAGTGTGCTCACTTCCTTCTTTTTCTGTTGAGTTCATAACAGCGACCTGAAAGAAATTATTGCAATTATTTGACAATTAATTTTTCAACTGAAACTTTAAGGGGATACCCATTTTTAATTTTTAGTTTTTGCCGATTTATGATCCGAGTGCTCTTTAATTTGATAAGATTAAAAATATCACTGAAAAACATAAAATAAAATAAATAAAAGTGAAAATCGAACGAGTGTGTAAAAACGAGACTTTGCAAAAGCCAATAATCTTTTTTTTTAAATTTATTAAACAAGTACACAAAGATTATATCGTTTGGCATCAAGTGACCTTCTTGGCGAAAATTATCAGGAACATTTAAAAATTAGAACTTTTTTTAGCAATGTTTGAAACGCCGAGTGATATTTTTACTGCACATAAATAGATGACTTAATCCTAAAATTACTAACCACGTAATAACGCAATTTGAAAATATCGACCGTAACAAAGTGGCTCAACAATTGTTATCTTGTAGTGAGTAAAATTTATTAAAAGGTCGAATACGGTACTTTTGGATCAGCCGTGAGTAAGGCAGGATGCAGCACGATCTCGGTAAAATTGTTGTACTTCGGGTCGTTGGACTGAGCCTCGGCTGCGCTCCTGGCGGCCTCCGCCTCCTTGGGGCTCTGGTAGCTCGCCTCCTTGGCGATGATCGCGGCCTCTTCGTCGACGCCGCGCACCTCGCCGCGCAGCGGCACGTCCCTCGCGAAGAAGTCGCAGTAGAACATCAGCTGTACGATGCCGGCGGCCAGCGATATACGGTCGTACGGCTCGTTCATGTAGAAATGATAGATCGTCTCCATCAGGTACAGCATCCTCGAGAGCGACAGCAGGCAGATGTAGTAGTAGACGATGTTCTCAACGTGCTTCACCCGGGAGATCAGGTGGATCTGCGGCAAGATAGCCATAGACTCCAGGTACACGCTGAACGCCCACATCACCTCGACGTAGTTGAAGCCATAGTTTGCCAGTAAGGAGAGCACCAGACAAGGAAAAATCAGCAACTCGATTCTGATAGAAATTGATTATTTATCGATTATTACATCGTTATTTCATGATACGGCGTAGTCTAATTTTATTGATTACTATGGATTTTATTCCCTTTTTTTTTTATAGTTTTTGGTATCTTAACAGATTATGGCTTTTTCCGAAAGATGTTCAATAGCCTATACTTACTATGTTACAATCTTTTTCTATAAAATTTCAAATTTCATTTTTCAACGTTACCTTAGCTCCTATAAGGCGCACAAAGTTTATAAAGACAATTTTTTGTACCATTGGATATTTTTATTTATTTTAATCATTAAAACTCAAAGCTTTGGTGTTCTTTGTATTTTGGTGTAATGAAAATTAAAAAAAGGAAACCCAAGCTTTCGGAAAAATCCGGAATCCAAAATAATATAGAGATACTCTCCTACTACAGTAGTTAGGTATGTATAAAAGCAAAGGTCAATTTATTATATTCGCAGCTTTACCTGAAGTTATCGTATTGGCTTTGATACGATCCATGGTAGAAGAGGAATATTGATAAGACGATACAATACGTCAAAACTAGGAAAGCTATTTTTGTCAGAGACACGTTTAGCGAGCACGTGTAGAAATTCCCCACTAGATCCAAATACCTTCCAACGAAAATAATTGCGTACAGGATCTGAGTTTTTCCACTAATGCCTGAAAAGTACATAGTTACTTATGTAATGAACTATTATTAAGTTTTTTTCTACATAGTCGCTTGCCTTTTTTTCGTCTGTTATTTTTTCATAACAATAAGAATGACTTTGAAATATACTTTCACGGTTTTTTTATTTTTCATTGTCAGATTTTTAAGGTCTCAACCGGACGTAAAAAGTCTCCATGTGATTAAAACCCGAAAAATTTCACATTGAACAAAAATGACTTTAGGCTTTGAAAAAAAATTCGAATTATTCTTTTTTTGACGATTTCTCGTGAATCATTTAAAAAAAATTCAATTTCGTATCAGTAAGTGCATGAAAATATATACAAAGAGAAATTGCAGTGTAGTATATTTACTAAGGACCTTATAGTGAGATATTTACTGAAGTAGTTGTTATCATATCCGTCAAAAATGTTTTTGATAAGTTCATAACATTTTATCTGCGTTTCCTTTTGCAACGGAAGAAATTTCGAATGCATGCTAATAATGAAGAAGCGGAGAATTGCAGAGTTTCATTTGTGAAAGCATGGAGCACCGATTTTTTACTCTACGTATTTTTTACTCTCTTAACTGTCGCTGAAGTTATTAACGCTTTTCCTTCTCTTAAATATTAATTTTAAAACGTGTACAATTATCTATTAAGAATTAATATCTTATGATCGATTAAATTGAGTATTATACTCTATTGATAAGATGTGGTATCAGTAGTAAGTTAATTATACCTCGTGTTTATTTTATGCGCTTGTTTATAATGCATTTATTAACAATAAAGTTAATTCTAAAAATGTTTGCGTATATCAATTTAATTTGAAACATTAAAAACTATTAAATAAAAAAAATTACAATATTTTAAATTAATTGGAAAACGATTGAAGAGGCAAAAATATGCATTAATTTGTTATTAATTAAATAAAAGTTTTATATGCCCTCGCTTAACAATAATATGCAGTAAACCAATAATTTTCTTTGAGTTAGCAGAGAGAATTTTTTTCTCGTCAAATACTTCTAAGTAAGAATAGTTAAAAGAGAAAAAACGGTGTGTTATCACAAAATATCACAAACTAATAATTAAAGAAACGCTTATATATCTTCTTTCACATGCAAGTAGAAATATAGCGTTCCGAAAAAGCAAAGCTCTGCGATTCGGAGCACGTTGCAGTGAAAGGATATGCTCCGAAATTATATATACGCGAAATTAAGAGCACAGCGCCTCGCCGCGCAATTGTCTCGGCAATCGACATCAGAAAATTACAAAAATTGAGCAACAGCTAAGTATAGTAATGCAAAGCGTTTTTATCTCGCCTTCGTCGATCCGGACGAGGAAAAAAATAACACTCGTCACTGCTGAGTAAACAAACGGGAAGTGGCCCGTGCCCCCACTCACCGGTACAGTCTCGCGACCACAGGATCTTGGCGAGTAGGGTTACTTTGGCAACGAGCAGGGTGCAGAACCCGAAGAAAAACAGGAGGCTCATGGTGCTGGCAGTGGCTGAAGCCTTCGTTCCGTGCGATCGGCCCACCGGCCGCACTGTGCGTACACTGGCTACTACTCGCCCACGTCGTCACGAGGTTGGCTATGAGCGCTCGACACGCTCGAACAGCTGTCTCGGCGGCGACTGTCGCGCGAGGCATGCCGTGCGCACGCGGCGCGCGATTGAAAAAAAAGGAGGCCGCACATGCAACAGTCGCGCGCTTTGCTATAGGTACGATGTTTACATTCTTGCGACGAGATGTTCGCCTCGCATCGCGCAGACATTTACGCGGATTTACTTAGTTTTCGATCCGCGCGCAAGCGTCGTGTGACGGACTTCGTTTATATCGTAGGCGCTCAACCGAATTGTTATGAACATACGCTCCTTTTTTTTATTTTAGTTATAGTAAATGATTTATACAATTTACTTTAATTTTTTTTCAACTTACGCACGTTCTGAATTAACACTCGCTTTTGTAGTTTAAGTGATAATAATTCATGAATTCATTGCATAACTGAAATTCAATTGAAGTTGATATGTATAAGGATAAAATCAAAAAATTACATTTTATTGTATACCAAAAAATATCATTTATTTTAAGATTGGTTGTTCTGTACAAATTTTATTTTAATTGTGATGTATGAAATATTTAGTTTGCAACAATTTATTTTAATTTCGATGTATGAAATATTTTTTTTAATTAAGCATTTTGAAACTGTTCGGTTTATTTTATTCATATTGTACAACATGCTTTGTACACAATTGTTGCAAACATTGCTTATAATTTAAATTAAGTATAAGATACTTTACACTTTCAAATTCAGTCTGTAGTTTGCAATTCATTATAAATAACAAGATAAGCTTATTAACAAATGAATTTAATATGTGTAAACAAGATAAATTATAACAAATGTACTTCAACAATCCAAAATAGTAATATTTTATATTTATATAAAATAAATATAAAGCATTTGTAAATTTAAACAATAAAAGCAAAAATATATATCAAAAGTCCTGTAAACCATACACCACGTTCCTATCCCTTGAGAATAGTGTAACATTGACGTTGTAGAACATCTCTTCAATTCTCTTTTGTACTTAAACTTAAACACCTTATACCAAATATGGATTTCTTCTATATATTGTATCTGTTTCCAAGTCTCTGTACTACAAATCATCTTTTTCCACCTCTTTCTTACTAGTCCTTACTCCTTAGTGGCATACACTCATAATTGTGGGTACTATTTACTAAATCCTTTGCTTGGTACAGTACGTTTGTTACTTTTAAATCCATTATCCTGTCCCGATTGTTTTGAAAAATCATTGTACTTAAAAAGTCCTTCTCCAGGCATAATCAATCCTAATTCTTGTATTCTAAATAGCCAATAGTAACTGACATACCAAGTTAATACGGCAGCCACGGCTCCCACAAATTTTTCTACCAATAAGTGAAAATACATAATAGTTGCAAAAAGCATAACTTCCCAAATAATTTGTTGTATAGTCATTGCAATAAATATTCCTCTTAAAAAAGGAGTCAGAGCTTCATATGCTTTCTTCACAAAATCAAAATCTTCATTTGACAAGTTGCATAAATGTCCTGTAGGTTTTTCATTTGTCTTCCTGTTGTATTCTTCATTCATTATAAGACTTTTAATTCTTTCCCATCCAATCATTGAATGTGCTTCCTCGGATAAAATTAAACTAGAATAGATTATTATAAAAGCATGTCCAGAGATATCAAAAGCATTCCAAAATTTTCCAGCTTGTAAACATTTAGATTTGAATTGAAGAGCAGGATCTTTTGTATTTAAACAGCGTCCATAATTAGTTTCTACAAAATGAAAAATATTCATCCACAGCATCCATGCAAGGGTTGCAAATAATAGTCTCGCAAGATGTTTTATAATCATTAATCTTCTTCCACATGATATTGTATGGGCTGTTAACAACACCCAAGGTCCTGCAGTGGCCAATAACCAGCCCCATGCCCATTTAATGAAAAATTGATTAAAAATATTATTTGACCTAGAAAAATATGTTTTAGGTACGGGTAAAACATCAGCTATTATTGAACCAATAAAAACAAGTCCAAGGTATATAACAGCTTTTAGCCGTGGCTGATAAAGTAAAGACATTTTACAAATATGTACAGTCATGGTTACAAGAATAAGACCGACTGAGCCAGGTTCAGGAATCGGTTTGGTTCCTCCTCTATCTTCTTGCATGGAACTTGGTCGAAAATTAAAATTTATATTGCTGGATGTCGGACTAAAGTTCTTTTTGGAACTGGCACTTGCCATTGGATGTAGAGGTTTCCGTTTCGACATTTTTATTATTTTATAAATAACAACTTTTCCACTTAACCTCTTGAAATAAATATAGACTTTGAAAATGTAACACTAAAATTTTGTTCTAACTTATGAGATTTTTAGAATTAGGACGAAATTTAAACAACACTACATGCTTTGAACTTTAGTAAATACTACTATAGAGCGTAGCAGTACTAATGGCTTGTAGTACTAAATATGGTTATGTACACTGGGTTCATTTTTTGTAAAATTTAGATTTAGATTTTAGCCTAGAAAAATTACAATCCACAATCCACATCCACCTATATATTCTTGAAAGTATATATACGATATACGTCAGCTCGAGTCACGATCACCTGAAAAATTCCTTATGGAAATCTTCTCGTAATTTAAAAAGCAAAATGACGTTACATAACTGGAAATAGTAGATTGATCTACTAAGTTTAAAATAAATGTTTTGTTTAAAAAAAATTTTGAAGTAAATAAATTATGAATTAACAAATTCGATTTACTAAATTTTTAAATAAATTATTGTCAGAATGATTTTCTTGATTTTTCATAGTCATCGTCATCATATCGCATGTAATTCGAACCTGCGTAACTTGACGTCATTAACCTCTAATAATAATTAATGTTATGTGTATTTATATTTACGCATTCTGTGATTCTTTCAACATTATTTCAAAACTTTAGATTTTTGAAAATAAATATGCTCATTTAAACAGATTAATGTTTTACGATATAATTTTAACTTGTTGCTAATTAATTGACAAAAGAATTTTATAATTTCAACTAGTTATAATTTGAGCGCGCTTCGCGCGCCTAGCAGTATGCATGCGTGCAACCATTTTAACCTCATTAATAATTGTTTATAAATTTGTTGGTCGTTATTCAGCTATCTATAAGAAAAATCGATTATTCGCCTATTAATTTTAGAGAACTACTATAGAAGGATTTAAATTTAACAGGTTTTATTAAACTTAACAAATAACAGGTAGCACTGTATAACACAGTCAGCAGTGTCAGCACTACTAAAATGACCGACCAATCGAAAATTCGGAATTCAGGACACCGATATGGTAACAATGGCGCCTATCAATAAAACAATAAACAAAACGGGCGCAGTTTCTTGAAATCTGAAGGCGGGTAATGAATGTTTTATCTTATGAGATGTTGTTATTTATAAAATTCGGTAAATAAATTTATATTAAAATCATGGTAAGTAATTAGTAAGTTATTCTTAGTTTTATTTTGTCAAGTTCGTCGTAATAAAAAGTACTTCTTGGATAGTTCTTACCTTTTTAAGGTTATTAACCTCTATTTCAATTTAATATTTTCATTTATTGTTACTTTAATTTTGCATAAATCCAGGTTTTTATATACTTGAGTTATATTAAAGCAGATATGATTTTAAAAATGTTTTTACGATAAAGATTTATATTTTATTATTAATATAACAAGGAATATAAAAAAGAATACTTTTTATTCAATAGTATTAACAATAAATATTCATATTTTATTTATCAGTACATAAAATCTAAAGATTGATTATACCGTTTTATATAGTTTCGATCTCTTGCTCCAAGTAAAGTAGGAAAACGGCCTTTACATGGAGAAGTTAATGCTGAACTATCGCAAGTTAATAATTCATCACCTGAAGATAAAATATCCAACAAAGAAAATAAACGTAGAAGAACTGAAAAACCAATACAGATTTCAGATAGAAAATTATGTGCCTTATCATCTAACGATATTTCTGCAGTCCAAGATATTATATCCGAACATGTAAGTTGCATTTTTTTTTATTCATTTAATTATTCAAATTGGCCGATATTAATTTTTCGTTTAATTTAAATTTTAGGAAGAAAGGATAAAAAAATTATTAAGTAAGCCATTTAAAATTCCAATACCTGGCTATGAATTATCTGGTCGTTCTCTTGGATTACGTTTTGCTGGACCAAGACGAGCATTGCACGATCCTGATGAGCCTAATGCTCTAGTCGTTTATTCCCCGCCAGAATTATCGGAGCATGATAGCCTAAAAGTTGACGAGTAAGTTAATGTTTACTAATATGACCGTTTGTAATAGTTTAATTTTGCAATAATTTTATTTTTTGAATAATAAAAATACTTTAATTTCAGAACCAAAAAATTAGTTCATGTTGTGGTGGATCCACTCCTGTGCAATGTACTTAGACCTCATCAAAGAGAAGGAGTAAAATTTATGTACGAATGTGTGACGGGCAAAAGAATAGAAAATGCCTGTGGTTGCATAATGGCAGATGAAATGGGTCTTGGAAAGACTTTACAATGCATAACACTTCTGTGGACACTTCTTAAACAAGGCCCTGAAGCAAAACCTTTAATTGAGAAAGCTATTATCGTTGCCCCTAGCTCATTGGTAAAAAATTGGTATAATGAAATTTTTAAATGGCTTAACAATCGCGTAAAACCTCTTGCAATAGATGGTGGTAGCAAAGCAGACATAGATGCCAAACTGACTGGATTCATGAAAACTTATGGACGAAGGTGTGCTAACCCAATTTTGATCATAAGTTATGAAACTTTTAGATTACATGCACATGTACTCCATCAAGATGAAGTAGGATTAGTTTTATGTGATGAAGGTCACAGATTGAAAAATTCTGAAAATCAAACATATCAAGCATTGATGGGTTTGAAAGCAAAAAGAAGAGTTTTACTGAGTGGAACACCTATTCAAAATGACTTATTAGAATACTTTTCTTTGATTCATTTTGTTAATTCAGGTTTACTTGGTACTGCTCAGGTAAACAATTCTACTATTTACTTAAAAACTCATTTTATAAAATTGTTCTAATTTTGAAACTAATTGAACGTTTTTTATTTAATAGGAATTCAGAAAAAAGTTCGAAAACCCTATACTTAAAGGACAAGATGCTGGCGCGTCAGATAAAGAACGCCAGCTTGCTCAAGAAAGACTGACAGAATTAGTAACAGTAGTAAATAAATGTCTTATTAGGCGCACTAGTGCATTATTATCCAAGTATCTACCTTTGAAGTACGAATTAGTTGTTTGTATAAAAATGACATCTCTACAAACTCAACTGTACAAAAGTTTCATTAAAAGTGATAGCATTAAGAAATCAATGCAAGGTAATATTTAAAAATGATTTCAAAATATCTTTAAATTATAATTATTTAAGTATATTCAACTTTATGAAAAACGTTTCTAGAGGATGGATCAAGTAAAAAGGGAAGTCTGTCAGCCTTGGCTGCTATTACTCTTCTTAAAAAATTATGCAACCATCCAGATTTGGTATATGACAAAATTCAAGAAAAAACAGATGGTTTTGAAGAAGCTGCAAAATTATTACCATCTAATTATAGTACAAAGTAAGTTAAAACTTATTGGGTATTTAAACTTAGCCATTCAATTTTACTTTTACCTGTTCATTTTTTTCAGGGAACTACTGCCAGAGCTTTCTGGTAAACTAATGGTACTTGATTGTTTGTTAGCTTGCATAAAGTCCACCACAACAGATAAGATTGTGCTAGTCTCAAATTATACGCAAACATTAGATTTGTTTGAAAAACTGTGTGCTAAACGAAAATATCGATACGTGAGGCTTGATGGCTCTATGAGTATAAAGAAAAGAGGAAAAGTTGTAGAGAATTTCAATAATCCTGATGGTGGCGATTTTATATTTATGTTAAGTTCTAAAGCTGGTGGTTGCGGATTGAATTTGATTGGTGCTAATCGTCTCGTCATGTTTGATCCTGATTGGAATCCTGCAAATGATGATCAGGCAATGGCTAGAGTCTGGAGAGATGGCCAGAAAAAACCGTGTTTTGTCTACCGTTTCCTTTGTGTAATAAATTTTATTAATTTTTCTTGAAAATATTATCCTATTTAAATAACATTCTATATTTGTCTTGCAGACTGGCACTATCGAAGAAAAAATTTTCCAAAGACAAGCACATAAAAAGGCTCTTAGTTCCACTGTCGTTGACCAAGATGAAGATGTAGCAAGACATTTTACACAAAATGAATTGAAAGATTTGTTCGGTCTTAATGAATCAACAGTGTCTGATACTCATGCGAAGTAAGTTTATTAATACTTATTTATTTTTTATTTTACTCTTTTTAGATAATAAACACAAAATTTTATTTATGAAATATTTTTTCATCACATTTTAATTGAATATAATTTTAGGTTTAAATGTAAACGGTGCATCAATGGTATTGAAGTGAAAGGTCCACCAGAAAATTCGGACTGTACCTCAGATTTATCAGATTGGAGGCATTCACAAAACCCTAAACATCTACCTGATATACCATTAAGACAATGTTGGTCCAGTGGAATTTCTTTTGCGTTTCATCATCGTTCTGCTGAACTTGCCAAATCGTAATTAGAAGTAAAAACTGAATATGAAAAGTCTGTGATTGCCTTAAAGCATAGGTTTATGAAATAAGCTTAGAAAATATCAAAAATTATCAAAATTAAAATAATTCTTTTTATTTAGCTTATAAATGTTTAAAAAAAATTGAATATTATCGCATTTGTAAGCTGTATGTTTAAAACTTCAGTAATTTTATTAAATTATTATAGTTAATTTAATATGTGTTCATACGAGCACATTTTACAGACTAAACTTGTCTGGGTGTTTATAGTTAATATAATTAAGAAGAAATTTGTAATTTGTACTGTGTTTGTAGTTATATTTATGTTCTATGTTTTTACAAATTTATATAAAATTCTATCAACACTATTTTAGTGAATTTTCAATAAAAATTCAATAAAACAAAAAAGAAAAATATACATGAAAAATGTACATACTACTTGTATATTTATAACTTTGTAAAATATTGAGTAAATTCAAAAGTTACAAAAACTAATTTGTAAAAAATGTATAATTAAAAAATAACAAAATATACGAAGTTTTTAAATTTTACATGCAATGTAATATATTCCCTTCTAACAGCAAAATGAACACTTGACAGAGTGAAATTTATTTTTTTAAATCATTGCTTGTTATGCTAGTTTTTTTGTATGAATATGGGTCGGTGACCAGTGATAAATGTGCATAGGCTAAAAGTTTATACTCCGTTCCAAAAACATTGCTCTGCATCAACTATGTGGGAGTGAAAGAGAATGAGAGAGAGATAGGTATTCGATCTGGTTAAAAAGCCAGAGAACTGAGAAGGACAAATAAATGCGTCACGCAAAACTTTGTGTACGTGTAATTTGGCTTGTAATAGGCAGCTGAGAAAGCTGGTTTTCCACTAGCGATACAAATCGTCCGTTTTCTATTATTATACAATGCAGTTACGATTAGTATTATTCTATTTTTATTCCATTGCAACATCTGTTTGTTTTGATCGGATATTTATAAAAATGTTCTTTTCATCAATCATTATTGATTTAATTAAAAATATTTTAAATAAACCCAGATAATTTACTATTTACTTTTATTTATAGTGCATTCTGCATAAAATATATTAAAAAATATTTTATTTACATAAAACGCAAAGGTTCTTAAAATAATATTGATGTAATAATTGTACTAAAGTGCAATGTATGTACCAAATGGAACATATTTCTCGATCAATAGCTGAAAATAGACATAATTATTTCGATTATGGAAATTGTACATTAGATTTTATGAAATCTCGTGGAAATCTCGGGGTCGAAGCAACATGCTCAAGTGGAAAAGCAGCGGATGCACGAAAGAGTGGAAGTCTAGTATATAATGACGAAGGAAAGAGCGAGAGGGAAAACAAGAGACACGAGACTCGAGAGAAGGCTGATCACGTGATGGGCGAGCGGGGCTTGTGATTGGTCGGCGCGCTTACCCCTACTACCCGGGGACGGGTGAGGCCTATCGAGGCCCACGAGTGCGAGCGAGACGGCCAGCTTAGTGAACGGCGTTCCGAGGTGACGCACGCAGCTGGCCGCTGGGCTGTGCCACCGAGTCGCTCCGCACCTCAGAATAGTTCCAGATGTGGCCATGTTTAGTTTAAAACTTTCAAGTTTCGCTCGACTCATCACGCCAGCAATACGACTATAATTCTGACTCACTTTTTCGCTCGGGAGCAATAACGAGATATCTTGTTCGTAACGAAATCTTGCGAACTGATTTTTGCCTGCTGCTCGCTGCTGCCCGGATTAACGAGAATTGTAATAACCGAAGCACACCATCATTTTTTTCTCATTTAATTTTTAAAAACTCGTCTCGAAGGGGGTACGTCGCGTCGGACGCGACTAAATGCGCGTTCCGTG
Organism: Eurytoma californica; assembly: GCA_035586675.1. NCBI lineage: Eukaryota > Metazoa > Arthropoda > Insecta > Hymenoptera > Eurytomidae > Eurytoma > Eurytoma californica. The sequence continues at coordinate 9,029,189 of JAXIUT010000048.1, forward strand.
CGGGCCACGGCGATGCCGATCGATCGCGGGCCTCCGTCGTTGGGCGTCTTACGCCGTCGCCTCTTCCGCGGTTTCGGTTTTTTTTTATTTCGCGAAGACGTTTCGTTTACACGACGCCTCCTTGACATTGCTCTGTCTCTCGTCTCGCTCTGCGCGGGTTACGCCGACGTTTCTCGCGACCTGCATTACGACGACATATTGTCTTGTGCAGAGTCGATCGCGCATCGAGGTCGGATTTCACTTCCATCATCGCGTCATCGCTTTTTTTGCCTTCCCTCGTATTTTGCATCACGGAAGACAGAAAGCCACGTGCAGCCATTTTGCTGCCGATTTTCTCTAGGTAGTTTTCTTTGTCTCTCTACTTCTCGCTCTCTCTCTACGTTGGTAATTTTTTTTACGCACGAGGTATTCGCGAACATCGCGACAGTTCGACAAGATGCGCGAAAGTCTCGACTCCTGAAGAAGATTGCTAAAATCATTAACTCCATGCCCTGTGGAAGATCGTAAACATGCATTCACTCTATGAAGTACGTATTCGATTTATCGGGTGAGAAGTGGCCGTCCATCGGTCGTAAGATTACGAATTACGGGCGCTGGCTCTGTCTTGTATCCTGCACAACATATGTACGGTATATAGACGGTCAGCTGCGCACGGAACGTGATGGCGGATAATAGTCGCGGCCGCCACCGTTGCCGCGGCGTCCGATTTCGGAGCAGGGGGCTCGTGTATATGCTACCCAAGATGGTCGGCTCCTCTGATCTCTTGGCCTCGCAAAAAACAATCGTTCGCGCACGGTCTATGGGAATGGTCAATTTGGTGCCCTGCTACGCAAAGTGTATTTTATCTATATCCTTGTGACGATAAAGTGCGTGGGATATAGATACATAATATGTAAGCCAGACACCAGCTATTTTCAAGTAGTCTCGACACACGTACACAAATGCGCGCGCATCGTCAGCCACGTACAAAGCTAATACGCACACAAATCGCGTTAAACATTGTAGGTGCTCGGAGGGGACGAGCTATGAGAGAGAGAGAGGGAGAGAGAGAGAGAACGAGGCAGAGAGGGAAGAGGCTAAAGTCACGAGAGGGGGCTCAAGGGGGACAGAGGTAGGAAAGAGAACGAAAAGAGGCCTCGGGGAAATTGCCCTTGGTAGAGAGTACAGAGCAGACGATCGATGACAGGTTATGATCGGGATTACGGTGTAACGCCGCGCGGAAAAAACTCATGGTCGATGTGACAGATGTACTCGGGCATATATCTGATTATTTATGAAACAATGCTTATGCACTGCTTCCGCGCGAATAATTAACGAGAGAACTGGAGATGCCATCAAGGAGAGGATAATTCAAAATGCCCCTACAATAATCGACAGATGCATGTGCATATATGCGTTAATTATACGTATGTAGGAACGTGTGAGTGCTTATGAATAATGACAGCTAATGTTTCGAGAAAAAAAATGAGACGCCGACTGTACTGTCCGATGACTTGAGATCCCGCCAATGTGTACATATACATGCCATACATGATACAGTGTTGTTTCACAGTAGCACACGATAGGTCAAGTATACTCATGCAAAGTAGGTATATACACACTAACGATTAAAGGATAGTCTATTTTACTTGACTATTCAAGATTATTATTAAATTTTCTTTCAAATTTTCCATATATTTTATCAATCTACTTGATGTCTGACTTTTGTATACTACTTTTTCTTGTTTGTATCTCTTTAAACTTTTTTTTATTTCAAAATTAGATTAATGGGAAAGTAATTTTAAAGGTTTTGAGTAAATAATATAATTTTTTTTTCCGAGGGCAGAAGCAACGCTGCGTTTAAGCGCTGTGCAGGTATACGAAATTTCGGAGTGAAAATGATGCTGCTGTTTCGATGTTTCAAACACTCGTAAACACTCGTTATTGATGTTCTTCGTGGCAATAGTCACTTTGCTGCTTTATTTTTATTTGCGCACAGTTCGTTCCCAAAATAAATCGCACAAAACCGACAGAATTTTCACTCCGATAATTTCTCTTAAGATTCGATTGATATTTCAAAACATACTTTATTTTTAAATGAAATATTATTTGTTTAGTCGTACAGGAAAAATGTCAAAATAATTTATTATTATAATTCTTTATTACTTATCACAATTTTGTAAATATTTTTAAACATTCTTTATGGTAAACTGATGCTTATTTTATGTAAAGGTGTGCACGTTAAAAAAAACAAACGTGATATACTTAATTCGAATTTCATATTTTCATATTACAATGTTGATGTAAAAACAAGTTTCTAGTTACTTCTCAATCATGAGGATTCCTCTTGATTATGAGTTTTAATTTTTATCCAAACAGGAAAAAGTAGCCGTAGTTTTAATTACTTAATTTGTTTTTATATAATTAATAGTAACAAAAAAGAATGTATTAAGTCAAGTTGTAAATTTAAATGGTTTATTTATTCAACTTTGGTAATTGGCTATCGATTTCATAAATATTTCATTTTATTGAAGTATATAATTAATATTATATTTGCGATATAAAGAATTATTTACAGAGAACTGGGTGTAATTGGTTACAGGTCAAATTAAAACGAACCAGCAAGGTGACATATACTAACTTGTACAAAAACCAGTTGGTAAAAGAAGTATTACACAAAGGATCATTTTTTTGATCATTTTTTAAAAAAAATTGTTTTTTTTTTGTTATTTTTTTACTAAAAGTCGTAAAAAATGCGATTCAAAATTAAGCAATTTTTCAGGGTAGTTTCCTTGCTGGTTTATTTTAATTGATGGTACATTAAAACGTGTTATTTTCTATTAATTAGTAAAATGTTATTTTTTTTTAAATTATTTAACGTAGTAATTAAGGTATTACAAAGTAAAGTGGGAATGAATAAAATCTGCTATTAAGAATCGGTAGTTGTAGCCTAATTTTAACGAAAAAATTATAAAAATAATAAATGTTGTAGTATAAAATAATCTTAACCAATGAAAAGTACTCAACCGTCTACCTATTATCGTAATTGATAGTAAGTATACAAATGCAAAAGTCAACAACGTGGAGACTGATACCATATGGAGATCAATAGAGTAAACTTGACACGATATTCATTATAGTTGTGTAAAACATTTTATTCCGAATAATATTTGTTTAGTTTTTAGAAAGAATAGGCAATAGATTCGTCCGTTCTAGTACATACATCTGTCGTATATTTGATACATGAAGAATCAGTGCTACAAGCACAGATAAGGTGGCTCTCCTTCCGTATTTATTATTCCACATTTATTATTATTATTATTATTATTATTCATCATAAGTGAAAATTGTTCTACAGGGTGATTATTTTAACAAATTGACAAATTGTACGATTATTCCTATTGAGCAACAATTTTCATTTTTCTACGTAATTTCGTGAATTTTTATCGCCGACGGCTGTTTGCGTAAACCGCAGTTCGGAATTTAGCATGATAAGGGGTACGCGCGTGTATGTGTGTGAGAGAGAAAGAGAGAGAGAGAGAAAAGTCTGAAAAAAGGCGCACCCGCTAGATAAAAACGGAGCTTTTCTCACAGTTGCGCAAATCGCTATACTTAAATCCCGCCTGGAATCGCCGATTGTTCCGCGATGTACGAATGGCGCCGTCGAGTTCCGAGCGAATGAAGAAAAAAAAAATCCCAATTACCCATAAAAGTGCATTACCCACATAATCAAAGCAGCCTTTTTTTCTCTTTTGTTGTTCAGCTGCCGGAGGAGGCAAGAGGGTGCGATGAGGAAGGGCTGGATCGCCGCGAGGGAAAAAATATGCCGAGGCGAGCGAGGCACTTCGTGTCCCGCCGCAAATTGAGAAAGGAGGCACGCTGAGCGTCGGCCCGTACCGACTATTTGTCCCGCGGCTCTCTCCTTGGGAGCTGACGCACCAAAACCCCCGCGTGCGTGCACGCGCCAAGCGCGACGCAGGCCACGAGGCGCGAATAGCCAGCACCTTGCAACCTCGAGAGACGGACCATAAGGTGCAACACGCGCGCACACACAGGCCCCGCCCGCCGTTTTTGCAAAGAGAGCGAGAGAGGCGGGATAGAGAAAAAGAGATAGAGAGAGATACATACGGAGCGCTCTTGAGCCTACATTACGCGTAGGACTGCTTTCGTTGAGCAATAATGGCCCTCGAGAGCGTTACCGCGGCAGAAACTGTCATTCAAAGGTTTGAACAATCACATTTTTTTCATATACATGCGCGGCTTATACAGTGAGCACTGAAAAGTAAATTGGCATAAGAGATTTGGAATGCATAACGATTTGTTTGTCATTGCTTAGTCTCTTGCGACGGATTACGGTACAAATGCAAGGATAGATTACCTTATTTTTTTATCTGACTCAGACCACCTATTAAGGGGGTCATATACCTAAAAATTTTTTTTAAAAATTAAAACCATTAATAAAATTTTATAATAATATCTTAAAAATATACTAAATTTTTAAGATATTATTATAAAATTTTATTACTGTTTATAATTTTATTTTTTTAGGTGATTTTATAAAAAAATTTTTTAGGTATATGATTTCCTTAAAGTATCCACTAATGATAACAATGGTTTGATAATAGAAATGTTTGATGATTCGATTTTTTTCATGTTAGAAAAGTATATGCAGTAGTTTAAAGACTAAAATGGCAAGTTTTATTTTTAATTCTACCTCTTTTTTTATTTATTTTACAATATATTTATTATTTCACTTCACAAATTTAACGAGGTTGTTCAACCTCTTTACGCAATATGCGAAGCTTAAAATAGTGAACATACATAATTTTTCTTTTTTTCCTCTTTAGCGGTATCGGCTTTATTTCAAGTCACGTCCTCGGTACTCTTATTCCAATAGACAAATACTTAAATGCATACGTTGAAACGGAAAATAAATCTTATCAGTAATGTAATTGCGTAGTAAAAGATTTTACTTTCCAACAAATAGTTAAAAGAATTATCTTATAATTTTACGTAATAGTCCTAAAATCATTTAGTCGAAGGCGTTAACCAGCTAAAAAAATAAATGATTCGTCAGTAGTAAGAGAGTTCATCAAGTAATTACGACGAATTCCAGAGTGTCATAAAAGAAGTTGCTGGAATAAGACAATTGCGTCACTGGCAAGTTTCGCATATTAAACACGAAATAACTACTACTACTTGATATTTACGTTTGAACAAATTTGCAATTTATGTTTCTTTTTGATGTTAAAGTTCAGAAAACTTATACTACGTGTCTTTTAAGCACATAGATAGAAGAAATAAGTGAATGTTAATTATCGAGCGATAATAATATCGTAGTAATATCTGGTATTGTTTAAAAAATATCAACGATTCCTAAGCTGCTTGTTGCTTGGCGAGAAAAATAGACTTCCATAATAGGGTTTATGACAAACAGCTTATTAACGTTAATGCATCTGTAATGATTCTTTAATACATTTTACTAATACTATAATAATAGACAATATTTTGAACAAATTACATTACAGAATAAGTATTTCAAAACAATTTATCCATGTTTAAGAATTTAAAAAACTTTAACTCTTCAAGAAACGCATTTTTACTAGTCCAATTGAAGTTATTTATGTATAAACTAAATCAATCACATTTGTGAGATAACATTTAGTTTTAAAACAAAATATTGTACAGCATATGGTAGAATGATTTACAAAATTGTTGTTTAACGTTGTTTTAATATGAATTTAATTATTGGGATAACGGGAGAAGATATATATCGTGGCAAATTTTGTACAAAATTTTTTTCAATGTACTAAAATGGTGTTGCAGTCACTAATGAGAAGGATAATGCGTCCGTGCGCCGATCGATTTTACGTGGTAGTAATTTAAACGGCAGTGAGTGGCGGACGATGTCTTTATCGAGGCTAGTAATCGATTTTGTATTTGCACCGCGCAGTCGCCTCAAAATTAGATTACTCACCACGAACCAATTTACACCATAGTAAACATCATTATGAGCTGGCTTCATTATCGACGTGTTACCCTAATTATGCACAGGAGACTCAAACGTACAATAGCTATTTTGCTTTGAAAAATATTGAAAAATTAAAAAAAATACTGAATCAATTCTTTGAAGTATTTACAGTTGAATTCGAACACTCAAAGAATACGAATTATATTTAAGGCTAATTTCTATTAATGATTATGTAACTTTAATATCTTCATAACGAACGATTATTTTAAGGAAAACCCCTGACGCCTGAATATTGTCTTTAAATTACTGTTTATGGCTAGGAAACAAAAATAATTTTCAAAATATATTAATTACGAAATAACATTTTGATCACTCTATGTATTACACTTTGTAAAATAGTTCAATTACATATTATAGAATATCTATAAAGATTCTTTAGAGGGAAAAAAATTGTCATTTTAATTTAAGCTAAGAATCAACTTGCAATGAAGTGAACAATCTTAGAAAAAATTGCATCCATAAGGTACCATTGGCAAAATTAATAGAATTCAATTTTATTTCAGCAATGACGACAACGACCTGGAAGATGGAGAAATACCGTCGGACGAGGACGAGGAGCCAGTACCTGCGCCCGAGCCACCGAGGCCGGCAGTGGAACCGCCGAAACCGGCGGCGCCTCCCGTTGTGGACTCACCGAAGCACAAGGGCTTCGACAACAAGTTTAACAAGAACAAAAAGACCGGCAGTGTAGATAGGCTGAACCGGCAGAAGAGCGTGGCCAGCGATGACTGGGCCGGAGACGTTGAAAAAGCGATCAAGGCGAGGATCGACGAGGAGAAGGGCAAGAGCCACGAGCAGAAGGCCCGCAAAAGCAACAAAAATAAGAACAGAAAAAGGAATCGAGAAGAGAAGGAAGAAGATCGCCTCAGAGACCAAAAGGTATAACAATCGCGCAATGCCCTGTACCAAGAGCCATAGAGGGATTTGATAATATTTTTATATCATGTTATATTAATATTTTTCGTTGCAGAAGAAAAAAATGAGCGACGAGGAAAACGCAAATGATGACGAGGAAGAAATGCTGTTTGTACGCGGTGCTTCCCCCTTCAGAAAAGGCTCTCACGAAAACTCTTCTCCTAGGCGCGAACATGACAATTACAACAGCGGCTCGGATTACGAAGAGCGAGCTGCTGGTAACCGGCATAGAGACGACAACAAACGAGGCGGAAGATGTAATTAATATTTGTGATTTTTCTCGCTTTTCTCACTATTTCTAAATCATGCTGCTTGTTATCTGTAAAATCATTAAACTCCTCTGCACCGTATGGCTTAAGGATTCGCAAGTGAAAAACTAATGCTTAAATAACAAATTACCGATTAGTTTTTCATTTTATCGCTTTTTGCACGAACGTAAAACTGTGGAGTGGGTTCAAAGCTCCTGCTAGATCATTTCATTGTTTGCAGAAAAAAGCTATTTGAAAATTGATTGGAATCAAATTACTTTATACTCTGGTTGTTTATCTGCTACTTCTTAAAAGCTCTAATTGATTATGCTTATACTAATAACATTTAACAATATTAGACTACTGCTTTATTTCTGCAGTAAAAATAAAATTCATTTTCAAAATCACCATGAAAAAAACGTGATTAACAATTTCAGCATCAGCACTAATTCAGATTGCATAAAAATCGTTAAAGCAGATTACATTGATTACCTTTCAATTGATTAATTTGAATAGCCTTGTAATTAAAATTACGTAATTACGCAACAATGAAATTGTCTGAAACGTAGGGGTACCGACGAAGCAGCATTCGCAACTACCACACTTAGACCGAAATAAAAAGATTCCGATCGCAGCTGGTCGCAGGGCGGCGAAGAACGAGCGTGGCGGTAAGAACAAGAACCGAGTGCAGCTGAGAAACGACCGTAACAGCCGACGCAACCAGGTGAATGACCACAATCAGGACCCGGAATCGATATGCGTCTACTACATGCAGGGCAAGTGCCACCGAGGTGACGACTGCCCCTTCTCCCACAACGCGCTGCCACCCCGGAAAATGGAGCTCTGCAAATTCTACCTGATGGATTGCTGCGCAAAGAGGGACAAGTGTCTTTACATGCATCACGACTTCCCCTGTAAATTCTTTCACACAGGCCTCAAGTGTAATGCCGGCGAGAACTGCAAGTTCTCGCATCAGCCAATGACTGATCAGGTTGGTCATTTCATTCATGTTTCTTTTTTTTTTAAATGAATTCCTGTTTAACGTTATTTTACTTGATTGTTGTTGATATGACCTAAAGTAAATTAAATCAATGATCTAAATGTTTAATGTTTGCAGGTGAAAAACATATTATTGAAACACTTGGAGACTGCCCCAAAGGAAATATTAGGTAATTTCCCACGTTTAAGTAGAGAAGGTGCTATGTATTTCATAAATAAAACGGAAAAAAGTCTAGCCCAAGGATTAGATATAGGTAATCAGAAAATTCCAAGTCTGTTCGAGCTAAAAGTTCCAACTCCAAATGATGAATCCAATGATGGAAGGGATGATGGTAAATATAACAAATAGTATATTTAGCACCTACGAAGGTAAAAATGATCAAGTCCATAGTGCGTGCAACCATTGCTATAGACTTGCTATTTTACCTCCATGCGTGCACATATTACTTTTTTGCATAAAAACGACAAAAATAGAACTTTCTCGAGCAGACGTCAGGAGAGAAAGTACTACTTTTGGCTCGCTAGGCAAAAGAAAGTTTGTTGGTATTATCTTTACCTCTGAAGATATTAATAAAATAACTGAAATTCTTTCTTTCAAGGCGATGAATCGAGTCGAGACAAGAGTTCTTCACACAGAGAACGAAAATCTTCGTCGGGGAAAAAAACGCGCTGGGGATCCGATGACGACCGCGTGCCGTACGACATGGTTGTACAATCGGCTACTCAACTGGGACTGCAATACAATAAACAGGATAAGCTGAATGCTCCGCCTATGAATTTCTATGATGAGGGTGGTCTTAATGAGTCTACAAAAAAAGAAACAGAAGAAGAGCAGCCAGAGGATGAGTCACCAAATCGTATAAGTTCATTACCGAAGGACGTCGATTTAAGGCAGATGTTGGGAGGTTTAGTGGTTAATAAGACACCTGCAGTTGTTAGTCTTGCCGAAGAAGCAGCGAGTCTCACCAAAACCAAAATTGACGATGAAAGTGATCGTGATGAGGACACAAATTTGGTGATAGAAATGCCAACTGACGATGAAGACAAGGATAAAAATAAAACTCAAGGTACATAATAAAAACGATATAACGAAAACATTAAATATACATGTTAAAAATACACATACATTACATATATAAACAACATTTTTAATATAATAAATATTTTTTTTATTTTAGACAAAGCAGGTAGTAATTTATTAGATGAAACGAAAATTGCATCGGCTTTAATTAATCAAGAGATACCGTCAAATCTTCCGAAAAAAACGCAAGAGCTGTATATGAGAATACAGCAACAACAACGTGAGGCACAAGATAGTTACAAAAATTTGGAAAATAATGAGGATCAAGAAATTAGTCAAGAAAATTGGTATTCGGACGATGATAACGATGATGATGATGACGATGATGATGATCAGTTGACTATTGTTTTAAAAGATATCCAGAAAGAAGACGAGGATGAAGATGAAAAGGAGGAAAAACAGGAGTCAAAAGAGGAGGAAGACCTGACCCTACAGCCAGCGAGCATACCTCAACCTGCAGCTATTATCGACAAACTTGGTGATTTGAGTAAAATTGATATCAGTATGGAGGTTTCTAAGCTCTTGTCGACAATCAAGGCTCAAAGCTCGTCGAATAGTCAGAAACAAGATAAGGATTCAACGACAAAAATTAAAAAAGACTTTAATTTATCCAGTGGCCAAGTAGAGGGAAATCCCAGTGTACCAGAGATTATGTCGCAATTTTCTAAAACTGACATCAACAGCACAAGTCCTTCAAGATCGCCTCCTAGTTCATCAGGTTAGTTACTTAACACCTTACTAAATATGTGAATGATAAGGGTATAAAATAATTTAGTAGTAAAGTAGACATCTTTATAAAGATATATATAAATTTTAATTTTTTTAGCTACGACAACAACGTCTCAACCTGCTAGTGTGTCTAGGGATCCTCGGATGAGCCGTGACCCACGACAACGCAGAGATGAAAACAGACAAGCATCTGCACCCGCTGTGAGCAGTCTGCCTCTAGTTAAACCTGCAGAGGTCAAAGAAACACGGTCATTGAGGCTCGAGCCGAGCATATACAGTTCCGGTATCATAGCGCAGGATGCAGCTATGGATACGGATCTTCGCGCCAAACTCGATCAAGACCATAGGAGGAAAGACATGGATTTGAGGTGTTTCCCACCTGGATCAAATTTTGGTGACACAGATCTTCGCGTTGTTGGTAATCACTATCCAGTAGAACCCAAATCTGGTGATGTAGACCTTAGGCAAATGCTCAGTATGACATTTAAACCGGTGCCGCATGTGCCTTGCACGGAAATCGAAGCTAGTATTACGTCTCATCCACCTATCCCTTATAAGGTAATTAACTGCGATAAAATTAAATTTATTTGTTAATAGAATTATAATAAAATTTAATTATAAATAATTTGATAATTGATTTACTAGGTTTATGTGGTCGACGTTCCAAGGCCTGATTACACTGGGTTGAAACTTACAAAAAATGATCCCCAAGTGAAGTATGATCCAAGGCTGCGAAAGATTTTCCGGCTAGGCAAGGATGATCTGGCAGATTCCCCGATGTCACCGCCTCCGGTAAAGATACTGGACACACCGAAATCACCTCCGTTAGTACGTTCTGATCCACGAAGAAAAGCTCTTGAAGCGTCAGCGCCAAAAATCATACCTACGACCGTGCAGCAACATTCTGTACAAGATCATCCAAATATGCCAGGTAAATTAAAATAGAGATTTTCATTATTATTTATTGAAGTCATTGAAAATTTATAGTCTTAATTAAAAAATAATAATGTTTCTCTTCTTTTAGGTATGGCTATGGGTATGAATCCTTACATGCCAGGGCCAGGGATGCAAAATATGGGACCTAATCAAGTCATGGGTCCTAATCAAGGTATGGGTCACAATCAAGGTATGGGTCCCAATCAAGTTATGGGTCCCAATCAAGGAATGGGTCCTAATCAAGGTATGGGTCCCAATCAAGGAATGGGTCCTAACCAAGGTATGGGTCCTAACCAAGTTATGGGACCAAATCAAGGAATGGGGCACGGTCCTGGAATGGGTCCACCAATGATGATGCCAGGCAATCCTATGATGGGCAACATGGGTGGTCCAATGATGCGCGACGGTCCAGTGATGCCCAATAATCCTGGACCGATGGGTCCTCCTAACATGAGGATAGGTGGAATGGGACCACCAGGTCCCAATCACCAGCAACAAATGGCCCCTGGACCGGGTCAACCTCCCATGAATCAATATGATCCACGATATAATTCACAAAGAAACAGTGGTGTCGGACTCTTAGGAGCCGGTCCTCAACCTATGGGTGGTTACAATCAAGATGTGGGGAGGCCTCCATACGATGGTCCTCCATCTAGGTATCCGCCCGACAACTTCGGTGGTTATGGAAACATGTCAAATCAAGATCGACCGGATCATCGAGGTTTCAATCCGAATGGTCAATTAGATGAACCAAACTTTGGAGGAAACACAGGCGACTGGAATGGAAGCAGAATTAATAGAAAAGACAGAAGACGAACAACCAGAGGCAAATTTGGTGGATTGCCCAGAAAAAAGGATAATGGCCCCCCTTAATTATAAAATGTGAAAGTGCGAATAAAAACTTTCTAATGACTGAATATATAGACGATTTGTATATTTGTAAAGGGCCGTAATTTGTAAAGTAAAGCGAAAAACTTTTGCTGTCAATATGAAGCTGTCTGTTTAATTAAAGTAGTGTGCATTTTTAAGCAATGCACAGTACAAAAGGCTGCTTTCGTCAATTCGTGCTATATAAAATTTTGTTACATACCTTAGCCGTATAAACAAATAATGTTGTATCAGATTTTATTATTATCGTAAGTTTTACGAAATAGGAACATATATTAAGTTTTCATTGCGAGAATCCCCGTGCGTTATAAAGCTTCTTATATTTGATGAGTTATTATCCATTAAAAGACAATGTGTATAGCTCAGAATGTTCAAATTATGTATTCTTAAAAAATTATCTTTCAAAGCGTACAAAAAAGATGATGTTTGCTTGCTTTATTTGATGAGTATTTATTGTATATAAACTACGAAATATGGAAGTTACATGAAATTGTAAGTTTTATTGAGAACTCTTGATTGTTCCAATGAAACCTGATTATTAATGAAGCTCGCAGAATAAAGGTTTTTTTTCTATATAAATATTTTGAAATTTATTTACTTGTCTTCCATGTAAATATTACGTACATTCTTAAAATGTGTTATGTTTATTGAATATATGCAGTTACACAATTGATTTGTGAAACTCAAAAGAACTATCAAAGATACTTATTTACTTTCGACAAAGTATGATTTTATAAAATATAGAAATTATTAAAATATTGCGTTTTTAATCTATCCTTACCCACATTATTATATAAATAAAACATACTTTTATGCTTTATTAAATATTATTTTATTTAAAAAGTACAATTTTTGCCAAATTTATAAAATTCTTAATATATAATATATATTCATTAAACTTTAATGAATACTGCTTCAATTTTAAATTTATTGCTATAAATTTAAATTTAAATTTTTATTGAAATTGGTCCTATTGGAATTGAAATCTAGAAAACTTTTTATACAGTGCATTATTTCCAACAGAGTTCTTATAATATATCTATTTACAATATTTTATTAAAAAATAATACCATTAGAAATGCACATTATTTTTCTCAAATTTATTAATGCACTACAGAACTTAATGGTTCTGCACGTATAACCGATAAATCTAATCGTGAATCCATTTCATCATCCAATTCTCCTACAACTGCCCTAAAAATATTACATAACATTTTTAATATTGAAGTTAGCCAAATTAAGCTAATTAGTTATAAAATTAATTATAATTGATACAAAAAAAATCAGTAAATCAATAATTTTTTCATTGCTATATATGTTTCGTTGATGAGCAACATATTGTAGTTAATTAATTGTACAGTATTTTCAAAAAAATTACATATAAAATTGCATTTACTACTGAATATTTTTGTACTTACACATTATCTCCTCTGATAATGTGAAGACCCAAAACAACTTGTTCAACACCATGTGTTGTACTGTAGACTCTTTCATGCGATTCATCCAAAATCAGGTTGATTGTTTGATCGAAACCTTTTAAAGTCCCCTATAGAATAAATGAAAAAATTAATAATTCAAATATAGAAAAGATTTCATTAATTTTACACTAAGGAAAATTTAAAGCATTTTAACTTACAATAAAATTGCGACCATCAGATGTGATGATAGAAACAGTATCTGAAATTTATTTATGTAAGAAAAATGCAAGGTAATACATTGATTTATAATAATTAATATTTTAAAAGGATACGATTCACATAACTTTCTAAGCCTGATGCCATCTTAATTATCGGTATATCCTTATTCTTGTGATGTACACCAAATCAAACACTGATTAAATTTAGACTTTAGAGGTTAAACCGATAGAAAATACAAACATAAATAGCAACCGGCAATGTTGCCAACATTAAGGTAATGGAAAGTGGAGTTCATAAAGTGACTCGCTGGCGCTGTAGTTGCCAGTTGGACTATACGCTAGTCCTATGAGTCTGCAGTGTTCACTTTTTATTTCACGTTCATTCATATAAAAAGGATTTCTCATTCTCATTGATGGATTTACAATTTGCTCCGATTCACTCGTCTTGAAGCATAAAAATTTATGCTGAAATGTTATTAAATGTATGTAAATTAATTTTTTTTGTATATTTAAGCGAATTTTTAATAAAACTTAATTAGAGTGAATTTTAATAATAAAAATAAAAACTAAAATGTTTCAAATTTTTAAAACACAATTCTCATTAAATAAAATTAATTTTGAAAAGTCTAAACATTCATGATTAAGAAATATAACTAGTTCTTAACTTTAAAAGAAAAATACTTTTTCCTTTGGATTTTTGGAGTTTTTAAATTATCTATTTAATGAAAAAAGATGCCAGCTATATGTGCAAAAGAACGTCCAAGTCCCTGCAAAACGGCCCTCAAAAATTAAAAACTCAAATATCTAAAAATTATAAAAATTCATCGGAAAGCCACAGAAATAAATTAGTTAAGAGTACTAAAAGTAGCAGTCTCTTAAAAAATTCTTAATAATAATCCAATTACAAAATGCAACATAAAAGAAAAAAAATGAATAAATAATGATTTTCAATCAATTTTTATTCATAAATATTGCTAATGACAAGCTATTTCTTCTCAGAAACACTTAAATCAGTTAACTTGTTTAAGCAGGCAAAATCGATCTTTGATGGATAATATGACACGTTGAGTCATATAAGCGATGAGATGTAGTTAGATGGAATTTCGCATTAGCATAATCCTGTCAATGCCAAACCTCGCATACACATATGGCTACTTTTCAATTTTTTGCACAGCTTTCACGTATTTTAAACGTTACATGTCTTCTACGATTTACTAGTTACTTTATAATATATATTATTAATCGGTTCTACGTGACAGATAATTAGTGGAAGTTTCGCATTCACCTGCATTCATTTTGTATGAAGCGAAAACAAATAAAAAAATTCGAATTCGACAGGTAAGGCGCAGCTATAAGACCCATAAGAGGTGTTCTACGAAAAAGGGATGAAACAGCTGCTTACTCTCTCTCTCTCTCTCTCTCTCTCTCTCTCTCTCTCTCTCTCTCTCTCTCTCTCTCTCCCTTTCTCTTTCGTTTTGACGGTTAGAAAAGAACGAAGGGATTAAGGACGTGGCTTGATGGCCTATACCTTATAGGATTAAAAAAAAGAAAAAAAAAAACGAAGGGATATCTGCGTTGCCGGGTGTTTAAAATTTACAGAAACCCGGCTCTCCGATTGGTTAATATGAGAGGAAAATCTCTGGCTTCGTCCAGTTACCAAGTATAACACCGGAGGAAGCAAGTTATACACATTTATATATCTATATATAAGCTTGCGAACGAGCTAGAGTGAGAAGGGGGGGGCGTTGAACGTGCACGCGTGCTTTGGGACAGGCATGAACGCGAGAACAGGCAAAAAGCACATAACGAATGTGTGCCCGCAAAGCAACTAGCACACTCACCGCCCAAGCCAAGCGGCCAGCCAGAGCCAGCACTAGCAGTCGAGCAGTGCCTGCGGTGGCTCTCTCTTGTGTTCGAGGCGGATCAGTTGCGCGCGCGTTCCATCTCTCCGTAAAAAAGCCCGAACTGCTCGAGTCCAGCGGAAGGAGAGGAGAGAGGAGAGGCGGGCTCGTAGTATATAGTACTATAAATCCACGCACGGGGAATTGAAGCGTACGATATATAGTAACGTACGGGAGACCTTGAGCACAGTGGCTCTCGCCCTCCGAAACCCCATAGTCCGAGCGGAGCGCTCGTGAAGTGTGCGCGTTTTTTTCCCTGCTCCCGCGGCCGTTGCCAACGCGCGCGCGCTCGTATCACTCCTTTTTTCCGCCTTCGTAATATCTACGATCGGAGAGAGAGCCGCTCCCCGCGCGCGTCCGCCCCTGGTGTTGTACATACGTCGCTGGCTCGCTCGGCAGTAGTCGGTACTGCAAACAACGTAGCCATACGCGTGTGCTGTGCAAGTGAACGGCGCACGGCTGAACAAACGCTGCAGCTCGAGGATCGTCGACAGGAGCTTTTGGGGGACAATGAGCGTTGCCATTAACACATCGCCAGCAGGTTTGTATCGCAATGTTAGCAGCAAGTGCCGCCGACGAGGGTCGCGCGCGACCGCCCGACCTTTTCCTCGCTCGTGGAAAGCATCGTACCCGTGGGGTGTGCTGACGCCTCGTGCTCACTAGCTTCGGACTTCGGAGTCGCTGCCGCCGCCGCGGCCGTTCAGACATACTTAATAGTGCGACCGCATGTGATGATAAGCAAACCGCTCGCGAGTCGACGCTCAAGGAAGGACGTAACCGAGGGGAATGCTCAAATCTGCTGTATAGATACGGCTGGGACAGGGAAGCGCAGGCGACCGACGTGCGCCGACGTCGAGGAGCTACGTGCGGAAATTTTTTTACGTGATGCTAATTTGGAGTGCACCGCGGAAGGGGAATGACACATCGGACGTCCGTTGCTCGTGCCCGTTGAATGCAATTTTAAAGTCGTAAGAAAGAAAGAGAGACCGTGAGAGAAAGGCAGACGTGAGAATCGCGGCAAGAGAAAGACAAGATGCCAGCGTGTAATAACTGCTGTTCCTTTTTTGCAGGTGCTCTGAACAGTCAAAGCAGTTGGAAACGAAAAGGCTCCGACGACGGTAAGCCGCATTTTCTCTCTCTTCTTTAAGCACCTTCCTTCTCTACCTTCCGTTTGCCGCTCGATCAAAGAGCCGTTTTAAACGCGGGAAGAGAAGCTGAGAGAGCCACTGTTAGCGAGTTTGCTAAAGTTACAACCTGTACAAGTGTGAATTACCGGCGTGAAATTTAGATGGTGATGATTATTCTAAGTGCGCGATACTCAATAGCGGTGATGTCGTTAAATTTTGATTGATCTAGGTGCCTAACATTTGGTGTTAGTGAATATTTGTATCGGTGTAACAATTTTGATACTGTATACTAATTGCTGTAAAATGCTGTTGCATTCCTGGGGCTGAAGTTTTCAGTAAATTGTCAAATATTTATGGAGTTTGTTAAATTTGCAGAAGACGACAGGGATGGTGATAATGTTAAGAAGGCAAAGTACTCTTGGTACGTTACTTTGGAGAGCGAATCTCCAGTACCCACAGATGAGGACGAGGAGTCAATTTATACTGTTCAAGGAAACGAAACGGGTAATTTGAATTTTGATAACAATTTAAGGAGTTAAAATTTAATTTCATTTTGACAATGTTACTGTAACTCTAAGCGGCCTAATAAGACAGTAACAATTAAGACTTAAACTTAAAACTAAACGTGATTTTATGAACATTAAAGTTTATCTAAAATTCAATTCTTACAATTGAAAAACTACATTTTTTAAAAGTCTGAAGACTCCTGAAATAAAATAAAGTTTTAAATATTCATAATATTCATTGTTTTACTATTTCAGAATTTGCAAGAGATACTTCGGATACATCGACAACCTGGATTAGTAGCAGCAAAAGCGATGTCTCATTTCAAGTGGAATATGAATTGGATTCCAGATCAGAAAGTGACAATCCATTTATGGATTTATCCTCATCTTCAGAACCTGAGGTAAATATATATTTATGATATTACTATAATTATATTTTTGTTGAATTCAAATGATTGTGTCATTTTATTACTATTTTTGTAAGTAGCTATGCTTGGTTATAAAGTAAATAAAAATATCTTTCATTTTTTTCCAGAATATCCTAGCAGTAGAATTTATCACTTTTTGCGATTCGGAAGGGCTTGCTGATGATAGCGATGCGTCAAGGAGTTCTACAGACAGTGAAATAAAAAGAGCAGATTTTCGAATTTGCATTCAGTGCAAAAATCCTAATAGCAATCCATTATTTAGATATTGTGAAAAATGTTATCAGGTAATACATTAAAAGTCACAATTGACTCCAATGCTCTAATAATTATTATGAAATTTTAAATTACATGATGATTTTTATATATATAATTTTATATAATGAAAATTTAAAGATTTTTTTTTAATTAAATTTTGAGGGAAAATAAATAAGCATTTTTCAAGTTCTTAACCCTAAGTCGATAAAATAGGTTTCTGGTAACTTCATGCCTTTAAAGAACGCGTCGCATTCCTTTCGATTTATCACGCAGTTGTTATTTAGTCTTGAATCAGGTCTGAACTTGTTCAAAAAGGTGGGAGTCCTAATAGCACAGTAGTATGCGGGTGTTAAAAATACGATTTTATATTTCGTTAAGCGAAAAAAATAAAAGAAAGTAATAATAACAATTTTAGAAACAGAATTAAAGAGGTAGTAAAAAAAATTAAAAATTTCTCACTATTGCAGGTAAGAAAAATGCACTTTCCACGAACGAAACCGAAGCGAAAAGCCAGAAGTCAAAAGGAAAGGGTCACGCGGACGTCCAGTCTGACGACTTCCTCGGTGACTTCGGGTCAGGAACTCTGCGAAATGGATTCGGGGCTTGCCTCGAGCCAGGATCTCGAGAGAATGACCTCAGATTCAATGCGCAGTGAAACTCCGATTTTCGATTCACAGAGCAGCGACTTAACTCAGGTGTCCGGCACTTCATCACTCGGCAGAGAGACCAGCAGATCGACGACGCGGTTCATCGTCGATACGTCGCTGGATAGAGACGAAGTCGACTCAAGCTTCGTTCCAAAGGGATGCTCCAATAACGATCTTAGTGTATACTCGCCGATGACCGTGAGTGTAAATTCTCTAATCTGGTGCTACGAATGAGATGCTTTTGACCTCTTTCGGAAAAAATTCCAAACTGAATGATGAAGAACCAAGTTTATAGAAAGTGATCATGCATTGCTTACTAAATTTGGACATGCATAATTACATTAGTTCCCTTTTGTGAAAATGTGTTTATTTCATTATTAAATTGCCAGATTATTAAATAGAAAAGAATTTAAATTTATTAAAGAAAACTTCAATATTTTATATTAATGTGAATTATTTTATTATTAGCAGAGCAGTAGTACGTCAGGACTGAACTCTACCAAAGATAAAACTGATGAATCTCGAGACGAGCCGAGCAGCAGCAATAACAGCATAACATTTGTCAACTCGTCGATATCGGTGTGCGAGTTGAAGAACAAGCTGACTTCGGACAAGGAGGAGCACGGTAACGTAACGGATTCAATACCAAAGAGCGAAACCGAAAGCGACCAGCAATCGCAAGGCTCGGACAGCCTCTGCCGTATCTGCGTAATAAATCCGAAGAACAGCGTCTTCGTGCACGGAAATACCGGTCATATATACTGTTGTTATGGTTGCGCCAGGAAAGTCTGGACAACAAATGACCATCGGTGTCCCATTTGTAATAGGAAAGTCACTCAAATCATAAAAGCTTTCACCGATTAAGATAGCGCAATGATTTTCTTGATTTTTTTTTATATCATCGGCTTTTATGCGCAATAGAATTACAGTTAAGCAGTAACATATTTAACAACCCCCTACACCGCAATTAGTAAAGCAACGTAAACGGGTACTTTAACAAAAATACGTAATTTAGTCTTGCATAAATATTTATGAAAAGAGTACTGAATATGAAGAGATGTGAAATTTAACGGTTTTTCAGAATATGTTAGTAAATAATGCAAGCAAAAAAGGTATATATTAGTTTTTAAAAAATTTACATCAGATACAATGAGTATTTCAAATCATTAATATTTTCAACTATTTTATTACTATTTTATTAGTAATACAGGCGGTCAATAGTAATTTTCAATAAATCTAACGAAATATATCAATTCGAACGTAACATTCAATATATTTCTTAATTTAAATAATTAATTTTTAAACATTATCCAATAATACATTTTCAAATTTAAAGTAAATTCTTTATTTTTTCTTTTACTATATCCATTTACATAAAAGAGTGAACATTTTTTGCAGTTAAATTTATTTTTAGTAGAATTTTGCTAATTTATTTTTATAAAAGAAGTAATATAAAAATCATTTCTTTAAAAACTTTGTAAATAACGCTGAAGCGATCGGAGAATCTTGTACATAGGAATATAAAAATCGATTTAAAAAATGTACATTTTGAGGAAACAAATATTTTGTTTCAAATGTGTGCTATAACATACGGATTTTGTAATATATTTCGTGTAAAAAGCAGAAGAGAAATATTGATAAAAATGTATGTAATTGATCAATAGTCGTGTAAGTTAGATAGCGCTAAATCAAATTGTTAATGAATAGATTTTTAAATATATGTTTTGCTAACTTTTTTAATTAATATTGTACAAATATAAACGTTGTACTGTTCTAAAGTTTTTATTGATTTAAAGAAAATGCCTCCGCATGAAATTATATTTAAACCCGCGAGAGTGAGAGAGAAGGTTGCGAAAAAAATGTCTGCAGACCTCTCTCGCTCACAGGAGTGGGTTAGTGCGGTGTTCCGAAATTAGCCTTTCATTCTTTTACATTTCAAAACTTTAGTATTTTACAAAGATGCAGTTTATCCAATTTGCTTTTTGTAGAAAAAATTGAGTGACAATCTGTTTAATGGTAAAATTGAATTTATGATTTTTGGTTATAATCTTATACTTGACCTGTTAATAAAACAAAACAAGTGTACTAATGTGAATTAAATTATGTGAGCAAAACAATGTTAAAAAATGTAAATGTGAAAAATTTACTTTTTTTGACCTATTAAATTTCTTTCGTTTTTTAATATACTTAATAATCATAATGGTCAGGGTTACTATTTAACCCTTCTGTACATTTAGTAGGTATAGAATATTTGGAAAATGAGCAAATTTTATGAAGCTAATGATAAAGCACAAGAGGGTTAATATAACATTTAGGCGACCTTAAAAATTTTAATACTTTTAGTACTTGAAGTAGTTGAACTTTTAAAAAAAAATCTTTTTATTTTGGTTTTATAAATTTATTAAAAAGTTTTCTGCAGAGTTGAATTAGGTTGAAAACAAACCGTTTCATTATTGGTGCAGATAAAGAAAATCAAAATCGGTTTACGAAACTTCTTGGATTTTTAAAATTGCACTAAATTTCACATATTAAAGATCTTTATCCTTATTAACGTTCGTTTAATGATGCCAAGATTATTTATACGTGTTGCAAAAGTATTGCGTATATATGATCGTGATGTTATATATTTTTTTGTAAGGTATATCTTATTTAATTTTTGGTGGAAAAATTTATAATGTATATAAAGAAAGTAGACGATGATATTTTCGAATATACAATAATTGAAAGGTCATTTTTAACGTAGTTCAAAGAATTCAAAATATTTGTTATTTTTCACATTTACATATAACTGTTGCAGTAAACATTTTACAAAATCGAAGATTTTCGAATACTTTCCAAATTCTTATACACCGAATAAAAACAATTAATTAAACGTACTTTTTATTTATTTATTTATTTTTTTTTTTTTTTAAGAAAACCTGAATATGCTTTCAGAAAGAATCTCTATCGAAATCTAAATTTAAAACAATGTTCTATAATTTTTCTTACAATTTTTTATGTATTGTTTTATTTTTGAGTAGAAAAAGAAGCAGGTGCAAATTTGAAGAACAGAAGCTTCTGTCAAGCTAACAAGTTAAAAAACTGTCGAGAGCATAAACGTTCCTACATATTTTCTAATATTTGTGAAATGACATTATTAGAGATAGATTAGAAATAATAATGTCAATGAGTGATGATGAATGGGTTTGAAAGTGAATGCTTTATATTAAAAGTGCAATTTATTTAGGAATAAAATTGGGTATTTACTTGTTTGAAGTGGAATGCCAAAGACTAAAACTTCAAAAATTATTTTTAGTATAATAAAAGGCAATTGATTTGTCTATGAGAAAAAAGTTTTATTTTCATTGCAAGTAAGCTTATTAAAAAAAAAAAAAATTTAATTTACTAGTTCTGATAAAAAATGTATTTTTATTTTCAAAATTAAGTTGAATAAGAAATTTCTCTATTTTAATTTATTGGGAAGAGCGAGATGTAGTGGGAGACGGGGTACAACTGGATTTTATAAGAAACCCCTTAAAGTTAAATGTACCCCTTAAAAGTTCAATGGAAACACTTGGTAAAAATTTTATGAAAATTTTTTTAGTGGGGAATCCAGAACCTTACTAAACAGTTTACGATATTTTAATGAATGTGTGAAGCTGCAATGGTTAAAGTGACCTATACTTGAGGTAATAATATATCAACTATAGGAATAATACCTCATCTTTAGAACGTAGAATATCAAGTTTAGGATAGATTATGTAGAAGTTTTTTTTTTTCAATTTTGTTTTTTTGCCAAGATGTTTTTTCATAGAAAAGTAAAGGTTTTTATGGGGCTTCTCATTGTATCACCATATCCTGTTTTACTTCCCGTCCCAAAATGAGTCATTCTCTCTTATTTAAAATAATATCTAGAAGAGATTGTAAGAACTTTCATCGGCGATTTACGCGAAATGAGTTAATTACAGAATTAACCTTACAAATATTTTTTTTTCTGGAGTGTAAATAAAATGCAAATATTTTTTGTAATGAAAGTTGTTTGGATGAAAAAATAACGAATGCTAAAGGTTTGATTTTAATCGAAAGTGACGAAATAATTAAGTGTAGTGGGAAAACAAAGTCTATATAAAATGTAAAATTTAGTGTACATACAAGTGTACAATTTGTAAAAATAAAATGCTTATATTTTTCATAATCAAACGTACTTTTCATGATTTGTAGAAAAAAAATTATATTGAGAAAAATTATTTTGTAGCGAAATTTTTTTACTTTATAGGTAAATTTTTTTTTATTATATTTTTAATTAAATTAATAATTAAAGCTACATTATCATTTTTATAGTATATTATTAATTTAAGAATTAATTCTGATAATACATTATTTTGAAGAACAATAATGTTATCAATTTTCACTTTTTAATGTTTGTTTTCAAATTTTATTGTTTTCATACGTAAAAGATCTACGATCTTAATTATTGTTAATTTTACTCTTTAATTATTAAAGAGTTTTTATTTTTAGAGATCCCTTCATAATATTGATGGGCATGATTTAAATTAAAAAAAATTGAGGTAAAAATTGTTAAAATAAAATTAATGAAAGCTGAAAACAGTGTCTCAAGATTGCGGTATTAAACAAATCGTCTTAACATGAAAATGTATCCTCGAGAACATTTTTATTACGAATCTTGCGTGCCAATTCCTATTCAGAAAATGACTAGAAAGCAGTCTTCTTCTGATCAGAGAAGTGGAGACGGGCCTTTTTTCGACTGCAAATATTCGGCATCTTCTGGACAATTATTTGGTAACCCTTAAGAGAAAAATATTTTACGTCAGATTTTTGTTTCAACTATCTTTTTCTTTTACAGGTACAGATGAATAGATTATAAAATACTAAAAGAGGGTAAATTACTAGCCACGTGGTGATACCGTGGTAAACTGCTGATGACTTCATATAACGTCATTCATCCATATTGACGTAATCGTGCAAAACATCGAGGGATATAATACTAGGCGATAAATATAGTTTTGTTGTTAAAATTTGTTGACCAAGGGTAAGAAACAATTCATTAGGTGATATTAGGTTGTAAGGAGACCACGAAGCTTTAAAATTATTTGCTTTTAAAATCTCGTTCGTATAAGACAACATTGTTAGAAATACTTTTTTTTTATTTTTAATTAAGAATATGTGCTCGGACAATAATTTTATTACTCTATAAATATGAATAAGTGAAATTTATCTATGTGCACTTATTTAACGTCATAAGGTCCACTTATCGAATACGTGAACAACTTAAAACATAGAATATAAGCCAGTATTTATAGAATACTAAGCAAATCCAAGAATTTCACTTATTCATATTTAGAGAGATATTTTGAATAAAAGAGCATTCAGAGTTTCACAATTGTACATTTCTACAAAAATGTAAGTCAAATTTCGAGACTGTTAGATTCAAGTGCTTATTGTGTGTATAATATAATTTAATATTATTTTAAATTATTTTCCTTTCAGATAACTTAATACATTTTTATAAGAGAATATATACTTAGAAAAATGTTTTTTTACAGGAAATAAAAAAGAAGGCCTGCCTCTTGTACTGAAAGACTATGTTAAACAACAATTTCCACTACCACAAATGCTGTCAGTCACGCTTCTACTAATCATCATCAAAAGCACAACTTCACATCAAATAATAAGGCACGATTAACTGTTTAAATTCACAATTTAAGTTAATAGATTTAAACATTGATTTCTATAAGCATGAAAAAATTCTGAATTCATCTAATTTATTTTAAACTTTATATATTTATTTTATTTAATGAAGAAGGTTATAAGGTAAGGTTTCTGTGATCATTAATATTTTGGCGAATAATGCTAGAAAAGCTGTTGCATGGCCAGCTTTCAGATATG
This sequence comes from Eurytoma californica, assembly GCA_035586675.1. Lineage (NCBI taxonomy): Eukaryota > Metazoa > Arthropoda > Insecta > Hymenoptera > Eurytomidae > Eurytoma > Eurytoma californica. Next base: position 9,053,381 of record JAXIUT010000048.1, read on the forward strand.
AATCAAGTAAGCAATATTCTCGATCCATTGTTAATCAATTCACACCCAAGAAATAACTTTATGCAATCTTTCTTAGACCATGCAAATAACTAGACCAGAGTTCAACAAGTAAAAGTAGCTTAATCTGGTAGAACAATTTATCACTTTTTCTAATGCGTGGTAAACAAATTAATTAAAGTAACATTGTAAAAAGCGAGACACAACGTTATCGAATATGTTTATAAATGCAAATTACTAATAATTAAATTTTTCTCCTCAACAGGAAAAAAGCCAGCAATTATTGGCTTTCACTTCTCGTTGTTTGCTGGTTTTGCTGTAGGAAACCCATTTACGTCTTGAAGAATCTTTATAAGGGGTAATAATTTAAATTATGAGTTTTTAATTACAAATGAAAGGAGAGTATAATTGAAATAAATTAAAATATAAAATTCAGGATATTAAAGAGATGTATGATAATTATGCACAATTACAATCAATACATTGTTATCTTTTCATCAGGTTTTTATTTACAAATATTAGTCGACGATTGTTAAATGCATAGACAGTAACAAAATTTTATTGCACATATATCTAGAATAATTTTCATTATTCTTGCGGCAAAACTGATTGAGTAACAATGCCCTTTCATAATGTAAACAATAGTAATACGATTGATTCTAGAACTTGCAAAGTAGCATATCGTACTTTATACATCGTACACGTTCATTACATATATAATACAGTCACCTAATTGCTCATTTTGGTCTTTACTTTTCTCACTGTTTTTTGTATACAAGCAGTAGTCGTTAAAAACTTACATTGCAAGAACTTGAGAATAAACGACAATAAATGAACATAATTAATAATTAACGAATTTATGTATAACAAATTAATCAACAGCCGTAACGTAATACTTATTTATAGGCTTAAGAAATTAAATCACTAAGACAAAAAAAGATACCAGTTCAATTATTTTCGTACAAAATGTGCATTTTCTTCTAGATTCGTGCCAGCGTAATTTTTTTACTTTACGAGGACCAACCATCTGGTTTTAGCTTTCAGGTTATTTTATTGTTCGAAATTTTAGGTCGTTTTTAATGATCACTCGTTAAGGCTTTGTCGAAACGTTATAATTATATCAGTTAAATAAGAGTGTACTTTGTTTTAATTTTTTTATTCTGTTATCTTGTATCGAAGCAAGCAGTTGAGGCCGGATGATTTATATAGGGACGTCTTAAAATGGTCTGTAACCAATTTTCATTTCTTAATTTATTAATTACTTATTTACGTACTTAAAAATATTCGATTCATTACGCAATTAAATAAATACTATAAAAAAGTGTCATATAAAAATCTATCTAAACGACAAACAAAAACAGTTGCGTATTTAGTTATAGGAGAAAAAAAATTGTTGAAATAAACCAAACATTGGTTTAAGACAATTTTAAGTCAAGCAGTGTCCCCAGCGAAGCTTGTGCTTCAACGTTGTAAAGAATCTGAAGTCATCGAACAAACAAATGGCTCGCACTCGTGCTTTATTACATTATCCAGTCCCTTCTAATCTCTCATAGGTTTATTTCGATAAATCTACACAAGATAACGTACGAAATAACAAGTAGGCATCCTGAATACGCCGCGTCAAACACATTTTATATCGCACGAGTGGAGATCACATGTACTATATACCTGCGTAAATATATCCTATATTTAGTACGAAAATCTCACTATTACAATAAGTATAATAATCACGATAAGAATACTATTTATGTATCGAGTAAATGACTAACAAACTATACAAAAGTATCTCGCTTGGCGCTGGTTGGGAGCGACGCGCGCTTGAATATCAGGGCAAAATTAAAACGTCTTGGACGGTTACGCAAATCGAAGCATCTTTTAACAAAATCCTCGTATGAAACCTTAAACGCCGTCTTTTTTTAACTAATCTCCATTTATTTTTGTATCGTTACATTCTTTATATGTACAAAACTTTGCGCGCTTCTGTTGCTCTCTAACACCGTCAATTTGCGGGGCTTCGCAATTTCATTTTCGTTTTTTTTTCATAAAAATTTTCGTTCGCAATTAGGTAGTAACACACAATTTTTATACTAGCTTTAGAAATACTTTTTTTTCATTACTTTACATTTGTAACGGATATCATTCAACAAATTGTTTTTCCTTTGAATGTTCTTTCAGCTTTCCGTATTTAAACTGCTCTACATTGTGTGTTTGTGTCAATAAAGTGATTAATTAAATAGTAACTTCATAATGTTTAGTAAAATATAAAAATAAATTGTGTTACTACCCATTTCAATAGGTTTGTCATAGAATCGGACAAGGCCTCGATGAGCCAGCGTTCAATATCATTTATAATATGTACGCTAATGTGCAGTACAAAGAGCTATACTATAGAAGAAACCCCGACTGTAAAACATTTTAATAACTATCTTTAGCTGTATTTTTATTGTACACCAAGAAAAAGAAGTGATAAGTTCATTAAAAAAAACTTGAAAGAAATGATAATAGAACAACTTAGTAACGTTTTCGTTTTAATCGTGCTAATTAATGCTTGCGCATTAATTTAAAAAAATAATCCTATAAATATTCGAGAGGTTTTTGTTTAAGCCCCCAACACTAATTTAACGCTTTATTTGAACCTCTGAGTAACGCTTGCCAGGGCGACGGCAAAGGCTTGTATAGCGCTAAAAGGATACTGAAAGTCTAGCGTGTAAGCGTTTCCTTGTATTCTTCCAAACTGCATCACCTAATTTAAAACATGAATTTTCCATTGGTTTTAATTTATTAAAATCTTATTGCAGATAAAACAGGTTGTTTCCTCATTATAGATTTAACTTACCTGGTTTCCCCTATATTCTATTTGGAAGTTCTTAGCGCTTTCCTGAGTAACTCTGCCTCCGAAGTCGAGCTGATAGACTTGATTAGCCTCGTTCCACATTGGTGTTTTATTGTGCATTATTATTTCCTGTTTTCTAGATTCCGATTCGTATCCGTAATTTCCACCTCTCTGCTTCAACTGAAAATTCATGACGAGATCATTTAATATCACGTTTTTTTCTTTGCTAAAACCACTTTTCTTACTTTTTGTCGGAGCTGTGCCTTTTGGAAAGTCTCAAGATCTCGGTAATTGAAAACGTCGCTTTGATCGGCAAATCCCTCTTCGTCGGAGCTTTCGTTGCGATTCTTCCGAGATTTTCTACTTAGCAGAGGACTCGAAAGCAACCTCCTTCTGATCGGCGATGCGGAGGCAGGTCTCTTTCCCTTCTTCGACGGGGCGGGACTACTCGGCGAACTCCTCGGTAATCTTCCATTGACGAATGAATAAGTGTTTGCACTGTTGTCGTTCACTTTGTTACATGAAAGAGCAAAAACGACTGGGAGACTTACCTACTAGTAGGTCGCGGTGATGGTGGCGGCAGCGAATGACAGTCTTCATAATCGCCCAGTTTCACCGCCAGGCCGTCCAACCTCGAGGTCAAGTCATCCAATGAGGAAGCTACGGACGTACTAACACTGGATCCCCTAAAAAATGGTAATTGGTTTGTGCAAAAAAGTTTATCAAATTAAAATTGCGTATTTAAAAATGTAAAGCGTTATTCTTTTCTTGTAGGTTCGTAGTCGAATCGAATAGAATTATACAACTAACTATGATCAAAGATCAGAAGTATCAAGTTCCAACATCACAAAAACGAAACTCACTTAATGGGAGAAAGACAGGACGACTCAGTAGGAGCGAACATCTTGTCCGAGGTCGCAGACTTGGTTGCACTGGACAGTTGGGTATCGGTTCGGGAGTCGGCCGACTCCCCAGATCGCCTTGAGTCCGAGGTGGCGGACACTTCTTCCCGGAGTGTCTTGTCGTCGTCGTCGTCTAGGCCGGGAATGGGCGAGATCGCCTCTTCCACTTGCTCCGGCACCTTCGCCGGCAGGCTGATCTGCTGCTCCGTAAACGAATAAAGCTCGCTCGAGTCCAGGCTCTTGGATTTACCGCAGTCGCTTAAGCGTGATCTTGACGCTCGATGTACCACTGTCACGCTCTCGTCCTTACCTGTATTTAATAAGAGTTAAATTTGAGACTGGCTAGTTGATTTGTTCAAAATTCATTTTTTAATAAGTTTCATAAATTTTTATTATTTTATTAATTACTTTACAAGATTTATGTAATTTAAATACAAAGAAAAATTAGTCCGCGTAATTTATTAATTAAATATACTGGTAATGTATTATTTTGAGTTACTGCGTAAACAATGTTTGTGTAAGTTTAACTTGTAAACGGCAGGGGATAATCATCTTTTACCGACGCTGTAGTGATTTGTGTTACAATGAAAATGCAAATATAAGTATTAAAATTTTAAATTATAAAGGTACAAATATAGAATACAAAAAAAAACAGTTTTCTAAAGTATCTTCTCATGATACTTCTGATTGGGTAATAACCTCGGTAATAACTTGGTACATATTGATTAATATTGCTCCAAATTATCTTGTTGTTTAAAAGACCTATTTTTTCGTACTGGTGACCCTGTAGCGACCCTGTATCGATTAAATTAAAAAACAAACTTATTGGTGTCGCGAATATTTAATTAATCAGTGGAATTTTATTTGGAAATTGGACTGCAGTAATATTACGCTTATAATATAGGAAACAAGGTCTTAAATTAATAGTAACAATATTATCTAAAATATAAAATGATAATTATATAGGGGAGAGCGGGGCATAGCGGGCCGTAGGGCAAGGTGAACCTTCGGGGCATAGTGGGCCACCCCATTAAATATGTTTCATTTGCTCTGAAACATATGTATTAACAAGTCTCATTGAAAATAAAGCTTTTTAAAAGAATATAATTTTTACATTGCTGTATCACTATATATATCTGTTGTATATAGTAATACAGCAATGTAAAAATGATAATCTGATGCCCCGCTCTTCCCTAATTTATCATATCCATTATGGATACAATTTAAATTGTTACGCTAATATTTGCAGACGAAATGATGGTACAAGAAATTACGAATTCCAAATGGCCAAACAAAAATGATCTTCTAACATCCGAACGAGAAAAAAATGAAAAGAATTGGAATACCGTTAGCGGCCGGCGTGGGGCTGTCCTTGCTGCTACGTCGCCGGCGCTTGTTCTTGCTGGAGATGAGGTAGAGCCGCTTGTTCGGTGCGTCCTTGCGCAGCATGTTAAGGGCGACATCGCACGGCACGATCTGCGGCTCCACGAGGTCGAGGTAGCCCACGCTGCAGCTGCGCACTATCGCCGAGGTCTGCGGCCCGCCGACAGCCGCGACCGGACGCTGGGACGACTGAAGAATGAAAAAAAGTTAATTAGTTGCATGATTTATGGCAATCGATACGTCATCGGACACTTTGATCGGCAACTTTTTAATATTCATTTATGAAGGGTGGCTTTGTTGGAGCAGTAGCTGCTATATACCATAGCAGAATTTCAATCGATATTAATTGGGAGTTAGAGTACGATTGATTTTTTTCATTTTATTTCTATTCACTTTGTTAGTTTTTAGAATTAAATAGAAAAAATGAATATATTCTCAATAAAGGGAACACTTTTAATCAAGTTTAACACAAAGATTTAAAAAAATACGTTAATGAAATATTTCGGATTTAATTACACTTATCTAAATTTAAATTTAAAAGTCTTTCTTTTATTTCCACCTTTGTATTGTATTATTAGATCACGACCATGTTTCGCTAACTATTGCAGAAGCTCAATTTCATAAGGAAACCATGAAAGTACACTTTTGCTCGATTCTCGGCACAAGAGTACCAAAAGTTCAAATTTCTCGAAAGAATAATGAGAAATGTTCTGTTGCAGGGAAGCCTCAGATATGAATCAGGTGCAATAATGATATTTTCATCTGTACAAACCAAGATAAATGAAATAATATTTATGTAAAGTGAGATATAAATAAAGCAATATTTGAAAAATTAAAAGCAATCTTGCATAACATAATATAGTATTTACACAGGATCAGGCGCGCGTTTCGTTTAAACGGAATCTCTTCTTTTTATACGGATTACAGACAAAGAAAAAATAATACATTCTCTTCGATATTCTCTACAGTTAATGGATAATCTTATTTTTAAAACCTGAAGTATAAAGCTAATTGCAATCCGTTCTAATTCGGAAATTTTACTGAAACTCACTCCAATTACCGAGTGAATTCGTTCGCAGCGTCCAATTTATTAATATATTGTTTAATTTTCAGAGGTCATTGAAAGAGTGCCGTAGCTACCCGAAGAAGATCCTACTCACCTGGAAGTTACTCTTGAGCGCGGGCACGGAGTTGCGCTGTTCGTCGTCCTCTAGGGCGTTGGCGGCTACCGAGGTGGCGGGCGCGGCTGATCTCGCGCCCTCCTCCTGTCGGCAAGACGCGGCCAGGCCGGGACTCCTCGTGTGCGGCCCGACGGGCTCGGCGCCGTGGCCGTTCGCAAAGGCGTAGCTCTGCTGGTGGTTGTGGTGGTGGTGGGCGCTGAAGAGGGGCGAGGCGAGGGAGCACGCCCCGTTGCCGATGACCCCGCCGTGGTATTTGCCATCCTCGACGCCGTGTCCGTACGCCAGCTTACCCGGACCGCTCAGCTCTAGCTCCTTCTTCATCAGGCTGCTGATAGCGCTCTGCTGGTCGGCCAGCGCCGTCTTCATGCGCTGCACGCTGTTCGCGTACTCACTCTGCGGAGCAGCACGACACTGACTTGGGTTTTACTTTGATCCTTTCTTTTTTCGTCAAAAGTTGTTTTAAGAGAAGCGAGTTTTACAGAATGTTAGAAGAATGCAGCAGAGGCACAGTCGATGAAAAAAGTAAGAATTTACGATTGAAGTTTCCTCTTTTGAAAAATGAACATACGAATGCGTCTATCTTTGTATGAAATATGCAGCTGACGGTGAAAAATTTCATGAATTCCTGGATAGAAGCTTTTTTCTGGTTGAAATATAAAGAAAAGCAAAACATACAAAAATGAACTAGTTTTCTTTCAAGACGTACATTCCTTTTTGAAATACCTATTGCTCTTTCCAAAAACAAATAAATTGGTATTTTTGTATTTAATATATATTGAATAACTGCTGCAATGTTATTTGTATTATTTTTGAATTACTTTTGTATTAAGTTAACTTTCAAAATCTTTTAAAGCTTTACAATGTCTTTTCCACATTCGATGGGGATAATAACATTTGTAAGTTTAAAGTTTAACTAAAAAAAAAAAAATTAGTCAGAACAAAAGAAGTTTAATTTAAAATCTCTATTTAATACAAACTATTTTATACAATTTTTAAAAATATTCAAAGAATTTAATTACGAAGTTCTGAAAATCCAATTATTTTAATGTTTTCACATAGTTTTTGAATAGAATTGGAAAAAGTTTCTTGCGTCAATTATTGTCAGTCTATTATATCTTCTTGATTGACAGTGCAATATCGATATCGTATTTCGAAAAGACCGGCAGAAAAAGTTTTTACTAAAACGAGGAAAAACTAGAAAAATCACAAAAATTAGAATAAGTAATTTTAGTAAAATTTAATAGAAATATTTAAAAAAATTTTTAGTCAATACATTAATGAAACATTTTTTTCCGCGTTTCGTGATTATTCGAAAAGAGAAGAATAAATCCAACAACTACGTATTTAAGAAAAATGCACTAAAATTGTTCACTTACCAGAGTGGTACCCGGGCTTGAAGTGGCGATAAGAGTTTGCGTAGGCGCGACGGCGTTCTTGGGCGACTGCAGAGCGGGCACGTCGCAACAGCGTGACGCGTAGGTGTGTCGGTGGTGGTAGCCGGGTCCGGAACATCCGGGCGCCGCGGCCGTCCTCATCGTCTCGCAGAAGTTGAGCACCGCGTGCTGATCCGCCTGCTGGTGCTGGTACTCGTAGGGGAAGTCGTCGTCGTAGGCCTCGGCGGCGGCGTCGCGGCGGCCCTCAATGAAGCAGGAGGGCACAGCCGGTGGCGGGGGTGGTTGCTGCCGCGGACGCGACGCCGATGCCGCAGTCGCCGCCGCGCTCAGCCGGGTCGCGCGAGGAGTCATCGGCGCTATCGGTGGCGGCTGCTGGACCAACTCGGCGGAGCAGCGGGAGGTCGGTCCGCTGCGCGCCGCGGGTGCCGACGCCTCCGACTGCGCTGTATCCTCCTCGTCCTCCGAGAAGAGGTTCGGATTGAAACTCGGATCCGGACCTGCACCTCGGACATGACGCGTTTTAAGATGGAATGTAACGATCGCGGTTAGTTGTACGGCTCGGAAAATATCTTTCGAATCTTTTGTTATTTACTTTTTTTTGGAATGGTTTCCACGCCACTGGAAGATATCTGGAAAGCGACAACACCCGACGCGGTCACCCATCCAAAATAGTAACCGCGCCGAAAGATGCTTAACTTCCCTGGCCGCCCGAGATGCGCCCCCCATTGATTTGAAATGCGTGACAGATATATACCTTAAATGGTATTTTTTATATGAAACTTGAGATATTTGTTAAGGATATCCAACCAACGAAACATTAGAGACTCAGCGTAATCTATAACCCTTTATGACACAAACTAAAAAAAAACTTATTTTTTTTTTTTTTTTTTTTTGTTAAAGGAAAGCATTCTAAAGCAGAGGTCATGCTCATTATGTTCTAAATGGTCCCTATGCTGTAAGGGTGCACACGGTGTCATTAATGATTGTATTTGTTTTTCTTTTATTATCTTACCAAGTAACCCTTTTACGAACTTTTAAAGAAACTGCAGTATCAAATTTTAATGATGATGCTACCTTTTAATTTATTTATGCAACTAGAGAAACATATTTTAAAAAATTGTAAAACTATGGATCTGCGCATAAATTGTTTCGCACTCACATGAATTCTTTTTCGGCAATATTTGCAATTAATATGGGCTAATTTAATCAGCCTTGAAAAAAAAAGATCATTTTCTCAACCGTACACTAGATTAAACGTTTTCCATACAATAAAATGTTTCACCTGCGGGTACATCGTCTCTCAGTTCGGTGATGACGAGGGTCATCTGTCTCGGCTGCAGATGCAACAGGGACGGCCGGTACGTCACCCGACCGAGGTTCGCCGGGACGGAGTCTGCCAGACCGTGAAATTTGAACTTCGTACCCCATATGTTTGACGTCACTTCGACGAGCTTCGCGTTCTGCAAAAAACGCCCTCTGAGTTACTTTTCGTGTTACATCGAGCCTTTGCAAATTTACGAAGTATATAGGTCGTTCCTATATGAAAAACTTCCTTTTGCGCTTCAGGAATTTCTTTGTCGTGAAAAAATTACACCAGCGCTTGAAATATGCACCAGATATCTGTTTTGAACTATTTTGACTGTATCCATATTTTCCTGTTTTAATTAAATAGCAAAGTTGGAATCAAAAAAACAATTTCACATGGTAAATTTCTAACAAAAGCTTTTGCAATGAAGGAAAGAATGCGAATAAAGTATAATCAACGGAATTTTGATTTCGTAGAAAAATTCATTAGTACTACTATATCATTATGAAAAGTTAAAGGTATCTGGCAGCATTTAATAATCACTCGAAAAAGTATAATTTTCATTAGGCAGCCCAGCGATAAATTGTTAAACGCAAAAGAAAAAGTTTCATTCCATCCGCGAAATGTAAATTCCAGTTCGTTGTTCCGGGGAGAACGGAGAAGGACGTTTAATTATCATACCTCGGGCAAAGTATCGACGTAGCTGGCGTCGTCGTCGTCGCAGTTGGAGCTCCTCTCGTAGGACGTCCGGCACTTCCTGCGGTTCTTCCGGCGGAACCTGGGCGAGCCGCCGCACAGCTCGACGGCGTCGCGCTCGTTGTCGGAGTCGTCGCTGTAGGAGGGCTGGGGATGATGGTGGCCGTGGTGGTGATGGTGATGCTGGTGCCAGCGCGGCTCGGCCGCGGCGGTCGGCGACCTGTCGCTCGCGCCCACCGCCCCCTCCCAGCCGTTCTGCGCGTTGCTGTGGCCGCTCTCCGGGTCGAAGATGACGAACTCGGGCCTGATCTTGCTGGTGCGCCGGCCCTTCAGCAGCGGCACCAGCCCGCCCAGGTACTCCACGTACAGGGTGTAGCTGTGCGGCGGCTCGCCGGGGTTGCGCAGCATCGTGCAGTGAAGCCGGCCTCCCAGCGGGGGCGGACGCGACACGAAGCGGCGCAACTCCCGCGGCTCCGGGATGCAGTATCTGTACAAGATCGCCGTAACGATTCCCCGTTATTATTGCACGCGAGGCAAAGTTAAACAAATTCGCTTTCGGTGTTGCAGCTATAGTTCGTTCGCCGAAGCGGCCAAAATATTTCATTGTACGGTACAATTAATGAGGCGAGCATTGCTAAAAGTTTGCTAAATTTATTTGTAAAGGTCGATAAAATGGAGCATTCAAGCATGCAATTATTCTACATGTTTTGTAGTTTGTTGCAAACTTGACTTTGACTTGTTCGTGGATTAACATAGTTATGACGACAGGCAAATTACTGTCTGATAATTTAATGTAATGATGAAAGGGATCGACAAAAACATTGTTGCAAATTGCAATAAAGTAATGGTTCCTTGGATCGCAAAATTCATTTTATTTATTCAAATTTGCTTTCAAATAATCGTATACATAAAATTTATTCTATGTAATATTTTTTGTAAAAAAGTTTGTAAAAATAGTTTCAAGTAAATTTTTTATTAGTTCAGTTAGAAATAAAAAAGAAAAAATCTTTTACGTTTAGTTCAAAGCCGGCTATTGAATCTACTATACTAAGTCATACAAAAAGCTGTTCAATGAAAAGAGAGTTGAAAAATGTTTTGTACAAAATTGATGAATTCATACTTCTAGTCTTTATTATTTACGACGATACAATTGAAATACTTTCACTCAATAGGATGAATAATAGTACATTATGCAACAACGGGTGAAAGTGGCAGATTTCTTCCGCGGGTGGATTTACTGCCCAAATGTGCAGATTTCTCTAGCGGGTGCACGAGTGAAGCGAGAGCAGTAATCACCCAAGGGAAAAATCTTCTCGCAAGAACAGTAAATTCCCAAGGGAAAAATCTACTTTCGACCCGTGTTGCATATTTATTCCACTGTCGATCATGGCCACTTTTTGACCATTATACCTTTTTAATTATTTAATTTGCTTTTTTTTATTTTTATTAGTAACTAGGAGTTACCCCTTTATAATTTAAAATAACGTAAATAAATGTTAAAAGAAATAAAATTATCTATTTTCGAGTGAATTTTACTCTCATTCCGCAAATTTTACTTTCGCCCCGCAAACGCGTTCGTGGGTAATATATGCTACTTTCGCTAGGATTTTCAGGGGCGAAAAGTGACCATTTCGATCGACTGTGAAATAAAAACAATTTTTTTGTAAATTAGATTTCATGTTTAAATAGTTTAGGTTTTTAGAAGTAAAAGGCTCTTAGCGAGCTAATCTAATAACGACGTACGGAAAAATCCCTTTATCTCATTCTAAAAAAAACTACCTAAACCAGTAAAGTTAGCAATGGCATGGAAATATAAAGTCTATTAATAGTTTATCCAAATGGAGCAAGCTCGTTAATTTGGCTTCCGGATTTAGGCGGCGCATGGAGCTCTCACCGCTCGGAAAAGTCAAAGGGAAACTGCTCCGCCGTCGGTTCAACGTATCGCCCGCAGCTCAATCCCAGCTCGCGATTCACCGTCACTGTCCGCGAACTGTCCGCCGACTCTTCGCGCATTTAAATTTCCCTATTCCATCGGGAAGCTTGGCCCGAAGCCGCGCTCCGGCCTGTCCGTCCCGTGCCGCTGGCAGTCCATCGTAAAGCCGCGTCGGCGCGTCGGACTCTAATTTTCCGTAAACCTCATCAGCGTCGACGTAATTGACGCCCCGCTCGTCAGCCGAGATCGGATAAAAAGCAGCTGCCGCGACGGCTTGCGGTTGGCAGGGCACCGAAGGGACGCGCCCAGCGGTTCCATCGTTTTATCAATTGCAAGGCGGAGCGCGGAGAGGCCGTGGCGCGCAACAAAATGAAAAAAAAGGAGGGAAGGAAAGAGAAGACGGATAACAAGAGGGAGCCTCCCCGACGACGAGTCTACTTCCGCCTTTGTGCGCCGGCGGCCTTTTGTGCGGGCGGCCTTGCTGCGCACTCATTTTCTACCCGGCTCTCCGCCGGCGCTGTTTTTCGTCCGCGCGCTCCGAGCTGGTAAAGCGGCTTTTGTCACCTTTTAATGGATCCTTTTACCTAATTAAGGCCGCTTACTTTATTTTCTTATTTTCTTCACTTTGACGCGACCGGGTCAAGCTTCGCGTTAACGCCAACGCAGGAGACGACGAACCACTCAATTCCCATGCAACATTAATCCGATTTTTTTTCTGGACGTCTTGAAGTGTTAAACATTAAGCCGACGCTTCGGATAATTATTTCAGTGCAGGTAGGACGTTAAAGTTGCCCAGCTCCTTTTTAATGGATTGCGATTTGCTTTTGCACTGTATTACAACTGAATGATTAAAATATTTTTCCTTTCTCCTGGACGAAATCGATCATGTCAACAAATTTACGGAGGCGTGAATACTGAATACTGAATGGCTGCTTAATTTATTTACAAGATAAAGATGCTCGTCGGAAGTTTTCTCGCTTTCCTTCGAAGCCGCGAGATTGAAAAAGTCAGGCGAGCGCTTGCGGCGCAGCTGGCAGGAGGGGCGAGGAGGGCGAATAAGGACAGGTACTTACCGGATCGTAATGGCGAAGAGTCTGGAGACAAGGGCCTTGAGTCGCGGTGGCAAGGGTAGCTGTTGTACGCTTGTCTCATTGTCCAGTGCTGCCTTTAGCGCCAGCCTTGACAGCAGCTGCAGCGAGCCCACTCCCCTAAGGAGACAAACAAAATTGTTTTGGCACATTTCAATCGGCGATGAAACTGTGCTCTCGAGCTTTTCGAAAGTAAACTTTTCTCGAAATAGCTATGTCGGTTATCAACGGTTTAATGTTGGCTGGTGTAGATTTATCGAAGAAAATTAGAAGGTCTTGTGTAAATTTTATGACAAAACGCGAACGGTATTGGTCTCTTTGGGAAGCAAAGTTTTAAATACCCTTAAGCCAGCCACTAAATACCGTATTTTTCTCCCGCGAGTTACGAGGATCTGGTTTAGTTACAGAATGAAAGTTTGATAAGAGGACAGCAAATAGAATAATTACTAGGTACCTGGAAACTCTGGCAGCGTGAACGTGCGATCCAGTGGCTACGAACAGTCTCCTATCGTTGTGCCCCCACGTCATAGCAGTCACTGGACTCTATAAGAGGTAGGGCAGAACAGAGGTCTTTAATTAAAATTTCATCTGCTTTCGTAGTCGTCCGCTTGTCATTTTGTAGGAGGAAACCAACTTTTAATAAAATACAAGCCCTTGTAAATGTAATAACATTAATTACGTAAGGGAAAGCGGTGTATACAGTATAATGGGAAAGGATGTAAAATGAATTAGCGGGGCATAATAGCTGGCCACCACGTGAACTGCAAGCCCCTAAACTTGAGGTAACATACACATATCCATACTGAAAAATCTTTAGGACATCTCCCCTGAGACTTTTTTCGAAAGTTATAAAAAATTCTGTAAAAAGCTTTATAATATTATGTTTTTCGATGTATCATCGGGAAGGTATATCCTATATTAAACACACTAATTAGCATATCTAAAGGGTTATTCAAAGTTAAGTTCTAAAAGTTACACGACATTTTGCCGGTAATCTCAGACGAGACTTCGCACAAGTTGTTACCTGGCATCTCAGCTGAGATTTTCAATAGGGGATATGATATGTTTACAGAGTTTCATATCCACTATGTCCCGCTGTCCCGTATTTTGAATATATTTTTATATTATCGATAAAAATGAAAAATTGTTAAATGTTAAAGATTGCAGATTTTACAGCGGGGCAATTTTAAGTAGTACGAATGCAATACGATCAGACTGCTTGTACAAGAAAAAATTCATGACCCATCGACAAGGTTTGCAGCATTACTAAAATACCCACCACGCGAGAATAAACTCGTTAAATTTAGCCTTGCAATCGTTACAGCGCGCACGATGTTTTATAACGAATACGCCGCTGGGGCGCGTGTCAAAGATAATCCGGCCGGATTAAAAAAGGCGCGAAACGCACCTGGGTGAACGGGACGGCGACGGTGTAGACGATGGTCCCGGTGTTGGAGTAGAACTTGAGGAGGTTCGTGTACTCGGTCTGCTGCTGCTCGGTGTCCTTGATGCCGGCGATGGCCAGCAGCTTCCTGGAGTTGCTCCACTCGGCGTGCAGGGGCGGCTTCAGGCCGGTGCGTATGGTCACGGGGGAGACGTCGTCGAAGGAGCGCAGCAGGACGACGTTGCCGTCCGCCAGGCAGACGGCCAGCACGTAGGTGCGCGAGCTGCCGGCCGCGGAGGCCCCGGCGCCGCCCTCCTGCTCCTCCTCGTCGCCGTCGTCCTCGTCGTTGTTGTTCTCCTCCTCATCGTCCTCCTCCAGCTTGAACTTCTCCGCTGACCAGGCCATCGACGTCACTCCAGCACCTGCGGCCAATCCCGACGAAATGAGCAATTGTCAGTTGTTGCGGCTTCGACGGGGATTTAAGTTGAACAATCTTTTGCTTGTATTAGAAGATTTGGAGATCGTTTTAATATCTTGCACATTTGGGTAAATTTGATTAAATTTAAGATAATTTCGGACCATATTGACTATCTTAAATCTATCTCAAAATGGGAGATACTAAAACGATCCCAAAATCTTATAATGCACCCAAAACTTTTCAACTTAAAAAGTATCTTTGTTGTTTTTTTATTTTCTCTGCGCGGATTCGTTTTACTAATTATGTGGAAAAACTTGTTTCTCTTTTGCTGCCGGTTTTTCTTTATCGAAATTCGAAGATGCATGATATTTTATTTAATATTGGACTGGAAAACTGGAATTATAGCATTCGAGGTGTTTTTGTTCTTTTCCATTCAGTTTGCGATGTGGGGATGAGCTTGTTTAGGTTGCTATGTGGGAATTAATAGTTCCCTTTTGATGAGGTTAATAATGCCGAGCGGATAGCGGGGAAAATGTTACACGGTAACGAGACTTCTCTGAAAACTTTTTGATTGCGTTACTAGCAGGGCTCGATAGCGATGCCCTGCTTCAACCATTAAATTCTTGTTGCCAAAGGACTTTGCTTGCTTTAAAAATCATTAGCGTTCGGTTTGTAAATTTTATATAAATTCAAAATCACTCAAACGTCACATTATTCCTTTTACAATTGGCCAGAATGAAAAGAGATGATATTAAGGATAGAATTGGAATAATGCAGCTGCGAAATTTTCGATTAGCAATATTGCGCGTAGTGCAATTTAAGTAATTAAATGGCGCTCTTGCTTTGTGTTGATAATTTCATTGTATGCGTACTATTTTTTATTCATTCATTTAAAAAAATTTTCGCGTTAAAATGCTTCAGTTAAAAATCTATAACTGTAGACTATAATTAAGGGAAGATAAATTGTATTATTTTGATTGTATTATTTTTGTTCTTATTGGAACCATATAATAAACTAAATAACAAAAATTATTATAAATTCTCTGCACTAATGAAGAATTCATTTGATTTCAAAATTAAATTATATTTCAAGATTAATTTAATACGAACTTTCATTTGGATTTACATATTAAACGCTAGTCAGGAATTCAAATTAATATACCTATCATTTGAAATTAGTAATTTAAAATCTCCGTTTAATATGTAAAAAGCGATTAAACCTGAATAAAGTAGATTTTCAATAAAGAATCCGAAAATCGATGAATTAAAAGAAACTATCTTGCATAAAAAGTAGTTGATTGCAGCTGACATTTTTTGCAATCGTAGGGACTTGGTCGAAATAGCCACGGTATTCAAGCTGTTGGCTCTCAATAGAAGAGATACTTTTAGTTTCCAGCGCAGCGTGAAACAGATATATCTCTCACCGCTTAAGCGCAAAAGCTTTTGCTTCGCCAACAATGCCATTATAGTGGTATTGTTGTTTATCAAAACGGCATTCAAATTTATAGAAACAGGTAAAAATGTAAAGGAATTGTTCCTTTATTTATATAAATTATAAAATCTGGCAGCGTCACGTCATATTTTAAAGTTATATTAATTAATTTTCGGATATTATATACCTATGAATATTAATGAAATATTAATAATAATCTATTATTTATCATTTTTCCGCTCTAATTATTATAAATTATGAATACACCATTTATGAATTTACATTTACTATTTCAATAACTAAAACATATTTCCTATTAAGCGATATCCGTACTAAATAGTAATGTATAACGCAAAATGTGATTAACAGTAAAATATAGTTGAAATGCAGTTGTAAGCGTTTTAAATCAGTACGACAGTATTATGTTATTATTCAACAAATGATGTTATTATCCTTATACCTTTTACTCGATTGTTCAAAATAATGAAAATAAAGGGTAAAAATACTAACCCAACTGAACTTCCGATACCATGGCTCCGTGGACGTCCATAACTATGAGTTGTCCAGCCGTCGTCCCGAAGTATACCTGCTGATCGTCCGGTGTCCATATTCCACACGTTATCACCGCCTTGTGATTTAACATTGAAGACCAGTAGCGTTGTCCTGCCACGCTTCCAACTAATACGAATCCATCCTACAATTTAAACGTCGAGATACATTTTTATAAAATATGTTTATCTTACACTACCTACTAGGGGAGTGTACATTGCGGATGAATGGTTCTCTCGATTAAGTTTGAAGAAGGATTCTTTAATCAAAAATAATGATTTGAAAAAATGTTAGTTACCCGCTAACTTAAAATAACAATACAACTTATAAAAATAAAAAAAAAAGAACTCAACAGCTACAATTTGACGCTTATCAGATTAAAAAATCGTTATCGATCGGTTCAAAAGTTATAAAAAATCTTTTTTCTGCGACTACCAATTTGCAAGTAATTAACTTTTTCTTAAAAGCCCACTTCCGGGACAAAGTCCCGAGGCACTTGTTTATTATTTTCGATTAAAGAATCTTTCTGCAAAATTCAAGAGACGTAAACGACCAGGAAGGTGTGAACTCTCCTTGTAAGCACATAAAGTGTAAGCACATAAATTGTAAGCTCGTCAGTAAGATAAGTCTATTAAGAAAGCGGTTTACGAACACTGCTATGTTTACGATGCTTCCAATTTTCATCTCGTTAATGAACATCTCACTAACGCCTATTCAAGGCGTCGCTACGTGCAGTTATTGATTTCGCTCGCGAATAAATTTCCCCCTCACGATTTGCAATTCAAATGCGTAATAGGCGCCCGGGCGAAGTGAAAATTTCTTTTCCACAGAATAAAATGTATGTATATTTTTTAAGAGCGAAGCATTAATAAAATTTGAATAAAATCCCGTAATCGACGGCGGATAATTGCGCTGCATCGCTGACGGCACGGGAATGCGCCGCTTACAAGCACGGAGCGTCGATTGCTCCGCGGTATAACGAACAAATTACACTTTTGCGCAAGGACGCATGAATAAAATGGAATAATTCACGGAGGACCTTTAATAAACTGCCTCGTCGAAAAGGACGGCGACCGGTCGCCTCGGCATGAAGAAAAAAAATAAATAAATCGCAAGAAGCGCGAAGAAAGTCGCGACGAGCGACGACGACCAATGAAAAACAGACTGAGAGTCGAGCGTCACCTTGTAGCAAATGAGGGCCATGCGTCCGTCGTGCGACCAGGAGAAGTGGGTGACCGGCGTGCTGCGGTCGTTTATCAGCTCTATGCTCCATCTGCCGTCGTACTTGATCCAGACGAATATGATGCCGGTGCTGTCGCAGGAGGCCAGCTTCTGGTACGGCTCGTTCCACTTAACGAGTATCACCTGCTCGGACAAAAGATGCCGGCGATCAGCGTCTTCGCTCTTACTTTTTTCCGCTCCCGCTTATATCGCCGCGCCGCCCCCGCGCCCACCCCCTCCCCCTTCTCGCTCTCAACGTTTTAATGCCAAGAATCTCGCAATGCGGCTTTTGTGCCATTGTCTTCGACTGGCGCGCTGCAGTGGCCGTGAAATTATATGCGCGCAAGCGCCGTGAATACGATCGTCGCGTACCCATAAACTTTTACTTTGCGGCTTCTATTGAATGATGTGAGCTGCGAAAAAGATACAGAGGACAGAGAGAGGGAGAGAGAGAGAATGCTGGGCGATAAATTTCGCATAGTGATTCACCAAAGTAATTCATTTCATTACACGATCCTTTTGACCAGCTTTTACTGACTTTTAAAGTTTTAATGACTTGGCAGCAGAATGAGAAGTATTCATTGAATTTAAATTATCATTTATTGAATGAAGAAATGATTTATTTTCGGAAAAATGCTCAATAAATGTAATTTTAAATAATTTAACGTTTTATTCAAATTTCTATTACGCACTGCTTTCCAATAAATATTTAAATGCATAAATATATATTCGCTAAATCCGTAAGAGTGAATAAATTTCATTATAATTTTATACCGTAATTTAGCGCGCATTTATTTCATTGTCTGACGAAACGCGTTTTATTCTCCTTAAGCACAGTGGTAACGTATTTTAACTGTTTTTACTTGAAAAGTACTGTTACTTAAAATAAATTAAAATTCCAAGTACCTATTTTTTTTCGTATAATACGAATTTAATCACATGTTAAAAATTGTCTTCGAAGAAACAACAACGATTTGCAGACTCATCTTAGGCGTTACATGTTTTCAATAAACTAAAATTTCCTGGGATAAAGTGATTTAAAAAACATTTTATCTGAAGAGAAATCGTTATTAACTCGTGTACGACTTAGTTTTCCAGTCTCGCCGCAGAAAGGTCTGAAAAGGTATCCTTTTGAAAAAAGTGAAAATTTTCTTTAGAAGAGGGATAAATCCTGCTTTACGGTTTAGTAAGCCTTCTACACTCCGTTTCAGGGACTGCGTATATATGACTGTGCAACGGGGATATTTAATATAGGACGCGCTTCATTCGCATTGCGCGAAAAGGGGCAGTAAAAGAGCATAATAACAGTCCCTGCGGACAGTAGACTCTGTCAGGGCTTAGGCGAATCAATGCGAAGCTTTCTCACTCTTACTACTCTATCTGCTACGCCCTTTGAGGCGCGCACTAGTACATCTTTTAAGGATATATTAAAATAATTTATTTGCGTTTTTAAATATTGTTTTATTTTTAAAATTACTATTTATTATTTTATTTATTTTTTAAAATATTTGTTAGGACGATATATAGTACCATCTTTTTTCGCTTTGAGATCTTCCTGTCTTATTTTTTCTATACGTTTATCAGACAATTCAGAGAAGTTGCTTGTGCTTCACTCCAAAGTTTTGCTTGCAAAAGTGCAGTTACCGGTGTATTATAGCTTTCGTCGAAGATAGAAAGCGGAAAAAATACGAACGAACTGGGCGCATGATCAAAGGGAAGAAGTCGCTCGCCCAAGTCGATTTTTTTTTGCTCACTTTGATTTTTTTTGCTCGAGGCGCACCTATTCTTTTTTCCTCCGCGTGCAAGAAAATCGGATGCTTCTTCTTGTTTTCTGACTCCTCCCGAGATCATCGTTTATTTCTGCCCTTCTCATTTATTGAACGATCCGCGAAGGAAAGTCAGGCTTTTGCCGCTTCGATGCCCCAACGAATTGCACTTCTTGAGAGCCGCCAGGTGCACGATTACTAGCTTCAAATATTTAATGGACCCATTTTATAACTTAATATACATCGAAGTTTCTTGAAACCATTACCTAATCATTAAAAATCCTATCGATTATCTTTAATTTTACCATGCTGATAGTTATCTGTTACTTTACATTTCAGTAGTAAGAGTCAATATCCGGTCATACAACTGCATACTTCAATTTTGTATAGCAGAATAATGATTTTCATATATACACTCTCAGATCTCGCTTTAAAGTCGAAAAATACGCCAATTTATTTTGAAATTGAAGGAAACATCAGATAGCCATTGAAATACAGCTTTTTATATTTTGTTTTCTTTGTCAACAATCAAGGGACGCATTGAAACATTTTATTTTCAAGTAATACGATTCTACGATGTACGCTGGAAAGACTTTGAAAGAAAAAATCAAGCCCATTGTGAGAAGTGCACGAGAATGGGAAAAATGTATTCTGTTCAATATTTGTCGAGTGCAGATTTTTTTAACGAACAAAACCTTTGGATTGCATTGCAAACATTACGCGCGGTCCATCCAAAAAAAAGCTGTTTTCTGCTGGCCCTCATTGATTTTGAGTTTCGAAAGCCACGCTCCAAAACCAATGAAGGATGAAGACGGTCTCCCCTCGTCGGGTCTAAAGAATTCCAGTGCCGAATTTCGCCCGCGCCACTCTCCCGAAGAAACGGCGTAGCCCGATCGATTTACGAGTTTGGAGAGAGCCATTGAGATATAGAAAGAAGGAGAGAGAGAGAGGGGGGGGTGACTCTTCGCTCGCTGATGAAGTGGACGCAGTTCGCGGCTATTCGATGAAAAATCGCGCGGGCGCCAAATGGGGCGGTATATCGCACGCCTCGCAGCTGCGCGGCGTGCGGCCTGCGCGGTATCGTAGCAGGACGCCGCCGCGGTTGCAGTTGCGAATGCGCGTGCCCCGATAAGAGTTTACACTTCCCCGCGCGCCCCGCTTTTCGAAGCCCTCGACCAAACCTCCGACCGCGCGGTGTTTTCTCTATTTTCCGCTTCTTTTCGAAGCGCTATTTTCGTTACAGGCGATATTCAACACTTTTTCCAATGATCCGCGGAACTTTATTAGCTCCATTGTTTTGTCTCAAGCGATATTAATTCTCAAGGGTATCAAGTTTTTTAAAGCTTTTGTAGGAATATATTTTTATGCAAAGGACTGCATTGTTTGCGAGCTCATTAAAACTTGCAGATTAATAGCAAAAGAACGCCGTATAATGAAAAAGGCACTGCAAAAGCAAAGCTCTCGATATAATATAAAGAATATCTCATAATATGACTGGAGGATCCGAGAGCTCCGGATAAAGGGAAAAAACCAGCATGGTTTCGCTAAGCACGATACGGCGCGTAGTGCTTCGACTTTATAAAGGCGGTACAGTCGCCACCCACAGTTGATCCGACTTATCCCGAGGTGAAAGTCGGCGACGTGCAAACGGTTATGCAGAGGCGCGGAGCCGTCGCATTTTGCAGCCACTTATGCGCGGCAAAAGTATCGTCGGACTCGCGAGTGGGTAATAATCTCTTCTCGCGAGCATCGAGAGGAAAATTTCACGCGCTTTATAGTCTGCGATAATGCGAGCTTCCTATACTTCATCTTCTCGGCGCGGAAAATTTTCTCGTTGCTGGAAAAACAAATCTGTCCACATCAGATACACGCATGATATGCTTGTTAAGCTTTTTTTTTTAATTCTTAATGGCGAATTGCAGAAATTGATAAAATACAGTAAACAAATTAAAAGGTCATTTAATTTTTTTATTTTCAACGATTTGGGTTAATATTTGCGTCAAAATAAATCGGAAGAATCGTTTCAAAAACTCGATGTTTGATATTTGATAAAAGGGTGTAAATTAATTAAAAGCCTATCCGAGATACGCGCGGTAAGTAGATTCTTACCGAGGCCTCTAAGACACGTCTTGCTGAATTCAGCACTTATCTACTGCAGCCTGCAAGGGTACATCAATGATGTTAAGAAATTAGGTTGCTCTTTCACCCGCATCTTTTTTAACGAATGACAAAGCCACCCTCTCACGCCGAGATCTATTTTCTTATCTTGGAAAATATAAGACAATTATTGTGAAATATGAAAAATAAAAATGCAAATAAAATAATACGAGCTAGTCAATATTACAAGGAAGAAGTTGAAAACTCAAATCGTAATTACAATTAACGCCAAATAATGGGCTTATTATTGCTGCTCTAAAACAAATACATTTTCCAATTTTCCACGAATTGTGAGTACAACATGAATTTAATTATTTCGAAGGCTTTATTGTTCATTGAAATAAGTTTGGCACATTCGCTTGTATTTGAGTATAATCTTTCTACTTTTTTAATTTGTATTGAATATTTGAATTCTTTTTATTTATTTATTTATTCAATATAGTAAACGAACACTGTCGTTAACTTAGTAGAGCGCAATAATAACTTTAATATTTACTCTCTAAAATCCAATCAGTGAAAATCCACTGAAAATTAGTGCATATGCACTATTTCGAGTAGTTCAGATCAGG